>OX439483.1:15386278-16586278 GCA_949320155.1 Melangyna quadrimaculata | reverse complement strand
AGGCGATTTCAACCTTCCACACATTGATTGGATACCATCAGAAGACGAGTCCTACTTTGAAGCATCTCTGCATTCATCCCAACAGGAACTTCAATTGTTGGACAACATTACCTCTACAGACTTACAGCAAGTAGCTGTATCAAAAATTATAAAAATCGATTTCTCGATTTAGTTTTTTCTTCCGACGCTGTTAGTATACAGTAGTGGTAGAATCTACTTCTGCTATATCTAACATAGATAGGTATCATCCTCCTTTGAACATCTTTCTTGATTTGAGCGGTCATTTACCAAGTAATAGTAATACTCAAGACTACTCATATGTTTTTGATTTTCGTAAGGCAAATTTTCAGTTGCTATCTGATAGATTACGTACTTCTGGTATTGATAATAAACCAATCTCAGGTGACATTGACGATGCAGTTTGTTATTTTTGTCTGGTTTTGAAAAACTGTTTAAATGATATAGTTCCCCAAAAATTATCCAAATACTCAAGCATAAGCCATTCATGGTATAAAAAAGAGCTCAAAGTTCTCCGCAAAAAAGAAATAGGGTTTGGAAAAATTACATAAAAAAGTTTGTCTTTGCAAAACTATGAAATTTATATTTCACTTTTTGAAGAATTTAAAAACCTCTCCAATCATTTATACAACTTGAACCCAAAAAGTTTTTGGAAATTTGTTAACTTAAAAAAGAAATCTGATGGATATCCACTCAATTTTACTTTTAATAATAATATTTTAAAGAGTACCCCGGAAATTTGTGAGGCATAATCAATGTTGATGAGGATTACTTCCGTTATTTACACGATTGTCCGCAAGCTAAATTTAACAATATTCTTTTCGATATTGACGTAGTTTTACATTATCTCTCTATACTTCATGAAGATTTCTCACCAGGACCAGACGGTATCCCTCCAATTGTTTGGAAAATTTCCCAGTATTTGGAAGAAGGCATTCATCACCCCAGTTTTTAAAAAAGGTGACAAATCAGATATTGCTAACTACAGACCAACCTCTAAACTATCTTGCATTCCGAAGCTTTTTGAGCAAGTGGTGTGCGATAGTTTGACATTCAACTGTAAAAATATCATTTGCAAACAACAACATGGTTTTATGTAGAAGCGATCGACGGTGACAAATTTGCTTGTGTCTATGCATAGGTGCTCAAATACATTAGAACGTGGACAAAAGCTTGACTGTATCTATACAGACTACTCCAAGGCTTTTGATCAACTATCCCATGAAATTATCACGTTAAAACTTAAAGCGTTTGGATTTCCTCATGGATTCATCGCTTGGATTTCATCATATCTCCAGAATAGATCTTACGAAAGTCCGAATTTTTCTATCTTGCTGCATACATCTCGCTGTACATACATAGTTTAATTTATTTTAATACAATATATTTTGTTTGTTTATTTATTTGACGAATATTCATAAAAACGAAAAAATGGAAGTAGAAGAACGGGGTAATTTAATATTTGCACAGAAATCTTTTAATGTTAAAAATTATTATTTATTTTTCATACATACTTGTATGCGAGGAATACATACGTAGGTATGTATGTTTTCAAACTACCTATCCGAACTCTCCGTCTTTTCAGCCTATTTTGACACAAAAAACAATAACAAATTTTGTGTGCGTTTGACGAATGATTTTGCAGATATCATTAGTTATGTTGATTCGACATGGCATTTTGATTTGGCGTGCTGTCAAAGTGGATAGTACACTTATAGTATGTTGTTCAGCTCTAATTGCAATACTTATACATAGACAGGAGATGAGTGTTTTTTTATAATATTTGTATACTTTGACGTTGAAAAAGATTTCACGCAATGTGCAGAGTGTTATTTAAATTTATTAAGTGACATCGTTGAAGGTTCTTTGTTTTTTGATTCAAGCATTTTCAAGCATGAAAACAAAAATTAACGATGAAAAATATGGTTTTCTTTAAATTTCAGAGACATATTGTCCCTTAAACAAAACTTATAATTTCTTTTAATAATGTATGCAAAATTAATTCATTGAAATTTGTGTGTTAATTGTGATGTGCTGGATTTCAGAATCTTCCTACTCATGGGGTTTCATTCGTAAATTAAGATTTCAATTTAAAATTTGATTTTTTCGTGGTGGAAGAAAATTTAATATTGACATTGTATATGTATATATATACCTATAATATTGACAAAAAGGTCTTTATAACTTCTTGATGTACTTTCAAAAGAGAAAATTCAGCTTGATGAATTTACCGATTAATTTTGTATGCGAAAATATTTTCTTTATATTTTGATACAAAATTTCTAAAACTGTAATTAATAAAAAAAGGCAAAACCAAGTTTGCAAACAGAAAACTTAAAATTATGTTGGGTTTAGAACAGAAAGACGGACATCTGCTGAAAAAATTAAATCTGAGAATTAGTTTTAAGTAGAAAAACATAAATTTAAAATGTCCAAAATCAGCATTTTAATAGATCCAAATAAAAAAAAACCCACACGAAAAAAAATGTGGAAAAAAGTTAAAAATTATGATTTTCTCTTTGATTTAATTTTTTAGTAAAAAATATTCATACAAATTTTTTGAATAACTTAGACCCAGTTTTTCAGTGTTAGTTAGTTAACTCCGAAATAGATCTGTCTACAGTCACGTCCGGAAGCTGTTTTTAATTGATGATGAATGCGGAATGCCTTAAAAAAACACGGTAGATAAAATATCATAAGCATTTAGGGGTGTAGGGGTGGTGTTTGTAAGGAACTGTCGCGGAACATCGTGGGCTTGGATTCCACTATTCTTCTATTAGGCGATTTCAACCTTCCACACATTGATTGGATACCATCAGAAGACGAGTCCTACTTTGAAGCATCTCTGCATTCATCCCAACAGGAACTTCAATTGTTGGACAACATTACCTCTACAGACTTACAGCAAGTAGCTGTATCAAAAATTATAAAAATCGATTTCTCGATTTAGTTTTTTCTTCCGACGCTGTTAGTATACAGTAGTGGTAGAATCTACTTCTGCTATATCTAACATAGATAGGTATCATCCTCCTTTGAACATCTTTCTTGATTTGAGCGGTCATTTACCAAGTAATAGTAATACTCAAGACTACTCATATGTTTTTGATTTTCGTAAGGCAAATTTTCAGTTGCTATCTGATAGATTACGTACTTCTGGTATTGATAATAAACCAATCTCAGGTGACATTGACGATGCAGTTTGTTATTTTTGTCTGGTTTTGAAAAACTGTTTAAATGATATAGTTCCCCAAAAATTATCCAAATACTCAAGCATAAGCCATTCATGGTATAAAAAAGAGCTCAAAGTTCTCCGCAAAAAAGAAATAGGGTTTGGAAAAATTACATAAAAAAGTTTGTCTTTGCAAAACTATGAAATTTATATTTCACTTTTTGAAGAATTTAAAAACCTCTCCAATCATTTATACAACTTGAACCCAAAAAGTTTTTGGAAATTTGTTAACTTAAAAAAGAAATCTGATGGATATCCACTCAATTTTACTTTTAATAATAATATTTTAAAGAGTACCCCGGAAATTTGTGAGGCATAATCAATGTTGATGAGGATTACTTCCGTTATTTACACGATTGTCCGCAAGCTAAATTTAACAATATTCTTTTCGATATTGACGTAGTTTTACATTATCTCTCTATACTTCATGAAGATTTCTCACCAGGACCAGACGGTATCCCTCCAATTGTTTGGAAAATTTCCCAGTATTTGGAAGAAGGCATTCATCACCCCAGTTTTTAAAAAAGGTGACAAATCAGATATTGCTAACTACAGACCAACCTCTAAACTATCTTGCATTCCGAAGCTTTTTGAGCAAGTGGTGTGCGATAGTTTGACATTCAACTGTAAAAATATCATTTGCAAACAACAACATGGTTTTATGTAGAAGCGATCGACGGTGACAAATTTGCTTGTGTCTATGCATAGGTGCTCAAATACATTAGAACGTGGACAAAAGCTTGACTGTATCTATACAGACTACTCCAAGGCTTTTGATCAACTATCCCATGAAATTATCACGTTAAAACTTAAAGCGTTTGGATTTCCTCATGGATTCATCGCTTGGATTTCATCATATCTCCAGAATAGATCTTACCGTGTTAAATTTAGAGAGTCCTTCTCCAATCCTTTTATTGCTAAATTGGGGGTTCCTCAGGGTAGTCATTTAGGACCTCTCCTTTTTATATTAGCTATTAATGATGTCCCTTTGTGTGTACGTAATAGCGAAATTCTTATATGAGCAGATGATATTAAAATTTTCAAAAGCATTGCATCTGCCAGTGATCGATTTCTTCTGCAAGACGATATTAACAATTTCGTTTTATGGTGTCATAAAAACGGTTTGAATCTGAACCCAATTAAATGTCGAGCCATGACTTTTTCTAAAAAAGGATTCCAAGTTCAAATAATTATAAAATTTCCGTGTTTTAAAGTCCTTGGAGTTCATTTTACTTCTACGCTTGATTTTTTGGAACACATCAATTTTATTGTTAAAAAAGCCAACTCTATGTTGGGATTTGTAAACTGATGGGCTAAGGAATTTCAAGATCCTTACGTAACCCTCGCTCCTTACAACTGCTTACTTCGACCCCACCTTGAATATGCATCTCAGATATGGACTCCTTTCTACGAAGTTCATAAAAATAGGATAAAAGCAGTACAGCGTAATTGTATTCGTTTCGCGTTGAAGGGATTACAATGGGCAGATCCTTATAACCTTCCGCCGTACGAGCATCGAATAAATCTTCTTCAGATCCAAACTTTGTCTCAACGGAGGGTCAGTAATGATATTGTATTCGCACACCAACTTATAAGTGGTGTTATCGATGCGCCCGATTTATTAAATTGCTTAAGTTTCAACCTTCGTGGAGGGGCCCACAGCCTTCGCAGTCTGGATTTGATGAACTTACCCCAGCATCGTACTAATTATGGAATGCATGAACCGTTAACTCGTATAAGCAAGCTATTAAATTTAAATGAAGGTATTTTTAACTTCAATATTAATAAAATTAAACTTAAAAGTGTATTGAAGACCAGTATACCACGCTCATAAATGTTTGTAAAAGTCACAATTTTTGTGTTATTATTGTTTTATGTTTTGTTCTTGATTGTGTCATTTTGTATTGAGAATCCGTTCTCCTTAGTGTTCTTTTGTAGTCTGTCTGTTACTACTAACAATGCACTAAGTTATGAGCCGGTGTACATATTTTTTGTTGGCAATTCTTTGGTCGTAAGTTGCAGCTTGATTTAAGCGCTCTTTGACAAAGATCTGATAGTGTAAAAAAAAGATACTAAATATTATGTTACCGATTTGTGAAGCCACAATATAGATTGTCAAATTAAATTGAAGAATTGCTATGAAGATATTGTATTAAGTATTTTCTGACGACTAAGGGGACTTACAAGCAAAGTCTGTTTCTAGTCTGTGTCGAAAAATTTCCTTCAAATAAAGCGAGATTTTATTAGAAAGTTACTGGAAAGTTAGCCTTAAACTATTACAATCAAATTTGTTCTCGTCAAAATTGTCAGTTGTGAAATTAGAAATAATTTTTTGTGACTGTTGAAGTAAATAAAAAACAAAATTTGTCTAACATTACGACGGATTTGTGTATGATGTAAGGGATTCTCGTGAAAACTTCGAGCGTGCATCGAATGTTAAGGTACTTTCTTAACGACTACTTAAAGTACTAAAGTAAAGTTCCAAGTTTGGCATCATGAGATGTCAAAAAAAGTTAAATTTTCTTGAATCAAATTTAGCTTCAATGAAAGTAATTGAGTGACTATGAATTCTCTTATGTATGTCTCCTAAACGTACCCATTGAAAACCACAAGGGAATCTGAATTTTTTAAGAATGCATTTTTTGCACAGGAAAAAAGGAACAAAATATTCTGTGAAGGTCAAAATTTAGTCGTTTACCTATATATCGGGGTTAAACTGTCAAATTCCATTGAAATATGGCTACGGTGATAATGGATGAAGAAAAAAACTTACAAACTCCGATTTTGTTATAATTATCAAACATTTTGATTTGGATGAAGGTCATCCCATATGAGACTCGACATGAACATTTTTCAACGTTGCCGTCAACGCATTGAGGGTATTCTGCGTTGACGAAGAGGATGATACTGTACTTCCAAAGCGATGCATTTTCACTTCTTTAACATATCATTTGCCATTGAGTGAAGGTGACTTAAATCCTGTCCAGATGTTGTGGTTTTTGAGATATGTGTGAATAACACAAAAAAAGGAAATATTGAAATACAAAATTTTATATCTTCGACGATTATGTCGAAACAAATTTCGAAATTGAGCAATTTTAACCAATGTAATGGGAAACAATATAAGGAAGCCCTATATTCTGGTTGCTGATTGTTCATAAGGTGAACCTATTGTATTCTATTGAATCATTGAGGGCGATTGAAAAGGAAGGTCCAAAAGTAAACAATATTCGTTGCCACAATACCCCTTCTTTTTTTCATAAGCTTTTTTTCTATGATTATTTAAAATCGTATACTTTAGTTTATTTTAAATCAATCTACGATTAATAATCATCAGATCTTAGAAAATAATTTAATAAGGATACAACGGAATTTTAAGCTAATTTAAACTTTTTAAGAAAAATATGTGTTGAAAAAAAAAAATCTGAATAAAGTGCAACAAAAGTAGCACTTTATTTCTTTTCTTACGCTTAGAACTTATAACCAATTAACAAACTTATTTTCTCAAATCCGGTATTTGAAACTTTAGTAAGTTCTTCAGATTAAAAAGTTTCGAAGGAATTTAATTTTTTTTTTGAAAGCCAATCATTTGAATTTACCTAATTTTCTATGTAACTCAATAAAAAACATTTGTCGACAATATCTTATAGATGCACATTGCAGCATTGCACACCCACAGAGTGTGTGTCATCTCTTAGGGGATTACATTTTCTAATTAATTTTCTAAAGGAGAGTGAGTGCTACTGTTGATGCAATCGAAAACAAATCATCAGCTTATCGCAATTGACTTTGCAAACTATTTTGTCGTCATTTTCATTTTAATGTGTGTGTGTCAGGCACATTCAATATAATGTGTATTGATGTACAACAACCTATATCTAGTACGAGTGTCAGACTTGATTAACTCTTAAATTCATTAATGATAAATAGATTTCAATATCTACACTTGTATTGTATAATGTGTATGTTTGTAAGTATTGTTAATTTATTCTGAAAATAGAAACCTTGTCTTTTTTGTTGGCGCCAAAAATAATTGGGAACTTTATTTGAATTTCTTTTTTTATTTAAATTGAATTAAATTTATTACATTCTATCTTAAGATAAGGTGAGGCTTGTGTCCCAGGAAAAAGAGTAAAAACAAAAATGTAGGTACTAGTAGGTAAGTTCAATTGTGAACATACCACACCTATATTCCTTGTTATAGCCATGGCAAAATAACGAGGTTCATTCCCTGAACTCGATTTTGTAAATTGATAAGAAATGAATCAAACAGTAAAAAAGAGAAAATAGAAGGTCGTTCTTTGCCAAGATAATATAATTAAATTTGAAGGACGTCAACATCAGTGTGAGCGAGGGAGTCATAAGTATAAGCAAATTTAAAATATTGATGAATGTAAAAATATTGAGTGATTTTCACTGAAAAGGTAAATGTGTAGCCCTGGAATTAATTTGATTGATACAATTGGATGACAATGCAATGATTGATATTTAAATTAGCTTCATTGGAATTTATCACTATCGGTGTATAATTTTACTATAAAACTTCGAAATAAGGAAATTCTGTTCTATATATATGTATAAATCTAATGTCTGGCCACAAAAGAAATCTGGCCATCGCTAGACCCTAGGCGCTCTAAAAGTTTGCTATCACTTAGTAGATCACAAATTAGCTCCGTAATAGGTGTCATAACAGGACACTGCCTTATAGGAAAACACGCCACAAGACTTGGCGTTTTCTCAAATGACTTCTGTAGAAGTTGCATGGACGAAGAGGAGGAGGAAACAATTCCTCACCTCCTCTGCACATGTCCTGCTCTTTCACAGAGGCGCAGACTCCTTCTTGGGGACTACTTTTTCAATGATCCAAGCGATCTAGCTAATACAGACATACACTGTCCCTCTCGCTTCATAAAAAGCTCCGAATGGTTTTCGTAATGAGGATAATCTCCTCATTCCTATCATGTGGTATCACAACGGACCTAATTATGGTCTAAGTGTGTCAGCCGTTTTCTTGACAGCCACTTTAACCTAACCTAACCTAACCTATAAATCTAAGAACATTAAAAAGGTATGTGCCGAATTTTAAACAAAGCGCGTTTCACAAGCTCGATGTACATGTACATGTACATGTTGACGAACAGACGCACAGACTGACGGACATCATGAAAAAGTAAACTTTTCTGGAGTTTGTTCATCACCATAATGTTAGATTTAGTTAAGACCTTGATTTTTTTTAAACACGAATCTAATACTTCCCCTGGATCAATTAAAAATAACCCTGCTAATGCTTTCCTTTCAAATGTGGATGAAAACGATTAAATTTGTCTTACGAGGGAAATTATCCGAAGCGTTGATCCCAGTTTTTATAGATAGGGATTTAAAGATAGATAATAGCCTAATCGGAATGTACGATGAAATGGAAAAATAAATTGTGGTATGTCTTTTGTTTAAATGATTGGAGGGGAGCCTAAGAAGTTTTCGACCACCTAGCATTCTAGAAAGGGTCGCCATCTTGAATTTTAAGTACAATGGCTAAAATTTATTCCATTTCGTTTTCTTAAAATTTTGAGTTTGAAATCAGTTTTTTTTCAAAAACTATTTACAGAAACAAGTTGATTAAGAAGTAATATTAGAGAACAGATTCCTGGCCTCAAATTACTATATTGTAGAGGCATTAGGCAATAACGGCCAAGGAAAAAACGCTCAAATCGATTCGAAAAAACGCAAAAACAAAAATCAGAACAAATTTTTGTTGAAATTTTGGACATTCTTTTCATTTTTCGAAATTTTTATGAAGACGAAACAACGACCAAAATTTTAAATTTTAGTCCAAATAGACAAACTGAAAATAAGGCCCAAAAAAGATCTCGCATAGACCGAAATGAGACTATATATTTGGACCGAAATTTTTTGAGTCTCGATTCTCTCGGCAGAAAAAAAGGCAATTTAAAAATGATATAATAAACTAAAAAATGCAATTTTATTTATATATTTATTTTCTTTTGCACATATTCAAAGTATTTAGGGGACAAAATATATTTTTATATGTTGCCTGAATCATATTTTTCAGCAAAATAAAAAGTAAAACATTTCGGATTTTTAGATGTTTTTTTTTTAATCCATGGACATCTTAGCCATCATTCAAATTATATTGACCGTAATTGGCTTCACATATGGGGAAAATCTATATTTTGACACATTGAGAATATTTCGTTCCAATAGTTAACAGATTGAATTCGTATTTTTCGGAGACTAGACTGAGATGAGTCCGAGATGAAACCGGGACAAGAAATTTTCTCGGGAAAATGGCAAGACTGAGATAGATTCGAGACTTAATTTTCTGAGACGACGCGAGAGCGAGACGAATTTGAAAATTTTCGATTATAACGAGATCGAAACGAGCCTTTTTTTTGTAGGCGATAAAATATATTTGAGCAATATTTTCAATTCGATTCGGGCACTTTATCCTTGTTATTGCTTTACGCCAATCGTAGGTGTTGCCGTTGTTTTCAAATATATATTGTAGGTCTTGTTAATTAATTTTAAGTGCAAATTTTTTTAAAGATGCATTTGTAGAGTCTGGTTCTCACGAACCCTCACATTTTTCACATTCCCCCCACAATTAACTTCACTATTTGTGAAGAATCTATTGTTCAAAATATTATGAAACTCGACAATTCTTTTAGCCCTGGTTCCGATGGCGTAACATCTAGTGTATTAAAGAAATGTGTATCTTATTTATCCTATCCCCTTTATATTCTGTTTAGTGAATCTTTAAGTTCATCAATGTTTCCTATTATGTGGAAAAGTGCTTTCATAACACCGGTTCATAAAAAGGGGTCAAAAAACGACATAACTAACTATCACCCTATTGCTAAATTGTCTGTCATTTCCAAATTATTTTAGTCCATTATCTGTAACGTCTTATCTTTTAACTGTAAATCTATTATTTGTGATAGCCAACATGGTTTCGTCGAAAAGAAATCGACTGTCACAAACCTGTTTGACTTTACCTCTTTTTGTCTCGATTCTTTTGAAGATCGAAAACAGATAGATTGTGTGTTCACTGATTTTAGCAAAGCCTTTGACAATCTTTGCCACAAAACTCTTATCAAATGGCTTAGGATTCAACGAAAGCTTTTTAGTTTGGATATTATCTTATTTAGAAAACAGGAGCTAAAGTGTTACTTTTCATAATGAGCGTTCTGATCAATTTATGGTTAACTCAGGTGTTCCACAAGGCAGTCATTTGAGCCCATTACTATTTATTTTATATATCAATGACTTGACATCAATTATAAAAAAATCATCAGTGCTTATCTATGCCAATGACATCAACATTTTTAAAAGCATATCCTCCATCAGTGACTGTGAAAAACTTCAAGAAGACATTTACTGGTTCAGGGATTGGTGCATTACAAACCGTCTTTTGTGGAATATTGACAAGTGCAAAACAATATGTTTTACGCGCAAGAAAAATGTATTAACTTGCAACTATATGTTAGATTCTTATTCATTTTTCAGTCTCCGTTTCTTCCGATCTAGGGATTATTCTAGATTCTAAATTAACATTTATTGACCACTTTAACTACATTATTAAAAAAACTAATAAAACCTTGGGATTTATAAAAAGATTCTCCCGTGAATTCCAGGATCCTTACGTTCTTAAGCTTCTCTACATATCTTTTGTCAGACCAGTACTTGAATACGGCTGTGTAGTCTGGGCGCCATTCTATTTAGTTCATATTAACAGACTTGAGGGAATTCAAAGAAGGTTCTCACGATTCTGTCTTCGTTTTCTTCCTTGGTCACACAGATCGACACTGGCTCCCTATAATAATAGACTCATGTTAACAAATCTTCCTTTACTCTCGAAGCACAGGCAGTATCTACAACTATGTTATATTATAAAATTAGTCAACGGATCAATAACATCTCCATCCGCTCTGTGTCGCCTGAATTTTAGTTTCAGTCAAGCTAGCTTTAGAAATCAACGGCCTCTATATCCTATATTCAGCAGAACAAACTATGGTGTGAACAGTCCCTTAAATCAATTGATTTCAGTTTTCAATAAGCCACAAAATTGCAATAATTCCAGCCAAATGTAATACTCGGTGGTAGCCAACACAGGTGGTTGTTAGTTTAGTTTAGTTTATTCATCAAATAAAGTTACAATAGGTACTTTAGTGATTACTTGATATTAAAATATATACGTTTTTTTTTAATTTTAAACATTACCACCAGCAAAGTTATTTAAAATTAACAATAAATTTGATTTAAATAAATATCTACTTAGATTGAAATCAATCATATCGCAAACAGTATTTGTTTCTCTTAAACACCTTGATAATGGTTCATTGGCAGCATACACAGTTCTGTGGTAGGGAACATTAAAAAAAGATTGGTCTCTAAGCATTCTCGCAGGAACATTGATCCCAATTAAAGCTAAGATTTGTGCACAATCAACATGGTCCGCTAATATGTCGCGAATGAACATAATCTCGGTGAACTTCCTACGAATGTTTAGAGGCAAAATACCAAGTAACTTACTGTTGTAAGTAACTTAACTGTTATTCATTCAAAACCTTCAATGTTAAATATGACGGAGCGAAAGCTATGCAGCCTAACTGCAAGTGTTGTCACGAGAAAACACCTTTCAATAAGTACTGTTTTTTTTAATTTCTTCAATTAATGATAACAAGTATTGGCCAGTGACCGAAAATTCGGCCAACAAAAAGTAATTAACAAACTTTTTGGAGAAGTAAGAGAAATTAAAAATAACCATTAAGTTGGATTTTTTTATTATTAGGGCTTAACTACAATAGTTCTACTTTTTGCAAAAAGTACAAAAGTGAGAAAAACATGTAAAAAATGAATGATAAACATGTATTCTAAAGAAAACTACTTCCAAAAAAACATGCGAAAATTGTTCTGACAGATAAATTTAACCACCATACATAGTTTTTATTTCTTTGTTGTCTTCAGCAAAGATATTAATTTCTTACTTTTATACATTTTGCAAAAAAAAAAAAATAAATCAATGTCGTTAAGCCTTTACTATACAGAATTCATAAATTTTTAATTTGAACAATATCTGATTCTTGCAACTTATTTTTATTTGTGACGTAATTTCTGCACCTTTCAATAAAATATGAAAATATTTAGCCGCTCAGTTAGAAACAAAAAAATATTTCCTTTTCAACAACATACAATAAATCAACCAAAAATTACCCTTCCTCAGTTAAAACAAACTTTGACCTACTAAAATTATGATTTACTTTGTGGATACAACCGTTACTTTTCTAAACCTAAAACCACCAATTTGTTTGATTTGAAATTTGATGTCTGATGCTCTTTGACTTAATTTATTTAACATACTTTGGTAGGCAAAAACAAATAGATTCAACGAATCTTGAATTTTGAGACAATTAGGAGAAAGCGAATGTTAAAGTTCCATACAATTTATTGTTGCAAGATTACGTTATTTTATCTAAGACCTTACCTCTAATGCCAGTCAGACACATTAAAACTGTTAAACTAATCGTATTAGGTTGTAGTGTCAAAACTTAACAAATTTTGATATGCTCTTTCGGCAACTATTTAGCCATCACAAAAGGAAAGACCCCTATAGTGTGGAATTGGCTACGTTAAATTTGGCCCCAAACATAAAATGAAAAAAAGCCCCAAAAATGTATATGGGAAACAGCCAAAACAAATAAAAGTTTAAAATTTGTGAATTGGGGCCATTTTTCATGGTTTTGGGTCATTTTTTTATTCTTAATTTTGGGGTGAAATTTCATTGTGAAAAATGGCCTGGACTGAGCATACCCTAACGTGAGTGGGACAGAGGCCCCAAAAAGGGAGTTAAAATCATTGGCCCTCAGTAATAAACGAATTCCGAGTCGAATTTAGCTTAGATTGGATTATTTTGTATGGAACAAACTCGTATTTAGGACAAATTCGACTCAAAATTCGTTTGAACCTGCGAAGTGGGCCAGGCAAGGTACTTTTAAGGCTATCCCAAACCGACGCAAAACACTTTTTGTGCGATTGTAATTTTTCTGTTGTTTTTGCTGTCATTTGGAGTCATTTTTCATAAGTTTAGGGCCAGTTTTAAATTGAGATAAATTTCAAAGGTCAAAAATAGTCGGAAAAGTCAGTCCAATGTGAACGCCGTCTTGTAAATAATACTTACTTTTTTTTAAATACTGACATACAAACACACAAACAAATTAGTTTTTGATATTAAAGCTTAGTCTACTATTGTTCCAAATTTATAAACATTTTTCCTATAGAAATTGTTTTTGAGCAAAAATATATAAAAGTGTTACTTTCTCTGTTGTCCGCCAAGTTGTGAATTTTAATTTTTCACCAAAAAATCCAAATAAATAATGGTCACCATCTCCAAAAATTTCAGAGTTCTAATTCGAACCCTTAAAGTGATACAAATTATTTATCTGGAAAAATTCAAATGTCCATTTAATGCTTTAACAACTACATACAGACATAATTTCTGCACATCTGTGGGGCAAAACCTTTCCAACGTTATATAATTTATGTAATTCCGTTGAGAATTTACAGAGAAAAGTGTACCGTAAGGTTTTGCTTAGGATATGCTAAGCGTATTAATATATAGATTTAAAATGTAGTAAATTTAAAGACAAAATTTTAATATGTCATTGTAATTTAATCCATATTTGTAATGTTTATAAATAGTTTTAAGTTTTCTAACGTTAGTAATTTAACAGATTAAATAAATAAATAAAGTTTTTTTTTTAGTATAGTGTCCCTCCTGTCTTAAGGATCCTCTCAACAAAATTACTCTTGCTCAATCTCTCTATAAGAATGCCCTTATGTTTTCTGCTAACTAAAAGTTCTCGCACCTTCTAATTCTCAATCTTCCTTAGAAAATATAAGAAGTGCTACTAAGTTTAATCATATATTCCCGCTTAATTCCCAAAGTATCAACCGTACAAAAAATTATTTTAGCCAAAGTTGTAGAAAATTAAATTTAAATTTTTTTATTTTAAAATTTAAATTATTTTAACCAAAGTTGTAGAAAATTAAATTTTAATTTTTTTTTGTCAAAAGTTGAAAATGGCCGAGTTATTTAACAAAAACAGCTTAAGTGCCAGGCGGGGTAAAATACACCATAAACTCCTTATGATTTATGACCCGTTCTAACGATAAAAACAACAAAAAAATACCGCTACCTAATTTTTTGCACTTTAAGCTTTAGAAACGAACTGTGCGGGGCTTACAGACAGCAAAGTTGAAAAAAACTAAGATTGCTGGGTCATTTAGAATTAAGAAACACCAATGCTTCGGCTCGGGAAATCGTTAAATCACCCAGATCGTGCGATTTTGCGCCATGCCAGTCTGTTATTTCTTGTAGGACAATAATGCGGCCTTCAATGTACGAATGCTGATAATGGCAATTTATTCATTTCAGACATTAGTATATTCATTGTATTTAACTTAAATTGCTCGAAAGAACGCCTTAGAATTTGAACGGCCATAATGCGTTTTGTAAGAATGAAGTCATATTCAAAACATAGCTTTAAGTATTTATATTATGTAATGCGAGTAAAATAACGTAATTTTTATTAACACAAAACTGTTACATACAAAAAATAAATATTTAAGACCACTATAGCCCAATAAATCTTCTACGGGATATTTTACCCGACTTTATTGTATATTCCTTTTCACTTAAGTTGCTGCCAAATTCAATAAAAATAAATGTTAAGCGAAGTGATTCATTCGTATTCGTATATTTAGACACGATAATACATGAGTACTTATTGATTAACAAATCCATAATTCATTTTCAATTTTACCTAGACTTCTAGAGGGCTTACTTTTATACATCTTAGTCATTCCAAAAATGGATGTAAGTATGGTAATGGAAATACGAATCTAAAACAACAATAGGTATGTAGGTGTATGTAGTTATCATTTATACACACATGTAAGCACAAAACATTCACTTGAAATTATTATTGAGGTTTCCAGGTCGAAATGTTATGTGGGTGTGTGTGGGAGAGTGTGCTTGTGATTTGAGCTTAAGGGTGCTTGCTGTTTGATGTTCCTTCATATATTCTTAGAATTCATCTTCTTTTTTCTTTTTTTTTTTTTGTGATTAATTACAGTGAAATAAATTCTGACTTTAATTAAATTACCTACTTTCTGTAATATGTGTCTTTATATGTAGTGTTCTACTTACCAATATTAACAATACCATGGTTGGTAAGCTCCCAGCATGACTGCAGACGTAATATACTTAGGCTATGACTTTGCTTTGGTGAAAAATATCCTAGAGCGGCATCAGTCACATGGTAGGCCTGCAATTTTAACATGTATTGTATATTTGACATTTTTTTTACTTGTTTTCATTTTGTGGAATGAGTTATTAAAAAAGATGAAAAATATACCTTACTTGACATAAGTAGGTTTTTTGGGTACTCAAAGGTACTTTCATATACTCACTTGTAATGAGAACTCATAAAGGGATGGCAGAAGTTGAGCTACCGCACCAACAGCTTCATCAGCAATATTTATACAATCCGCTAAAGATAGTGAGACAATACGCGGGGTTAGGCATGCCCAGAGTCCAGCTTCGGTAACTTCGTTGCAGCCAGCGAGTTCTAGTTCAAATAATGACTGAAATTATTTAAAAAAAAAGAATAGTTTATTAAATTTAATCTTCATGGTATATTTGATACTTTATTAATACAGTCATATAAATATTCAAATGCAACAATAATTGCCCTAAAGCTAAAAATCTATAAAGAAATTCATAAAGAAACCAACAGATGGCCTTATAATAAAAAAACCTTTATACATAGGTACCCATATAATCCTTTGATCTTCTCAGGTCATAGTACCTACCTTCTTATAGAAAATTTACATGCTTCAAACTTATGAGCATATACCCTGTCACATTTGGTTTTAAATAATTGCAATGAAAAACCCCTTCAGTATCTTATCCAGACAGGATAGATAGAAAGAAAATATTACACGAAAGAAGCCATATACATACATACGTTTTATAAGGCTTTGACGTTTTTATATACATTTTCGTCTATCCCATTCAAAACTGCTCATAAGTGTTTTCTAGGTAAGTACTCTTTCAGACGGTAAACCAATATGGTTGGGATTATTTTTCTGGAGTTTTCACAAACCTTAAGTTGAACAAAAACATATCTTTTTTTTCAAGGATTAAACTGTCTGAAGTGTCTAAGGACTAAGGATAAAGAAAAAAACCGTTAAAACGTGAGTTTCGCATCAGGTGGAATTTTGTATTGTAAGTGTGATGGGCTACACTATAAATTTGCATGAAAATAATTTCATTCTGTATCCACCTTAGGCTATTTCAGCAAGTGGGCGGGTTATTAATGGTAACATCACCCACCACATCTGAGTAACATCTGCCAAACACTGTTCTTTAAAAGGGCTTACAACTTTTCACCTCAATAATATAGGTGGTACATTACAAAGACAGCAAGTAGATGTTCGCAATAAATTCCCCTGGCTGTGGTAGTCAAATAATAATTATAATCAAAATATTAGACAAATTCTGGTGTTTTTTCTTTTTTTGTTGGTGTTTAATGTATTTTTAATGTATATGAACAGAATAACCAAATATATAATACCGTTACATATAATTATATAAAAACACAAACACATCAGATAAAAACAATGTAAATGTGGTGTTAGGGAAATTTATACCGCAAAGTAGGTATAATTTTCCATAATGACTTTTTGTGTATGTTTAACAAATTTAATGTTAAAAGCAAAATGATTTTGACAGTGTTTTTTTTTTTAAATTTGTATTGGCCTTTTGAGAGCTACCTGACCCAGTTTTTATTTTCAGATGTTTTCTTTTTTTTAAATTAGTCATATGTTATGAATATGCTGACATAATTGCCTAAGTGTACACTCTTATTGCTTCAGTTAAAAAATAATCAAACATTCGAGAATAGGCCTTTTTATGTGAACTGTTCTTTTCTTCCCCGCTTTGGGAGGAGGGCCAGCTTTCTAGAACATTGACTCATGATAGGTGCGTTATATTGGTAAATTATATAAAGTTCCAATAAAATGCTATGCCCATATACAGTTTTTTCATTTAGCAAAGTATTATTTTTTACAACCATTCCATAGTTCATAACTTCATATCTGGATTATTGACAACATGTAAAATTTTTGATGGTCATCATCTGAGTATCTTTTTTTTGTTGGAGTTGATTAATTAAAACTAAGAAACAGGGCTGTAGCTACAGCTTGTGGGGCCCCGGGTCAAAACTATATATGGGGCCCTATTTCTCAATGACTGCCTTAATAATAGTTTAATTAATTTCAACAAAAAATTCTAAATGTGTTTTTACAGAAATAAAATGTTAGGTTATAAGGTACTGAAATAGTTTTTATTCTGGGTTTTGCAGAAACGATTACTTTTCTCAAATCTATTTGTCGTGCTCTTAGATTTTTGGTAGGGCTGGCCACGCGACGAGACTTTGCGAGACTTTTGTAAGTCTCGTCTCGTCTCGGTCTCGTTAAAATCGAAAATTTTCAGTCTCGTCTCGGCCTCGTGTCGCTCTCGTATAATTAAGTCTCGTCTCCTAAAAATACGATTTTCGGACAAACTGTTGATTATTGGAACGAAATATTTTCGATTATCGTTTGAATATGTGCTGAAGAAAATAAATATTTAACTGAAATTGGATTTTTTAATTTATTAGACTCTCTGTAAATTTTGGTCCAAATATACAGTCTCGTTTCGGTCTCGTCTCGGTTGCTTAAAAGGCAGTCTCGTCTCGTCTCGCATGACGTGACCGAGATCGAGACCGAGACTTTTCTCGTCTCGTGATAATGATAAATTGCTAAGCCTTTGTTGTTCCAAGGTGCATTGCAAGTAATTTTTATTAATTTCAGCTTTGAGAAATATCCTTCTGCTTTTGCTGTGGTAACAGGAACAGTTAAAAACATTAAAAGAGGGGTGCATATACATATCTGGATAGCTCGAAGACAGTGAAGAATTCTAAATGATCAAAATAGTTGCCAATTCTTTAACATTTTATCATGGAACTCATGTCATTAAAAAATGTTGACCTGATAGAGAGTTACTGAGCAGAAAAATCAGATGCCATAAACAAAAGAAATATGACAATTTGACGCATATAGAAAATCAATAGTAACTTTTTTTTAACAAAATGCAATAACTTTTAAGCCATAGCAATAAGCGAAAAAGTTACAAATCATAATTTGTAGAAAATTTAATTTGCTACAAATATGCGTATGCCATATAGCTTCGATAAAAACTACGTGAGTTACGTGTGAAAAAGAATTAACCGTTAAAAACAAAATGGCAGCACAACTACACTAGGTACAATTGTACAAAATGTAGTTTTTGGCTCGTGTACTAATACTGAAAGTCAATCTTTGTGTCGGAATTTTTCCCCAGAGCAGCATATATACACACAAATGCACCATACTAATTCCATCATCTGGCTTGCATGAGCGTTCACTAACCATGAACATGAACACGTATTTTTAGAGTCCCAATTCTTTTATTTTAATTTTACAAATGAATATTGCAGGGGTCACATATACACAAATCGAAGAAACAAATACTTGAATATTAGTGGATAAACTTAGAATTGGTGTAATGCATCGGTTATTTGAATTCACCACATATTGAGCTTATACGTAGGATCTACAGTTTGAGTTTATTAGGGTAAGATTTTATTCATCAATTAGATTTTAGTTGCATCAATGACTTAAAAAGTGGGATTGAGCTGAACGAAGCTCACCTAACAAAGTTAATACAGATTCGACCGATACAAAAGGAGATCTACGTTGGTGGTGCCCATGGCTGGACAATGGACTCTACAGGCCTGCCTAAGAAACCATATTTTAACATTTAACGCGAGTATTTAGGGCGATCTGTAACCGGAAAGCACTGAAATCTATTGGTTTTTGAGTGAAAACCAAAAATCCCATATTTCAGTGCTAGCCTTTAGCACTTCATATATGGGATATTCGAAAAAAAATGTACCATTCGAAAGGCCATCGACTTGTGATAAAAGGTTAGCTAGTTTCAGTAATTGGTCAGCCATAGGTTTTTTTTAAGGAATTTTTTAAGTTTGTGTCAAGGTCACAATATAAGACTTTTAGCATCTCATTTATAGAATTGAAAAAAAATGAGTATGCCATCTAAAAGGTCAGTAATTGGTCAAAAAACGTCAGCTACTTTCAGTAATTGGTCAGCCATAGATTTTTTTTAATTATTTTTGTTTTAATTTTCAAGGCCAAAGCTATATTTAGCACCTCATTTATGAGATATTCGAAAAAAATATACACCATCTGAAAGGTTGTAGCCCGTAGCGTTAGTGCGTTCGACTGTCACGCTGGAGCTCTGAGTTCGCTTCCCAGCCTCGTCCACCTATAAACTAAAAAGTTTTTTTCAGGGCTACTGCTTCTTGCGAGGAATTGACAAATCCTCCAAGAGTATCACTTGTCACGAATAAGTGCTTCTCGTCTAGCCGTTCGGATTCGGCATCAAATTATAGGTCCCTTCCATTCCTGTCGACAGGCACACACAGGAATGGTTGCGAGTTGTTAGTCACTAGGCCGGTTCTTCACAAGCCGTTGTGCCACTCAATTTATTTATATCTTTTATATCTGAAAGGTTACCTAGACCTCATAAAAGGTCAACTAATTTCAGTAATTGGTCAGCCATAGTTTGTTTAATTGAATTTTTAAAATTTATTTTTTCAAGGTCGTATAAGACTTTTAGCACCTCATTTCTAGGATATTCGCAAAAGAAGTAAACTATTTGAAAGGCCAACGACTCGTGATAAAAGGTCAGCTAGTTTCAGTAATTGGTCAGCCATAGGTTATTTTAAATGAAGTTTTGAAGTTTTTTAAGGCCACATAAGACTTTTAGCACCTTATTTTCCGAATTTTCAAAAAAAAGATACCATTTGAAAGGGTACTAAATCCTTATAAAACGCCAACATGTTTCAGAAATTGGTCAGCCATAGGTTTTTTTAATGAATTTTTAAAGATTGTTTCAAGGTTACAGTATAAGAGTCTTCATTTAAAAAAACCTATGGCTGACCAATTACTGAAACTAGCTGTCCTTTTATCACGAGTCGTTGGCCTTTCAAATGGTATACTTCTTTTGCGAATATACCAGGAATAAAGTGCTAAAAGTCCTTGAAAAATTAAATTTTAAAAATTCAATTAAACAAAAACTATGGCTGACCAATTATTGAAATTAGTTGACCTTTTATGAGGTCTAGGTAACCTTTTAGATGGTGTATATTTTTTTCGAATATCCCATAAATGAGGTGCTAAAAATAGTTTTGACCTTCAAAATTAAAAAAAATAATTAAAAAAATCTATGGCTGACCAATTACTGAAAGTAGCTGACCTTTTTTGACCAATTACTGACCTTTTAGATGGGGCTCTTGTTTGAGAGTGTTCAGATGTTTGTTCCTGCAGTTAAAAAGGGATCGTCATTTAAATCTCCTTGGTTCAACAAAAGGCTTAAAAATCTTGAAAATGTTAGAAACAAGGCTTTGAAAAGATATAAGGTATCGGGCAAACCTGAAGATAGAGCTTATTTTATGCAATTGCGTAGCGAGTTTTATTTTTAAAGTAGATTTCTGTATTCACAATATATGTATAAGTTCAGTTGAAAGGAATATCAAATATAATTCTAAATCTTTTTTGGTGTTTTTGAATTCAAAACGCAAAAGCTCTGCATTTCCTAATTCTATGGAGTTTGAAGGTGAAAGCTCTTATGATACCAAAAATTCAAGCAATCTGTTTGCTAAATATTTTCAATCAAACTATAATATAGACAATAATAGTGAAAACTTGTATAGTGACATCCATTCTCAAATAGATTTCGATATTTTTTCATTAACAGATCAAGAAGTATTTGACGCTTTAACTCGTCTTGATTTTAATATAAAAGCTAAAGTAGATTTGATTCCTCCGCTTTTACTATCCAACAGTGCTGAGTCACTTTCTAAGGTGTTAAAAACAATTTTGAATAGATTGCTTCATACTGGTGTCTTTCTAGAAGAGTGGAAAATATCTTCTATAAGCCCTATTTATAAAAGTGGCCTCATGCACTTAATAAAAAGCTATATACCAGTCTCAAAACTTTCAGCAATTCCAATACTTTTTGAAAAGTTGCGTTTCGATAGGCTCAATTTTACAGTAAAAAATTTAATAACTACGAGACAGCATGGATTTTGTAGTGGGCGCTCCACTACAACTAATTTGTATGCCTTTTTACAAATGTTTGCTTATCTTCCTTGGAAAAAAGAATGCAAGTCGATGTTTTATACACTGATTTTGTGAAAGCTTTCGATAGAGCCCATCATGTGCTTCTGATAAGAAAATTTGAGCGAATGTGGTTCAAATTTGGATTTCTTAAATGGTTGGAATCATACTTGTCAAATCGAAAACAGATTGTTAAAATCGAAGGTGAATATTAATTTTTTATTGAAATGTTATCGGGTCTACCTCAGGGTTGTCATTTGGGACCTCTCTTTTTCTACCTATTCGTCAATAACATTCCGTATTGCTTACAATTTGCTAATTGTCTTATGTTCGCAGACGATCTGAAACTATATTTTCAAATTTCTTCAATTGAGGATAGTATTAACTTTCAAAAAGACATAAATGCGTTTTTTCAATGGTGCAAATATAATCATCTCGAGCTAAATATCTCTAAATGTAATACTTTTAGAGCTTTTCGTTCAACACCTAGGGTGCTGTTTAGTTATAGTCTCGGAAATGAAAGCCTTTCAACCGTAAATGAGATAAAGAACCTTTGATACAAAGTTTTCTTTTTCAGTACATGTTAATTTTATAATATCCAATGCAAATTCGTTGCTAGCTTTTTTAACGCTCAACACGGTAGTATTCAAGGATAGTTATACTCTGAAAACAATTTGTATATCTTTAATAATACCCATATTGGAATACTGTAGCGTTGTTTGGTCTCTTTTTTATCAAAACTCATCTGACAGGATTGAGAATGTGCAAAAAAGATTCACACACTTTGCTTTAGGGTGGTCAGAAGGTTTTCCCAGCTATCGTTCTAGATGTGCATTAATAGATTTGAAATCTTTAAAAAGTCGGAGAGAAACCCTATAGGAGTTCTTTTTATAAAGGATATTCTTAATGGTAGAATTAAATCTCCGGATTTATTAGCACTTATGTCTTTTTATGTTCATGAGAGAGATCTAAGAAATAGAGACGTTCTCTTTTGAATTCCTATTCACAGGACAAACTTTGGATTAAATGAGCCTATTATAACTTCCAAAACGTTGTATCACTTTTTAATTTGATTCATAATGATGTCGACCTTCAAATGAATAGAAATATGTTCAAGAGTATTGTTTTACATATTGTTAATGATGTATAATAATAACGTAAATATTAATTATTGTATAGTCAACAGATTATGTATCCATTGATGAATAAATACATAAATAAATAAATGTAGTTAATTCGTAATTTGTTTCAAAATTTTACGTAGTTAAGTATTTTTTTTTGTTTTCGTAATACAATGCTCTTATCAATTCTTAGTCAAAAAGTGAACACCTGATGGTTCTAAGACTTTCGATTTTCAAAATATTAAGATAAACAGATTAACTTCTTAGTAAAAACGAGAAGAGAAGAAATCAAGAAAAAAAGCTGAAATCAATAAGAGTCGGTAAACATCGACCAAATATTGTGTCTTAGTAGGGTATGACAGACTGACTGAAGAGCCCATTGTCATATCTGAGTGTAATACATTAATTTTTGGAGTTGAGGTCACTTGAATTTTATCAAACTTAACTTTACGATGATGGAGAAGTCCTAAAGAATTCATTTTCGACAAGCCGTCCGTGTCACCCTGATGTATATCGAGATAGAGCCTTAACGGTTGAACGGATTTCCTTCAAATTAAGTGTGAAGCATTTTTCCTAGCATTCCCTAGAGGAAAATATTAAATTTGTGTTCTAGCTCATGCAGCCATACATAGATTTCGGTTTTATCAAATTTTCTCGAAAACGGCTTTAACGATTTTGCATTAACTTCATGCATGTTATCTCAGAACTATTGAATAACACTATAAGCCAGGATTTTGTTTAAAAAAAGCGAATAACGGAAATACATTTTTGGGTTGCCGTTTCTTACTTGTGTTGGGGTATTCCCGAATATCTCGTTAATGACCCAGTTATGATTTTGTTTTTAATATTTTCTTGTTATGACACCGTTAATGTCTAGCTCCATTCTAGTTGCTAGCTGCAAGAGCAAGTAAGCGCGATCTGGTCGTGCATTTTATTTAAACGGTATACAAGAAATGGCCTTAATACTTACTGAAATCCTTCCGCAGTTCACAAAGAGCATTGCCACCCACATCTGTCTACTTTATCCATCAAAATACACCTTCTTAAATTGCTACAATTCCCATAGCAAAAATAAATCAAAACAAAATGCGACGAAAGCTATTTTTAACGTGTTTTTAAAATTAAATATAAATTTTCTTTGGAAATAAAACTGAATAGGTTTATTAATAGAAAAAACGCCGGCCGCTGGGCAATAAAGCTCAAAGGTATATTCAACAAAGGAAAGTAAAGACATTATAAAATTTTTAAGATCTAACAGATCGAAAAAAAAAAATAAAAAATAAATTTTCCAGCTTTTTAAAGTGCAAACAAATAAACTACCAACTTCCATCATCGTATATTCTATTTTCCGTAAGAAAACTATACAGACAAAGAAATTCTATCTACCTTTCCGGTTTAGGCCTTTTTGTTGCAACTTTCAGTTGGAAAATAAGCCAACGGTGCTGACAAAAAAAAAATAAAACAGAAGACAACCTCTTTTCTGTCAGACAAAGGCCTTAATGAGTTTACAGCTTATCCCGGAAACCATACGACGAGGACTATACTTCTAGTATCTCTCTATCGCTGCAGAAATCCCTGAGTGTAAAATCTCAGAAGTATGCACAATTTTACATGTTTCCTCATACATATATTGTATGTGCTAAGCAAGTTAAAGCATGTGGCAGGAGTCGGAGTGCAGTGCACCTAACCTATAATGGCAAAGAAGCAGAATCAACAGTATATGCACATCAGCAAACACGCGACCGACACAACGCAACGCAAAGATAGTTAAAATAAAATGTTCATCATATTCTAGGTCGAAATTTGTGTCAATTGGGTGGATGTGTAGTGTAGTAGTAATGTAGCAGAAGTATTATTTTTATTATAAACGATGCGACATTTGGGTGTTTTTTTTTGTTCTTGTGCTTAGAAAATTTGAAATAATTTTCGTTTTTTATAATAGTCAAGTACGTTTAAATACTCATTTTTTAATTTTATTAGCAAACCAAAAACAAAATAAACACTGAGCAGTCTGATTTCTTTTTGCTTTGCGTTTAAAATAAAAAGTGAGTAATTAATGAGTATGAAAAAAAACTCGGCTACTATATTTTAGTATTCGTGGAAGTTTTAAAGATTATTTCTGCAGTAAAATCCGCAGAAATCAAAATTCGAAATATTTTAAAAGTGGACGGTTTTTAGCATAGACCACGTGCCCACCACCCATTCAAATTATTCTACAGAGATGATATTTAAAAACAAAAATGTTGAAACCGAAATCATTGTATGTCAGCTACGCATTCTAGATAAGCTAAAACAAAAATTCGAATTTCACCTCGAGGAAACCACACCAAATTTTAAGCAAATCCGTCCAACCGTTTAGGCTCTAGTTCGATATGCACACATCAGGATTCAGGACGCACTGACGCACAGACAAACAGACCGATGAACGTCTTGACCAATATTACTTTTTTGGACTTCTCTATTATCGTGATGTTAGTTTCGATTAAAACCTCTAATTTTTTTTGACACGAAACCCATACTTGTCCTATAGAGCAGGTAAAAATTATCTTAAAAATAAACTAACTTTCACGTATAAACAAAAACACCATTTTATTCTGCTTTCTGAAACAAGAACATTCAATTGCAGTTGTTCGTAAACATTAGACATATTCAACATATAGTAATAGCTTCGTGTCGAGTATAATCCCGTGTTCTATGCTAAAATAAATAAAAAGCCTTAAATTAAAAAGAGTTGTTTTTAATGGAAGCATGGGCAATTTTTTTTTTTTTTTTGACAATTTTGTTTATGTTTTACGTTGGTACACCAAAAATTTAGTTTGGGCTTCTTAATCATTCAATGTCACATTGTATCTTATATCCTGTTCAATTTTAAAGCATATAATTTTGTGTTATTTGGTGGATCCTGTAATGTCTTTCTGTACCTCGATCTGAATCCTAAACCACTAGATCAATTTTCTAAGAACTTCGGATTTAACGTTTTTTTTTTTTAAAGATTCCCTAGAGCAGAAACTGATATTCTTTTTTAGCTCCAAAAATAGCGGTGCCTGTCATGCAACCGATATACAACAAATTATTTATCTCAATAACGGCTTTTACGATTTTGAATTTTGATAAACAAAAATTATCAATTCCTGTTAAGTATATTGTTTATATTTTGTTAAACAAATTATATGCAAATATTAAAGCATGTACACTAAAAAATGAGCAAAAACACAACTAATTTTATTTAATTGCCTAAAATCCTTAGATGTAGTAGTTTAAACTAAACAAAAATGAATGCTTTCTTGAACTAATGTGAGCTTATGAAAAAAAGAAATTTAGATATTAAATATTTAATTTATATGCAGATAGCGTTATTTTAGGACCTACATACAAAATTTAAACTAAAACGTGTTTGCATATTTCTCAAAAAAATAGTAGGCACCAACTAAATGTTACCACAAACAGTGATTAACGGTATTTATCATAGAACCGATTTTTTAATTTTCAAATATCTTGTTAACAACTTCACCAATTTCGACCAAATTTTGTCCAAACAATTTATATAAACGCTTAAATATACATTTTCGAAAAAAAGAGTTTTTGGATTTAAAAAAAAAATAAAAGTTTTTGTATTTTGAAAATTTAATATCTTGAAAGCGAGTCAATGAATATTTTTTAAGTTTTGTGTAAAGTTGTATTTTATGTAATAACGTTAATATGTAAATTAAAAAGTACAAGTGACCTCAACTCCAGAAATAATTGTGTTTCGCCCAAGGTATAACAGTGGGCTCTTCAGTCAGTCTGTTATACCCTACTAAGACACAAATTTTGGTCGATGTTTACCGACTCTTATAAAATTCACAGCAAAAAGATACTGTGAATTTTATTATTCTAGGGGAATTTGTTTAAATTCGTGCACCCAGAAAATAAATACCCGTGGTCAGGGTTTTTATAATAAGATGAAGAAATTTGTACTTTTTAAATGAATTTTATTCATTCACTCCACTTAAAACAGAAGTAATTTCAATATTTTAATATTTAAATTTCTTCATCTTATTATTAATATGTAAATTCTGATTTGATTTTTATTAAAATAACGAACTGTCATTTTTTTTTTATTTTTCAAGATAATGATAAACAGTGCTAGAATTTTTATGTGCTAAAAAAAAAAACAAAAATATGCTCTTAAAAAGTTGTAAAATATTAAAAAAGTAACATTAAAGATTAAAAACAAAATCAGTATTTTATTTATTAATTTTTACAAATGTATCTTCCATCATATCAATTTGCGTTGTGAGTGTGTTCCATCCCTGCAGCTCAGTTATTCTTTAACTAACTTTAACTGAGAAATTTTTTTTTAATAAAATGCTTTATTCTGTTTAGTGCTGCCAAGTTGGCACTTCTATGTAAGTTGAAATTGAAAGTGTTTAGGTGCGCACAGTGCACGTAATTTTGTACAATTTCGAGAATGTTTACTAAAAATATGCATTTGTTTTAAAAATTTGTCCAAGAAACCGAAAAATGCATTTTATGCATTTATAGTAAATTATATAAAAATATGCTTAAACGATTGAATGCCATTTTTAAGGAAATTTACTTATTCGAAAAACTAGTGTAATTGTTTTCTTTTTTGTTTATCCAAACTATGTTTTAAAATAGAAATCCTTGCCCTGATGATAAATCTTCTTTTTATATATGTAAATTAAATTTTTTTCATAAATTAGTTTATGAATTTTTTTAATAATTTCTTAAACAATTTCTTTTTTATGTTACCTAAATTGCACATCGCTATAGTTACAAGGAATTAAAGGATAGAGAAAAAATTTCGTTTACGCAGAAAATTGTGAAAATAATAAGGTGGCTATTTTTTATCTCAGAAAAGCCCACATGCGGCAGACACTTATTTCCAGCTTATGCTGGAGATACCGCCAACTATATATTATATACATTAAAGAATTATAAATAAATTGCAACTTGAACCCACAGCATCATCAGTAGTCAGTCAAGGACTCAACAACAAGCAATAAATTAAAACAACCCTCGAAAATGCTCCTCAATTCTCCCAGTTTAATCTTTAATATCTCTTCAACAGCATTGTTAGCACTTAAATGCTTAACTTTTATGTAGGTTGGTATCTAACACGTTTCAAAAGTTGACCAGCCTTCACCAGAATGGACACCTAAAAGTTTTCTAACATTGCTATTCAGTTAACATAACGCCAACGTATATTATTGCAAAGTGCGTCAATTGAATAATGTTTGCCATATATATGTTTCCCACCTACGTCGTCGTCGCCTAGCATGTTTTGTTATGTTTCTTATATACATATACATATATACGAGCAAGTCTATATTTTATGTAGGTAACTTTTAAGTTTGTCCTTTAAATAGTATTTTCCCAGTGCTCGAATCGATTTTTTTTTTGTGAAATTCTCTATTCTATCATCTCGTCTTTATGTACACGTACAAGTATAACAAAACAAACAGAAGAAGTTAACACCAAAGGCAACAAATTATGCTGTGCACACAAGGAAACAAGAAGAAGCACTTGTGCGAAACCTTTGAAGATATTTCGCAAATAATAATAATTACATTCTAAAAGCATTTTCCCTGCGATCATCAGGCTTTGGATATTTTTTTTTCAATGAGAAGGAGCATTATTTTAATTTGTTGTATACAGACACAGTATTTAATTTTTAATTTACTTGATATCGCAATTTTATGATGGTTAATTTAACTTCTGATTGGTACACTGTGGCGTATACGTACTTTTTTTAATATTAATTTTAATTTCAAAAATAAAGGTATTTCTTTCCTGGAATTAATAAAAATCGATTTTCCTACAATAAGTTCAACATAACCACACTTTCATTTGAGGAAAGAAAAATATGCATTTCATCATATGTAGGTAGGTATGTACTATTTGCTCTAAGTTTTATTCTGTCTCTACTACAAAGCAAAGATAAATAATATAACTTGCAATTTAAATGTGCTCTCTGGTTTTATCACGTAATACAATTTAATTTGACGCAACGATCATTTAACTTAACGGTGTTGTAAATGTTTATTCTTGCAAAGGAATGCTGGAGGTATATTGTGAATTGTGAGGTTATATGGAATAAAATATCTCGTGTGAAATGACATGAAATACTTGTGTGGGCGTTCTTTGTAATTTTCCACAATATGATTTTAATTGATGTGCGAAAAAAATATACATAGTATGCTTTTTGAAAGCTGAATATTTTTTCATTGTTTACATTAAAAATATGCAAGCGAATATTGTTGACTATTTTTTATAGAAGCCATTTTCAATGAATATTTGTATAAGGGATAATACAAAATCAGTCATTATATGGATATTTATTTCTTTTAAAAACATTGAAGGGGATGTTTATCCTGACCGCCAAGTTAATTTTATAGCAGTAAAAAAAATATTCAATTTTCATTTTCTGTTTCAATGTAGAAGCCCGTAGTGTAATGGTTAGTACGTTCGACTGTCACGCTAGTCTGGGATCGCTTCCCAGCCTCGTCCACCTAAAAACTAAAAAGTTTTTTTCAGGGCTACTGTCTCTTGCGAGGAATTGACAAATCCTCCAAGAGTATCACTTGTCACGAATAAGTGCTTCTCGTCTAGCCGTTTGGATTCGGCATAAAAATGTAGGTCCCTTCCATTCCTGTCGAAAGGCGCACACAGGAATGGTTGCGAGTTTTTAGTCACTAGGCCCTGGTTTTTCATGAGCCGTTGTGCCACCCGATTTATTTTATTTATTTTTCTGTTTCAATATCACACACCAGCTGTGATATTATTCCAGATCTTGTTAATTACTTTTTTGTACATTTCAATACCAACTCATTATTGTATAACTAAACTATAAAATCTAGAAAAAAAGATAAACACACAATTATAGATATCAAAATAATTTGGTTTGGATTTGGACATCAAAAGAATTTTGTTTTGGTGATTGAACATTTTATTGTTTAATTGGATTATACGATCGTAAAAGGTAAGGAAATCAGGTAATTCACTGCTGAAATTATATTGAAAAGTTTTAAATAAGTTTATTTGCTTAATTCGCAACGAAAAACAGAATGTGCGTTAAGACACACGTAAAAATAATATGAACGACTATGAATCGCACAAGCTTGCTTTTATATTGTAAACAATTAAAATTTAGCTATGTATGGTATGTACATATATGTTTATAAATTGACGATGAATGTTATTGATTAAATGATATCCATAACGAGCAATTGTTAAAAATAAGTTAAAGTAAAATTAAATTATAAAAATGTATAATTTCATAGAAACAGAAAATTACCTACTTATTTTATTATTATAAATCCGTTATTTAAACATCTGACAACAAACTTTTGAAATAGCTGTAGCCAGAGATCAGAAATGTTCAAAAGGGTAGTTATGTGCATTCAAGAGGACACAAGCGTCCACAGGTTTTTCTCAAAATCCACCTCTGTCTACCAACTCCTACTCTCACCTCCACGTGGTGAACATCGGGTGTCTAGTACCTCAGCTGGAGACGGGGTTTAAATCCCCGTGGAAAGCTGTTGGGGACAGCCAACGAGAGAGGGGGGGGAGGAGTGTTCCCACTAAGGCACTTCTCCTTTCATCGAGGCGGCAGCGGACGAATTCTCTAGATGGAATCAACGGTGGCGTCTACAGTTCCAGTTAGGTTGAACTACTTAGTGAACACCTTATATGGGCTACTACGACATATTTGTAGCTCAGGCCTATAAGGAGCGGTTTATCCGGCTCCCTACCCTTGGAGTTATACGAAGGGTCTGGTCCTCCGGGTCGGGGGTTGTGCGTCGGGGTAACTTCCCTACCACGTAAAAAAAAGTTGTTCCGAAACAACAACAAGCCTCGGATATGGATGATTTTAAAGTTGACGACCCCAGCAAACGAAACAAGGACAATGAATATCGGATCTGCACGTGGAACGTCCTGTCCTTATACAGAACACGTGCAGCCGAACAATTAGTGGAGAACCTGGACAGGCTAAAGGCTGACGTAACAGCCATCCAGGAAGTGCGATGGGATGGAGAGGGCGTACGGAGACTGAAAACGTGTGACATCTACTACGGCGGGTGCTTGAAGGGACAGGGTCAGCGCCTCTTGGGTTGTGGTTTTGTGATAAGGGGAAGACTTAGGCAAGAAGTCTTGGGCTTCCGAAGTGTAAGCGAGCGCCTGGTCACAATCCGCATCAAAGGCAAATTTAAGAACATTTCGCTGATTTGTGTTCACGCCCCCCATGAAAGGAGAGAAGACTCAACCAAAGAAGCATTCTACGATCTCTTGGAGACAACGTATGATATGTGCCCGAAGTACGACGTGAAGATCATTCTTGGTGACTTCAACGCAAGATTCGGAAAGGAGGGCATCTTTGGTTCGATAGTCGGAGGACACAGCCTACACGACGAAACTTCCGGCAACGGACACAGGCTGGCAGACTTTGCGGCGGGGCGAAATGTCATCATCTCAAGCACCTACTTCCCACACCTCAATATACACAAGGGGACTTGGCGGTCGCGTGATCAAGTAACCGTCAACCAAATCGACCACGTTGCGATAGACGCGAGACATGCTTCCAGTATCTTGGACGTCCGAACGTTCCGAGGGGCCAACATTGACTCGGATCACTACCTGGTGGTAGCTAGACTACGTATGCGGATATCCATGACGCGACAACGCAGAGCAGATGCTGTGAAAAGATTCGATGTCGAGAAGCTTAAATCGCAAGAGACTGCCAGAACTTTTGCAGACCACGTAACTCTTAATCTCTCAGGAGGTCCGCTACCAGCATCAAGTGCAGAGGACCAGTGGGAACACTGTCAACAAGCCATTAGAAGTGCCGCCTCTGATGTGCTGGGTTTCACTAGGCGAATACAACGAAACCCCTGGTTCGATGAGGAGTGCCGGCTAGCGCATGCAGCTAAGGACGAGGCCTACCAGGCAATGCTGCAGACTCGAACAAGAGCTGCTGAGAGAGTGGCCCGGGAGCTCTATGGGCTGAAACGAAAAGAGGAACGCCGACTTCTCAGGAGGAAAAAGAGAGAGCACGAGAAGCGGGCGGTAGAGTCTATTGAGGGTTGTAGCGGTAGGGGAGATGTTCGAAAATTTTTTCAGAGGGTGAAGCGATCCACCCAAGGATTCAAGGCTAGAACGGAAGCCTGCCGAGATGAGAGTGGGAATATGGTAGTAGACACACAGTCAGTGCTGAGGATCTGGAAAGAACACTTCTCTAGACTGCTTAATGGCGAAGACAGCCAAGATGCCGCTAATAGGCAGAACGCTCCATTCAACTTGGACGATGATGGCCAAGAGTTCCGTCCACCCGACCTAACCGAAGTTCGGCTGGCGATATCCAAACTTAAGTCGTACAAGGCTGCAGGTGCGGATGGCTTACAAGCCGAACTATTTAAATCAGCGGGAGATGAATTGGCTAGGAGCATACACCAGCTCATCTGCAAAATTTGGTCGGAGGAAAGTATGCCCGATGAATGGAACCTCGGTATAGTGTGCCCCATCCATAAAAAGGGAGATGTTCTGAAATGTACCAACTACAGAGGAATTAGTCTCCTAAACGTCGCTTATAAAATCTTGTCGGCCATCCTGTGTGACCGCTTAAAACCTTTTGTCAACGATCTGATCGGCCCTTATCAGTGCGGTTTTAGGCCAGGCAAGTCAACCGTCGATCAAATGTTCACACTCCGACAGATTTTAGAAAAATCCCGGGAATTCCAGATCGATACACACCACCTTTTTATCGATTTTAAAGTCGCGTATGATAGCGTGAAAAGGGACGAATTATACAGAGCCATGTCGAGTCTCGGCATCCCTGCCAAACTCGTCCGCTTGTGCAGGATGACGATGGAGAAATCTCGCTGCTCCGTCAAAATTGGTAAGAACACCACCGATTCCTTTGATGTTGAGAAAGGATTGAGGCAAGGCGACGCGTTATCATGCAACCTATTCAACATCGTTCTTGAAGCCATTGTACGCAACGCACATGTCAACACCAGCGGTACAATCTATCAAAAGTCCGTTCAATTGCTTGCATATGCGGATGACATAGACATTGTCGGCAGAACGAAGCGAGCTGTGGCAGGGGCATTTGCGAGCATTGAATCGGAGGCGGCTAGAATGGGATTGGCGGTTAATGAGGACAAGACGAAGTATATGCTGTCATCGAGAGAGGAATCTCAACATCGTCGACTCGGGCAAAATATCACGATGGACAGATATAACTTCGAAGTTGTCAAGGACTTTGTCTACCTGGGCTCCACTATTACATCGCAGAATGACATCAGTGCAGAGATCAAGCGAAGAATTACTCTTGCCAACCGCTGTTTCTTTGGTCTAAGAAGGCATTTAAGTAGTAAGGCCCTCTCTCAGAGAACCAAGGAGACTTTATACAAAACCCTAATCATCCCGGTCCTGCTTTATGGGTCAGAAGCATGGACACTGAAAGATTCGGATAAAAATCTGCTAGGGTGCTTTGAGAGGAAGATTCTTCGTGTGATTTTCGGTCCGGTGTGTATCGAAGGAGTATGGAGGAGAAGATTCAACGACGAGCTATACGGGCTATACAGCGACGTTGACCTGGTCAAAAAGCTGAAAATACAGCGGCTTAGATGGCTGGGGCACGTGGAGCGTATGGACAGCAACGCGCCTGCCCGACGAGTCTTCGAATCCAACCCCGATGGGGTACGCAGCAGAGGAAGAACCCGTAACAGGTGGCGCAATCAAGTGAATGACGACATCAAAGCACTCGGTGTGCGCAACTGGAAGCGGCTAGCTAGGGACAGAGCTGGCTGGAGGGGCTTGTTAGTTGAGGCCGAAGCCCATCCTGGGCTGTGAGCGCCATCAAAAGTAAAGTAAGTAAGAGATCAGAAACAACTGTCAACCTTTATTTTTAATTTGTTTCACTCAGAGAGTTACTACATTACTTAAGAAATATTTTGGTTTCGGGTTGAGATTTATTTAAAAAAAAAATAAATTTAGGTTATCGGTTGAGATTTATTTTTTATTTTCAAAAATATCTCTCAATGGTTGAGATTTTTACGAACAAATTAATGCAAAAGGTCAACCTTTAACCTTTTTTTTTTGATGCAGAAAAATTTCGAATTTGCCGAGAACATGTTTATTTTTCAAAAATAAATACATATGAGCTTTTTTTCTTATTTTAGGTATTAAGTCTTACTAATAATCGCTTAAAATAAAATGCAAAGGCGAAAATGCCTTATCGACTGTGACTTGAGTTACTGGGACGCTAAGCACAACCAATATGCAATTTCGAAAAAGCGTAATAATCTGCATTTCCGCTTGCATCAGAGCTTACAAAATACTAACGGTCATACTAACGAGCATTCTGATTGATAAAATTACAGATGAGATTTATTTTTTTCTCTCAGAGATAAACTTTTAACCTAAAAAACAAAGCAAAATAAAGGTTTCTCTCAGACCTTAACCGATATTTTTGTTTGTCGGGAATTGGTGTGACCTTTATTGAAAATGACAACAAATAACAGTTATTAGAGAACCTTTCAAAAGGTTGAGATTTATTTCTGATCTCTGCCTGAGCGCAAACAAATGTTTGTAAAATATAAATTTATTAAAAAATAAATCAATAATCGCTACCTGTAGCGGTTTTCTTAAAAAAAAAAAGATTTGTATACAGGGTGATTCGCCTAAGGTTTGACAAAAACCTTGGAGGATGGGCTCTATTCCCCCTATTTAGGCAGTAGTGGAGGGAGACATTTCTAAAAAATTGACTTAAAACAGAAAACAAATATTAAAAAACAGCGGTAGCACTTACAATGCCCTGTTACACCTTTTTATTAAATCAGAAATCCTGTATTTTATTTTATTTTATTTTATTTGTTAAAATCAAGTTCATCTTATAATGAAAAGTTTTAAAAAAATTAATTTAAAAACTCAAAATAAAAAAAATGCAAACAATTTTTTTTAAACTGTTCGTATTGAAGTACTACTTGTATATTTTATTTCCGTTTTCAAAATTCAACTCTCCTATCAAATTTTAATCAAACACTGAAAACTTTATGGTTTTAGGACTTAAGCGGGATTGTTCTTGGTTTTGTGAGAAAGTTGGTTCTTTCATTTCATATGAAATATTTGGAATTGAATATTCAACTTTTAATGAGGAGAGGGACCAAGAAATTTAAACATTTCAAAAATAGGCAACAACTGTCAAATACGATTGCAGGATGGCTATGATTATACAAAATGGGGCATATTCATAGTCATTTTAGACCTGGGTCTAAGTTAAACATAGATTTAGTTGAATTTTCAGACGTTGATTCTATTTTTGTAAGTTTATCATTTCAAAATATTTGAAGCTATTTATGTAGAACAACAAGTTATTTATCTTATAAAAATATAAAACCAACAATTTGTAATTAAAATCGGTCTGTATTCATTGAGCCAAAATTGTCTTAAACTGTAGTTTATTTAAACCCGGGTCTGTCTGCGACTATGAATATGCCCCAATATCTTTAAAATCTGAATTTTGTGAGTGTATATTTTTTGTTTGGAAAAAATGAGAGCTTTGGGGATTTCGGGTGACATATGGAACATTCTGTTACCTATTTGTCAAGCCATAGGCTGTCAAATTATATTCACCTATAGGAATTAGACAGTCAATCTAAGTAGCCAACTTGTTTGCCAGTACTTGCCCGTGTAGCCTCAGGGTAAACAAAAATATTCATACAAATTTTAAATATGTATGTAGGTAGATACTATATTTTTTGAATAACTAAGAAGTACCTACCTACTAAATTACAAAATGATGACCAATTAAACCAAGCCAATGACAAAAAAAATATGCAAAAAAAAAGGTAATTTGCTAACAATTATCCGATTTTTTTTTGTCAAAACCCCTCAATAAAACACCCTTCCCTACTTAATATTTAAATATACGCATTTGATTCTTGATTCTCGTGACGCGCTTAATATTTGTACCAAGTTTCATGAAGGTATCATGATTTTGGTCACAAAGTGAATGGTATAGTTAGTACCAAACTTGTCACTTCCTCTCAAAAAAGTACTCTTTAACCATAGACTTTTTTATGGACTCTTCTTTTTTTGGTTTACATGAGAAATGGAACATGTATCCCAAGTTTTATCAATGGACCGTTATTTTTAACAATTTTCGGCAATATTTTACTATCGAACTGAAAACATAGTCATAGTTACATACACAGAATTATAACTTTATTTCGGTAGTCGTATCGTTTTAATTTTAACGTCTTTATATTCACCTTTAAAAAGTACCTTCAAATCATATTCTATATGCAAAGATGGTACCAAAGTTTTTGTTTTTCGTTTGATGCACAACAATCTCCCACCACTTAAAAAAAACACAATTTTCTACAAGATATCATTATAGACTCTTTTGATTCATCATTCTTATATCAAATGTAACGTTTTCAACAACTTTCATGAGAAAGGAATTTTTTTTAAGGTTTTTGTGAACTGTTTTAGCTGTACCATGTTCTTAAAAGATCTTTTAACACATATAATTAATTTTGTATTTAAAAACTATTCGTTATAACATTTCTAGACACTTTATTGTTGTAACTTTTAAGAAGCTTAAATATAAAAATTAAATTAATTGCTCCTTTTTCGTGACCTTTATATAAATATAATTTTATTCCTGGGTGGGCTATAGCCCATCTAGGAATAAAATTATATAAAAATTAAACTTAAATTGATTGAACCGATACAATTTTAATATGTTGGTTAGGTTAGGTTAGGTTAGTGGGCTGACAGTTGATCTTGTTACCGTCACACTTAGATCATGTAGATCCATTGTGATACCCTGGGGATTAATCCCCATAAAAGAAACCTATGATAAATCCAATGACATAGCCCGTAGAGGGCGTCAATACAGTTCTTACAAGCTGAAGGTTGGAAAAGTCGTTTACAAATTGATTGAAGGAGTGTCAGTCGCTGCGTAAATACCGAGTTGAGGATAGGTTGACGCACCATTGTATTTTAAGGGCGTGTCCCTTTCCTTTACCCTCACTGGATTGATCAACCCCACACCAGACCCGTAGGAGCAGTGGATCCATGCAACGTCTGGCGCTGGGTTCGATAAATCAGTGGTTGGTGCCAGCGACTGCCCAGTTAGGTCAGATAAGGAGAGTCCGTCGACACAATCACCGGGCAAAGGAGAGGCCAGCTCACCATAGTGTTTTTAGAGCGTAAACCACTCCCTTACCCGCAACAGGTAAATCATTCCTCCGCCAGGCACGTAGGAGCAGTGGCTCCATGCAAAGTCTGGCGGGTAAGTTTGATAAATCAGTGGTTGGTGTATGTGGTAGCTTTGTTAAGTTGGTCCCATTAAGGTGTTGGAGAAGTGTTTGTTTGCGCATAGTCACCGGGTTGTGGAGAGGTTAACGCACCGTTGTCTTTTAAGGGCGTGATCTCTACCTCTACCCCCTCTGAATAGATCATCCACTCACCAGGCCCACTCACCTGGCTCCATTCAACGTCTGGTGAGTGAGTTTGATAGATTAGTGGTTGGTGTCTGCGTCTTCCCCGTTCTGTCACGTAAACCTACGTCGTCGGCACAATCACCGGGCTTAGGAGAGACCAACGTATCACTGTCCTTTAAGGGCGTGATTCCCCCTACCCCCACTGGTTAAATCATCCCCCCACCAGGCCCGCAGGAGCAGTGGCTCCGTGCAACGTCTGGTGGATGAGTTTGAAAGATCAGTGGTTGGTGTATGTGTCTGCCTAGTTAACTCGGTGAAGCTATCCAGGTATTGAAAAATTGTCTGACGGCATATTAACACCGGGTTGAGGAGTGTTAAACGCACCATTGTCTTCTTAGGGCGTGATCCCCTCATTTACCCCCACCGGAAAGATCATCTCTCCACCGGGCCCGAAGGAGCAGTGGCTCCATGCAACGTCCGCTGGGTGAGCTTGATAGATCAGTGGTTGGTGCATGCGTCTGCCCCGTTCAGTCAGATTAGTCTTCAGGTTACTGAAGAAGTGTCCGTAAGCACAATCACCAGGTTGAGGAGAGGTCAACGCACCATCGTCTTTTCAATATGTAACTGCTTTCGGTAAAATAACGAAAAGGAAGAACATTTTAATTTAAGCAAACAAATAAGTATCAAATAACAAATACGTTAAAGTCATTTTCCGAGAAATATAAGAATAATGAGATTTTCTATTACGCTTTTTAAACATTGATTTGGGATTATGATAAGAGAAGCATTGCGATTTTCCACATTTGTGTCTTTCCTTCATCAAAGTATAATAGGTATATCACATAATAGGTAATATCAATTTCCAACATTATTATAAGAGTTCAATTCTATTAAAGCAAAAAAAAAACATAAATGAACTTAAATCAGATAACAATACATTTATTTTAGTCTCAAATCAAAACTTCACTTTTGGTAACCTGTCACATTCAAAACTCCCTTATATACAAATAGAAATTTAATTGAATACCTACAACTGCAAATTGAATACATTTTCTCTCGACTAACCTAGATAAATACCAGCCAGCAACGCCATTAGGCTTGCTATAAATTAAATTGACCAAAACAACCACACTAACTATGTGTCATGCAGGTTGAATAGCTGGACCACTATAATACGAGTACATACGTCTATTCAAAATTCCCTCCCTTCTCATCGCGATGGTATATCTAAGGTAATAAAATTACGAATATTTGGCTCTGACTTGGTTTTTATTGTCATCATCATCATGATCATCAACTATTCTGCTCCTTCGTCATTCGTCCAAATACAGCTGAGTTGCAAATGGCCAAAATAAAGATATCCTAATATACAGATATCCTTCTCTAGACATTGATGCGGTTTCTACAATATTCTTTATTCCGAGAAACAAGCAATCAAAATCAATTTTTTTGTTGTTGTATTTTCATTCGTGGTTATATTTTGTTTGTTGTTGTTGTTAAGAAACTACCCTCCATGGATTCTCTCACCGTGGTCGTTCCATACAAAAAAAAATATATATACCTCTGGGGGCCACCGGCATGTTTTGTTGCCAGTCATGGTCTCATAGTTTTACGCGAACATTCTGGCCGTTTTGAATGTAGGCTAAATCAATAACAATTTCATGGATGAACATCTCTGTATAGGCGATGCATGTCATTCGAACGTGGTCACACGGCACAATACCACCATGATGTTAATTTTTCCACTTTGTTTTTTTTTTTATTGGGGTGGGTGGTATGAAATGAAGTGGATTTGTGTAATGTTACATGAGATGAAACTTCAGACATTATCTAAAAAGCCAATTTTACCTAATGGATAAAATAATATAATTTATATTTGGAAGCTTAAAATATGTTTATTGGTTATTGGATAAAAATAATATTGTTTAAAGGATTTTCAAATCGATTTTGATGAACTCTAAATTTAATAATTAAACTAACAGATATCAAGTAGGCGCAAACAAATTGAGAGATTTCAAATCCTATTTAGTTAATTCAAATACACCCGAGAACAATTAATTACGGCCACAACGTCTCTCAGGTAGCTAATTTTTGGGATTATCTCTCATTGTTTTGCACCGATAATCCACTGGTTAACACAATTTTGGTTGTCAAATGCAAATTGTACTCTTCCATAAGTTTTTACACCCTGAATTCAAAATAAGTCCTCCAAAATTCTTATTGATGTCACGTTTTCAAAATAATCAATGTAGAACACTTTTTTATGAATATTCAAATGGTAACATGAAATTTGGGGCTACATATTTGTGCCCAATAAAAATGTATGTACATACAAATGTATGTATATAAAAAAATTAAAACTAATAATTTGGGATTATTTAATCAGATTTTCAAAGTTTAAAATGATCAATTAATTATAAAAGTCGTGCGATTATGCTTAAATAAAATCTTACAGAAAAATGGCTTGAGTATTTTCTAATATTATTAACAAAGATGCTCTAGAATTTTGATAAAATTTGGGGAAATGGACTAAAGTAATAAAAACCAACATTATGGTCTTAAACTTGTCCTTCTGCGGCAATTTTTTTTGTAAGCGTACATCCTTCTTGAGCGAAATCGAAAATTGTAGCAAAATTGTCTGCAGATCCCTCCACTATTTTTTCCATTAAAATGCTGTTTCTTTCATAACATTTTTTAGGTTACTTGAGAGAATTTACAAAAATAGTAAAAGAAACAAATAGTCGTATTCAATTAACCTTAAGTGTCCCTTATATCGTATCCCATTTATATTAATAAAGTAAACAAAAATTAAAGATACTAACATTTACATTGTGTCTCAATAAAGTGGGCGTCGAACGTCTACTGCCACCCAGATTAAGATATATCCAAGTTCAAATCAAACAAGGGGTTGACGGCTAAGTCCAAAAAGGTTGAACACTTTCAATTAAGGAACATTGTTAAAAGTATCAAAAATCTCCAAAAAGGGATAGAGGTCAACAACAGAATTTAAACTCTTGATTGGATTGTTTATAGTTATTTAATTTCTTTGTGAAATTAGCTTTGATGGCAGTGCGCGTTTTTGTGTGCATATTTTATGTTTAGATAATGTTGTATAATTGTATAAGAATACAAAATTCTATCATCTAAGAAAGGTAAATAATGAAATGATTTTATTAATGTGGTTATCTGGTTTATGGTTGAACGTATACAGGGTGTCCCAAAATCACCGCCACAGAAGAAATCCATGGGTTCCTGAGGTCATTTCAAGTCGAAAAACTTAAGAGGTAATTTGTTCGTTCTCGCTCCGTTTTCGACTTATAACGGATTTTATGATTTTTATTGGTTTTCCCTTTAAGCTAGCTATAGGCCAATCAGTCTCCTGTCTAATGCCGGAAAGATTTTAGAAGTAGTTGTTAGCAAGTCGATTTTATACGAATGTGAAAGAAAGGAGACTATACCGCAGAACCAATTTGGGTTCAAAAGAAACTACTCGACAGTACACGCTGTTACAAAATTGGTTTCAGATATCAATTGGAACTTAAATGCCAAGAGAAGTACAGCTGCCTGTCTAGTGGATTTCGAAAAAGCCTTCGACATGGTTTGGATCGACGGGGTAATATATAAATTACTACGCTATGAACTCCCTGCACATCTTATAAAGATGTTCATGTCAATGATATATGACAACAAAATTGTTGTAACTGATAGGAAGCACACGACCACCAAAGTTTTTAATGTCCTCAATGGTCTTTTGAATGGCACGGTAACTGCACCGCACCTTTTTAATATTTATATTTCTGATATACTCAGGAAACTGGATGATTCTAAGCATTTGCTGACGATGTAACACTTTATGCAAGCGGATCAAGAATCAAAGAAATCCAATTAGAACTTCAAAGAAAATTTGATAGATTTCAAGAATTTTGTTCTGAATGGAAACTAAGCATCAGTTATACAAAATGTGAAACCATACTGTTCCGCACCCCAATAAGACGCGGAAATTCAGATTTGAGACGTAAATGGAAAAATATGAAAATAATGAGTTCAAATGGTCTTCAAATCGAGCCAAAGACTGTTGTGAAGTATCTAGGTGTTCATTTGAACATAAGTTAAAACATATGAGTTTTTCGTTATCTGGGCTTAGTTGGGTGGCAAATATGGGGAGGCGGAGACATAAAAAAACACGTTTTTTTGTTCTTTTAGACTAGGATATCTCGAAAACCTGAGCCAATCCAGAAATACTGGGTTCAGATTCTGAGTTTGACTACAAATTATTAAGAGCATTGAATTTTGGAAACAAAAATAGTACTTAATTACGTAAAATTTTGCAAACAAAAAATAGTTTTAACAATTTTTTTATTTGAAAAATTTGAGTTTGGAAACTTTTTATCCAAAAAATGTTCATTGAAAAAACTTTATTTAAAAATAAAATAAAATAAAATAAAATAAAATAAAAGAAGAGATTTCTGGGTATGCAAAAAGGTATAACAGGGCATTGTAAGTGTAGTCATTTTTTTTTAATAATTTGTTTCTCTTTAAAATCGCTTTTTAAGTAAACTGCCCCTCCCACATGGACGAGGGGAAACAGAATCCCCCTCCTTTACGATTTTTTTTTCTTGACCAATCCTACATGCTCAAGCTTTTTATCTCGCCTTAGGTGAATCACCCGTAATAATTTAACTAATAAAAAGTAAAACAGAACTTCGCTCATCTATGTTTTCTTGAAGACTGACTTGAGAGAGTTTGAATTATAACATGCAATATAATGAATTTAAAGAGAACTTTTTTATCGGAGCAGTTTTTCCACTCCAAAGAACAGATATTGACATAAATAGATTTTTCTTAAACATGGACAAAATTAAAAAAAAAAAACTGCTTTTCAAGATGTTTGCCGCTCTTTATCTCCTTGGGGGATGACTTTAGAGTGTTTAACCTTAGGCAGGAAATATTCCAAATTTTGAGAAGAACAATTTCTGCATAGAACTCGAAATTCATATCATCTCTCTGAATAAATCGAATCGAGATAAATGGATTAATTTAAGAATATTAAGAAAAATGCTATTTCGAGTGGCTGACCAAAGATGGCCCACGGGTTTCACTTGGCTGACCAATGTTTTCTTGATTTATAGTTGATAAGGAATATTTCTACAAAATTTCAGCTTTGACGAACGCGATTTTATTTTCCATTTATTTAACATGCTTGGGAGCGTGTCCAGGAGCGAAGGAATCACCTTCCAGCTGGCTGACCAAGAAATTTTGGATCTTTCTACACCCTAAACTCTATCGAATGTAAAAAAAATCAGCTTTGACGAACAGCCTTGCATTTTTTGTTCACTGGCTCTCAGCTACTAAACCTTTTTCAAATGCGAATTGATTTCCACTCCAATCTCTCTCTACATTAAATTTTAATTTACCGGCCAAGGACATCTTTTATGTCGTATTCACACACTCGAATTATTGTAAACAATATAAGAAGTTTATTATTTAAAAATCTAAACAAAGCAGAACAATACCAAAGAACTCGAAAGTGTGCTGTCTTGTTGTTTTAAAATAATTTTTTTTTTTTTTAAAAAGATAATCTTGTTTCAGTGTGCAGCACACCTGTTATTATTTTCACCTCTATATACATACGCACAAATATATATACCTACTTAAAATATATTGAAACAAAAGTTTAAATTTATTCATGAGAACGGGAGGTTACGAAAAGAAAAAATAAACTCATAAACAAAATTCCATCACTAAACAATATATTTAGAAAAACAAAAAAAATGCAAGGCAAGCCTGGAACATATTTTATCTTTGGTTTTTAGTTTTTGTTATATTTGTATTTGGGGTATTGGGGTTTTTTTATCTTATATCTATTTAAATATATGGATGAGAATTTTAATTTTATTTGTTCACACATTTTAGCGATCAGATTTGGGATTGAGATTGATGAGATTCTTCCAAAGGGAGCATTTGTCAAGTTTGATGACAAGCGCCGTCGCTCATCGTTATATTTAACATCTATTACGCAGCTGTCAAAATGACTGACGCTTTAAAAAAATATTTGTTTATCGGAATATTTTTAACAATTCGCAAAATAAAATCACTTTTAAAATTACATACATAGTTATAACCTAGAAGAAGAAAGTGTCTTAAGGAAAATTTCAGACACAAACACTCCTATTGTGATTGTCAATTACTGATTGATAGTAGATAAATATTGAAATTTTGCATTTGAGAAGGCAATTTATTAAAAATCTTATCAACAATTCATCGATTTTCGTCAATTTTCTTAAAATTAACGACGGCCTGCATCATTCCCAATGACCAAAACTTTTAGCGGTTGGCTTGTTTAATGCAGAAGTTCAGTATTTATCAACTATCAATATATGATTGACAATCGCAATAGGGGTGTAACAAATTTGATTTTCTGCGGTGTAGTTTATTGTTTTGGTGCAAAATAAAATAAAAAAAATTAAAGTTTACAACTTTTCGACGGATATGAATTTCGGGCACAAATTTCCCATTAATATTTCAGAAAAAAAAGGAAATATTTCTGAAACTCTCTATCCATAAAGTACAAGCATGTATAGAAAAGACAGCAAATTAAAAATGGTTCTACAGAAAACAACCTCAAAATCATTTATTTAACGATTTTATCAAATCAAACAGAAAACATTTTCAAAACGTTTCATAAACACAGGAATACAAAATCCTGTATAGGAACTGTCTGAGATAATTCCTGTGCTAAACAGTTTTATTTAAAACATCTTCACACGAGTATGTATGTAATAAGTTCTATTTTTTGTGACTGAATATTCGTGTGACCTATAAATCGTGCAAGTTTCAAACTTAATGATGACATTTTTTGAATTTTTAAAATTTTAATGACTCTAATACTACGTTTTCATTAGAGCGAAATGAGGTAATTCCGAAATTTGGCGAAAAAGTGTTTTCATTATCAAATTAGCTAATTTCGTTTGACATCTAATTTCATTTTGAATTTGGAATGGCAGTTAGCCGTTTATTTTTGTTGTTTTCTTTTTCTGTTTCATGTTGTTGAGTATAGTGTATTGATATTTTCATACAAAAGCTTTTAAGAGCTTTTGAAACTGATTCCCGCTGCATGCATTCACCTAATTTCCAACCTCATTTCGAAATGTGATTTTGTATGGGAAATGAGGTAATTTGGATCTCATTTGAAAATGTGCAACGAAATTACCTCATTTGCCCCAGTTAAAACAGCATATAAGGCTAGGCGCATATTCAGACGCGTCCGACGCGTGTGACGTGACCTGACAAGTGTCGCACGACACGATTTTAGAAACGTGTCATGCCGTCCTCCGCATATTGATACGCGTGTCTGGTGTCAAGTACATATTAATTGAAGCAATAATCGCCTGATATATCAATAATTGAAATAAACTTAAAAAAACAAGTAATTTCTAAAAAACCAAACGATATTTTGTTTTCAAATCCAACAGCAGTTAATTATTTTATTTTTTGATGGAAACAAATCAAACACGCGCCGCCGGTATCGCAAGGAAAACTGTGTTTCGATCACTGTGTCACGCGATTTTCGAAAACGCGCGTGGGGTCATGTCGTGCCGCTCAATCAATATGCGTCGTTCTATTGATTTCTATTGTTTACATAACTCGCACTGTGCTGTGTCACGTCACTCGCGTCGAACGCGCTTCAGTATGCGCCTAGCCTAAAAGTGAACTTTTAAATACAGTTTAAAAAGTTATTATAACTTTATGGCTTGCCCATGAAAAAAAACACGTTTTTTAAGTTTTTTTCATAGGAAAATTGTATATACATATGTATCCTCCCATAAAATTCATAACTTACGAATAAAAATGTTTATCATAGCATACAAACATCTCGTACACATCACACGATCTATTTACATCAATTTTTTTTTTTAGATTTGTTTCAAAATTATAATAATTTAGTTAATGCCCATACATAAATGTGTTTCCATGATACATCTAATCACATTTGTATTGATTGGTGTTTAATTTTGTTTACTGTATCGTTAATGTTACTACTAAATATTCAAATTTTTTTTTTTTGAAATTCTAACGTAAGGTATTTTTTTTTTTTACTTTTCGGTTTTTTAAGATCAAAATATGAAAAAAATTGATTCTTAGGCACTTACTACCAGAGTTTTAATTCTCCTCTGCCAATAGATAGCGAGCTAACACGGTATTTATGAAACACGGAAAATTGATGAGTTACGTTGGAAATAACCCAGTTTTTTTTTTGAGGGCTAATCAAATACAAACTCTGGCACGTTAAAAATATTTGTAGTAACAATGGTGCAAAATTTGTTGATTTAGTACCATGTTTAATCATTTTAAGTATGATAATAGGTTAACCTTTTTATTTTGATAAAATCAAACGAGTTTAGCCTCGTACAATCTCCTATCATTTTACTAAAATTTCCATAATCATCAAAAATGGCTTTTTTAGCATCATACTAAATCCACATATGTAAGCTGTAACTTTTTTCGACGTGTTCAACTGAAGTTTATGAAGGCAGTTAGAGTAGTTAAAAATTATTTAAAATTTAGAAAATTTAAGAACTCTTAAAATTAAAAAAATGTTAAGTAGTATCTTATTAAAACCGTTGGCGCAATATTTTAAACAGCATAATATTAAGGTTTTAATAGGATACTACTTAACATTTTACTTATTTTATAACAGTTTACTAATACTTTCTATATTTTTAATACTTTTTAACTAGTATCATACTAAACTAATTTCCTTCATAAACTCAGCTGAACACGCCCAACTCGTGCAAAAAATTCACAAACTACCTCATTTTGACATTTAAAAACGTCAAAGTGTTATATGGATTTAGTACGATACCAAAAATAAAAAACAGCCAATTGGTGATTTAAACTTAAGTAAAATATAAGGAGATAGATAGTTCGATGGAAAACTCTTTTAAAATAAGCAAAATACAATTTTTAACCTAGTATCATACTAAAAATCATATATATTATTTCTGTTGTCAAACTCCTTTTTTTCTCATTTATAAAATAGTTAAATCTACTAAAATAGGTATCACTGAATAGGAATTTACACATACTCATGACGTTGCACAAAAACTTTATGTTATACCACACTATTTTCTGTAATTTTCGGAAATTTCAAATAATTCAATAAATGAAAAATTTGACATAAAGAATACCTCACGTTTAACCCATTTAATGAGTGAAAGAGAAAAATATGTATTACTTCTGTAATTTAAAATTCTCTTTTTTTTCGTTGCACCTTGAGTAAGTTGTGGCAAACATTCTTTAGTTACACAATGCATGAATGAAAGAAACATATGTATTACTTTTGTAATGTATAATCCTCTTTTTTCGCTTCAACATTAAGTGAGTGGTGAAGAAACATATTTGTTACCTACTTCTGTTGTTTGTAATATTTTTTCTCATTATAAAAAGCCGAATGCATTTATTAGGTATCACTTGATTGCATGAATGAAAGAAACATATTTATTAACTCTTTAATTTAAAATCTTAGAAAAAGAAATAGAGGAACGGGCATATAGAGGAAAAAGTGAGGCTTTTTTTCAAAATAGTGTGAGTTACACAAACACAAATGCATTCACACAGGGTCGGAATGCAGTGAGATAGCTAACTGCTGGGGCCCCCAAAAGAATTTTTAGCTGCGTTTTTGAGAGATGTATTTTTGAGATTTAATTAATAGTAAAAAAGTGAAAGCAACATAAACATATGTATCTATTTAATAAAATGATAAACAAAAAATTCAAAAAGATTTCATTCTTACATCAAATATTGTTTACAAAGAGGTTTTGTAAAACTAATATGTTTACATCAATAATAAAAAGATTTTTTTTATTTTGGTCAAACATTTTATTTGAAAATGTAAAGCCTTATTGAATGTGCGAAATTTTCGCACGGGTCTTCTGGTTATGATATAAAATCGTACTAAATCGACTAAAATTTTTCGCCTTTATTATTAAATTTTGCACCAATGGCTCTCATATTTAGAAATAAATACCTAAATAACTACTGAGAAATGAAAATGGGATTTTTCTTTTCAACAGCTTACTAGGCTTCAAAAACGTAATGAGAAATATTAGCAGTCTAAGGGCTAATTTTTCAACTATCGCAGTTAAACGTTAAACCTCAGATAGTAATAATTTTTAGAATAACCATGATGCCACACGAGCCAGTACTGGCCAGCCAGTTGGCTTCATATATTGAATGTCAAGTTCGTATACGTGAATATGCTGTGACGTAGGCGGCGCGCAACTTGTAAGCAAGTTGCTTTCAAGTACCTGCGGTCACGTTCAGCTTTTACTAGGATAACCTTTCTAGGATTATAATTACACATTTTTATTGAATTTGCTTTGGTATCGTCGAATTCTACATCAAGTCTTGCGATGGTCAACGCATAATACTGCCAATGCGTTGACGGATGCATTGACAGACTTTTCTGTCGCGTCAAAGTAACATGGATTGAAATTCAAAAATTTCGATTTTTTTTTTAAATAATGTTTAAAAAATTTTGATATTTTGGAGGTTTTTTAATCCATCATCATCGTAGCCATCCTTTGATGGAGTTTGACATTTTATACTTTGAAAGATAGGTAAGAAACTAAGTTACGTCGTACGACGTAACAAAAATCCAAAATATCACCCAAAGGCGCTAAAATCGCTTTTTCCCGCTAAAAAAAATGTTATCTATATTTTAAAGTTGTTCGCTGCATCATCTCCGTAGCAATCTTTCAATTTAATTTGACAGTCTATGACTTGACAAATCAGCAACAGAATGTTCCAAATGTCACCCGAAATCCCCAAAACTCTCATTTTTCCCAAGCAAAAAATATACTCTCAAAAAATGAGGATTTTTAAGAGATTATGTATAAATCTTCATAATCATAGCCACCCTTCAATTATATTTGACAGTTTGTTGTTTTTTTTGGAAATGTTAACATTTCTTGGTCCCTCCTCTCATTAAAAGTTGTGGTAGAAAGAATATTTAATTTTGCATTAAATTTCCAATAAAAGCTTTATATACAAGTCTGAACGAGGCCACTGTCTACTCTACTGGCTTTCCCAACTGGCTTCGAAAATGGCAAGCCAGTTGACGAGCAAGTTGCTCAGTTTTGTATGTGTTAGTAAGAAAATTTAAGTGTATTGTAACTTGTAAGCCAGTACTGGCTCGTGTGGTCTCAGGGTAAAATAAAAAATTGTTCATTTTGCTTTGGCATTTATTCCTCTAAAAGTTTAACTGATGATTGAAAAATCGGCACTAAAAAGTGTGTGTTTTGTAGAAAAAAATATTTAATGTTTTAAAACAACTAAATAGTCACCTTGGCCAAGATTAAGCTAAGAATAAATCCCACTTAATCAAATATAAGAATATTTATATTACCTATTAAAATTAATTAAATTACCTGTAAATGATCCAACAATGCTTCTAATCCTCGATCACTGATCGACGAACAACGTAAACTTAACGAATGTATATGCTTAGAGGCCAATGGAAACGAATGCACAACATCTAATGCATCTTCATCAGTTGCTCCGACTAATGCTAGCGCATGGAATCCACGACGTACCAACGAATTATAAAGCTTCACACGATCATGATTCGGTACTATCCGTAATTCGCGACACTGCAACGTTGGTAACAATCCCGACCAAAATCTTGGACTTCTATATAAAACATCACGCCATCGCGTACAAACTTGTGCTAGCGTACGCCTCTCATAGGGATTAAAGTACAAAAATAGTTTACCCAAAAACCGTTCATCCAGCAGGAGCTGTTCCATTGTAGTAATACACGGTGGTGGCGCCACCACTTGCATTTTGTGATGTTGCAGCAACATTTGCTGTTGCTGACTACTGTACGCATGGTGATGTAAGTGTGGATTTGGAAGTTGTTTCCGTGCTTGTTGCGGAGTTCCGGTCTGACTCTTTTGGCCACTCAATTGTTGAGTGACATTTTGGTTTAAGCTTTGTTGTTGTTGTTTTATTCCAGCTGCTGCATTAGATGTCATATTTCCGGTTAAAGATGTTATATTTGGATGGGGATTTCCACCCGCTGGCGAGGCTAATTGTTGTTGTGGTGTATTCGCGGGTACTCGGGAAGGTTTATCTGGTTGGTTATTAGCTGCTGCCGCCACCGCTGCGGCGTTACTATTGTGAGCACTATTACTACCCCCACAGAGGGCATTAGTAACACGTTCCATTACAGACGTTTTGCCACCACTACTGCCGCTACTGCTGCTACTGCTACTGCCATGATGATGTTTCGAACGGAGTCCTAAACCGTTAATTCGTTTTGATAACTCAGCGGAGGCACGTTCAACAACACCTTGTGCCGATATCGAAGACATACTGTCGGTGTTCACTAACAAAAAAATCCTTAAAACGTTCAATTAACTCGATTATGCATAATTCACTCATTCGGCAAGATTTTATGTATTAACGTTTAAAATAATTGTTATAGTAAATTGTTCAATGGCGCTACCGATGTAGTTATTGTTATTGTTGTTTTCTTTTTTCTTCAATTATTTTTGTGCACAGTAGACATTTCTTGAAAAAAAAAACACACAAGCACATAAAATTGTTTCAATTGTTATGAAAACAACAAAGGATTCAAGAATATGAAATTAAAGAAAAAAATGAAAGAATCTAATACAAGAATGACAGCACTGTTCTGTGTGCGCGGTGTGATGGCTTTCTCTTTTAATTTAATTCATTTCTTGGTTTCTTATACCTATAGGTTTTTTTTTTATTTTTACTCAGTGGCATGGACTTTAATTGTCTTTTTCTTGTTGTTTTTTTGTAATTATAATTTTTGAGGTTTTCCTTATGATATATAGAGAAATTATAAACTAGAAAAAAAAGTCAGTATTGCATTTAAAAGAAAAGACATTGAAATAATAGCGACACTTTGGAGACTTCAAAAGACCCGGAGATTTATTTAATTTGAATCTGATGGAAATACTCATAAAAAATGTTCCGTTGTTTATTAAATTAGTTATAAGTAGGGTTTAAACTTAAAAATTGAAATTAGGGAAGTTATTAAATAATTATGTTTCAGTGAATTACTGAGTTTTAACAATGTCTAATATCATAGGCAATTAAGTATGTATGTACATGTACATATATTTATGTACATTTAAATTGTAAAAAATATTTCGAATTGGTAGGGAAATATTAAAGTTATATATTTATTTTCATTTTGGGGATCATATGAAAAGAATTTCGTTAAAATAAAAAAACTGAGGATTTTAAAATGTGAACCAAAAATGAAACTACAATAGGCGTGTTTTTTAGCGCCCTCTATGTTAGCTTAGAAAAAAATTCCATGTAAAATACAACAACAAATATGGTTAGTTCGCGGCGATAAACATCTCTGCTTAAGAATTAAGCTAAAATAAAAACAGTGCTTCCATACACTATTTTCTAAATTTATCCGATGAATTCTCAACAATGAATTTTCAACTGGTTGGTGAAATGGGCCCCTGGTCCAGAGGGAGGATACGTTTCTTTTAATTTATCAAAATTTTAACGAAATTTAGTTTAGATTTTTTTTTTTTGACAAACATTTGACAGCCAAAATGGCAGAAAATGTCATTGTTATATCGTTATATCGAGACGTTTCTTTTAATTTATCAAAGTTTTAACGAAATTTAGTTTAATTTTTTTTTTGTTGACAAACAGAATTGACATCCAAAATGTCAGAAAATGTCCTTTTTATATCAGTGCTGCCAAAATCTTTTCTGAAGCAATGATGTTCGTTTTTTTGTGCCATTATTTCTTAAGCTAACATAGAGGGCACAAAAAAACATGCCTAATGGCTCTCCCACACCAACACAAAATATTCCGAGCAACAACGAAACTTTCGATGTTGAAAACTTTTTTCACGGTGCGAATTAAAGCCAAAGTTTCGTTGTTTTTTCGAATGTTTCTCTAAATCTAGATCAAGGGAAAGGTCAATGAATCGAATAGTAACTATTTTAAACTTCATTATTGTTCGTTATATTAGAAGTATTGATAGGTACTACAAATCTGTCAAACTCAAAAGTGACAGCTAGCATTTTGTTGGTAAGATCAGATGCATAGGTGACGATTCGTTTTTTTTCGTTCGTTTTGTCTTTCGTCTTTTTAACAAATTCTGCGTGGAGTGTAAAAATGTAACGGGATGGAAGTAACGAAAGCACTAATGGAAATTTCGAGACTTTTTCTGGTTGAACTTTGATGTTTCTGATTTGACAACTGCAATGCTTCTTGATGCTAGCAAAAAACGATGTTAACAAAAATAACTGAATTGGAAAATTGTTTTTCGTAAACAGTCGGACCGGAGTGAAAATTACACGCAATAATATAAAAACGTAAGTTCCGTCTTAGAGAGAAAGATCGTTGTACTCGAAGAATTTTTTTTTGTCATAAGATAACCGTTAAGTAATACAGTAGATGACGGATATAAGAAAGTCTCATATAAGAAAAACACACTTATAAGACGGACATTACAAAACACCATGCACATTCCCATAAAGATACGTGTTAAATAAGATTCATATAAGAAAAACGTTTATAAGAAAAACACTGATATAAGAAACTTATTTTGATACAAATTGCATTCACTACATAGAAAATTAAACTTTTATAAGAAATGTTCCCGTGCAAACTTTCAAATGATGTGCCGTTTAATTTTCACAACATTTCTGAAATCACCATCATGGAATGGGCAAAGAAATGACAGATTGAAGATCAGCGAGAAAGAAAAAAGCCCATACATTGACAGTGGATACATTTTATTTCTTATGTGTTTTTATTTATACAAGAAATATTCTTTCTTACGTACATTTTACTTATACAAGAAATTTTCTTTCTTATGTACAATGTTTTATATAAGAAAACACGGATATAAGAAAGGAATTCTTTGGATTTTTTGAGTTTCTTATATCCGTCATCTACTGTAATGACATTTGAAATTTTCAAACATTAAAATGTTGGATACTAATTTCTAGCTGTTATATCCGTTTAATATTTAAAACGAAGTTATGATTTTTTATAGGATATGATATAGCCCACCATCAATTCCATTTTAAATAAAATTAAAATTATGCTATAAAAAACTGGCTTAAGTTTATACGTAATGTTTCTTTTGTTATTTTACTTTATTTTATTTTATCTTATTTTATTTTATTTTATTTTATTTTATTTTATTTTATTATATTTTATTTTATTTTATTTTATTTTACTTTATTTTATTTTGTTTTATTTTGTCTATTAAGTTTATTTTTTTATTATGAGATTTCAAAAAATAATAACTTTGTTCCAATTAAAACAAAAATCTATAAATTCAAGCTCAGAAAGTGTACATTTAAATGTTTCAATCCAAAATAAAAGCACAACATTTAAAATTCAATTTAATTTTTAACTCAACATTTTTAACGTAGGTATTTAATCCCCGATGCATACATAACATGTTAGACTTAAGTTTCCGCTTTCACATTATTCCACCAAATTCAGCCTTTTATAATGCAGGAGCCTATTTAAGTTTACATTCATGCATGTACAAGTACATAGGCAACATGAAAAACTCAAAAGAACATGTTGTTTTAATCCTACGAGGAATAAACCCTTTGAATTTTATTTTTTTTTCTTGTTTTATATTTTTCTTGTAAACCAGAGGTGGATATAATATGAATATGTTTTGCAAAGCATTCTTTGGAAACTTTTGCATTTCCATTAAATTTTTCTGAAGAGAAAAATGTTTGGAAAAGTTCATACAAAGTTAAGTTTTTTTTTCCAAAGAAGATAATAACAAATAGAAAAAGAATTGAAAATAATTAACCTGGGCTAAGTGGAAAAGTCTATTTGGAGTTAATGTTTTTCATAAGATTCTGTACAGGAATTGAATGTAAAGGAGATAGAGTTTTCTCTATAATGGAAATCATATAAATATGAATCTGTGAATAAAAGTTCGAACCAAATAGCACTAATTCATACTTACAAAGGTAGCTCAATCGTAGTTTGGAAAAGCAATAGTTTATGCACAAAAGAATACTTGCTCCACGAGTCATCAAAAAACAATTTATGAGATTTTAATTTCCTGAACTGGCGTAATAATATTTCTAAGATATGTTTTTTATCTGTTTTTTAGAAGTTCCCCTTTGACTCAAGTAATTTGGTAAAATTTGTACCGGGGTTAAAATTCAATGACCTTTCAATCAACGTGTATCAAATTGTGTAATACTCTAAAGTAAAGTTAAAAATGTTTGATTTTTTTAAAGATCGACTATGTATTTGTTTTTCCTGTAGAATCTTCCGTTTTCTGTTAAAGGCATTTATTTAAATAAAATAGCAGTAAAATGTCTCTAGTTCATTAAATTTTTTAATTTTTTTTTTAGTATTGGCAGTCGAAAACGAATAATTTGACATTTGATTGACCTCTATAGAGCAATATGGCATGTTCAGACAAATGGAGGGAATCCAAAATGTTGTATCCTCATGGTTTTTGACATCAATTTCCCAAACTAACCACTTAGACCCCGATTACACGATTCATTTATTTGATTGTTTCGTCTTTCGTCTTTTTGACAGATTGAGTCAGGTGTGTAGAAATGTGGTAACGTAATAATAATAACAGGACGGTACGTACGTATTTTCGCAAACCATATAATCATGAACGTTCGTGCCTGTCTTAAAATCAAAAAACGAAACTAACCGTACAATCAAACCAAAAGTCAAAAACCCATGATGGGGGCGTTTTTTTTTATCACAGCACAATTTTACTTTTGATGTGAGGTTTGTATTTCGAGCTAAACAAACAAAAAAACGGAAAATAAACTTCTATTATACATCGGGCCTATAATTAGGTATCAGTCGTCCATTGTGAAGTGAACGCTAAACTTTTAATTCCTAATCAATAGTGTTGGAATCCCGTTGTGAATCCTGCTTTTGAACAGAAAATCAATAGCATAATATTGGAATAAAATGTAAATGAAGCTTTTATTTTAAAGCAAAGTTTTTGATGCTCAAAATTTTTCAAAATTGTTATCAAATTTTCCAACGGTAATTTATAAGCCCCATTGCCGAATTCGGCGACAGGATGCAGGTTCACTTTTTCATACTCAAAAAATTATAGCTTGAGTTCGTAACGTTTAATGTTTTTGTAAAAGTATTTTTTTATAACAAGTCTAAGTCTTCCCTTCACTAGCTATGTTTTAGTAAAAAATGTCGATAATATTTCACAGATGTATTATTATAGGTACCTAGAGGCAGCCATTTTGGGTAAGTGCCAAAACTCTCAACCATGCATTATTATTCAATGTCACAACTACGACAATACTTTTCGCTCTAAAAAACAATGGTCAAAGATGCATTTTTCACACTTAAACTTCTTAACTTTCTCTCTGTCAATCACTTGTCGAAAGATAAGAAAATCACACAAACATCATTCAACTCTATACCTATCTACATATAATTTATATTTAAAGATATTTATAGCCTTTCAAATGTTTCGCCATTTAAATGTCTTTCAAAAAAAAATATATGTATATACCTAGGTATAAGGTACCATTTACATACATATATTGATTTTGTGGATTTTATCGCTGACAATGACATGAACAAAAAATAATGTCCTTTTATAAAAAAAAAATTTGGATACAAGTTTCTTTTTCTCAACAACAACAATATTTTAGTAGTCAGGGTTGTTTTCTTTCACCCTTCAAGATCGACGCGAAAAAAAAACCTGCCCCAATTCGATGTTTTCGAAAATGTTCTACTTCGCTAAATTAAACTTTTTATCAAGGAACATTAAAGTAAACAAAAAAGAAAAAGACATCCCGAAAAACTTTGCTATCAAAAATCAAAGTTTGAAGGGATTTTGCTCATAAAATTAAGCTAGTAAGAATAATAATAATAATAATAATAATAATTCATTCACTGAAAAAAAAAACAACACAATCAGATGATAAACATCATCTGATTGTGTTGTTTTTTTCCTTTTCTTTTGCTTTTGTGTCCCAATCTATCGTTTCCTCTTTCATACCATAGTAACCGATGTCTCGTGAGCCGTGATTCATAGTATGATACCTTCTCTCCTAGCCAGTTTGTAGTCTTATATTCATAGCATAGAGAATTAAAGAACACCATAAAAACACCCCCGAAAAAAGCACATAAATAAAAAGTACTACATGCAAAGCCTCCCCTAAAAGGAGGGAAAATCGATTTTTTCACCAAAATGAAAACCCGAAATTTCAAAGAGAAGAATAGGTAACTATATGAATAGCCGATGGGTTTTTAGTGCAGTATTAAACAGAACTTGAAAAATTATCCAAATTGTTTGACAGACAAACATTCATTCAAAATATCGTAAACAATTCGTTAAGACCATCATACTGTCAGATTTCAAATATAAGTACATCGGGCAATGTGATGTGACCTCTCCTTTAAGGAAGATTGCTAACGGTTTCGATGGCTTGTTTTTGGAGAATGGTATTATGGTGAAACAATTCTTACTTCAATACTTGTAATTTCAATACTCTCGTAAAAAGGCTTTAATGTCATAAACTGCTGATATTTTCTTATACACATAAATTACTCCTGCACACATACTATAAGCTCAGTTTTTGCTGGTATAAGTTTTATAATTTTCGGAAAGGCATTGTAGGGTGGCTTCAAAACAGTTTTTTTTTTTTCTTGTGTAGGTATGTTTTTTATATCCGAAAAAATGTTAAGCAGGCGAAAATTTCCCCTAATCTCATAACAAAAACTTTTAAATGGCCATTTTATATGAGAAAAGTCTCGTTTTTTGTTGTTCTTATTCTTGTTTATCACTTTGTGTTATCACTTATAACTTGGAAAGTAAAAATAATTCATAAGAAAAAAACAATTATGCAAAATATAGGGGAAGACAAAAATTGAAAATGTAAGAACCGTTTTATAAAAAAAAAAGAACGTTTCCCGAATCGTACGCGTTCCTTACAGACGAACTCTCAAAACAATACTGCAGTAAAAATAGAGTGTCGAGAAGGATTTTTAAAAACCTAGCATGAGAAAGCTCTTTCGCTTGTGGTTTGTATGCTATTCGAAGAAAAGTCAACACTTTTGGGCCATTGTGCGCCGAGACAAATCGCGCCATATGGGATATATTTAAAAGGAAAGCAGCTTTTTCGAAATGTCAAACACCTGCGCAGAAACCAAAAAACAAAACAAAGAACAAATATAGATATCGTCATGCACTTGTATAATAACAAGGGATGAAAACTAAAGGAATCTCTCTCTGCGCTCGGATCCTTTCATTGAGGAAAATTCCTTCGAAATCCAGATCGAGGGCGCAAAAGTAAAACTAGGATGATGATGCTTTGTCTGCTTTGAATATATGATAATTAGGAGGTGAGGCGCCAGAAGTGAGTCAAAAAGGATGTTTACTGTGATAGAATATATTCGATAAAAGAAATTAATACTTAAGCTGACGAATAGACAAAGGAGCGAGAGAGAGTGTGGGTAGGTTTTGCGTATAGTTTTATTTCTGACTTATGTAAAAATTGTAAGACAAAAAGGGAAATTCATGGAAGAAGATTATGCTAGTTATCTGCGTACATGGAATGTTGCTGAGATGAAAGATTTATATATGTAGGACGATTGACCTTTTACTTTTTGATTAAGACTTCATTATATCAAAAAGTTTTTGTTTTCTTTTTTATAATGACATTGAAAACTTATAGACGTAGTATGGTATTTGTAAAGAATAAGTCCCTAGATAGTAAGTAGATAGGTTACTAAATAATAATTGTTAAGGATGTTAATAAAAGGTCGGAAATTTGAATTATTGACCTTGAGAAAACGTGTATTAGGATTAAATAAAAATACGCACTTAAAATTGAAATAAAAAATTTTAGCATGCAAATATTTTTTTTAAATTCACAACACAATGCAAAGCAATCAATTCAAATCAATTATTTTGCATGAAAATAAAATAATTTCGATCGATTTAACATATTTTCTGTAGATTTGATACAAATTTTGTAAAAAAGCATACTACATTTTCGGCCCTGATGAATAAACGAATTAAAAGTCGAATTAAGCCTAAAGTCCTGTTTAAACCACGCAAACAAAATTGAATTTAGGTTTTAGGTATTTGACTTTTAATTCGTTTATTACTCAGTGGCTTTTATAATTTTATATGTAGCTTTAATATTCGTAGATACTAAAGTATTTCACATATCTTGAAGATTGGACTGAACGCTATAATAATTTGTTACAAATATTAAAAAACAAACTCTCAAAAATATAAAGGTGTTGGGGACAGTGGCGGCGTATTGAGGGTGCAGGGGACACAGGCCCCGGGAAGCAATTTGCGAGGGGCGGTAAATCAGTCGATAAAAAATAAAAAAAAACGATTTAATCCATTATTCTTCAAAAGAATCCAATCAAAAATTGTCCCAGCGGTAAAAATGCTTCATAGTCACTAATCGGATATTGATTGTGTTAACCGTTGCTCAGCAAAAATACCACAAACCACATGTGCATATAAATACAAGCTTGCTAAGTTTAAGGTTAACTGTACAAAAATATATATAAAAAGGAATTCAAATTTCAAACCGTTTTCTGAAGTGATTGGAAACTCGCTAGACTTGTTTCTCTAACAAGTGTGGCCCATTTATCTAGCTGGAGATTAAACAATTGATCATAATCAATGTATGTTCCAAAAATTAAATGTTCTCAAAAACGCAACGAAATATTTGCTCGCTCCTAAAAATTTAGTTTTGAAATTTTTTATTTTTTTAGCTCGAGAAATAACGGTACCTGTCATACAACCAACATACGAAAGTGTATTTATATAAAAATGGCTCTAACGATTTTGAAAAAAAAAATAGGAAATATTACTTACGGTATGGTAAATATTTTGTTAAAAAAAAAGTTATCAAGAACGGTTATTAACAGTACCCGTCATATATAACCGATGTTTTTATTATGAAATCTCTCGTTAATCTCTCAACCGATTAACAGGAGGCATATTTTAGTTTAATAAATATTGCATACAAATATTAAAAAAAAAAAATATGTACATATGTTTACCTATGTTTTCGATTTTTAAAAAAAATTTGATTTTTTTTTTGAAAATTTAATATCTTGAAAACCGGTTACTCAATTTTTTTTTTTTAATTTTGTGTAAAATTGAGTTTTAATAAATACTAAAAGTTGGCACACCAAATTTAATTTTTTAAAATTTTATATATAAAAAAAATAATTTTTATGGAATTAGCTCTTCCAATTTTGGAAATTTTTTTCCATAAATTTTCAATTATCAATCACATGGCATACTTTTTTTTTTTGGACTCTAGCTATTTTAAATGATATTTTTCGCAAATTTATAAAATAATTATATAAAGATATATTTTGTGAAACCAATAACATTCGTTGACAATTTCTAGCTACGCTAAAGTTATTAGACACGGTATAAGACAGCAAGATTGTGCGATCAAGTCGTGCAGTTTACTTACTATACAATAGGGTAGTACTCGTATAAATAGGTACGGTACCCTTCAAGCAAAATCACGGACCCAAATTTCTCGGTTCAATTGGGACTCCAAAAAAAATGAGTGTCTCACACACAATAACAAATTTTCTGTGTACGCATGTAAAAAGAACGAGAATCGAGAGTATTTTTTTCAAGCATCGAGAAATAGAGAGAGTAGAGGCGAAGTATACAATCATTTTGCCTTAATTTCCACCACTTTTTTTTTAGTTCAGTTTTGTAGGTAGCGAGGAGAAGACGGTTGCTTTTTTATCTCTTTTTTCTAATTAAAACTTTTAAAAAATTCCGTTCAGAAATGCAAGTTTCTATTTATTAAATGTGAATTTATATTTGTGGAAATATGTCATGTTTTTTAGTGCGAAATAGTCTTTAGAAAACCTTTAATGAATGATAAATAAAAAAAACACAAGGTGTTTTTTTTTACTGGCGACTGTTCTATTTAAATGGTTCTAGATAATTATTAATACTTGTTCATATAGCACTTTTGCACCCGTGGCTATTACAATTTTTTTTTTCATGTTAAGTTATTTATTTCTTATATAATAATAAAAAAAAAAAAATGTATTTGTAGTAACAATTTTTTGTTCCTTTTAATATTCCCATGCTGTTTCTAGCGAAGGTACTTCCAAAATTATCAATAAATAAATATTACTTACTTAGTATACTTACTTACTTGCAAGACACAAAAAGATTGAATAGAGGATTTACTTTGACTTCAAAAAAAAATCTCAACCTATTCCAAAAGTTCTCGTATACTCAGCAGCTATCTGAACTTGAGAAGGATTGCAATAAAAATCTCTTCAGTCGTTGACCGGGGAGATTTAGTTCCCTTCCCTTCTCGCTAACAAAGTCTCGGTTGCTGGCAACTCAGTTTCCTTGTGAAAGGGAAATATCGTATTTCCTGTTTCCTAGAATACATACATAAATGTATGCAGATAGCAAACAAATTATTTTCCTAAATTTTAAAACAGACTAATGCAAACACCCCATAACAACTGTCAACAAGTGAAAAAAAGGAAAAATAATTTTGTTGCACCCTGTCTGTTTTTGTCTTTGTGATGGCGGGTTCGGTGAAAAGTATCGCGAATTGTGCTCAACACTAAAACCTGAAATTTACTCCTTTAACTTTGAATTTCATTGCAAAAACTACTTCCTTCTTTACTTTAAATCTCCCTTTACCATAGTTGTATGATATTTAAGTTTTTAACGTAAGGAAACTTGTTATAATTCCATGTGAAGAAATCGTTTTAGAAAATCTAAAAAGTGCAGCCCAAAGGTAAAGTCGAAGTTTTCACATTTGACAGCTCTTGCTGTCACCACCGCGGCAGCATTTGTTTCCCGTATTTCCACCATCGCTGTTGTTTTGAAACTGATATTTTGTTGTTTTGCCGTCGTGTATCTGTGGTGAATGGTGAAATTTGTTGTTTTGTTGGATAGAAAATGTTTAGATGCATGTTTTGTTGCTTTGAAATTGCGCAGAAGCTGTGGTGGAAAAGTAGGCAAATAAAATGTTGGGTTCGAGGCTGGTGAACAGGGTGCTCAATTTAAAGCTCATATATTTCAGTTTCAACTTAACTTTTTTTGATTTTATATTTTTAAGCAAAATGTCGAGCACAACAACAACTGAAACTAAATATGTCACAGAAGTACCAAGTAGCCTTAAACAATTGGCTAGATTAGTTGTTAGAGGTTTCTATTCGATTGAGGATGCATTAATTATTGACATGCTCGTGCGAAATCCATGTAAGTTCATGTTAACAATTAAACTGGATCAAATTTAATGTAGTTGACACACCCGTAAGATTGAAATTAAAGCCTTAACTACATAGACCTACTTTTGTACAAAAGTGAGAAATTAAAATGCTCACTAAAGAAACGCGCTTGCAAAAAAAAATACGAAAATTGTTGTGACATGTAAACTAGACCACCATGTACGATTTTCCATTGTTTTTTTGCAAGTAGGTGCCTTCAGAATAGATATTTATTTCTCATTTTTGTACTTTTGTACAAAAGTAGTCCTATGTAGTTAGGGCTTAATGTTTTGCATATTCATGTACTTAATTCTTCACTTAAGGCATGAAAGAAGATGACATTGCTGAATTATTACGTTTTGAAAAGAAACAAATGCGCGCTCGGATATCAACCCTGAGAAATGACAAGTTTATTCAAATACGCTTGAAAATGGAAACCGGACCCGATGGCAAAGCGCAAAAGGTCAATTACTACTTTATAAACTACAAAACTTTTGTAAACGTAGTTAAATATAAATTGGATTTGATGAGAAAACGCATGGAAACCGAGGAACGTGATGCAACAAGCCGAGCTAGCTTCAAGTGTACTAATTGCAATAAGACTTTTACTGATCTAGAAGTACGTGCCTTTTTTAATATTCTTTGTAAAAACTTACATTTTTCAAATTGTTTAGGCTGATCAACTTTTTGACTTTGCTTCACAAGAATTTCGATGCACTTTCTGTGATAGTGCTGTGGAAGAAGATATGTCTGCTATGCCAAAGAAAGATTCTCGCTTATTGCTGGCGAAGTTTAACGAACAACTTCAACCCTTGTATGATCTATTAAGAGAAGTCGAGGGTATAAAGCTGGCTCCAGAAATTTTGGAACCAGAACCAGTTGATATAGATACAATTCGAGGGTATGATTGAAATATTTTTGCTTGAAAATATTTACTTAACCAGTATTTCTAGGCTTAATAAACAAAATTCAATGCGTCCCGATGGCCAAGCCTGGTCCGGAGAAGCTACCAGAAACCAAGGATTCGCTGTCGAAGAGACGCGGGTAGATATTAGTATAGGTGGTGACGATGCACCAGAAGTCAGCGCCGAACGAAAGGCTCGCCCAGTATGGATGACGGAGAGTACAATTAATTCCGAAGATCATTCTGAAAATGTTGATACAATCCTTGACCAAGCTGCACAGACTTCAAGTCAGCCAACATCGACAGCCACTGCTTCGAATAGTGGACGTAATCGAAAGGAAAACGAAGACATTATGTCTGTGTTATTGCAACATGAAAAGCAACCTGGAAAAAGTGATACAAATTTAAAGGGCCTGAGAAGCAATGCAAACTCTAGTGATTCTAGTGACGACGAGAAAGACATTGAAAGTGCTACTATTCGTAAGAAATATTTTTGTATAAAAAACACAAATAGAGCAATAGGATTTTTTTTATTTCAGCTAATATTAACCAAAATAATTACATTAATTCTGAATCGGAAGACGATGATGCACCAGTAGTCCATGTAGGAGGACGTCCATATCCCATTGATGCTATAAATGATGATCTTATAGCACAAATGAGTCAACACGAAAAAGAGAATTATATTTTAGTTTATCAAGAGCATTATAGCCATATGTATGATTAGGATACAAAATTAATAACTATTCCTTAAATTAAACATGATGTCTAAAATTCAAACAATATTACTTGTTTTTTTTTTTTTAATAATAAATTACAACTTCGAGTTATAATCTTTTCAAAATCATTTTGTTCCCGAACGTTGGAGCGTTGATAGGTGATTGTCAGTATACAATATAAAAAGAGTAGATTCAATGTGAACAGGGGCTCCAGGTATCAACACCATATTTGGGCAATATGAAGTTTGATCTTAAAATTAGATTGGACATTCAGGCCCAGTTTTTCAGTGGTTAATTAAACCAAATCTTTAACTCGTGGATTAGAAGTAAGATTTCTGCCACTTTCGAGCTAGCTAAACCACCAAGGAAGGTATATTTATTTGTTCTAGTTAATCCTTCGCTAAACTACCTTCCTTGGTGGTTTAGCTAGCTCGTAAGTTGCAGAAATCTTACTCCTAATCCGCGAGTTAAAGATAACTCGCCGCTAGCTTCGTTTATTAATAAGGGGGTCAGAAAATAGATTTGTCTACAGTTACTGAAGGTAATAATAAGTCCAGTCATAATCGTTGGTTATTCCTGAGTATATTTGAATTTCGACACAAAAACCGTAGCCCTCTCTAATACCTACATTAAAAGAGATAATTATAGTATAGATTTTAATAAAAATAAAAATTGCCTCTGAACCGCGACAACAAACAAAAATAAACCTAATACTACGTTTTCATTGGAGCCGAAATTACCTCATTTCGGATCCAATGAAACCGTAAGACCCCTTTCACACAGGGAAACTGAGTTGCCGGCGATTTTTAGATTGTTGGCGAGAAGGGCGTAAGAGGAAGACAAAAAATCTCCCTTCTCGCCAACAAACTAGCTAGTTTCTGGCAACTCAGTTTCCTTGTGTGAAAGCGATCTAATATAACTATAATTTTGCCGTCAGTTCGGGTGGTAAGCAGATACGTATCTGAGATTCGTTAGAATCTGATATGTTTTCGAACGACCAGAACCGGATACGTAACAAAACCAAGAAAATGAACAGATGAGATATCAGCTGTTAGTATAATCCAAACAAATCCGAACATTTTTGGGATAGCTTTAGATTTCTTTTTGACATCAGTTGTTTGGTTCGTCAGCTTGTTTTTCCTTACACCCCGACTCCACAGGCCATGAACAATGGCCGGACTATGGAACATGTCTAAAAAAATCCCATGGAGTCGCAAAAATCCATGTTCAAGCGGTGAAATATCCATACAAATCAGATTGTGGATTGGATTGTAGATTGTATTATGGATATCGTTCATGGCCTGTGGAGTCGGGCTGTTAGGCATTACAACAACACAAACAAATCCAGATACCTTTGGTTTCCCATCCGAACGCGGCCAGTTTATTTTAAAGAATCACCCTGCAAATCCCAAAAAAAACATCAACATGTTTCAGCCTCACTGTATTGAGGTGTGGTAAAATTAAAAATTATGTCAAAATAAAACAGCTGATGTGTCAACATAACAAATCGCCTCCCCATCTTTTTTCTCCATAGATAAATTTTGATATTTATTTTTGTTTTTCTCTTATTTGTGTTTATCAAAAAAACAGGTCACATAAAACCGTGCAGATAAGCAACAATGTCTGCTATGGATAATAATAGTAATCAAAGGTAGTAAACAAAATACAACGTTTATTGAATTATTTCAATGATAAGCTGTGTTTTTGATAAGATTTCAAGAATTAGTTCATTTGTTTTTAGTTAAATTGTATTCTTTCTATTGTGTAGTCATCATGATGAATATAGCGACTCCGACAATAGGACTTCCACAATATCTGAAGACAGCACCCAATCATTGGCCAGTGTTCAGATGGCAACTGGTTTGCTTCAAATCTACGAACCACCGCTGATTAAAGTGCGAAACCATTTAAAAGAACTGATGTAAGTTCCTGCACAAAAAACTGTATATAGTGTTTTAATTCATATATATACATTATCACAAGAACGTCCCAACACATTCTTTTATCTCTTCCTTTTTTAAGTGGCAAACAAAATAAAATCTACATTGATCTCTCTACGGAAAAGTACAGATACGATAATGTAGAGATTGCCGGCTTACAAGATATGGTAAGTACCTAACCATTTTCTAAAAAATTATGCATCTTATTTTGCATGTTGGCTCACTGTTCGGAACAGAGACATTCAACAGCAAATCAGAACAGTTCGGAACAGAAAATTGTCATTGAACAGCAAAGTTTTATACTTCTCTGTTCCAAACTGTTCGGAAAATCGTCGTTGAACAATCTTAGTGAACTTAGATCCTACACACCAAATACGTTATTTTTTTTTTAATTTTTATTTCGTCTAACCTAATTGGAACTTACGCATAACATTACGCTCTTTTATTGAAATATTTCTTATTTATTATTGTGTGCTTGATTTTACCAAATTCATATCCGTATTACCTAGCTAATAAAAAGAAGACTGGCTTTTATCTCATTGGAATGTTGAGAATATCTTCAAATTCAAAACATAAATCTGTGAACAAATCTTAAAATGCGGCCTTAGTACATCAAATTTATACCAAAATCAGTTCACATCCTAGATAATCTTTAAAATAAAAAACTTCGGAAATTTTGAAAATTAGCTGATTCTTGTTTAAATTTTTATAATCATGTCGATTACAGAATCCGCAAAACTCGATCCGCACTAACTCACCAATGCAGTCTTCTCTTTTCTTTTTACGATACATGAATAGATAGGTATGAGAGCACTCCACTGCGGATCGAGTTTTGCGGATTCTGTAATCGACATGAATAAATAACTTGGCTCTCATTTAATTGCATCTAGCGCTTTTAGTTAATGGTCAAAATACTTATTCCAAATAGTGTAATATAACTTAAGCAAACAGATTTCAAGACCTAAATAAAACCACTGGGCTTGTTGCAGCAAGTGCTGTGGATGGTATTTACACCGATACCTTAATAATGACCGTTATCGCTTTGGGTTGTTCTAAAAAGTGAACATGTTCGCAATTAATCCTTTATTTTTATGTGTACAGTCTTCTAATTTGAATGTGCCCGACTTCCCATCTGCAACTCGCCTAACCAGATCAAACGGTGTTATTAGATGTGAAAAAAGAATCCGAAAAACTCGATCCGCAGTGATTCACAGTGCAGTCTTCTCTTTCCTTCTCACGATAAATGAGTAGATGAGAAAGGAAGCACTGCACTGTGGATCGAGTTTTGCGGATTCTGTAATCGATATAATTTTCTACAGTTCCCTAGAGAATTTTTTCGTTTTTAATTTTAAAACATTAAATTTGTTTTATTTTGATTTTAAACTATTGTTATTCATTTCTATTTTATGTTTTAGATGAACACAATGAAAGCGTACAGAGAAAAACTGATTAAAATGAAGAAGCAAATGCAATCGATTTATCAAAGAACTAAAGTACTCAAGGTAAGCTTTGTCATACTTAATTTATAATTACTTGTTTATACAGCGCAAAACATTTTGTACAAAGTAAAAACCGGTGGGATCGGATCGACAACCAAGTCTGGTTAAATTGGAAAAACGGTATTGGGAATATTGATCACAAACGTATCTGTAGGTTTCTGTTGAAAATTAGGGAATTACTTTCCCAATTTTATTGCATAGTTAAAAATAGCATTAATAAATCTATTCGGTACTCATTACAACGGTATCAATAATAGAGATGTATAGTTCGTTCGAGGTACTATTAGTTTTTCAATTGAAAATATCACAATGAACGCCAGTTTGAAATTAAAAAAAAAACTTGACTTTTAACCATTTTTACCCTTAACGGTTACATACGCACATCGTTTGTGAACATCTGTGGGAGAAAACCTTTCCGACGGTACATAATTCATGTAGTTCCGTTGAGTATTTACGGAGAAAAACGCTGGACAAAGTTTGATAGATAACAAGATTTAGTAAAAGATAATACTGAAATCAATCGATAGTATTGATCAGAGAATCTAAGGGAATTAGAAGCTCGGTTCTAGAAAACTTAGTTGTTAATAAAGTGATCCGGTGAACGGTACGAGTTTTTGTACACGGAAAGAAGCATTTTGAGGGAAAACTTATTCCTACCAACGGCTGGGATATTACGTGGGACTCTCTCTGATTTCTTTCTCTCGGTATATCTCAAGAATCGAGTCGAAGCCCTGTACTTGGGAGCCATTTCTAGCATACTGTCCCAGCTAATATTAACAAAATTAAAGCGCTGCACAGTTTGAAATTTTCAGATTCTAGCGGAACTTAAGTCAAAATTTAAATAGTATCTTTTTTAACTTGTTTTTTTTTGTGGAAATGATTTATATATATCAGATTAATTTAAATTTAATAATTCATTTTAGTTTTATTTTAACTAAAAATAAATCAGCTAAAGCATAGTTATTAAATAAATACATTATTGAAAACAATTTGAAATTCAGTCAGTTTGAAATTGTTTCTTCAGGAATATCATGAAATTTACTTCTTGAAAACCCTGATCTTAATGAAAGCAGTGGATCTGATGACTTTTTGAAACTTTTCGTTGCTTGGAGTTTCTCAACCTATTCATTTTTCTGTAAAATAAAAATATTTGTATGGGAGCTGCAAAAGGTTGCAAGAACTTATTTTTGATTCTAATTACAGAATCAAAATATGAAAAAATTAGAGCGGGTACACGCAGATAAACTTAAATACCTTTGTCTCAAAGTTAAAAAAGACGTGTTTTTTAATACCCTTGCGAAAATTAATTAAAAAATAAAAATAAATAAATAAAATTTATAAAACTCACTTAAGCATGTACTATTAACTTCAGAGGTATAGAATATCAAATAATTTTACCGTTCACAAAACACATGTAAAAACAGTAGAGCTCAGCTCATCCGCTGTATAATGCCTTTAATTTTGTTTTCGCACCGTGTTTGGCTTTGACAGCTAACTGTACGAAATATATGTAAACATGAAGCTTTTACTACCTGAAATGAATCAACCGTTATGTTAAGAACTGAAAATCGGTGTTGTACTCTAAAGCTCAACTTTTTTTCTTGACTTACGTTCCGCTGGATTGTGAAAATTTCACACTGTGCGCTGCTTCCAAGAGTATGTATTTGCCTTGAGATGCTTGAAATCTGAATGATGTTCATTTAAAAAAAAAAAAATATATTCCGCGTTCGCCCCCTTTTTAATTTAAATATGTTAAGATATGTATATATCTTTGTATATAAGTATGTAAAATTGTTCAGTGCTATGCATTTGATTTTTGTTTGAATTATGTGTTTTTAAATCCACTCCACTGGCCAACCTGTATTAATAACAATATTCCTGTATGTCTGGACGAGACATTATGGTTTATTATAAATTTAAATTAGTAAATAAAACAATGAAAATGAGAATCAATGTGTGCTATTAAAACACATTTTTCTATCGCAATATTTTTTATCGCTATATTCATATTAGAACTTAAAATACTTGTAAACTAATCCAACTACAAATATTTTAACCATTAGAACGCGATCAATTTTCTCGATAACTCAAGATTCGTTATTAAATGATTAAATTGCTTTATTGTTTTTTTTTTTATAATTATTGATAAAATGCTACAAAACGGTCGAACGGAATTCGGTTGCTGGGTTGGTTTCGACTAAAGTTTATCTATATATAGCAACAATAAAAGTAATTTTTAATCGTTAGTTAAAACGACTGATGAAATGATTTAAGTATTTCCAATGGTAATAGGTGAAAGACTTTCCTGAGTAGTTGATTTAAAAAGTTAACGTATCGTTCGCGATGCTTTTAAGACTCATCTCAAAAGGTTAAACAGTTCCAAATATATGCTTCAAGTCAAAATAAGCATGCAACTATCGTAATTTTATGTTTTGTTTTATCAGGCCCCGAATTATATGAATAGAAACCGTACGAAAAAGATCATTTTGATGATTGCTGCCTTTATCAAATTTATAGCGAAAGATATTCGCTCTATACAAAATTCAAGATAAAATGTGGAAAAGAACTCCAGACGGCAAACAGAAATACAAAAAAAAAAAAAACATTTTCGAGTGCTGGTCATTAAAAACGGTCTAAAATTTTTCTTTTAAATATAAAACGTATTGTTTACTTAAGTCTTATCTTTTCTTTTTTAATAGCAGTTTAAAACTTTTTATTATATTTTTTTGTTTCCAGAAAAGATCAATTAACATTCAAGCATGCAAACAAAAGGAATTCGCTCGTAAACTACAAAAACAACAACATGAAGAAGCTCTAATTGCTAAAAGAAACCAAAATTCTACAACTCAATCAACAACATCCGATAGATAATAATAATATTAAAAGCATAGGTAAATTGTATACTTTTGTCTTTATTATTTTGTTTTGTTTCATATTAATTTGTATTAATTATAAATACACATTTATACACAGAAACTTGTACAAATATTAATCAATACAAATATTTTGTAAATACTTATCAGAAGAATTATTAAAAAAATACATAATCTTTCTTACTTTGGTTTTTTACTAAAACTAAAAATACTTTTGTTTTATATATTTTTTTGTTTAAATACAACATTTACTAAATAAATAGTATAGATCAAGATCAAAAGCCATGCTTAATACTAAACTCACTAAAGTAAAACTGAAAAAAAAGTTAATATTAGTGCTATGCTGCTCATACTGCATTGCAGTTCTGTCTTACGTTTTGTTTGTTATTTCTTTTTTTTAATCTTAGACATTTAAAGTTAAACCATGCATTTTGCTCTAGTTGTTTAAAAAATTAATTCCACCCACATTTTTTTATTTGTTGAGTTAAAAAAAAAAAACGCAAAATCTTTTTACGGCACAATATAGTACTCCTGTTCGTCAAGCATATGCATAGCATCGTTTGGTGCTGCATATTTAGCTGTAGCTGAAAAAGAATTTGGATTTAAAATTTATTCTTAATTTATTAAATAGTTTGAAAGGACAAAGACGAAACACAACGTAGAACAGAAAATGATAGACGGTACAAGGTTATTTTATTTGTTTGAATATAATATTTGTTTTATTTCGTATGAAAGTATAAATTTATATATATTCTTAAAACTAAATGAATATGGACTGATAGTTTAGCGCAGAACACTTTGCTGCTTAAGTATGAATGTGTTTTTTTGCGAAATGATGTATTATTATTTCACCATTGAGATTATTTGTTGTATAAATTGACTTTGTGAACTTTTTTTTATACGGTGGACGTTTTAAAACTAATTATAAACCAATTTATAGCTTAAAAAACTTTTTACCAAATAAGAAGAAAATGCAAAAGCTAAGACAAAAGTTGTGCAGTTTATTAGTCGTTGAAAGCCAAAGAGCAATCCTAAAACATAATTAGAAAAATATAAAAATTGGAAACTGGATTTTATTTTCGGTAAGTACCTTGGTTGGAATTTTGTTATTTTTTGTACATATATCTATTTGTATATGTTCATAGTAAGAAGAAAAAGATAAACCCAGTATATATAAAGAAAAAATAGTTAATTCCGCTCCTGTGTTTAGTAGAACTACACCATGGAATGTTCCGGACTCAAATGGAGCAGTAAACAATTGCCTTTAGTTTGATTCCGGAAAATTCTTATTCCATGGTGTAGTTTTCTTAAAAGCGGCAGCTGACATAACTATTTTTTTTTTTTATAAAAATATGGGGGATATTGTTTTTGGTTTTGTGCATGGTAAGTATCTAATAACTAAGAAATGAACTGGACTCTTACTATTCATATCTATCATCCAATAATAATTTGATTTATTAAGTAACTTAGCCTAAAACTTAACCATTAAATGCATTTATAGGTTACAAAAATCAGTCGCTGTAAATAAAACCTGTGTAAAAATGGTCGCTTTTATCATTTTTCTGTCCATATTAAGAAAACATTCGAAATCCATAGGTTTTAATTTAATAAATTAAATTATTTTGGAAATACAAATTTTTTTAATAGTATTTTAAAGGGCTCACTTTACAACCTTACATTCATTTACACTTATCTTCAATAATTTCACTTCAATTCTTTGCTTTTGATTTTGATCCGACCGAATTAAAAATTCACATGTCATCATTTCCATTCAACTACCCAATTTCATTCAAATCCCAAAACTTTAACTTCGCGATCAATGACTTCCCCAATGCATTCTACAATGTAATCATCCCTTTTAAAAGACTTCAATTTCATTCAAAAAAAATATTTAAACATGCATTGAATCCAAAACAATGTTTCTCACACTTTTCATCCCGTCGCAGTTGGTTGAAAAATGATGCTGACACATCATCCCCATCGATCGAGTCGATGGTCTTCACTATGTATCTTAATATATCGTTCTCGAATCTCGTTATTTTTTCATCTCTCTGAATCTTACGTTGAGTTGGTCGTTGTTTGAATGTACCACATCTTTCCAAAATCTTTATAACAAATAAACACGATTAAAATAAAAATAAACTAATTTTTATAACTCAAGTGTGAGTGAATGTTATTAATTAAGTTAGATTTAGAAAACAAAATTAATAAAACTTTGAACAAAGATCATTAATTATTTTTGTTTAACTTGGTTAAAGATAAAACATTGAAAAAGGTAAGAAAAAGGTAAGAACATAATATTATTCAACAATATTTTATTTGGGTAAGGACATAAGTTATAATAGATGAAAAGGATTACATGCCATTTAAGTTGCAGTAACATTTTAAAGCTTTCTTGGAAATAGAGAATATCCAAAGATTCGGAATTTATAACATTATGAGAGGCACCCGCTTGCAGCATATTGGTAATAGTGCGAGCAATTTGTTACTGAAAATTTTGGTATGAATGACCCCATTAGTGTGAAAATGTCACATAAAATGCACGAACTTGCTCTTGAAGTTAACAGGTCGAATGTAGCTGGACATTGACGATGTATGTTAAAGCTTAAAGAAATAAATGTCAAAACCGAATTTAAATACAATTTTTAAATTTTAAGATTTAATACAAAGTTGTATGTACGAAATATGGAGATATTAAAAAAATGTTCAAAAACATGAAATTAATGTTTTAAATAAATTGCTTAATTTTGTCCTAAAAAAATATTCAAAAATATCTTTCATCTTCTAACATCGTAATGTTAAGTTTGATAAAATGAACAAAGAGATCATAAATGGAAAAAAGGTTAAAGGAAATATTTCGAATTGTAAAGAGCAAAATCAAACAATAAAAAGGCCCAAATAAAAGGACCAAACAAAAAGGATCAATGACCATAATGATTCAAATATTAAACCAGCTGAGCCAAAGAAAAATTATGTTTCTTGTAACATGATCGAGAGGCTTACGTATCAAGAAGAAAAGGCTAAAAATGAAGAAATCACTATTACAGTTCCTTTTATTTTTTACATTTTAGGTCCAAATGTAACAGAATTAAGATCACTTATGCATGCATAAGTGAACGAGCGAATACACACAATCCCTGTTCATTAACCATAATGAAATTTAGGTGGGTGCGATTCGTTAAGTTTCGTTGAAATTTTGCCAGAGCGATTCCAGTTTTGAATTTGACAGCTCAATATAAATAGCAAAATTGCATTATGGCTTTGCGGAGTACTTTCGCAAACATAAGCAAATTTTAGTTGGATTTTTGACATAAGCTTATGTTGGCTTAAGCTATTATAGTTGGGCCTTTAAGATTGAGTTAGTGATTGTGTTTTGGTGACAACTGTGCTAGAAAAACAGACATCCTCAAGTGGCAGTTATATTTTACTATGCTATGCGTTTACAGTTCAAACCACTGACATACGCAAATGGGTTGAAATATTCAAGTAGGACGTTCTACGCATGCCAACGGAAAACAGACAAAATCAAAAAGCCATACAAAATTAATTATCCCCTTTAGCAGAGACCACAAAAATTATCAGGATTGCAACAAAGTTTTGTGGTTGGTAATTCGCTTTAATGAAATTAAGAAATAAAGACAAGACTAGCCTATATACTTAAATTTATGATTTCGAATTGTTGCAATCCAACAAAATAAGAAGAAAAGTGGTATTACCTGCTATAAATCTATAAATCTGTAACTATGTGATAACCCAATTCAGTCACACCTTTGATAAGACATCTTTGCACCTCCATGTACATAGTATGTTAACACTCATCATTACATCAGATCAAAGTTTAACTCATAAAATTTCATCCACCTTCTAATTAGATGTGTTTCTACTTTGTGACTTGCTTTATCATTGTTATAAAACTACTTATTTCCCATTTACGCTACAAAAGCATGCAGATAATAATAATAATTCATAATGTAAACAAAACCAAACAAAAACAATTTACAATAGCGATAAGAATTCAAATTAACATTGTTGTACTGCAATAAAAACAATCGTATGTATGTGTAACATTGTTTCTGTTGTGGTTTAAAAATTCATTTTTGTTCCTCACAGATGTATGTAGTTAATTTTTTTATTACTTTGTTAGTAAATAAAACCAGTTTCCAATTTGCATTATTTTAAACAAAAAAAAAATAATATAAATACATAAACCATTAAATATAAATCAAAAAGAAGAAAAAAAACGTACATATATACATATCTATGTGTTTTTAAAGTTAAATGGCAATTTGACGCAATTCTTTTAATATCAATTTAAATCAATTTCTGTAAATTCATTTGGATCCATATTAACATTACCCAACCCATTTCTCAAATTAATATCTTTCTCGTCCACCACCTCCTTATTCTCCTTCACCCTGTTATTATCATTAGTGTTGACGCCTGTATGCTTACCATTATCTCTGTTGTTTCGAGATAAGAACCATTGTACTGTTGAATGTACAAAACATGCAACTAAAGCGCCCAAACCAAATATCAGGAATGTTTTCGATCCTCCAACTGATTGAAACATGATGCCACCAATCGAACTGCCAATAGACACACCAATTCCTTCGAAAATAGCACCAACTAGTCCCTAAAATTATCAAAGGTTTATGTTTTCATAGAAATGATGGCATTTTAATAAATAAAATTAATATAAGATAAGCTTAATTGCTTATTTGCAATAGAATGTACAATTATAAAAGTTTTCATTAAAACTTACTTGTAAAGTAGCCTCTGATCCAGCTGGAGCTACTATACTGGCATAAGATGCCATTGTTGAATAGAACATTCCAAAAGTAACTCCATCAAGTAGCTCAATAGGCAACACATACCATGGATTATCGAGGAACGAATACAAAATAAAACGAGCTGCAAAGCCGAGGAGTACCAAACTCATTGCGTTCACATGGCCAATTTTTTTTAATATCCACCCGGAAAGGAAAAAGAATGGTAGTTCTCCGCCGAAACACTGCACAGCCATGACAAAGCCTTCTAATGTCTTCACTGAATTTCCCTCACAGCCAGCATGTTTTTCACTCAGATCTTCCAAATGCCAAAACAGGAAATTCCACACCAAGGCTGTACACAATCCAATACTTATGCACCAAAGGAAAAAGACCACAACTCGGATAGAAAGAAACAGTTTCCCCACATCTCGAAATATATTCCTCGAGAGGCTAGTTTGAGTGAACTGAAATAACAAAAAAAAAAAACAAATGATGTCAAGAATGTAAAGAAGAATCTAACCAATCCATTGTAAATGCTACCAACTCACTTTTAATTTTGTCGATATGAACATATCGAAGCCAATGATAACAGCTATCATCCAGAATACAATGGTATAGTTCTTGTTCACACTGTTTCCTGACATCTTATCTACTAGATAGCCTGATAGGAGAGCAACTGTGCCCCATCCTACCGCACCCCAAAGTCTTTGTTTGCCATAAAGGTGATGACGATCACCTAGAATACCAAAGCATATGGCATCTCCGATACTCACTACCACAGCCATTCCAATCCAGCTCAATATCAGCATTGAAAAGAATAGCCAAAATTGATACAGACCAATAGCATCGGAATTATTAATAACTGGACTTTCGGAGAGTGTGCTCTGCAAATATTCATCGCCACAATCCAGCTCACATGTCGTATTGAAATATTTCTTATCCGATGGACAGTTCAGTACTATATTCTGTCCATTCAACTGGCCACGATCATGTTGAACTTTAAAGAACAAACATTGTTGTTCTTGTGTTGTATCGCTCATGCTAGTATTAAGAGTGAGATCTAAATAAGAATTTGTTTTTGGGCAGTCTTGTGTATTATTTAACCAATCACTACACACAATGTCCCACATCCAGGTGTCTGCCTGGCAACGTAGGTTGCAATTCAATGTGGTATTTCCATAGCGATTGTCTAGATCTGTATCAATGCACGTATCTAACTCGGAACAAAATCGTAGCTCAGAGACACCTCCGTGACAGTGTAACTCGACAATTGGTTTAGGCTGTGGAATGGCTGGGATAAACATAATGCAAAAGAATGAAACTGCCGTTAACAATTGAGCCATTATAAAGAGAAAACGATGTTTCTGAAATCTAAATTATAGATTAGTTAAATTGAAGTAAAACGCTATTAATATTGTTATTGTTACGATGTTGACCAATTGGGAAGTCCTTTTAATTAGAAGATATTATTTTAAAATAAATTATAAGTCTTATCATGTCTCTTTTAGGGATCTGAAGATTATTCCTTCCTTATCAATAAATCTTAAGAAACAATATAGCTTGTCTTAATTGCTCGAATAAATGTAATTGTATCATAATGTTTATATTGGCTTTATTATGCAAAAGTTAAAACTCGTCTCTTTTTTTTAATTTATTTCCAATACAGATAAAACAATCAATTTACATCAATAAATTGAATGTGCCAATTTTTAATTTGAGATAGGTTTTTTTCTGTTTGCATGAAAACTTTTTAGTTGTTGTTTGCACTTTATGTAAAATATATGCGACCCTTGAGGAAATTGATTGGTGATGAAAATTAATGATCGCACACTCGTAACAGCCAAATAAATGTCTGTTAAATTCTGTTTGAGAGCGGATTGTTTGTCCAGTCTATTTTTAGTCATGTCTCCTTTCAATATGAATACGGAGAAGAAATTTATTTTGGCATCGTTTCGACCACGAATCCCTTGCAGTGTTGTGTGTTGCCGCTATATTGATTTAAAGAGTAAACTTGGAGTTTGCAATTTTATAAACAGAGAGGTATACAGAAGTTTTTGTTTTTGTAATCGGTAGATTTAGAAATATAAGAAAGTCTTACATACAAAAAACGAAACAAATTAAATATTAAGATATGAACGTTTAATGGTCGAAAACGGAAAAGCAGACGTTCCATACATAATTTGTATTCAATCGGGTGATATTTGAGGTTAATAAATTGTATATTTTTTTAAAGGTATGTATTAAAAAAAATATATTAACCATGTTTAAGGTTAGTTTCCACCGCAGAAAATGTTTGAAAAGCTGAATTCATAGAGTTAAATTTTAGTAAGTTTTTGATTTTTTTTTTTATATTTTTAATGGGTGGGTTTAAAATCTGAACTTCCTTGCAATGCGAACACAAAGTAGCAAACATTTCTAGAGTATTGCTCTACAAGATTCTTAAATTGAATTATAATTTTAAGTGAACTGATTGTTATTGTTAGCCTTATTTTAAGGGGGTTTTGTAGTAGTGCAATTAGGTCAAATTTCAGGACAAATATTTTCGAGTTTGAGCATGTACACGCGTCGAACATGGCAGATTTTTCTTGAGGAATAGTCTTTTTTTATTATGTCATCTCTTGAGGAATAATCTTTTTTATGATGTCATCTTAATGAATAATCCAAACTTTTAACATCTAAGGCTAAATTCAACATTGCCAATAATATCAACAAAATTCAAAAATAACACTACATTTTCGAACATTTTTAAATTATACCTGTTCAATTGGTCTTTAAAATCATCAAAAACTATGGTAGTTGTAATCAATTTATTTTGTTTGAGTTCCTAAAAAATAATCTTCTGACCCAATTTTTTGTGGTACCTGACCAAACACACGATACTTTTGTAATTTAATGCTTAGATGCGATGCTACGTTTGAAGGTGCGGTTATGTAACTTTTAAGTCCTAAATAAAATAAACAATTGCTCTGACAAAACTACGTTGAAATGAAAGTCGTAGGTAATAATGGTTCTAACGTAAGACAATTTTTGCGAAGCACTAAAAGACAACAAATATTTTACTTAAAAAAAAAATCATTTTTTTTTTGTAACAAAATTGTAGAACTTTAATTTTTCGTCAAAACTGTTTTTGCAGTTTTTCGGTAAAGTCAGCTTCTCTTTCAAATTTAAAGATTATAATCCAGATCTATATTTGCTGAAACTAAACTTAAGTATTTAAGGTCAAATTAAGAACTTATGACAGTTTATCCTTAGTTTTATCTTAGAAAAGGAAAACAAGGTGATCTAAACATTCAATTATCCTTTAAAGTTTCCAGGGAGGATTATTTTTAATCAAAAACTGGCTTTTAGAATAAACCTAAACAAATATCCTAATATCGAATCAATAGTACTAGTGGAGGCTAGATAGCCTTAAAAAGACCATTATTCAAGAACCCGGAGAAACTGCTCCGATTTTGATGATTTTTTTTTAAATGAAGGGAATTGAAATTAGAAAAAAGTTAACAATTCAAAAATCGACCCTCTCCACAGGTTTTTTTTTAAACTAAAAAAAAAAAAAACAAAATTTTCGAAAAAAAAAAATTAATTTAAATAATCTTAAATTAATAAATATCACTGCCATAGATTATAGGAAGGTTTTTTGAAGTTATATTATAAAAGTCCAAAACCAAAAACCCACAGTTAAACCCGCTTATAGTCAGAAGAATAGGATATGACAGCTAAAAAATGTTAATACATATAAGGCGCCAGTTATAGCGATAATTAAAAACCATCAGTAAAAGTTGAAACAGGTGAAAACTGGAATTTTTTACTTACGGGCGGTTATAGCAATCAGTAAAATTATATCACTAAATTAATGTCAAACCCACAGCCGCAATCTTTTAATTATTTTTAATGATGCAAAATGCCTCAGTAATTTTTTTACTGATAAGTGGAACAGTAAAAAAATGGAACATAGAAAACTGAAACGAAATGTTCCATTTTTTGGATTTTGACAATCAGCTGCTCAGTAAAACGAATTTCCATCAGTAAAATAAATAAATGCTTTTTTTACAAAAATTATTCATCCTTGGGATTATTTTTTGGCAGAAAAAAATATTTTTATTGATTTGCCATCGATTCGTACCATTTTAATGTTTCAATTCTTTTTTTAACACAGCAAATTATCCAAAAGAAAATTTTTACTGATGGTTTTAAATTATCGCTATAACTGGCGCCTAAGCTAAAAACTATTGTACCCCATGGTTAATTCTGGTACTGAACGTTGTTGGTTGTAATCGCTTTAACACCAAAAGAGAAGACAATTTTTTTTTAAACCACCAAGAGGTCAAACACTACAAAAAATATATTCTTCGCATAGTCTGAACAAGATGCCTGTGTGCAAAGAACATGTGCTATTTTTACATGCATTCACAGGATCGGCCTTCTACAATAAAGGAAAAATCACATTTGCTAAAAAATCGAAGAGCAAAACCATTTAAAGGATGCTGCAAAAATATTCAAGCAACCGAATCAAGACAAAGTCACCATTTATCAAGCCGGTGAGAGATGTATTTTAGCTTTATATGGTGCTCCAAAATCAGCGGTTGATCTAAATCTGTTCCGATATCATTTTTTTTACTAAAACAATTGTTCATGACGGCCATATGCAATTGAACAGTTTACCGTCCACAGCGGATGCAGCGATGGAACATTTAAAAATATATATCTTCAGATTAAAAAGAATCAAGTCCTATTTACATGTTTGTGATTACAGTAAAATCGATCCCAGATAAAAGTTTGCTAATGTTACAACACGGAACAAAATGCTTCATGAAAGATTTATGCAGTTTGGAATATTTTCGCATCACCTTTCAATAGATGAACAAATGATACCCTACTACGGACGTCATTGGGCTAAAAATTTTATTAAAAGAAACCCATTCGTTTTGGATATAAGTATTGGAATTTGTGCTCACATGGTGGATACTTGTTTCAATTCATTTCGTAAGGTGGTGCAAGTAGTGAAAACTCCTCTGAATTCAGGTTGGGAGAAAATGTTGTACTCAGATTACTTTCGAAAATCGATATACCAAGTCAGCACACGGTTACTTTCCACATATTTTTTTACGTCACACATACTAATAAATACATTGCTTTTGCAAAAAAAATTCTAATGAAACCCCAATGCCGCAACTATGTAGAATATAGAAAGTTTGTTGTAGATTCCCTGTTTGCGATCGGAAATAAACACTGATCCTGTGATTTAACAAAAGGAAACCCCAATGAAGTGGTCCGTTTCGACATGTCACAATATTTTCAACCAAACTGTTTTTCCTGCAAGAAATGTAATATCCAATTTCATCCAAAATGCTTCGATGAATACCACACCAAACCCCATTCTTTGTAAACATATATCTAAATATATTGTATAACTTATTACGAATTTCATCTTTTTTTATTTTCAACAATCTTTTCATTACCCAGTGTATCTATATTTATTTCATTTCTTCATAAAAATATTCAATAATTATTATACCCCTTTCGGCGAGCGTTGCAAAAACGCAACGTGAATTTTCCGGACAACCAGAAGCTTTTCCAATTTTTTTTTTAAGATTACCTCTAATTAGACCAAAAACAGATAGGGGCGTATTCATAGTCATTTTAGAGCTGGGTCTAAGTTAAACATAGGTTTGGATGAATTTTCGGACGTTGATTATATTTTTTTAAGTTTATCATTTCAAAATATTTGAAGCTATTTGTGTAGATTACCAAGTTAATTATCTTATAAAAATATTAAACCAACAATTTGGAATTAAAATCGGTCTGTATTCATTGAGCCAAAATTGTCTAAAACTGAAGTTTAGTTAAACCTGGGTCTATATGCGACTATGAATATGCCCCAGTGTGTAAAATTTCAAGTTTCTAAGTCAACTGGAACTGGTAGCCGCCGGAAATGGGTTAATATTGTGTATTATAAAACATTTCCTCGTAATTAAAATAATAATAATAAGAACTATTAATTATTTCAAATAAAATTAAAAAAAAATTGGTTTCATCGCGTGTGAATATAAGCGGGTTTAACTGTACTTGGTTTTGAACTTTAGTATTAAATACAAATGAAAAAATAAATAAAGTTTTGGAGTGATTTTTTTTTTAGTTTAAATATATGTTTTTTAAAAACAAAATAAAAAAATATTTTTTTTTTTTTTAAATTTTCGATTTTTGAGTTTTAAAACAATGTCTGTGTATAGCGTCGATTTTTGAATCGTAAACTTTCTTCTTATTTCGATTCCCTGAATTTAAAAAAACATCATCGAAATCGGAGCAGTTTCCCCGGGTCCTTGAATAAAATCAATTCTATCTAGCCTCCACTATACCCTATGCAGATAAAGTAAAAATATATAAAACAAAAACACTTAAAAATTAACAAGTTTCAAATTACTGTATTAAAATCATGTTAATCATGCTCTGTCCAACCTTTTAAATACCTGTCCGGACCAGAACTTGAATCGAAAGATACCAGCTCATGGCGACATGTTTCCGTTTATAAATAATACAGTTTTTTGTACCGATAAGGAGTTTCTCATGGCCAAGATACTTCATAACATCCGATTTATTAACCAGATGATTGTCGATCGGTTCATTTTATTGTTTTTGGGACTACAAATTTAATTTTTACCCATTTAAAATATCTTATCATTTAGGTAGGTACCTATTTGAAAACAGATTACTAATAGCAGAGATAAAATTGAATCGGTCCTACCCCAAATATATATGATGAACTTGAAGGCTAACTCTGACTACATTTTGAAAGTTATGCAAAGACCAAGCAACAACCTACAAAAAAGGATATTACTTATATCTTTGCGTTGTCGGTATTCCCCATTCAAGGATTGGTATAAGCTGGCTGCGGCCCATGATGTTCCATTTACTCTGGATTTAAATAATCTTGAGTCATGGCAAACTATTTTATAAGACTGCATCTACGTAATTGATGAAAATATGTTCAGGTCTTGTCTCGACCGCGCAAGATAATCCTCCGCAAGATCATTATATAGTCAACTTAGTCTTAATCTTGGCGCGGAAAATTATTTTAGGGATGAGTTCACCGTCGCGGAAACGTGTCGGATTTTTAAGGCCCGTACAGAGATGTTAGAACTCAACTATAGGCCACATAGATCAGACCTCAATCCAATTTTCAAGTTGAAAACATGTTTCATTTCTTGGCGAGATGTCCAATTTTACAGGAAATCCGTAGACTATATCTAAGCAAGAGTTTTCTTTCATTAGAGGATTGTATCTCAATGCTGAACGGGCAGTGGGAGTGGAAAATATTGTTCGCTTTTTAAAACACGCAATGTCTTATCGAAACACTTACTCCGATTTTTTTCTGGACCACTAATCCAAGAAATGAGTCTGTTATATTTTTGTTTTAGCTAAACTAAAAGCCCATTTGATTTTATCATTAATAAATAATGCAGTTCTTTGCGTCCTATTTTTTGTTTTGTTTTAGCTAAACTAAAAGCCCATACCCTTTTGATTCTATCATTAATCAAAAAAAATGCAGTTCTTTGCGCCCTATTTTTGTTTTTTTTTTGTTTTGGCTAAACTAAAAGCCCATTATTTTAGTCTTTACTAATAATTATGATATATTTAATGAAATGATTATCTATTGAAATATTGTTAAACTTTACCTTAGTATTGTCAAACTTCGAAACACCATTTGTTATTATTTCTTATACGTAAATACACCTTTGTAAATATATTTTCTTTTTTTAATTTTGATCAATTACTGTTATTGCATACATTTTTATTTTCTGGCTTTATTTATTTTTAATTATATAAAATTACAGATTTTTAATTTTTTGTTATTTTAAAATGTTAAATTTTGAAAAATTCTTTCCGCCAGACGGCATTAGCCATGCTTGTAATCCTTTGTTAATGATTTAAGAAAACAATTTGAAAAAAATAATAAAGAAATTCTAATAATAACAATAACCAGAAGACCCGTGCGAAAATTTCGCACATTTAATAAGGCTTTAAATTTTCAAGTAGAATGTTTGAACAAAATAAATCGATTCTTTTTATTACTGATATGAACATATTTGTTTTTAAAAACCTCTTTCTAAACAATATTTGATGTAAGAATGAAATTTTTTTTATAATTTCTTGTTTATCATTTTCTTTAATAGATACATATAATGTTCTTTTCACTTTCACATTTAGTTTAATAAGCTTTTTTACTATTAAACTTAAGTCCCAAAAATACACCTCTCAAAAACACAGCTAAAAATTCTTTTGTGGGCCCCAGCATTTAGCTCACTGCATTCCGACCCTGTGTGTATGCAATTGTGTTTGTGTAACTCACACTATTTTGAAAAAAGCCTCACTTTTTCCTCGATATACCCGTTCCTCTATTTCTTCTTCTAAGATTTTAAATTAAAGAATAAATAAATATGTTTCTTTTATTCATGCAATCTAGTGGTACCTGATAAATGCATTCGGCTTTTTACAAATGAGAAAAAAGATTACAAACAACAGAAGTAGGTAACAAATATGTTTCTCCACCACTCACTCAATGTGCAAGCTAAAAAAGAGGATGGGCGCATTCAATGCAAAATTTGACAACTTTTGAAAATAAAGTACTTAATTTTTTGTCGTTGAACGTAAAATTATATGAAATGTCAGTTTTGTATGGAGAGCCTTTTTTTTGTATAGAAAAGCTGTCAGCTGAATTTTCAGTTGGGAATTTCTTGCTGAAAACTCAGATGAAACGTAACTAAACTTCACCAAACGTAACTGAATGTCAGCTAACTTTTTATGACAGCTGGCCAATCAGAAGCTCCATCTGAAAATAAAGTACTGAAAATTTTGATGCGTTGAATCCGGCCGATTATACATTACAAAAGTAATAAATATGTTTCTTTCATTCATGCATGGTGTAGCTAATGTTTCTCCCCCACTCAAGGTGCAGCGGAAAAAAAAGAGAATTTTAAATTACAGAAATAATACATATTTTTCTCTTTCACTCATTCAATGAGTTAACAGTGAGGTATTCTTTATGTCAAATTTTTTTATTTATTTAATTATTCGAAATTTCCGAAATTTATAGAAAATAGGGTGGTATAACATAAAGTTTTTGTGCAATGTCATGTGTATGTGTAAATTCCTATTTAGTGATACCTATTTTAGTGGATTTTACTATTTTATAAGTGAGAAAAAAGAAGTTTGACAACAGAAATAATATATATGATAAGCAGAAATAAAATGGTTCTGATTTCCTGTGACACCTTCATATACAGTAGTGGACACAAATTAAGCACACATGTAGAAGAAAAATGAAAATTTCTCAATTTTTATTTTATTTAAATTAAACATACATAGAAGTTAATGTATCCTAATAAAAATGTAGTTACATCTGTGAGAGGAAATAAAAATAAAAAAAAAAATTAAACATTGATTTTAGCTTGGACACGAATTTAGCGCATTTGTCGGTTTTTTTTTGGTGGATTTATGCAGCTTATCGTTTTCAATTTTAAAAATATGTCAATGTATTTTGCAGGTAATCCTTAATTTTTATGTCAGCACGATTCCTTATGGTAAACTTTCTACCAAAGTTGCAAATAATTTGTTTTTTTAAATGCAATATAGCATTATGCATTTTCTGTTACAAATCAACTTTCATTGTAATTTTCAACATCATACCGGAGGTGTTCGATGGTAAATCCAGAAACCACTTCAATATTATTATTTCAATGGGCCCTTAACAACTCTTCACTAGAGTTAAAATGTGCTAAAGGTAATGTCATGAATAATTCCAAAAATTTCAACACACCAAAAAGGGTTGAACACGATTTTTCTGGAGAAGTCGTACAGTAAGTACTTGGTCCTCTCTAGCCTGATTATTTATGCTTTTAATAGTTTATTTACATAAGAAACACTAGAAAATATTATATTTCTTTAAAATTAGTTCCGGCATTTAAAAAAATTCACAGGTTGTGAATAAAAACTCAGAGATTTAAAAATGTGCTAAATTTGTGTCCAGTTTGCAACCGACTTGACGACCTACAATCACTACTTTTCTAAAATAGAAAATAATTAGATATTTAAAGCAATGATTTTTAGTGATAAAAGTGTAGATTGTCATGCTTGAAGAAAATAAAGAAACAAATTGAAATAAGCTGCTACTAATAAAAGTGTGCTAAATTCGTATTCACCACTGTAAAGTTCTCTCGAAATCTGTTCTCAATTATTAAATCATGTTTCTAGACATTTTAATTGTTCAGGTAATAGTTTCTAGTGCAATAGTTCAATGACATTGATTGCATTTGACTACAATATCAATTACAATATCCTCAGAATGATTTCGATTTTTTATCTTTCTTTTTGTTGAAATAGATCAAATGGAAAAGTCCAATGGTCAACACAATGTGTGTAAAATAAAAAAATATAAATTACCTATCAGCTATGAACCCAAAGAAGGGTTTGGCCAACATTCCGACAATGGGCAATATTGTATACATCGTCCCAACGATGACAGAGGAGAAGCCCAGCTGCCTGGCAAGTGTTGGCATAAAAGGCACAACCGGTGCGGTTCCTAAAATTCAAACCATTTTTTTTTATTATTTATCGCATAATCATCGATGATGATTCAACATTTGTTTTAATTAACCTGAAACAAACCCTACCTTGCCATATTGCGTGCTTGACAAGCTATAAATCTAATAGTTCTAGGCTTACCTGCATTGAAGAGAAAATAATGGGCCTTCATGGGCAAAAGTTCCTTGTCCACGTTTGGTTTCATTTTTATTTTTTAAATTTTCGGCTTATAAATAAATTTTATTAAATTAAACACTATCACAAATTGTTGTCTAATAGGAATGCTTTAAGGTAGAAAACACACATTTGGGTTTAATGTTGAATTATGTGTTTAAGTTTAATTTTTATCCGTCTGGTTAAGTTTGTTTTAGCGCTTTACATTTTTCCGTACTTCTTATTTATACACGAACAACTTAAGCTCTGAGTTCTGAACTAAAAACTAGAAAAGTTGGATTTTGATCTTTTGGTGACAGCGACACCGACAGTTCTACATCAGTGCTGTCGTTTAACAAATTCCGAGAGTAACACTTTTCATAAAATTTGGGGAGAATTTTGGGAAGTTGGGAAGCCTCCTTTAAAGGCTCAACCAAATCCGACGCAAAAGCGGCGCGGAATCATTAACAATGATAACCGAGAAATAAGAAATGCTTAGACTGCTTTCACACAAGGAAACTGAGTTGACAGAAACTAGCTAGTTTGTAGGAGAGAAGAGTAAGAGGGGAGTTTTTTTTTCTTCATCTTACGCCCTTCTCGCCGACAAACTCCCAGTTGCCGGCAACTCAGTTTCCTTGTGTGAAAGGGGTTTAAATAACAACAAAAACTGTCGTCGGCGAATGTTCCGTGTGGATTTCACGTTGGTTTAGGAGATCCTTTTAGCTAAAAAAGATGTGCAGCGAGTCTGTACGCATCTCTGCATGCAGAGCTGCACACGAAACACATGTGCATAGTTTCTGACATTCATGTGGTGCGTTCCTTTATTAACCATAGTTAACTATGGTTGTTATGTCAAAAAAAATTGTTGAAGTGTCATTGTTAGATTTAAGGTTAGACCGCACTAGGCGGAACTGCACTGCAGCGGAACTGCGATTCAAAATAATTTGTATGAAATTGTATGAAGTTCAGTTGCCGCTTAGTGCGATATAGCTCATACAATTTCATACAAATAATATTTTGCCGCGTCGTGAAGTGTAGTTCCGCTGCAGTTGTGTGCGGTCTAACCTTTAGTTGGAAATTGTTACATTTCATTTAGGAACGATTTGTTGTTAGATATTGTTGATCTGTCAAGCGAACACTGGAAATTTTTTTTTATAATTTATTATCAAAATGAATAACCAAGCAGGCAGCTGGAGTGCTGACGTTGAGGCTGTTACTGCAGCTGGCAGCAAAATTCTCCGGAATATTTAAACTGCAACATACCTCCGGAGTTAAAACAACAAATATTTGTCCTGAAAAAAAAAAAACAAATTAATCACTAATAAACATACACAATTTTGTTGGTAATATTACCATTTGAAGCAGTTACACACAGAATCATGTTGTCTTTAAGAGTATACTCTCCTTTTTGGTTCACAATTGCAGTAAATTCCATTTTAATTTTTTAATTTTATTTTTTTTCAGTCTATTTCACTTCACAAAAAGGTTTGTTTTGATTCTTTAATTTTTTTTGTAAACAAACCTTCTGACATTAGGTGACTTGACAGATCAACACAAATCGTAACTATTTTGTAATAAAGGAACGACCATTGTTAACTATAGTTAACCATAGTTAACAATGGTTAATAAAGGAACGCACCAATGATGCATAGTTATGTCAAACAAATACATGAAAGCACAGCGTTGCCGATGTCACACAATAGTGTTGGAATGAGATTTTCTTCGTTAGACGATGGTAGGCTGGCAACGCCGGCTTCATGGATTCTTAAACAAAAATCACCAACACAAACAAATGTTGGAAGAATGGCAGGTGATGTCAATATGAGTAATGCCAAATAGCAATTCTTTTGAAATTTTCGTTTTTCAGTTGTGACTGCAATGAAACTAGGCAGCAAATTTAGAAATAGAGACATCGTGCACCACTGCGCTGCATGCGGACTTTGAGTGAATCGGCTGCCATAAGAACCTGTGTAATTTAATTTCGCTGCATGGAAAGAGCTGCACATCTGTTTAAGGCATATGCTACGTTTCCACCAACACTAAACCGAGATTTAGGTAATGAGATTTATTTAGTGTTTCCACTGCCCAAAAAGATCAAAAAGATGATTATAAAAAAACATTCAAGTGGTGTTTCATTTTTTTTAATATGAAGTGGAAGTGAGATAGGTAATTTTTGTTTACATTTCCATCTGTCAATTAAAGAAAATGGCGTTCAAATGGCTCAGATCCACAATTATTCTCCGAAAAAAACATCAGCTAAATTCCTAGCTAAATTTTGATACAAGATTACTGTGGAGACTATGCCACAGAAAGCAGCTGATCCTTACAAAAATATTTAACTATTTCAAAGAATTTGTCCCTCGATTTGAATTATTATTTTCACAAAACACAAGAATTAATCACCCCTATTACAGAATTCGGCGTATGAGCTAGAGCGACAATTTGGCTCATTTTCAATTTTATTGCTACTAGTGAATCCGCCGATAGAAAACTGAACGAATGTCGGTAACATTAACTGCACAACCGACATTTTGTTCAACAAATTTGGTATTACTGAAAAATGTTTACAAATAATATGGATGTGACGTTTAAAATGTCAACAAAATGACAGCTGCGATAATATAGTTCGGAAAATGGTAAGGAAGTGAAAGAATCGGTAATATAGTTCATTTGACGAATTCATTAATTGGAATAAACGCGATCGCGAATTCACCGCGAATCTTGTCAACTCGCCGGGAGTCAAATTCTGCGAATTCTGTAATCAGCATAATTATATACGTTTGAAAAATTAATAAGTAAATAGGTACATTTAGAAATTTACTCCCAATTAAAGGTTAGACCGCACTAGGCGGAACTGCACTGCAGCGGAACTGCGATTCAAAATAATTTGTATGAAATTTTATGAAGTTCAGTTGCCGCTTAGTGCGGTATAGCTCACACAATTTCATACAAATGAAGTGTAGTTCCGCTGCAGTTGTGTGCGGTCTAACCTTAAGTCTTTTTTTTATTTAAAACGACCGAATATGGGGGTAAGGGCATATATTTTGTTTTCATATAATAAGGAAAAGAACATAGCGGTGATAGTGTTTGCCAGCTGCGCTATTGCATAAATTATTGCATCTTCTTCAAGTTCAATTTGTTCAATTCAATTATCCATTTGAATGTTTAGAGAGAGCATGCAATGCTGTGATGAATACTTCGCCTGTCGCATCGCCTTGCCTTCTTTTAAGAAATCTTGCACGCTCATAGATAACATTCCGTTTTGGTAGAAAATATTCCTCAAATTTTTTCTTAGTATCTCCATATGGCGTGAATGAAGTAAAAATTTCTTCGGCTTTTTCACCCATGCAATATATTAAGATATTTACCTGAGATTGATCATTTGTCTCGTGTATTCCATTTCTCATGCGGTACCTTTCAAAGCGCTTAATCCATCTCTCCCAGTCCGAAGGTATAAATGAAAATTCCTCTGGAGGACTGAGTGTCACCGGTCTACTGGAACTAACCATCAAAGTTGGTGTCGAATTTCCATGCAGCTTCTTATCGTCTTCTTTTGGCGGCATGACACGTGCTTTGCGGTTACGATGTGGGTGTATAGTACTCGATGAGAATTTTAGTTAATATAGGTATTATTAGAGGTTTTCTCTTTTTTAATTTGTAGTTCAAGTATTTCCCTTTTTTTTAATACGTAATAGTCATTTTATTGTTTCCGTATTACTTTTCGATTTTAAGGTTAGACCGCACTAGGCGGAACTGCACTGCAGCGGAACTGCGATTCAAAATAATTTGTATGAAATTGTATGAAGTTCAGTTGCCGCTTAATGCGACATAGCTCATACAATTTCATACAAATAATGTTTTGCCGCGTCGTGAAGTGTAGTTCCGTTGCGGTTATGTGCGGTCTAACCTTTAATATGAATTTAAAGTATGTATATTACTTCTTGTTGGAGAGACTTAAATTTCCGCTGCCAACATGTTCAAGATTTAGTTGAGAATGTTCTTTATTCATTTGACATTTTAGTAAGTGTATAACAATTATAATAGTTTAAGCTAAGTGGAAAGTGCTGCCAATGCAACAAGAAGTTTCTCCAGTAGTGCTTCGCTTATATACATTTGAAGTACCTTTGTCAGTACTTTAATGGAGGGGAAATTCACTACATTTCGCATGCTAGAAAGAGATAACTGCTTCATATATTCTCATGTATAGGAGGTGTGTAACTGAGTTTTTTCCCGAGCCCCTATCTTTTTTTCAGTGGAAAAGAAGTACTTCTATTTCGTACATATTTCACCGGTTATTTATGTAGTACTACGTTTGCTGGGTAATGTCTCCAAAAAGATTTGAATGAGATTTATTTGAAATCTTCATTTGAGGAGATTACAATTTACATGGTTAATCTTAGAGATTTCAAGGAAATTTGGGTAATACTACGTTTTCATTGGAGCCAAAATGAGGTAATTCCGAAATTAGCTTATTTGGAACGTCATTTCCTATACAAATTTGACGTTCCAAATGAGCTAATTTCGAAACTACCTCATTTCGGCTCCAATGAACACGTAGTATAAATCTTACTAAATCTCGGTTTAGTGCCCGGTGGAAACGTAGTATTAAATTCTAGATATTTCATAAAATAAATATGTCCACAAAATGATTTGAATGTGAATTTTTTAATAGGAGCATGGATGTGAGAAATTAGGATTTAAAAATATTTTCAATTTGCAAAATACGTTTTTCATTAAATTTGTTATGCGGAGACTTGGGGAGCCTTTTTGAGACATGGGTAGCACAGAGTCGCCGGCAGTTAGACGGCACTAGGCGGAACTGCACTGCAGCGGAACTGTGCTTCATAATAATTTGTATAAAATTTTATGAAGTTCAGTTGAACTTCATAAAATTTCATACAAATTATTGTGAATCGCAGTTCCGCTGCAGTGCAGTTCCGCCTAGTGAAGTTCAGTTGAACTTCATAAAATTTCATACAAATTATTGTGAATCGCAGTTCCGCTGCAGTGCAGTTCCGCCTAGTGCGGTCTAACCTTTAAAAGGCTCGCTAAAGAAACATATGCTTGCAAAAAAAAAACATACGAAAATTGTTCTGACAAGCAGGTGTCTTCGGAACAAATATTTATTTCTCACAAGCAGGTGTCTTCGGAACAAATATTTATTTCTCACTTTTGTTCTTTTGGAAGTACCCAACTAACAATTTTACTCCAATATTCATCCATAGAAGCTATTTATAATCGTTAATTGCACTCATTTAATCTCTCTTTAGTACTCCATAGAGTTAAAAAGGAGATCTTTTTAACTTCTATAGCACCTTAAAGAAGGAAATTCAGTTGCTATGAAGAACATTCTAAGAAAAATCGAAAGAAGTGCTAAAGGCGTAAAGTATAGAGTGTGAAGAAAAATAAAAAAAAAATCAAGTAGGTTAGCCTAGGGATCGAACTCTGGATGCCTCGCACTACTTGTAGAGCTCGCTAACCGCTCGGCCCATCTCTTATATAAAATAATAAGCATTCAAATCGATTGACTTTCCCAAAGAATTTTATCACTCATAATTTATCTAAAAAAAATCTATTGAAGGCGTTTTAGCCTCTGCCGCACGTGAATTAATATAAGAGCCTAATGTTTTAATTGCACATAATTATTTATGCCAATAATTAAGATGCCCACATTTTTGAAAAACTAAAAAAGCGTGCGATCATTCGCATTATTACAAATTAATTATTTCAATCACATAACACGTTTTACTTGAATTTCAAATGGTAGCAAAGGAGTCATGGCGTTTGCAATATAAGCCTTTCCATATTAACTTATATAAACATTATGGCAACCCGAGCAAGATACTAACTTTTAGGATTGCATTAATATTTCTTTGGATCACTATTGGATATGATTAAAGAAACATCAGTTCATCGCAATGTGACGCTGATGTTATTGCTTATTGAAAGTCTAATGGATCAGTTATATCACCTTTGACTCCTATACCGATTTGGCTTCCCATCAGAAGAATTTCTGGGTCACTAAAGAAACGATTGATACTTTAATGTCTGAAATCGGAAGCAATTTTGTTAGTTGGGTAGGCCTACGTAGTCAAGCCTTAAAGCAGAAAAGTGAAGGAGGACAGATGTATACAAAAAGTCCGAGCGATTGAAAGAAAAACATCAAGAAGATGAACATGTTCGTCTTCATTTCTGCATTAATACTACGTTTTCATTAGAGCCGAAATGAGGTAATTTCGAAATTTGGCAAAAAAGTGTTTTCGTTATCAAATTAGCTAATTTCATTTGACATCTCATTTCATTTTGAATTTGGAATGGCAGTTAGCTGTTTATTTTTGTTGTTTTCTTTTTCTGTTTCATGTTGTTGAGTATAGTGTATTGATATTTTCATACAAAAGCTTTTAAGAGCTTTTGAAACTGATTCCCGCTGGATGCATTCACCTAATTTCCAACCTAATTTCGTGCAAATGAGGTTGAAATTACCTCATTTCGAAATGTGATTTTGTATGGAAAATTAGGTAATTTCGGATCTCATTTGGAAATTTGCAACGAAATTACCTCATTTGGGCCAGTGAAAACGCCATATTAGCACTTTCCTATAATGCAGAAACGAAGTTCTTCTGCATTTTGATCTTTTCTTTCTATCTAAACAAATATACATTTTCAGCCGAATCTATAAAGAAATTTTAAAGGCTTCTTAACTCTAAACTACCTCTAAATATCACTTAAGTGTTAAATCGGTATCTATAATCAATTTCCACATTTAAGCAACGTTACTTAAAAACCTCTTAACTTAAACACCATCCAAAGCGTTTAAAGGCTACGCAAAGCCAACTTAAATATATTTTGAGACATGAAATTTTTTTTTTTTTTTTTTTTCAAAACAAATTGTGCGTAGGTTGAGTAAGGAAATATTTATTTGTGTACTGTGATGGCCGGGTTTAAATTGATTTGTTTTGTTTTTTTTTTTTGTTAAAGAAAATGATATAATAAATGATATACTTTCTCACCAATATAGGAAGGAAATTTCTGAAAACAAAATAAAAAAAAAACCAAAGTGGAATGGTTTCATTTCTTCTGTCTTCTATGTTTGACGATGCATACACACATACACCCAGTTGCTTCTCTTTCTGTCTTATTATTTGTGCACTCTTTTGTGTATGCAAATTTTTTTTTTACAATCTGACAGAAATAGCCTGCGAGTGAAAAATGTACTAGAAATTTGTATCAGATTTGTCAATTTTCTTGCGTTACGTTACATTACGGTTGTTTAGTTAACAGCCCTATTCTGCCGTTGTGAGGCTCACAAGTCACAATTCTTTGTGAGTTTGTTTTCTTATAAGGCGGTCACAATTTCGTTTTCTATGGAAGCCCTCATAATAAACCTCACAAGAACAACGTGAGTTGTGATCTGCCAAGGAGCAGATCATAATTTTTAAGTTTTAATGAGGTTATTGTGACTTGTGAGGCATCAGTGAGGTTGCCAGAATAAGGCTATAAGTATGAAAGGAATATTGATTATAGATACAAATTTAAGTAACGTGATTTAAAGGCAACTTTAATATTTAAGCAAGCTTAACTAAATAACCTCTAAAAGGCATTTTAAGATAATTTTATAGATACGGCTATTTGTATTTAGCATCCTTTTTTTTGCAGAAACCAAATGAAGATACATGTAAATCCACCGTAAAGGTCCCAAATGCTACTATAGTAGCCATTCCGACAGCACTGTTCTACATAGAACTTTTTTATGTGACATTTCAGAAAGTGTATGCGTTCCGGAGTATGAAAAAAATGGCTTGAAACGAGCGTGGTGAAAAGCTTCTTCTTGATTGGAAAATTTGCTCGACCAACGAAAAAACTCTAAAGGTATGATAAAAATTCATGGTTTCAAGATTCCAATTTCCAACTCATTTTTTATACAATTTTTATACAATAAGACCGCCGCATAAATCATCAGATTCCCTAAGTGGTGCTAGACTTTATATTCAATTTTAATTTTATAAATTAGTTCTGTCAACTGGAACTCAACCGAGACCAGTCACCTGGCCTATGCATTACGCATTGTGCCACCAAGGTCACCTGATCATACCCATCCAAGGTATGGTTTTTCTTTATGAATTGCCTTTGAAACAAGTAGTATTTTTACTAGCCACATGCATGTTGTTATTCATTGGGGTTCTTTCTTGTTTTCTATGTTAAAAAAACACTAGATTAATTTAAAATCTCCTACCCTAAATCCCGGATTATTTTTTTGTGGAAACGTAGTATAACCCTATATGAGCACCCATTATTCAAGAATTCATATATTTTATGATATATGTTAATTCAAAAAAAAATCACCAAAAGTCTAAGGGCCAGTTTGTTCACAGTGGGTTAAATTTATGCCGAATTCCTTACAACCAAAAAAATTCGAACTTTTCTGAACAAATCGAATTTTTTCTAAACAAAATCGATTTTAATGCTGTCAAACAAATCTTGCGTTTTTAGCTAGATTTCACATCAAATCGCACACACACTATCAAGATTTGACATTTCTCATGCATCAAGATAAAAAAGAAAACAAATGTTTAATGTCGAATTCCTTACAAACAAAAAAATTCGAATTTTTCTGAACAAATCAAATTTTTTCTAAACAAAATCGATTTTAATGCTGTCAAACAAATCTTGCGTTTTTAGCTAGATTTCACATCAAATCGCACACACACTATCAAGATTTGACATTTCTCATGCATAAAGATGGAATTAAATGTTCTCATTACAATTTTGTGACGAAGTTAAAAAAGAAAACAAATGTTTAAGTGTTCTTAATTGTTTAATATTGCAGTGAATGATGAAAAAAAGTAAAGATAATTTTGCGTATCTTCAAGAAACAAAAAATCCCATTAAAATAACATACAATTCGCGAGGAAAACACGTTGCAAAATTATTTTTCTTCGTCCCCTAATGAAATATTCAGAATAGATCCTCGCTGCTGTGTGTGGATTAATTTTGGATTGTAATTTTTTTACTTGATTACGCGCACAATTGTTTTTGATGTTTTTCAATTATCAGACGAAATATATTTGCTTTCAAATTATCAAAACAACGCGAAAATAAAATACACTTTAATATTTGCTTAGCGCGCACTACTTCTTAGTTTTTGTGCGACAACAAAATTCCTGTCAAATTGCACTCACAGACTCACAAAAAAAATCGAATTTTTTTTAAATTCCTTCTACCAAGAAATTTTTTTTAATGAAATCGACTTCAAATGGCTGCAAGGAACTCGACATTAGTATGTGACTTTCATAGGCTTTAATTAACTAACGCTTATCAACCAAAATTGGCTGATTGGTGAAATCCATGATTAGCAACTCATACTTTGAATTTTGTAAACAAAATTTGATCAACAAAAACATTTGAGGATTTCCCAGCTCCACTAATCATGGGCCGCGCTCGGATACGTAATACTACGTTTCCACCAACCACTAAACCGAGATTTAGGTAATGAGATTTGTTTGGTGTTTCCACTGCACAAAAAGAGGATTATGGCAAAACATTCAAATGATGTTTCATTTTTTTGATATGAAGTGGAAGTGAGATAGATAGTTTTTGTTTACATTTCCATCTGTCAATAAACGAAAATAGGTCGGTTCCACAATTATTCTTCGAAAAAAAAGTTTGTTTGATTTGACAAACTAATGTTTCCAAGTAGATTTGAATGAGTTTTATTTGAAATCTTCATTTGAGGAGATTAAAATTTGTATGGTAAATCTTGTAGATTTCAAGGAGATTTGTGATAATCTTGCTAAATCTCGGTTTAGTGTCTGGTGGAAACGTAGTATAACCAAAGGTATCTGGATTTGTTCGTGTTGTTGTAATGCCTAAGGAAAAACCAGCTGACGAACCAAACAACTGATGTCAAAAAGAAATCTAAAGCTATCCCAAAAATGTGCGGATTTGTTTGGATTATACTAACAGCTGACATCTCATCTGTAAATTTTCTTGGTTTTGTTTGGTTTGGTTACATATCCGGTTTTGGTCGTTCGAAAACATATAAGATTCTTACGTATCTCAGATACGTATCTGCTTACCACCCGAACATGGCCATGGATTAAAGATAATCAGCTGTGAACAAACTGGCCTTAAATACCGTTTTTTTTTTGCATGACAAATTTTTCGGATAATATTTTAAACTTATTTTATAGATTTTAATAATCTCTAATAAAAAGAATGAATTTTTTATAAATAAAAGATTAGTTGTAAGACATTGCGACAAAAATTGCCAAACTTTGCGTTTAACGAATTTTTTAAAACAGTGAATGTTGTTTAAAATGTTATATGAATATTATATGATTATGAACACGTACATACGTAAATTTATAAATATGACAAAGGTAACCTTGTTTTATTTAATATACAAACTGTTCAGCCCAATGTCGTTTTTGTTTATAGTCCGGACGCGCCGGACTTGGAAAAAAACGTTATCGCGGCCTCATGTGCAGACCTCGTAACTCTATCCTTTACTAAAAATGACTTTTGAAAGCTTGGAACTCAACTACATACTAGGTTTGTTTCCGAGATTTTTGGGCAGAAATTGTTGGTCTGTCAAATTTTAAAGAGTAGGGATGAAATTCTCTCACAGAGAGAAAAACTGCCGAAAAACTGTGGAAAGGTTTCTGGGCAAAAATTCTGACACACAACTTCCCACAATTCTTTTAAGTTTTTGTAATTTTTTTTTATTCCAACGCGAAGCAAACTGAACCGATGACTCTACAACAGTAAATTTTGTATACAACGTACCTCAACCTGGCATTTGACAGACCAACAATTTCTGTCCAAAGAAATTTCTTGGGCAGAATTTGTCAGGAGGGGAATTTGTTTTACTCTCTCGTGAGCGCTCTCTTCTGCCCAAAACTACCAAATTTTTGAGTTGTGGAACAGCATTTGGGTAACAATTGTTGAAAATTGTTGTTGAAATAATTGTTGTCCTGTTCTGTGTCAGATCTTGAAGTTTTGCACATTAATAAATCTCAACTTAAAAAAAAATAGGTATTCAAGTCACTTTCTTAACAGCATTCAATTTCCTATCAAAACAAATTTTCAACACATGTGCAAATCAAAATAACGGTGACGAATTCAAAAATAGAATCTCAAGAAACAAATGAATTAACTCTTGAAAAAGCTCCCCTCTCCTAACGAACATAACTACCGAATTTAAATTATGTGAGTTCTAAATTAATGTGTTAATATGTTTTTGCTATTGTTATTTCAACAAATTTATTTATTTATGCATTCATTTTAAATAAAAAAATGAATTTTCTTTAAATTCAGTAAACATACCTACACATTCAATACACAAATCCAACAAAAAATGAGAAAAATCCAAAGAATCGTAGTGACAAATTCGAAAGGGGCAATTTTAAACAAAAATTAATTGGATGTCTATTTCCCAGCTCCACTAATCATGGATTAAAGATAATCAGCTATGAACAAACTGGCCTTTAGTCTGTTTCCTTATGAATTTAACGAATGCCACTTACAAAAATGCTCAAAATAATCTTAAGATGTACCTAGGTACATTATGTACTACGAACTCAAATAAAATTCTTTTAAATATTCCTACGAGGGCTCTTAAGTTCACTATTTAAAACAATATTCCATACCCTTATACTTTTTTAACCCAAATCAACCTATTGCTCGTGCTAGCTGTTCATTATTTAGCTGCATTTATTCATAGCGGAAGCAAATATCTTTAAAAAAAAAAACAGAACAATAAACAGCTGATGCAAGCAACTATAATATTTTGATTTATGTGTCCCACCTAAATCAAATATTTTTTTTTATTCAGTAAACCGGAATGAATAAAGTCCAATAAAAGCTAAAACAAACACAACGAGCTGTTTAATGAATCATCATGAATACAATAAAAACATTCAACAAATGATCGAACGAAATCACCGATATTACGATTATTTAAATCTTTCTCGGGTGGTTTTGTTCATTTAAAGAAATCTTATATGAGATATTTTTGTTTTCTTTCAATTAATCGTCACGACGGTAAAACAACGGATTTCATAATAAATTCGATTACACACTCGTCCCACACGCGAACTAAAATCGACAAACTAAAAAAAAAAAAAAACCATAGTGAAATTCCTTTGTCTTAGGATCGATCGACCCACCAGTCAGTCACACAGTCCAAAGTCAAGGAGAGCTAGAACAGACAACAATTAAAAGCCGAATAAATTTTCTTAACTTGCATGTTTATTTTTTATTGCTTAAAGATTTTTCATATACCTATTTTAGTAACATACATGTATGTGTATATATATATGCACAATATAACATACAAAACCGCTATTTACATAATTTTCTCTTTTTTCAGTTTATACCTAAACTAAAATTAAAACAAGCAAAATTTAATCTAAAATTGTACTCAAAAATAAAAAGGACTTCCAACAATTAAGTCCGATAAAGCTTATTTCTTCTTATCCCTTCTTAAAATCGAGAAGATCTTCGGCTGCTAGCGCTTCCTTTTCCATTTCACCGCGAGTGCAACGACCACAGCATTTAGCTGAAGGTTTGTTCTCACATTCACCTAGTGCTGGAGGTTTGAAATTAGGTGTCCATGGGCCAAGACTTCCCGAGGCATAGAAATCCATAGGATATGCATTGTCCGGTTCCAGGTTATTTGGTGTCCATTCAATATCACCCAATACAACAGATAATTCATAGGGATTAAGTAGTGGCTTGCTGAAGGCACTTCCCCAATCTATCGACAGACGCGGACAGGCAATTTGAACAAAAGCATCAATGTCCGCCCCAAAGAGATCCAACTTCTGGGGAAAGATTTCGGACAGGAGAATCACTGATGTCTGGAAGCCCTTGGTATGCAGACGACGCTCGAGGAACCGCAACACGCGACTGCTACCCTGCCGCCCCAGAGTGCCCAAGATGATGCCGATTTTCTTGGCACTTTTTGCCCGCTTTATGTGATCCCAACGTATACTCTGCATGGCCTTGTGGTCGTACTCCTCTAGGGTGAACTTCTTATCATAAGGATCATATCTATAAGCTTTAAGGCGAGGATTAGCAATCATGGCCGACTCTAGATGAAACCGGCCATCGCCAAGATAAATGATAATTTTCGTAGTTTGTGGCATTTGGGGCGAGGTGCAGCCAAGAATCTCTCCAGGGCTGAGCGGCTTTGATTGAGGAACTATCACATCGTAGCCCTTCTCTTTCAATTCGCTGGATGCAGCCTGAAGTGTGGTAACAAACTGGATCGTACTCACCAAAGCAATCTGACCGTCTTCTGGCTTGAAATTGATCTTTACCGAATCCAAGAAGTGTAGCGGATCGATTTTGATGTCAACAAAAACATACAAAACTTTAATTCCTGTAGTTTGATCAACTGGAATCAGACAACTGTGACCATAGTGTACAAGCAAGTCTGCGCCCAACGCCTTGGCTGTGTAATCATCGACGCAACACGCCCCATATGTGACATCTCCCATAATGACTGTGTCGGCAGAAGTGAAGCGCTCTAGAATTTCGCTAATTATAATGGAATACATGAGGAGACCTTCGGGCAGCTGCAGGGCAATTCGTTTGGCTTTAATCTCCCTAGCTCTCCAGATGGTTTTGTGGATTTCGAAGTTGTAGTTCCATGGCAGACGTTCGATGGCCTTCTGCAGAATAGGGTCATCAAGAAGCTCTTGGGGAATGCGATTTATTTTCGCTTTGGGTTTGAAAACTTTTTTAGGTTTGGCTCGTACAACGACGACTCCTGGCTGAGCTGCAACTGGCAGTGGTGTTGCTACTTCAATCATAGCGTTCAGAGATTATATTCTAATTTTTTTCTTCTATCAATTTAAACAAAGAACTAAATATTTTGTTGCTCTATAAACATTCACGACAAACGACTTTCACAAAAGTACTGAGAGGCAGACTAACTTTGATATGAGGAACTGCCGCTGTTTTACACTATGTTGATGGAAGCTAATACAAGTATGTTCTTTTTTATTCTCTATGCTGCTCACAGGTCGATGCGCAGATGGGGAGGTTTGGTGAAAAATTCATCCATAGGTCTTCGACATCGAGTCACGTAGGCATAAAACTGGCTTCGCAGGCAGGTAGATTGAATTGTTATGGTCGTATTTTTTGCTATGCCAGTTAATTAAATCCTTGTCGTGAAGATGCGTTCTTTGAAAAGATATGTTTTATTGCACAATTATGGTTATAAAAATGTTATAAAATTGTTTCTATTAATAGAAAAACGTGCAATAATTACGGTTAGGTTGCTAATTTATTCGACTACGAATATTTTTGACATATTTTTGTTTTTGAATGAAGTTGGATGAAGTTTAGCTAAAGGAACTGCCAGTCTTAAATGTTTTGTTAATAATGCTGTGTGGATGGAATTGGTGCGGAATTCAGAGAGTTGTTGTTGTTGAAGTTGTTTTGCTTTTACACGAGAAATATTTTAGAGCTGATTCTCTTTTTTAATAAAAGCTAACTTTGTGCAAATATACAAATGAAAAAAAATCATCTCTCCGCATTCCGCACTCCTAACTGGTAATCGAATAAAGGCTCTCCCAAACCAATGCGGAACATTCGTTGCGGCGAAAAAACATTCGCATGCCAAAATTTATTTACATGGTGATATATGCGAGTGCCCACACCAACGCGGCGGAGAAACATATGAAATAATTTTGAGTGACGAATGTTTTTTCGCCGCAACGAATGTTTCCCATTGGTTTGGGAGAGCCTTAATAAGGGAAGTCACAAAGAAGAAAGAGCGATAAATACGTGTTTTTTCCAACCTCATCAATTTTGTTTATCACCGTAAACATTTCCTAGAGGTTAAAAATCGGAAGCTGAAATTGCTTGGTGTGAAAGCCCTCTTTCACGCGAAGAAACTGAGTTTCCAGCGGCCTTGAGTTCCCCACAGAAAATGACACGAAGCAAGGGGAGTGAGACAAATCTACCCGGTCCACGATTTGAAGAGATTTTTATTTTCTCAGTACTTATTCTCACATATTTTCGGTAGTGTGCGTTCAACCAATAGACTCCATGTGAAAGGTACAAGAGATATTTACGGAGATAAAGAGAGATGGTCAAAAAATATCTAGCAATTTATTTCTTCGAGTGAAAGAGGATAAGGATACACAATGCCAAACAACAAAAAAATGTCGTCAGCGAATGTTTCGCGTCTTAAACGTATTAAAACATAGCTACGTGACTTTCACCGGACCGCGAAGTTATATGGGAGAGCGCCCACTAGGCAATTTTGTTGCCGTCAACTTTCAGTGTAATTGGATCGGGAGCAACAAAATGTTGCTGGGGCGAGCAACTTTAAGTTGCCTAGTGGGCGGCAAGCCTAATCCGATTCTGGATGCATGTGAAAATGTTAACACTTAAAATGGCGTATTGGTACTTTCATAGTGTAGAGATAGGGCTACATGAAATTTGGCCGCAATGAAAAGTTGCGCCTGGCAGGCACCTATATTGTCAGTCGGTCTGCTATCAAAGTTCTTGTTACAAAAGTATTTTGGTTTAAAAAAGGCCCCAAAACCATGAAAAATGCCCCCAATTTACAAATTTTAAACTTTTTTTTGTTGTTTCCCATATAAATATTTTAGGACAATTTTTCATTTTATGTTTGGGGCCATATACCATATTTCAATGGGGCCAAATTTCATGTAGCCAGAGATCAGTGGGAAGTCGTTTATTTTTTTTTGTAAGTTCACAAGTACAAACGCTTTTTTTTAATGTTGCTCCATTTTTCCTACAACAAATCTGCATTTGAGACAGAAGTATAATCAGCATTGATCCCTTTCCCTTCCTTTCCTAGGCAACATCCCACGAATATTAAAAGAAAATTATTTGTATTTCATTTATAATTTGAATTTAATAATTTCAATTTGATGCTATATAAGAACTAAATTTAAAACAATTTTAACTTTTAAGAAATTCTTAAGCTTTAGAACTTTCAGCCTCCGACAAATCAGTATCATCCACATCCTCTGAAATTCAAAATATTAAATCCAAATTCTAAACAATTGCAAAATAACACAATAATTTATCACCTACGCTTGTTGCCGGGTATACGACGAAGTCTTTCTTGTTCCACAGCTGCAAAATATTCAGCTTCAGCTTGTTCACAAGCATCTTTAAATATGATACATAAATATAAGGTCAATAGCTATTAATATATAAACTCATCCTACTTTTAAACGGCTGCACATTAACTTTTCCATTAAGCATTGTTAGGTCTCCTTGTTCCGGGCCATGTGCAACCTTTACTTTAAGTTTGATTTCTCTAGATTTAGCCTCAAGAATCTTCTCACGACGATTTTCTCGTTCAAACATCTAAACGATAAACTAATCTTGATAATAATAAGATACCAACGCTTTCCATCTAATAAATTACCGCTGTTAACAACGGTTTGTCATTTTTGGATGAGTGCTGCATATTCTCAGACACTTCAATAAGAAAAGTTGCACCTTTTTGACTGCCACAACTGACATATTTTCCATTTTCATTAGTCCGTAGGCATAAAAGTGGTTCGTCACAGACCTTTACGCTTAAAACAGGCTCATTCTGCTGCTGCAGTAAATCCCAAGCGTCTAGAACTCCATCCATCCGGGTAACAAAGAATTGAGATACTCTTAAAAAAAATATATCATCAACTTTCTTGCACCTATTTACTTTGTGTAACTCCAAGCACCATCTGTCAACATTGCAGCACTACTCTTTGTCCAAATAATAGAACTTTCACGGCAATCTTCTGACCAAATTCGGGCAGTCCAATCTCCAACCGTTAGAAAGTTTTTCACAAACGCCGGGTTCCTTGTGATTGCGTATACCGGTCCTAAGTGGCACATCATCTTTAAAACGAATTGCATACAAATTTGGAAAAAAAAACTCATTCATGCTTCGATACGAACCCTTATTTGTATTTTTTCCATTGGGGTTTTGCCTTTGCGATTGCAACAAAACAACATTCCCATCTCAGTTCCGCACATGAACCTTGTTGGGATTGTGGTTTCATATTCCAATACTGAGACCCCATACGATCGAGATAGATCCTGTTCGTCAGTTCTCACCGGATCCATAAGTAGTTTGTCTAATGGTTCATTCAGCTTTCTTGTATCCCACCATAAAACCTGACCATCCGAAGATCCTGAAAAAAATTCAGTGCCACTTTTAGAGTTATTCCAAAGAATAGAGTTCACCGGATCACGATGGCAAACTTCGCGTTCGCTTATCATCACTGGATAACGTCCATGACGTGTATCCCAAGCCGCAACCTGTCCATTGTACATTCCACTAACCAAACTAGTTGGATCCTTTTGATTGTACTCGAGGCAGACGCAGGGTACTTTCGGTTCCAACGTTACTAGTGGCTCATTTGGGTTTTCAATCTCCCAAATATACGAATTCGTAAGCTGTCCGGACTTTTCCCCTTGGAACTTCATGTCGCAGTGACTAGCTGCTAGTCTTATCCCACCATCTGGGGACCATGATAAATGTGTGACTGGAACTTTAAAATTATTGGGATCTCGATAAACGTTTACTGTGCGAGATCTACACGGTTCCGGCAGTGGTGCAGGATCCAAATCCTCAAAGTAGTTCTCATAGATATTTACTGCATTGTTCTGATGAATGTAGTGCTCCATTGGCTTTGTTAAGTTCATCACCTGGGTTATATAGTTCTCGTCTTTTTCGATTTTTCGCTTATACCGTACAGTCTGTTCGGGATCTTGCATATTTATGTCCTTGGGCCAACCACCCTCATTATGAGTTATACCACAATTCTTAAAGGTAGCCCTTTCCGTATTTGCTACACTGGCCGACATTTGATTTGTAAACTGGGTCATTCGATCAACTGGATTTCGAAGTATGTAATCCTTGCACATCTCTCGATTTGATGTTTCGTTAAAAATAACTTCATCTTTATCTTGAAAACTATGCTGTTGGCCAAAGGAACGACGTTCTTTTTTAAACGTGTACTCCATCGTTGAAGATTGGTTCATTATTGGAAGCAATAATGGAAGCAAAAGAACTAAAAATATACAAGATACTTTAATAGTTTGTTAATCAATAAAATTGTTATAGCTACTTGGTTACCGTTGTCTACTGAAGAAACCACCTGATGGCTATGAGTTGGTGGTATTATTAGATTAATAAATAATAACATTTTACGGTTGTAGCATTTAGTTTTAGGCAACATGCGCGATTATTATAAAAAGCCAAATAACATGACTCTCAAAGAATGCCGTAACCCAGCCAGCGAAACTGTTTTATTACAATTATTGGGCTCGCGTTAATGCAGTGAAATCCATTTAATCGGTCCTAGCGAGGTCTCCGTCAGAACCGGGAGATTTTTGCTTCGAGAGATTCAGATTCGTCGAAATCCTTAACAATTTTACAACCGGAAATCGAATTTTTTTGGAATCCAAAATTTCAAAACCATCTCACAATATTTCTAACCGGTATTCATTCCATTAACAAGTGAATAAATAATTTGAAGTTCCTTAAATTTTAATAAATGTATCCATGAGCAACTTTATTTAAGATGAAATCACAAAACAAAAGACAACAAAATTTGTTTTGTTAATTTTCATTTATTTCTCAAATGTTGAATCAAATAATTATTGCGGGGTTGTAAAAATTCAAGGTTTCTTAATTATAAAAAAAAAAAAAAGGACAAAATAACTTCAACTACATGTTTTTTGTATTTCAATTTTTGGTAAATTTTGTTTGGATAGGGAATGAAATCTTACATTTCAAATTCTGGCAACTATTATAGTCGCTTGCGTTTTGATTTCCAATAGATTTTAAAAGTGAGATAACACCAGAGCAGAATTTTTAAATGAATGCTTTTGCAATGTGAAATAATCTCATAATTCAGATAATCAAAGAGTATTTGTTGAGAAAACTAAAATCGTTTATTTCTTAAATTCAATGTTAAATTGTGTGCTGATTTTGATTTATTAAACTACATTTGAATGAGAAACTCAGTTGATTATTTGTTTTATTTTTTTCATTTTAATGAACTTCATCTAAAACATGCACGTTAAATATTGAGTTTTTTTGTTAAATGACTTTTTTTTTCTGTATTCTTGAGGAAAAGATATATTTCTCAAGAAATAAACACGAGCAGAGTTACACGGACAGAGAAATAAACGAAAATGTCTACATAATTATTTTTTGTATATATTTTTTTCTTATGAATATTATAATTTTGTATGAATTTTTTAACTTTGTGATATATAAGTTGATTAATTTGTTTTGTTTCATGTTGATTTGCAGTAACATAATTGATTTTTTTTGATTAAAAACAAAATTTTGCGCATTTAAGCAACACAAATATTCGATAGAAAAGAAAATTTTTAACATTAAAAAAAAAAAATAAAAAACAGACTAATATGTTTGCACATTTTGTTTATATATTAAATAATAAATGTTTATAAAAATAGAACGAAAAAAATTACTCACAAAAAAAAAAAAACAAAGAAAAATTGATATACGGAAAAAGGAAATAAATAGACATCATTATTTTATTATTAATTTTGTTTTTGTCTGAAATAAATTATTTAAATTTATATGTTTTGTTTTTAATTTAGAAATTTTGAAATTTATAAATAATTTAAAATTTTTTCTTGAACTCGCAAGTTTTTTTTTTGTTTATATAGAAAATTTTTCATTTTTTATATGAAATTTAATTGAATTTTTAATCGTTTTTTTTTTTAGTTTGTTTTTTGTGTATTATTTGTTTTAATAGAATTGTATCCAATATAACTGATGTATAGTTAGAAATTGTGTTTTATTTAATCTTCTTCATCTTCAGACTCAGCTTCTTCAAGCCATGTAAGCCAATTGTTCACCTGGAACAGTGCAGTTCCTTTTCCTGGATACTTGTCTGAGATCTCTTCTTTCCACAGCAAGAATGCTTCTTCCTCAATAACGCTTGCTTCATAGAGATTTTTAAACCAACGGCATAACATACCTGAAAATTAATGAAAATAGTAATGAGGACAATGTGCATTTCATGAACGTACAAATAAAGTTTTTTTTGATAAATGACAAAATTGGGTCGATGTTAATCTGGAATACAGAAATTTCGATTTTCTGAACAATTTATGACTATATAGGAAAAATTTTCGTGATGTACAATAGCATGAAAAGCGTTATTCATTACAGGCGTAATAATTATAAATTAATGTAAAAATTTATATTTTTTGGCGGGTGGCAATGACACAGTAGATGTAGTACATGATTGCTAACTTACGAGCTGTGAGTTCAAGCCCCACTTTATACAGCATTCTTCTCTTTATACTATGTTTCAACTGCCGCCTTGAATTTTTGAAATTTTACAATGTGCGCACACTAAAGGGATTTAACACAGTGCGAGCTTAAGGAAAAACAAAAAATAAATATCTTGGCGCAACAGCTCGTGAAGAGCCAGGGCCAAATGACTTACAACTCTCAACCATTCTTGTATGCGCGTGTCGACAGGAATGGAGGGGACCTACAATTTTCATGCCGGATCCGTATGGCGAGAGAAGCAATTTTCCAAGACAAGTAGTAATACTCTTGGGAGGATTTGTCAATTCCTCGCAAGAGGCAGTAGCGCTGAAAAAGTTTTTAGTTTTTAACCGACGAGGCTGAGAATTGAATCTAGACCTCGACCGTGATGTGATGCACATTGGTTTTGAAATTCTGAATACCCAAATGGAAGGGAAAGATTGTGTCGGGTAAAGCATTCCACATTCGCGGCTAAAGAAAGAATCTTGGCAGTACAATCCCTGTACTTGGCAGGCAGTCCGAAATAGGGCTCGAGGGTAAATTGATGTGCAATCCTAGAAGACCGTGTTGAATTGTTTAAGTAGGGGAATGCAACAGTTTTTTTTTTTTTATATAACACTGTTGGTAAAAATAACGGTAAAATAATAAAACACAAGAAACATTCCGGCGGCGGCGGTGTTCAAGAGATGCAAATGCTTCCGTTAAATTTCTATCACCTATCATTTTTATAACTCTTCTTTGTATTTTATCCAATAAACTCAAATGGGTTATTATTGAAGCACCCGACAAAAGTTAACATCTTTAAATAAAAGTGCGATGAAATTGCATGCCACTGTATATTATATTTGTCTTCCATACTTGCATCAAATCCGTTTAGTTTCAGCAAACTCAAATATTCGAGATTTTTTAAGAACAATACTAAAAATTAGTAGGTGTTAACCCATGTCAAGTTGTGTGATATCGACTGTCAGGTTTTATTGATTGAAATGTAAAATTCTGTTTTCACATTATTGTAGATCACACATTTTTGACGTCTTTTTTACTAGAGTTCAGAATCGTTATGTATGTATGTAAATTAGTTTTAAACTTACCTTTAGGGAAATTTGCATTATAACAAAACATTTGTAAAGCATAGAGGGCAATTAATTGTAGATCAATGTTTCCATTGAGGAAAGTCTCCAAAATTTGGCAGTATTTGTGTAAAAGAGTCTCTTCCTTTTCAATCATTGATTTTTCTGGATTCCTCTTAGTGTCTGTTGATGATGCAAGTTTGGTTTCCTAAAAATAAATTTGAAAAAAAAAATCAATACAACTTATAAACATTTTTAATATAAATTTATTTATTTACCTCTGTGATATATTTCAATATGACGGTCATTAGAGCTGTAACAAAGCCCGGATCCTTGTAATACTTGGCATCAACGGTGGTCTTAATCCACTTGTAGAATGCTTGTGGATTCGAATCTGTTTGTAGTTGTTTCAACATCTCAGCTTGTACTTTCAACAATGGATATAAGAAGGCCAATGAACGGTCGTCAAGAATTTCAGCCAATCGAGGTTTATTGCGATCAGTTTCGGGAAGGCTTTTCATCAGATCGATTTTGCTGGCTCTGAACATCTCCTCGAGGGTATCACGACCAATTGATTTATGCAATTGCTGGAGCACCAACAAAAACAATGGATAATGCTGACCATTCTCAGTGAAGGCGGCAACTTCGGTTAGTTTCAACAGATTAGCGCTGGCCACTGCCTTGGACAACAAACATGCAACCAATGTAGCAATTCGTGGAATAATGACTTCACGTTCATTCATTCGATTAACCACTTGTTTGAATACTTCAAGCACTACGTTCGCCTTGATGAGCGATTGTTTTCGCAGTGACTGGAAGAATTCAATCAGACGGTCGAAGTATTGGTCTGATTTGTCCAACACGTCCATTGCCAAATTGATGCATACGTCTTTCATGCACTTTTCTGGAACCTTCAATTGAATAAATTCCTCTACCAAATCACTGATTTCCTTTTCGTTAGTGTAGAAGTTTTCCTTGAAGAAACTAGATGTTCGTTTTAGGACTTCATCTTTGTTGAATGCCTTGTCCTTCTTCTGTTGTTTGGCCCCTCCTGGTGCTGATCCAGAGTTCTTCTCGAACGTTCCTTGCTTGTTGACATTGCCTTCACCACCATCGCTATTTGGTTTCTTGTTGGATTGTGAGCTTGACTGCGCATTGATATCCTCATTGCTGCCGGAGGCTGCAGTACTGAAGTTTGGCGAGGACGCAATTGACTTGAGTACCTTCTCTGTGGCACTTATGGTAGCTACCGGCTTTGAGGACTCAGACTCAACAGCGTATTGGTATTCGCTGGATGGTGTTGAGCTTGGGCGATTTTGATTTAACGATGCTGGTGTAGCCAACAGAGGATAGTGATTTGCTGATAATTGTGACGTCGAAGAGGAAGCCGACGAGTTACCAGTCTGTTGACCATTGCCTCCACCGTTTTGTGGTGGCAGTGTAGACATTGGTAGCAATGGGGGTTGTTTGGAATTTTGGACAGCAACTTTAAACAACAAACTGTTAGCAGCCGGTCGCATTTGCAAGTTCTCTACCGCATCTTGATTGGCGGACATCAGCTTGCTCTTGAAACGTGGTGCTAACTCTTTGTTGTTTAACATTTGGTTGTACTGTGATGATTGGTTGTTGTGCATGTTGTTGTTATGCTGTCCACCGCCGTTGTTATTATGCTGTCCATTGTTGTGCTTGTTGTAGCGATTGTTGTTGTAGTTGTTGTGATGGTTGTTCTGATTGTTTCTTTGATTGTTGTATTGGCGATTGTTGTTGTAGCCACTATTTGAAAAGAATTCCATATTATTAGTAAAAGCTAAATTAAAGGTCAACAAATAAAAACTACTTACGGTGACATTATTGGAGATGATCCACTGACACCTAAACTGCCAAACATATCATTGAAGCCAGGTTGAAGATTCAATGGGAATCGATTCATCCAGTTGTCGTTATCACGATCGTTGTTGCGCATATCACGATTGCGATTAGCGTATGGCGTTCGGATAGGCGTATCGTCGTCGGTTCGAATTTGTTTAATTGGTACAGGACCCTCAGTGGTAGCCACTTTGCGAGGTACCCAATTGTTAGCACGCAATTCGATGACATCCTTCAACATGAAGCGAATTCTTGGAGGATACTCAGTCGATTTAGATCGTCGTTCCAGTCTCTCGAAGTAAAGGTTCATCATGTCTTTGCCCTGTTCTGTATTATCCAAATTCTTTCCGCAAGTTCTAAGTAACTGGGATAGACATTCCATGTCTTCGCACATCTCCTGCTGTGTTGTTGTACGCTTTTTCTTTTTGTCCAACAAGTGCTGTATGCATTGATGTAGAATTTTCTTCGAAAGCATTTCCAATTTATTGAGTTCGCCGATAAACTTAACATTACCGAGCATTCGCTGCTTGGCCAAATGGCGTTTCTCCTCCTCCTCCTGGGTGAGTTGGTGTTTTTCGGTTGATTCATTGTTTGAGTTACTGTTGCCTGTGGCATTATCGGCATTATCGCTTATTAATTCAGTCGGTTTTAAACGATTATTAAAACTGTCACGGCAAATGGCTAAAAGTAAACGCAAGAATGTGCATGGATCGCTTGAATTTTCTTCAAAATTTGGCGCTTCTTTGGATAGTCGCTTGCATAATTGTGCATACATAGACGAATATTTTGGCTCATCAAGGGCTTTATCGAATATAAGAAGAATAACACCGTTCAAAATATTTGCAGAATTTAAATCTAATTTTAATAAATCATCGCTTAGCTCTTGGAATTTTTCTGGTGTGAGCTTGTTGAGAATACCACGAACCTGTAATTAAAATTAATAATAATAATAAGAAATTGGCTTTAGACACGTCTCTACTAATTATAGAAAAAATGACTTCAATTTTTTACATTTTTCATCATGTTGTTTTTCAATTTGTTTTTAATATAAAAACAAATAATTAAAGAAAGCATGGGGTATGTAGATGTTTCGAAAAAATATTATACCCTATATATGTATGCCACGAACTCATTTCGAATGCTTCTCTAAACTATACTTTTATTTAACAACTATGACAACATTATATTATGGACTTTCTTATCATGTACAAAATAAATGATTTAATAAAATGAAACTGCAAACCCATCTTGGCAGCATAAAATGGTCTGTTTTATTTAATTTTACTCCTTTCTCCGAATCTAGGTCAGGGATAGAAAATCAAACAATGATGTCACAATGAGCCAAAGAATGGCGGAGGAGGGTGGAAAGGAGAAGAATAAAATTTATTGTATTGCTTTAATGGTTTGGTGATGCATTTAAGGAAGATGTGGAACAAGACACATCAGCCAACTGTCTTTGTTTGTATATTTGACAATCTTTAAGAGATCCAAAGAGATTTATAAGAAATTGGTTCTAAAATCAAGTAATTGAATGTGTCAACGTTAGTGATGGAAATCAGAACATTCTTGTACGATTTGTGTAACAAGCTTGACTGTCATAGCAGAAAAGCCTTGAGAGAACTTTTTTAAATTTAAATGAATGTTATTTTTTGTATTGAAGAATGGTTTATAAAATATTTTATTTATAATCAAGCCGTAACAAGTGCCGCTGAATTTCTTTCCGAGTTGTTAACTTGTATGTCAAAGGTTAAAAGCAAATGAATAATTGGTAAAAAAGATCAGAACCGGTCGGGGGTGCAACCGTAAACATCATTTTTTAAAGTCCAATATATTTTTTCAAGAAATCATTTTTCAATTGAAAATTATAATAGCCCCATTTAGCATTACAAAATGTATCAATCAAACAATTGGTCAAATTATCATTTATTCAACGATAATGGAAATCGTCTCCGCCTGGAGTACGTATTGAATAATTTTATCTAAATTTGTTGATGCTCTGGAAACATAAATTCGAGCAAAAGAACAAAATTAGATTGATGCATTTTGTTTGGAATTCATAGAAAATATTATTAAATAAATATTTTAAAATGCACTTTATCGCAATCGAATAAAAAAAAACTCACTCTTCTGAAAACAGCATCGTTCTTTTCATTTTGTGAAAGCAAATGTTGGGGCCTAAGCGATGGTGGTACCCAACGACCAGATGATGGCGGTGCTGGGGTAGCTGGTGAAATTGCACGTGATGTCGATGAGTTGTTGCCAGCTCCAGCAATAGATGCCGTTGGCGATGATCCTCCTGCGGTTGTCAAATTTCCACCACTGGCATTCCTGTTGTTATAATTATTACTACCACCACGATTGTAAGATGAGGCTGAAACGGGTGTTGTCGAAGACGAAGATGATGCAGATGAATCAACTAAATACGATGAATTTCCTTCACCAGCTGCTGCTGTTGTTGTTGACGAGCTATTTGATGGTCGACTATTGTAGGCGCCGCCACCGCTGTTGCCACGTTGGTCTTCTCCTCCTCCCTGCTTGTTGTAATAACGTCGATCGAGACTATTACTATTGCTACTATTGTTATAACCACTATTATAATTATTATAATTTCTGTTATAATTACTATTGTTATTATAACGTGAATTTGTTGAACGTGAATCGTCAAAATCGCTACTGCGACCACCGTAGTCTGTGTTGCGATCGTTATTGCGATAGTTTCGGTTGCCACCACTTACATTGCCACCACCGCCGCCAGAAGATGAAGAATACGAGTTGGTATTGGAATAGTTGTTGTACGAATTAGTTTGGTATCCATCTGTTGTTGAGGCATTTCCATTTGTTGAAGCATTGTTGCTGCTACCTCCTCCACCACCATATTGTCGACCACCGGAGCTATTATCATAACGATTCGATTGACGATATCCGCCGCTGTTTCCACCATATGGAGAAGTCGATCTCTGGGATGACCTACCACCACCTAATCCTCCATTGTAGGTGCTATTGTTTCCACCTCCACCAGTATTGCTGCTGCTATTGTTGTAGTCGTTGCTGCTGTTATTTCTGTTGCTATTGTAGGACGAGGACGAGTACAAAGAATCGGATTGTTGCTGGTATTGATTCGATTGGTACGAACGCCTAGCAGTGCCTCCACCGCCGCCTCCCTCGCCTCCGTTACCGCCAGAGGTAACGCTACGGGTTGTTTGGTCGCCAATTATTGAACGGCCTTGACCATTAACGTCACTATTTTTGCTATAGTAACGCGACGACGAATCGTTCTGATACGGCCGTCGTGGTCGAGGGCTTAAAGCGTCTGAATCGTGTTGACGAATTTTGGCGAAATTTTTATTATAGTTGGTTGAAAAGTTCGCAGAGTTGCTGCTGCCACTGCTACTAACAATGCTGCTAATACCGTTCTGCTTTATGCCACCACCGATTGAATTTACAGAAGACGATTGCTGCAGTGCACGATTGAAATTCGAATACTGCTTGCTGTTGTGTGTGTTGCCGTTGTTGCTGCTAGCGGGCTTTGTATCGATTTTAACTAAATTTTTCAAATTTTGAAAAGTCTCACTGGCTGTTAACAATTGGCTACCACTGTTTAGCAATGTTGCTTGTTTGAAATTATTTTCGATTGCCGTCGTTAGCGTGGCAGACGACGACGGCGAAACGGGACTTATTAATGGATCAATATTTATGGTTTTTGGAAATTGTGTACCAAAAATATTTGGATGATCAGAGGATGAGGTTTTAAAAGTTTTTGATGTCAAAAAGGAGGATTCTTCACTTCTAAAATTAGCCGTAATTGCAGTCTTAGATGGATTACGACGATAATCAGCGGTTCGGCTGCTCCCCGGTGATGTTTCCTGTCGATAAATGGTTGAAGTTGAAGTATTTGGCGATGGTATAATTGTTCGTGACGTAATGATGGATGAGGATTGTGTTGTGTTATTGTTAAAGGGATTTGTATTTTTTTGATCGTGTATTTTCCAACGAGTGTCCTTTGACTGCGCGAAAGGAATCGTTACCGTTGAGTGTGGAATGATGATGATTTATTTAAAACGTGTGGGAAATGAAAACAAATTAAACTGTCTGTATAATTAATTTTCGCGTCGTGGAATCGTACTATTACGATTTTGTTTTTGTTTGCTTTTTTCTTACTTTTTATTTTACTAAGCGCACAAAACGCGACGCGTTTCACTTTTTATTTTTATATTTAAATACAAAAGAAATTTAAATATAATTATATTTTACTATCAATTTACCTAGGTTATGAGAGAGTTCTTTTTTTTTTTTAAATATTTTTCGTTACGCTTAATTGGTAGGTAGGTATATGTAAATATTTTTTTTTGTATTGAAAAATATAAAGAAAATTTAATTTTGTCGATGTCGAGGAATCCTCTTTTTGCCAATTAACTAATAAACTTGAAAAAGAGGTTCCTACAAAATGGTTTTATTTTTTTTGCTTGTCCCTTTAGTGAGATTTTCCTTTTTGTTTTTTTTTTATTGGAGTGGATTAATATTTATCCAAGCTGTTCTTGGTATTCTTCACTGATTGTTTGTAAGTTGTGTCGTATATATTTTTGGGAGCCCTATGTTATAACTATTATAAATATAAAGTTCGGCCTGGTTGAAAACTGCAATTAGAGAAAATAAAAATTATTTTGTGTTCGAAAAGATAAAACAAAATAAAGTGAAACTATTTAAATAGAAATGATGTGATGGCGATTGGTTGCAAGTATTTTTCCCCATTTATTTAATCTTAACAAATTAAAAATAACTAGTCATTGTTTAATAATAACTAGGTATGTTTTTTGTCAGGTGTTTTTTTTTTTAATTTATTTTGTGTATATTTGTTGTGATGAGTAATTGAAACACATGGTTTAATAAAATCTACATATGATGCAACTTCAGTGTTACTAAATTTATTAATTATTCTTCATTCTTTCTTTAAATATTTAAAGGAAATACATACATATGTTATTATATTTTCTTATTTAAATAAACACCTTCAGAAGTTTTGGTTTAAGAGAATGCACTACTTTATATACAGATAATGCTTACAACTTTTTTTCTAACAATAAGTATAAAAGTAAGAAACTAAAAACTGCTTTGATAAATTGATAGTGTTGATGTATCTACTTCAAGTATTGCTTTTTTTCAGTATACCTACCTTACGAGCACAAACTTTTTACTCAAAAAAGAAAATAATAATGTTTCTGATATACTTAAGATAGATATACCATTTGATTATAATAATACTATTACATACAAATTAGTTCCTACATTGTTGCCACTAATTTTTGAAATAAAATTCCCTGACTTTCCCTGACCAATTTTTATATTTTCCTGACCAAATTAATTTTTTTTTTTGAATTTTTAACCGAATTTAAAATAATACTACTTATCTTTTATTTCCGTTTTTTAAGGTTCTATAAGATTCTCTTGTTGTGATTACCCATTTAACTGTAAAAGGGTTTCTAATAAGGATATAATATTTGCCAATGCCAAAACATCAGTCCAGGTTTGGAAAGTATTCAAAATTACTATTTACCAAAATTCTGACTTGGTGATCGTAACTTGCACTTGAATTTTATCGAAAAATCATCATTAGCGATGTAGCTGGATGGGTTTCATATCCACCCGAACAGTCACTTTTTGTGGAATCAAGAGAACCTTGAAGCCCATTGTTTTGTCCCTATTTAACATTCTTTATCTTCCCTGGCTAATACCATAACTGGCTAAGGGGCCAATACAGAACAATGAACATTTATTAATATGAACTATAAATTTTCTGTTTTTGTGAATAGTATACATTTTTTTGATGACAGTTTTAGAATTTTAAGTAGAAATTATTTTAAATGATTTAGACAATATCTAGCAAGACGATATCCTAAGAATATCTAATAATTATCCTGAACATTTCCTTACGTTGAAAATGAAAAACTGAATAAAAAAAATTACAGTTCAAGGGCTGCCCTCAAGTTTATTTATGATTCTCACTACAAGAATATTTACTAAAAAAAAAAAGAAATATATAAAATGATAAAATTTATTCTAACTTCAAAAACGAAAGGTGGTATTTTAGTATTCTAAAGGAATATATATGAGCTTTTTTAAATCAGCCAGAGCTTAAAGTTTTCCCTGACTGCTTTTCAAATTCCCTGACATTCCCTGACTTTCCCTGATTTTCTCTGACTTTCCAGTCGAGTGGCAACCATGTCCTATCTTAATTTTTAAACTTACTACATACTTCAAAACATATTTTCAGATATCTTCCGGAAACACTCACAACTTAAGTTTAAATAGGTATAGGATTTTTACGTGGGTTAATTAAATACAAATATGACTCACTATCGATGCGATACCATCAACTGACCAGTTGCTACTTTGTGCTATTGAGCCAACAATAACTTATAGCCTGTTTAGCCAACCGGAATTTATTTTAATGTTTTAACCAAAAGTTTCTTGCTTAAATAAAATAATAAAGACATACAAAATGTCATATTTGTTACAAGCTATCTTAATTAATTGCTACCTATTTAAGTTTTAAAACCGTTAACGATTCAATTATAAAGGGTATTTCACCTTAGATGTCACAAAAAGCTAAAGTGTTTATTTTGGGTCAAAACAATATAAAAATCGTATGCGAAGTCTTTTCCCCTCCTATTAGGCAGGAGGGACAATTATAAAAAAATTGACCTAAAACAGAAAAAAAAAATATCACCGAAAATTAATATTGGGCTAAAAATAAATATGCGACTATTCATCCCCGGAGCAAAACCAGGAGTAATAAATTGTCTTTTAAATCAGAAGAAAATTCAGCAAATATTTGTTATCACCCAATATTAATTTGTACAAATGAATATACAATATACGGTATGCACAAGCACACACACATATGTTTATGATATTGGCATATATAAATATTTCTGAATTGAGATCATAACAAGCTAGGTACATAAACAGCTAATATTCAGAAGTACCATTCAAAATTCATATGTACATAGCATACATTCAATCTATGAAGCAAATAATTAGAAATTAAACTAAATAAGATTTTGCAAAAAAATTAAATCAAGTATATATTCTCAAAACATATGTACATATGTATTTTTATATAAATAAAATATGCATAATTTGTACCCATGTACATAGGTATATATTTAAACAAAAAACAAAAACACTAGCAACAACTTTGCTCCAATTTTTGACCCACTTTATACGGAGCTCACTTGCAGACTAACTGACTGACATACTTTTTTGCTTGAAAATCGCAATACACAACATTTATCCAAGCTCATATACAAGAGACGAAAAATAAAAAAAAACTCTATCATTTTATAAAGAAGGTAACAGAGCTAAACAGCGTTTTTTGCCAATCTTTTCATTTAAAGAAATAAAAAAATAAAAATAAAAACAAAACGAAATGCACAGAGGAGAAAAATATAATACCTACATTGTAACCTTATTTGCATTTCATATTATTATTAAATACAGGAAATTCAATTTTTCTTGTTTTAGTTTCTTTATTCTACAATACACTGTATATTTCGATTTAATAAATCTAAACAAAGAAAGATAAGGTTGGAATCTTTTTTTTTTGTATCGGTTGATATTTGTTTTATTTTTTATTGCCACTTGTCATATCTTCCTGTCTATCGAATATGGTATGTTGGTTTGTTTGTTGTTCCGAGAGAAATTGAAAACAAAGAAAAATATTGTTGGAAAAAAACTTTCATCAAAAGTTGATTCATTGTTTTCAAACGTGGAAGTTTTGAACAAAGGATAATATTTAATATGTATGTACCTACATATCTATTTTATTTATTTCTTATGGCGTTGTGTTATGTGGTAAACAACTTGAAAACAAAATACTCAATATCAGAATCGCATATTCGTGTGATATCGAAACCAAAAACATTAATTGATTATTTTTGTTTTTACGATCGAGACCAAGGGATGTTTTTGTATATGTATGTCTATTTGAACTGATATTGACTAACAGAAATGTTAAGGAAGATATTTTGTTTATTAAATAAATAAGTCGATGTAGTGTATTGAGGTTCCATTTGTATGAGATCAAAACTTCGATTGGCTGTTCCATTTTTTCGGACTGTTTTTCTGTTCGGGATTTTAAAAAGGAGTAGACTCGGAACACACAAATACATATAAACTCCTTCGTCGGATTTACGACACACACAAAATATTTCGAAAAAATTGTCTTCGTACAACAGATAATACAGTGAAATTCCAAATTTAGACCTTATAACTTTAAGGCACCACTAGATCGCACCATCAAACGAGAAAAAAGAATCTAAAATGATGAGACGAATTGAAGATTTGTAAGATTGTAAAGGATGTTATGGATAAACTGTGAAATCAATAACTAAATACATGTACAAAATTAGTTTCTATGTATATCTGTTAATTAATCCGTTAAAAAAATCGCTCATCACATTGTTAATTAAACCAAATAATACATTTGGTTCATCTTTAATTTAAAAGTGAATCATCAGTCTGTTTTTACATAAAATTGGAAGAATAACTTGAATCACAACAAGATAAATGATACAAAAAATAAATCAACAATAACACCTACATTCAACTTCAACCCTTCAACAAACAATTCTCATTAATTGTATATCGCGTAGAACAAAATTATATTGACGGTGCTCCACCACGTGTCGTCTTATAAATTCAATTTGAAACTATGTAAAAACCACAACAGCACACCACCCGACTTATATGAACTTATAAATGCAGTTACAACATTTTATATCTGACATCCCCCTCCCCCCAATCTACTTTTCCAACCATCCCCAATGACAGAACAAATAAATTGAATTTTTTCTCACGCAATTCATTGCAAAAAAAAAATAAGTTCACCAACTGTATGTATATGTGCATACATACATATATGTACCTTTACCTATGCATATTGTATTTATAAGTATAAAAAGACGAACAATTCATCAAAGATCAAGGTTGTTGACGTTGGCTGTGTGGCTTTGAACTCTAAGACCAAAAGCTCATTCACAAAATTATTAAAAAGCTGTATGACTGAGGAGTATATATGTAAATACCTATAAGCTAAACTTATAGGTACATATAGGTATAAACATAAAGATTCTTTTTTTCCCAATTTTTAAAATGCAATAACAAAAAACAACGGACAAAATAAGCAGCTCGTTAGAGAGCAATATTCGTCTTCAAGATTCAGAGACAAAGAACAAAATATTGAGATTTAAGAATAAGTAGCAGAATCAGCAAAAGAGAGGAGAACTGAGGAATCAAGGGAGTCATTTATCTCCTATCAGATCAGTGTGACCAAAACGATAAAAAGGATAAAGCCCGCAGAAAAATAGTAGTGGAGCGATCAAATTCACTCATTTCTCAAATATTCACACTCGACCCAGTTTGTCGAAGGAAATAGGTACCTATTTAGTTTAACATGAACGCTTAAGTTCTACTTTTTCTTCAGCATAAACTGTCGTACATAAGATCTTAAGTTAAACTTAAATATTTAAGTTTTGTTTCAGCAAATAGACCTAAGGTCCTGAAGGGGTGTCAATAAAACAAAACAATAAGTTGAACAATTCCGTTATTTTGTTTATTATAACAATTGATGCAGATAAATATAAACATATGAAACTTAACAAGAGTAGCAATGGTCACACTGCACCTAATTAACTGAGCTCGCGAATCGCATCAGTTGAAAGAGTAGGTAGGTATATCACAAATTCAACAATACAATAACAATGAACAACGTTTCAAAGAACTTTTTTCACTTTACTTTCTTGGCACTTTAATCATATATGTAATTGATTTTGGACTTTATTTTAAAAGAAAAAAAAATCAGTCAGATTACAGCAAATTAAGTAAATAAAAAAAGAATACAAAAAAAAGTGAAAAATACCTACTAGATATAAACAAAAAAGTCTAAAAGATGGATACAGGCAAATACAAATGTCCCTGCACTGAGAATAAACAAAGATTGACGCTCACACGATTGATCACCTCCAAAGTTAAAAATATAAACTTACAAACAAAAAACTGGAAATAAAAGACACCTAGGTAAGGTAGGTGTACCTGTTATTTCTGCCAACTCAGTTGGGAAATTCGAATTATCCCTATCCTCGATGACAACCAGTTAGGTGATGTGATGAGAGAACATCATCAAAAATTCCCCACTTCACCATCGCCATGTAGAAACAATATTATATAGAAAAAGGAAACAAAACATGTCTTAGAGTTTTATACAACAGATAACCAAGTGGAATAGAATGAACGAACTACAAGATGATGTTGATGATCTTTGGTGCTGGCTGCAGGCATTGACCTTTAACGACTTATTTGATGAAGTAAAAGAGCGAAATAGTAGGCTTAACAAATAAAAGCTGATGAAAATTTACTTTGATATTGTACAAGCAATGAAGAAAATACATTAAAAGAAGGCATTGAAAAAGTAAATCTATTTTTGGTTGACAGAAAAAAAACTGTTTAGGTTACATACACTGTAAAAATATATGCCTATCTAGAAAAGACTAAAACAAAAGGTGATCCTTATGGCGGCATAGGGTCAAATCCCTTCCAAATTTCATAATCCATTGGTATAATAGGTATTAAGAAATATTACTCTTTTATAAAACCAGTTTTGTATGTACCTATGTATGCACCTACTTATTTTTGGTTTACAATTTTTAGTCAGGTTTGCGATATATTCCCGTATGATATGATTTTTCGATATTTACATTTACATATGTATTTTATTTTTTTAAATAAACGTTTTGACGATTCCTGAAACTAATAATCTTTCATATCCAAAAATGTACCTATATTATTCCCTCTCTGAGGACAAACAAATTAATATTTGGAATTTAACTAAGAAACAATTAACTTTAAGCCAATTAAGCAAAACACCGGAACAAAGATTTATGTGAAAAGAGTATAAATGCCAATAAACCTAGGTACCTATACCTACCTATTTGGTTTGGCTTAGCTGATTTGTCCAAATACCTACCAGTTAACAAACAAAAAAAAAAACATTAAACTGATTACTTTAAATTCTTCCAACACAGTCCCATTTCAGGCTCTATACGTTAGTAACGACAACACGCACTGAACAAAAAGAACAACCTCTACTAGATCCCGTCTACTCCAGACAACAGTGGACCAAGTTAAATGTTTGTATTCAATCGCTCCAGGAGCAGATGAAACACGCATATTCGGTTCCACATATACACACAAAAACATACAAACTGTCCAACGCTATCGACCGGTTTTACGGTCATTTAGAAAATAGCAAACCAAAATATATATACAAACAAAAATAAAAAAGTTATACCACCAACAATCCTACATGTTCTCTTCTCATGGGTTAAACAAAGAAGTTTGTGAAAAGGTAGCTTCTGCACAGAATTCTTTGTAATCGATTGTGTTAGCCATGTAATGGAATCCATCTCTAGCACATAAAAAGCTGCTGCTATTCCCGTCTCTCCACTTGGCGTTGTTTTCAGGGCAGCAGCTAGGAGATATATTCTATTTCCTTTTAATGGTGCGTTATAACATCAAGAAAAAGAAAAACAAGAAAAAAGGGTGACTAAACTCTTCACTCTAAAGCAGAAGTATGTGTTTTTTGTTTTGTTTGACATAGGACAGAGTATAGAGAATATTTTATACTCTGTGCAATTCTCTGTTAGAGATTTTTGTAAAAACAATCTAATCTCGGGTTACTGACTGTTATTGGGGGGTTGCTGGCTGTTCGAGCTTTTTTGTTGGAGGAAAGAGTGAAGAAAAATAAAGTCGAGATACAACATCAGTAAAGGGGTTGATTTTCTCATTTACCTTTTTTACGTTTAATGTTTGTTTTAGACAAAATGGAGAAAACAAAACAAAGAAAAATAGTTGAGTACTGTACTTTGTTTTAAGACCCAATATTTCATCCTCTATGTATTTTAATTAGATGGTTTTGTTAAATTCTGATGCACATCGCTGTTAAAAACATCTAATATTTTATCAGGTACTTTGAGTTGTTTTAACAAACTAGAATATTTCTATCCAAAGTTTTGGAAAGGGAATTGCTCATATTAGACCCAGCGTGAACGCTATCAAATTTGGTATAAAATGAAAGATGATTCTCAGCTCGTTTCCAAAATTCTTTATGGGACTTTCGAGATAATAGATTGCAGAATGATTTTTATTGTTTTATTGTGGAAATAAGTAATTTCATGTCTTGCAATATATGCATTATAGAGCCTGTAAGAAAATGATTTTGGGATTTAATTAAAGCAAAAAGTCTTTAAAGCCACGAATACTGTGAAAAATTCCCTGATGACATAATATTTTGTATAGCGCCCCTGAAAAGCTTTAGAATCACCTTTCATTTGATACTAAATTCGTTGGTAATTGCTCTGGCCAGACACCCATAAAATGAGCCTCTTTGGATACAAATTTAAAATACAAGATACAAGTTTAAAAATTTGTATTCATATCTGTCAAATAGTTTTGTTGTTATAACGGTCGAAAAGTTTTCATCAAAATGACAAAAATTCGAATTTCGAGTGCTTATGCAACACACTATTTTTGCGCAAGAAAAACATTACTGAACCAACACAAAACCTTCGAAAATATTATAGGTATTCTAGCCATTTATTGGAACAATACACAATAGGTTCGCCCAATTTAACACCCTCCAGCACAAATAACGCAGAACGCTCTGGTCGCCCGATTGAAGTCGACAAAATCCACGATCTAATATTGGACGGTCGGCGTGTGAAGATGAGGGAACTCCAGGATACTACGGGCTTGTTCCACGGCTCGGTAATTAAAATTTTGCACAAACATTTGGGTATGGAAAATCGTTTTGCAAGATGTCTGCCGCGTTTGCTTTCGATCGATAACAAACGAAACCGTTTAAACATTTCAAATGAGTGTTTGGCCATTTTCAATAGTAATTCAAGCCAGTTTTTGGGTCGACTTGTAAATGGATTCATCGCCACACTTGTTTGCCTATGAAAAACAGTTTTTTTTCATCAAGACAACGCTCCTGGGCACAAGTCCGTAGTCGCAATTGCATAACTTAAGATACGAGTTACTCCCCCATCCATCGTTGGCCCTCTGGGACTGTTTCTATTTTCCAATATGAAAATAAGGCTTGCTGGAAAAAAAATAGGCTCGAAGTGGAGGTTATTCAAGACGCAAGTTAATACTTTGAAGCTTTCGAAACAACATTTTTTTTGGAGGGAATACAAAAATAAGAAAATCGTTGGATGATGTGTATCGAGCTAAAAGGAGAATATGTCGAGAAATAAAAAGTTTCTTTTTCCCGAAAAGAATAGTACACCATTAAAGAACCAAGAAGTCAGAGGATCACCCGATTTCACATGAAAATAATTTTCTGGAATTATCGGATGGATAAATTTAGAAATTAGCTTGATCAGAAAACGATGAAGTGGTTTGAAGATAGCGGATGCACCATTTTAGTCAATTTAGTACAATTTTTAATCCATAATTTAGTATGGTATCTTCTAAAATCTATATTAACAAACATAAAATTCCATTCAAATGTTGATAGCCGCATTTGTCCAAGAATTCTTTGAAATAAAATATAAGCTTATAGTTTTATTCAATTGCATTCATTTTGTATAAATAAGGTGTGTACCAGACAAACAACAGTCGCTTGCGATTTTTTTCTCATTTGACACACGATAATTCAAGGTTCCTCATCAAACTCTCAATACCTACAAAATTAACAATTTAAATTATTAAATTTGCCATAGCCCTCCACTCATTTTCTTTCATTATTATTTATTTGCACTCTAATCATTGGTGTTATTTCTAATTGCCCATGTAATTCACAAAAAAAAGGAGAAAACATGTTATATTTTTATTACCAAATTACATAACTTCTTGTTTCGAGTTTTTTTTTCGTATTTAATTTGTATTTATTTAACATTAAATTGTATTTCAATATAAACAAATAATTGACTTCCTGTTTTGTTTTAAACGGAATACCTACATACCTTTTGCTTTTGTGGCAATGCTTTTGGAATTTTCCGCAAAATTCTCATTACAGATTATTCTCAATCTTTTCTATCGCCTTAGCTATCTGCATTAGTAGTTGTCATAGATTAAAAAAAACAAAAAATCGTCTCAGAGAAAAATAAATACATTTTTGTATATTTTTGTATGTGTTGTCCACTTCGTTCTCTCATTCCCCACTAAGAATTTGCTAAAAGCAAATAGAAAAATAAAAATGGAAACGTGTTGAGGTGGAACGTGAAACTTCTATGAGGGTAAGCTTCATTGTAGGCTTGTGTAAAAAAAAAATATGGAAAAGTGTATTCACAAATTTATTTATTCTACTACTATATCTGCACATAACTGTGCATTAAATTAAGGTCAAGTTTTTGTTGTGACATACTTATTTAGTTTAGTTTGTTTGTGTTTTTAGAGATGAGGTATTTTTTGGTCTGGATTTTTTATTAAATATTGAACACCACTAGGTATGTATGTACATATGTATGTATATCTCTATTTTTTCAGTCTTCATAACAAAATTCGTTAAATCATTTTGCACCTAATAAGATGTTTCATCTTGAATTCTATGTACATAAAATGCACTGTGTACTATGTTGTGTATTAAAGCATGCCGATACCATCATGCTCAAAACTTCATCACATCTTTTTTTGAAAATTCACTTAAACCAAATTGGTTGATTATATTAATGTAAAAATAATAATGAAAAAAACCTAATGGCATTGGTAATGTTTAAACTATGAACAACTGACCTACATAATGAATGAATTTCTTTTACTTTTTATTATGTTCAGGTAATTTACGAGAACCATCTGACCGAATTGTAGGATTTCTTTTTGAAAATCCTTGAACTACTAGGTAGGTAGGAACTGTGACGAAGAAAATATTTAATGGTTTTGAGATCTGATACAAGGTAAGGTAATAAGCGATACAAATAAGATGTGTAATTCTTATTTACCAATGCGGTTCACGAATTTGATTAAATAATAATAATTTAATCTTATAAGCGAATAAAATTTGAAGTTAACACGTCCATTACCGTCAAAAATTAAATAAACGTCATATTAAACTAATATTTAATTTGATCACACTACTCATAGGTATAAGTCAGATGTTAAAAGACTAAGGACACTATACCGATGACATGCATAAGAGTTTGAAACGTTTGTATCAATCTTACATGCTAGTCATGTATACATGCATTCATACATACATATATATACATACATACATACATATATATAAATACTAATGAATCAAGAGTGTCTCAAGGAACGGGTGTTCAGGAATTTTTGGGCCAAGAACCAAACTTTCTCTGTCGATGGGGCAGTCCACTAAAATTTTCCAGGCGGAGGTGAATGTCCCAGGAAATGTGCCGATCGAAATCTCGGAAGAAACTACCGTAATCAAAACATTGCCATAATGTCGGACAGCCAAGCGGCACTTAAGGCGTTAAACTGTGTGGACTGGCTAAATGACCTTGTCAAGAATAATGTTACACTTCATTAGGCTACGTACTAGGTGTCCAGGAAAATTAAGAGGCAGTCTTAGCGTAAATAGGAGCAACGACACCCTTTAACGGGTCCTTATCCGTATTGTATATAGGAGAAATTATGATTAAAATACATCAAAAGAGGAGACCAAAAGATCCAAATTATGGACAGAAGTCCCAAAGCTGAGGCAGGCCAAACTGCTTCTTGAGAGCTTAAATCAAGAACAAATTTCATCCAATATTGGCTTAATCAGGAACATCCTCCGAATAATAACGGGTTTCCTCACCGGTCACTGCAAACTGAGAAGACCTGCAGAACCTGCAGTCATGACACCGACCATATAATAGGTAGATGTGATTCACTCGTCCACCAAGTTTCTCAAAGGAACAAACTTAAAGGAAGATATATAAAATTAGCTATCTCATCTAGCTCTAGACGGGCACAACATAAACAATGCACACATACATACATGTCCTATTTTACATTCGACACAATTTCTCAGCTCTACGTAGGTACACAGCGAGAATTTCGCTTGCATTTTGTATAGACAAAGTTCCCCGTTTAAAGAAGTCATAGCGGATTTGGTGATATATCTTTGACAAGAACAAACTGTGATCAATGAAAGAAAAACTGAGAGAACGTACCCGAGGCAACGTAGAAAAGTTACTATCAGCCCTATTGCTTGAAAGAAAATCCGCCCGGAAAAATTACATTTCACTCTTCCCTTATTGTGAGTTTCGGGCGAAAAGATTTCCATTTAATTTTTGGTGGCGAACGAGGCCACACTTGTTGTAAAATAGAGGGTGAAACTCACAATAGCTTTTAAAAATCCGGGCGAACAAAACATTTTCGGGCGAAATGTTTTCCGGGTGAAACTCACAATAGGGCTGGATATCGACCATTCAGAGCTAATTTTATCAGGCATTATGTTCCATACAAAAATCTATTAGTCACTTCTTGCCACAGACTTGAAAAACAAGATTTAGATTATACATAGTATCAGAAGAAGCTTATTTTTATCTAAATCTAAATAAATTCACAATGATCAAAATATGCAATTCTGGCATGGCCAAAATCGGGATTATTCTGCAGATTCCATAGTCATACAAAAAAGTATAAAGACTTATCTTCAATATTCTTCGAATTTTGTCAAAACTTGTTCAATAAAAAACAAATTATCCAAGTTTAAAATAAACGTAGTACGCAGATTAAAAAATATTTGTCCAAATACCAGATGAAAGTCTTTAATATGTAAATAAAATTATAAGAAAGATTCCCAACTAAATAGAGATGGAGTGCGATTTGCATAAAAAGAAGATAACTTGTTGAAAAAAAAATTTCTCTTATGAGATAAAATTAATAAAAATATGAATTTCCATGGTAATCAACGTTGTGCACTTTGGAGGTACTTTATTATCGTCATTTGAAAATCGGAAACACATATAGAAACGACACACCACCATTCAACGTACTTAAAAAGTTTCTTTCCTCTAGATGATCTTTCTCCGTCTCTACCTACTCTCTTTTCTATGGTTTATAAACAATGTTTTAATTTTGAGATAAAACAGACTTCTAGTCTATTCCACTTTTAATGCAACAACCAATAGAAACAGCTTGTGGGCAAAAGATGCACAAACAAGCAGAAATTGCTCCGCAAAATAATTAATTTTAATTTATCTGGAATGTTTTTTTTTTTTTTTGCCGTTTTGATCCAACTAAAGCTGACGCTGCAGATGCATCTAAATAACCAACACAACACGTGTGTTTTTGTGGTGGGTTGCTAGCCTTCTACGAGTATATAGTGCATCTTTTTGGAAATCGATTGAATAGGAAAAAAAAGAAGAAAGGCAGGGCAAAGACCAAAGTTGGCAGGGAATACTGTTAAAAGCTACAAGCCAGCTAAAAGGACGTCGTCGTCGTCAACAACGCCAATCGAGAATATCAAAAGCGGAAAACATTTATTTTTTGCCTGTTTTTTCTTTGCCATGTTCTAACAGCGCTTGTGTTCTAATGGTGCATCACCAAGACGCAGAGACATACAAGTTGGTTAATAGATATATGAATATATATAATACATAAAAGTGTGTGCAACACGGGGTATTGTATTTTATTGTTGATTTCCTCTTATGTGCTACTGCACTGCGCTGCAAATCAAGTTCTCTTCTCGAGCCCACATTGTTGTTATATTTTATTGACAAAAATGTACCCACGTTTGTCAACAAAAATCAATGAACGTCGCGTCGTCACAAAGGTGAGTTCGCTCACGTTTTTCTTTTTACAAAACACTGTATATATGTAAGAAGCATAGGTATGAGCAAAACAAAAAATAAGAAAATCTAGGAGTTATATTCCCGTCGTAAGCATAACGTATGATGAATACCTACCTGCCTCATAACCACAATTTATTGAAACACACTCTGCGTCATTTTATTAGTAATATTTTTTTTTTAATTTTTAGCCAATCTAAACATACTTTTGGTCGTGAAAATATACAAACACTTTTGTCTAGAACTATTGGGAATAACAGATTTTTGAAAAACCAGCATAATCGATGAATTACTGCATGAAGCGTGTTCATTTCGTTGGTAAACATAATACGCAAACAAATGGATATCAAAACAAACTATGTATGTAAGATCTGATAATACAAAACTTCTTTCAGACCTTAATTAAATGACTCGAGTGTATTATGATATAAAATGTGATAGTGAATTTGTGCCGTCACGTTGCAAAACCAACTATTGGATCTTTGGCAACACGTGTTTTATATACATTTATATTATTGTTTTTTTTTTTTCATATCATTAAAATTGATTCCTTTAGTTCAATATGTAGTTTTACTGAATCAAAAATACAAAAAAAATACACCTGCTAGTTTTAATTTGGCGACTATTATTCTATGCAGGTTGTTAGAGTTGTGCTGTGCAACAAATTAATTTAGCTAGGCATATACATACATATATGTTTGTACCTGCATACATATATATTTATATATATTTGTAAAATAGAACCCAGGAGTGTCTTGCTTATCAAAAATATTTATTGCAAGGGATTTATAGTGACTACCTTGTTAATATTGCCCAATGACAATGACCATTAAATCTCACGCGATATAAATGTAGTACTTTGATTTAAAACAAAATATTTAAAAACAACGATAATAGTTAAAGAGCCAGGCTATAACATTTTGAAAAGCCAAAAGTCTATTCTTTAATGTTATTTTTAAATTAAGTTGTGCGAGAGAACAGATTTTGAAAATTAATTTTCAAACTCGAAATTTTGAAAAAAAAATTTCAAGCTAATTTTTTTCAAAATTTTGTGTAATTAAGCACAATTTTTGTTATAAAAAACTTAATGCTCTTGTCAATACTTACTTACCACTGAAAACCGTATGGATCTAGGACTTAAACTTTTCAAGATATGAAAAAAATAAATTAATAAGAAAATCATCGATTCCCCACATCCTTAAATTGGGTACCGCGTTACGACTCTGTGCCCAAGCATTATGTTAATTAAGGTGGAAAATGATTTTTTTATTCGAATGGCTCAATCTACTATATCCTTAATCTTAAAAGAAGTGATAAGTGTAAAAGAAACATACTATGTAATGTCCAAAATAAAAGAAAGTAAAATACGCCAAACAAAAATGTATTCCCTGGAGTTATTGGGTGCATTGATGGTTTTGTATCTATTTTTTCATTGAAACTTGTATATTTTACATTTTTTTTAAATAAAAACAATCACATTTTGATCCCTACACAATTTTTAACTTGTTGAATATACCCCATCGATCACAAAAATGCGATCGACAACGACCGATCGGATTTTCGATAATTGTCGAACGCAATCGACAACCACAATACCGATTTCTCAATCTGTCGATCGTTGATCGCTCGTTAGCGATTATCGATCGACGATCGACAACTTCAATAGGGTCATTATAACTGTGTTTGTCTATAGCTGGGCTGGGGATACGATTTTCGGCTAAAAATCCTAATAAATTAAAACAATACAACATTATAATATTGTCAACATAAATAGATCTTTAAATATAATTTCATTGTCAACAAAAATTGTTTTTTCATCAGATGTTTTTAGACGGGATTCCAACAACACGAACCTATCTGGATAGCTCAACATAGGTTTCCGATCGCGGCCATTACTGTACAACACAATACAATGAAGTGAAGTTAGTTGTATATTACTCATTTTTTTGACACATTCACAGGTATGGCAAAACATACGAAATGAATAATTTTAAACAGAGGTGTAATCAAAACGAAATGTTTGATCAGAAAAGTTTCTACTGAGAGAAAGGAAAAAGGAGTTCAGAGAATTTTTTGAAAATTGATATAGAAAAAAATCCCTGACCGCCTCCCGAATTACCTGACTTTCCCTGACCAAATTTTGTTCACTGAATTTCCCTGACTTTCCAGTTTAGCGGACACCATAAAAATACACGCTCTAGCTTCTTGTCACGCCGCACCCTGTAAATTTAGCTGCGGTTAAAATAATAGCAGTAAGAAAAAGATGCCGAGATCCGAGAATATTCAATAAAATAGGTACATTACGCTTATTAATATTTATAAATTATTCATTATATTGATTAAGTCATATTAGTTTTAATCCATGAAAAGGTTGAGATTTATCAAATAAATAAAACCTACAAACTTTTTTCTGGCAACTCAGTTTCCTTGTGTGAAAGCCGTCTTACTTGTGCCTTTGAGCATCTCACAATCCTACTTACCAGTTTTGGGGACAAAACATTTTTTCTCCCCCGGGTTTCGGGGTTCTTTATATTTTGAATTAGAAATCATTCTTGCAGAAGATTTTCCTCCAGAAAGAAGTTCGTAAATGGTTCATGTCATGAAACACACTTCAAGTCATTCAAGTGACAATTTGGAACAAAAAAACTGTTGTTATGGAATTTTTTGTTCTGCAAATTTAAGACAAAATGTTCTGGTACCAAAAAATATTTGAAGGATGTAATAAATTGCTTTTATCTAAGCTTGTACAAAACTATGTTGTTGGGAAGGTTACACTGATATTATTTTGACCACAACTGTAGGTAGGTACCTACAATGATTTCTCTTAAAAAATAAGGCTCATTTTCTGAAACGAAACTGAAGTACCTATATTTAAGTTCAACATAAGAACTTATGTGCTAGTTTATGCTGAGGAAAAAGTAGAACATAAACGTTAACTCGAGTTTAACACCGAAACTAGGATCATCTCTCACTGAAAAACTGGGCTTTAGATTATACTAATTTCCCTATTAAAAATTTACTTTAAATCTTACCCATGTTATGTATATTTCAATTATGCCAATTAATAGTTTTTTTTTGGAAGAAGATTAACAAATTTAAAGATCTCTCGGAGTGTACAAAAAATATTAAAATTTAACTGATGAAAAAACTGGCACAATTAATACCTACATAGGTAGGTAGGTATAATGTTCTTTAATCATATAGAAATCACTTGCGAAAAGCTGATATAGGTAGTCCAAACCCGCCAAAATATTATTAGGTACCTTTACATTTTGTGCACTTAAATAATTTGTCTGTCGCAAAATTTTAAATAGTTGTTTTATTCCAACCCAGAAAAAAAAATCAATATTTTTATAACCCAGCCCCTTCAATGAAAGTACAAAAAAACTCTTTAAAAGGACCAAAACCCGAAAAAATACATTTCATACATAAGCTACAGCTTCCATTATATTCTTTGACCTAGTTCTAAGAATTTCTTTTTTTTTTACTGATAGGTACACATGTAGGAAGGAATATTTAACTTCAACTATATACTTACCAACTAGCTATTATCATTTATATTTTTTTATATTTGTAAGACCTCACCTACATGTTTTGATAAAAAGTAGGTATTCAAAAACAAGAAAATAAAAAGAAAATCCACCACAAAACAATCAAAAAGAAATTTGGCAACGTGTAGGACGAAATTTTCAATTTCCCTATTCCTTCTAATAATTTTTGTTCGTATTCTTAGAAAATAGTGTATCTACTTGTTCATTTGGGTAAGTGAATAATATGAATATAGTGACATCTCACTTGTGCTTTCTTAACAGAAACAAGACACAAATTAAATAATTGATAAGTTGATAGTGAATAATAGAACAAAAGAATCTGGAATCAAACATCAATAATTTCAATTGATTAAAAACAATAAAAACAAGATTAATTGCATGAAAAGATGAAATTAAAAAATTATACCAGTGGACCCACAAGGCCAAGGTGTATTTTCAATACAGATACACACAAATATGACATTTGAATGAATGTGGGTAGTTTGATAAGAAACAAAAAGAGACGACAAATTAGACTATTGTCTCCGGAGTCGGTCTCATGGGCAAAACGACGGAGGAAGGGAGTTGGTTGGCCTTGTTTCGTCACCGCACCTTAGCCGCTATATCAAGTAGAAAAGGTGACGAATCGACGACAGACGTTGCCTTTGAGTACAGAGACGTGGTACGAGGAACGATGATGACGACTGACGATATTTTTTTTTGCTGAAACATGGATGGCTCGTGCACTGCTCAACTCACGTTTACAAGAACAGGAAGGAGGAAAACAAATCCAGCCGTCAAGCAAACTGCTACTGCTACTAGCTAACCGTAAATGCTCTTTTCTCGCTCACCCACCCCCTGCGCACTGGCGAAATCCTTTTTTGTTGGAAAAACAAAATGAAGTCGTCCTCTTGTCCTGACTGGGTGTGAGTTGGTCGATTCCTTCTCCTTGCGCGCATTATGTATGTACTAAATATATATGTATATGTATCTACATCCATTTAATCCGACCCGCACTGCCGCTCCCCTTTAATTAACCGACCATCCACTTGCTTCCCAGACAAAGTGTACTTCTTTTGACACCACACACCAACACCACTACCAATGAGAACGACCAACCCTCTTTAAACAGAATATTTTCTTCTCACTCCCACACACGACACAAACTCAATTCGGAGAACAAGCAATGATTGAACGAGTAGAAAAACCAAAGATGAAATGGAAGGAAAAAAAATTAAATTCCCCACAAAGAACTGAGAAAAAATTGAAATTTCTATTTCTTATAATTTCTCTACTTACGAACTTTCAATACGTTATTTTACTATTAATAAAATTTATATAAAAATTCAATTTCCACAGTAAATAAAACTATTACCAGGTTAAAAAAAAATAGAATAAGATACTTTCTACTTTGTTAGATATTTTTTTAATTTCACTTTAACACGAACAAAAAATATATAGAATGAAGAAAAAAAAGTGACAAAGAGATTTATTCATAGGAAAAAATACTTGCGGTTCTTCAAATGTAAAACTTAGATTAGAATTGATTTATCCAATGCGAGTAACAAAAGTGAATTCAATTACTTTGAATTAGATGTAAAATTGTGATTTTTTTTTTCAGAACAAATGAAACTTTTTTTTTATTAAATTTAATCTAGGGATCGAACAAAAAAAACACACTTACAGGCCGATGCTAAATTAATTTATGAATAAATGAAATTTTCACAAAATGCGGAGAGGCCTAGAGATAAAATGCAAAGAAGAAGACAAAATGCGATTTTGGTGTGGTGAATTTAAATTTGCTGAATTAAATAGCTGAATGACGGAAACAAAAATGGCGACCAAAAAGTACGTCTTTGTTGCTGAATTCTTTTAAGGGCGCTGTTAGATTTGGTTTTTAATAACGATGCGAATATATATTAAAATCGCTTTAAATTCTGAGGAGCAAAATATACTAAGGGCCAGTTTGTTCACAGTGCGTTAAATTTAGTATGTGACTTTCATAGGCTTTAATTAACTAACGCTAATCAACCAAAATTGGCTGATTAGTGACATCCATGATTAGCAACTCATACTTTTAATTTTTTTTTAATTACTTGATCACACATTTGGGGATTTCCCAGCTCCAGTAATCATGGATTAAAGATGATGAGCTGTTAACAAACTGGCCATAAATAAAGGGGACTTTCAAAGCAATATGGATCCAGTGAGACAGATATTTCTATATGCGTTAAAAACAAGGGTAGATTCCACCTCAAATCCACCAATCCGCCAGTTGCAAATATCGAATTCAAGCTGTATGATTTTTATACTAATGAAGGCTCTCCCAAACCAATGCCAAACATTCGGTGCGGCGAAGAAACATTCGCAGTTGGTGTGGGCCTGTGGGCACTCTCATTTATCATCATGTAAATAAATTTTGAAAGACGAATGTTTCTTTGCCGACTTGTCGTGGGCACTTTCATTAATCACCATGTAAAGGCTCTCCCAAACCAATGCGGAACATTCGTTGCGGCGAAGAAACATTCGCATGTCAAAATATATTTACATGGTGATATATGAGAGTGCCCACAACAACGCGGCGGAGAAACATATGAATTAAATTTGACTGACGAATGTTTCCTCGCCGCAACGAATGTTTCGCAATGCGAAACATTCGGTGCAGCAAAGCAACATTCGCCGTTGGTGTGGGCACTCTCATTTATCATCCTGTTAATAAATTTTGAAAGACGAATGTTTCTCGGCATCGTTGCTGTGAGCACTCTCATATATCACCATGTTAATTAATTTTGACTTGCGAATGTTTCTTCACCGCACCGAATGTTTCGCATTGGTTTGGGAGAGCCTGCCCTGCAAACAAAAACTTAGTAGTTTGCCTTGAAAAATAACCACAAACAAAACGCATTCTATAAATGTATGTGTTTCCTTATTTACCAAAAAATCTCCCCTCAAAAAAATTACTTTTGTTTCTCCTAACAAAAACAAAAACTCATATATCGTAAAAGGGAAGAAAGAGTGCAATGTATGCGATGCACAAAGTTTTGTCTCATTTCGTGTGTGCACAACATGACAAACAAAAACATTTATTTTATCGGCGAGCGCGATGTATAAATGGTTGTTATACAAGAAACAAATTATTATTAATTATTGTAATTAAATTTAAATAAAATATACAAATTTTTTTATTAGTGTTTTATACTTTATTGTGATTCCTGTATTTCAGATTCATCAGGGTCAATGAAACCATTGTCGACGATCGTTCTGTGTTTTGAGATTGTTACACAGCAAATTGTTCAATTATTGGAACGGCTCTAAAGTCTGAACAATTTTTTTTATTTATTTTGATAAAACTAGCAATAAACTGGTGACGAAAACTATTCGTAAAATTCAATTTATCATATAAATTTATTTCATATATAATTTCAAAAGGTTCATGTTTCAGAAGAAACAAACTAAGTACTTCTCTTACGTACCAGTTTCACCAGTTTTATCTGTACTTCTAGATTCGAGAACTCAGTAATTGTAGTAGTACGGATATAACCGGTGAAATGTATGCGCATATGAAGTACTTTTAAAGGACAAGCTTTAGTGCTTTCGCTATGGTTTAAGAAACTACTGGCAAATAAACATTAGAAGTACTTCCAGTAGTGCTTCGCTGATATACATTTGAAGTACCTTTGTCAGTACTTTAATGAAGGGGAAATCCACTACATTTCGCATGCTTGAAAGAGATAGCTGCTTCATGCATTCTCATGTATAGGAGGTATATAACTGAGTTTTTTCAGTGGAAAAGAAGTACTTCTATTACGTACATCTTTCACCGGTTATTTATGTAGTTCTACGTTTGCTGGGTTAAATTTATTTTGGTTTGGGAGAGCCTTAATACTTCCTGTATGATGGTGGATTTACATGTATCTGCATTTGGTTTCTGCACAAAAAAAGGGATGCCAAATACAAAATGTATATTTGTTAGATAGAGAGAAAAGATCAAAATGCAGAAGAACTTCGTTTCTGCATTATAGGAAAGTGCTATAAGGCAGAAATGAAGATGCACATGTTCATCTTCTTGATGGTTCTCTTTTACTCACTCGTATTTTTTGTATACATCTGTCCTGCTCTCCTTTTCTGCATAATGCAGATGAAGATACATGTAAATCCACCATTACATGTATCTTCATCTGCTTAATGCAGAAAAGTAGAGCAGGACAGATGTATAACAGAAATCCGAGTGAGTGAAAGAGATCCATCAAGAAGATGAACATGCTCGTCTTCATTTCTGCATTATGGCACTTTCCTATAATGCAGAAACGAAGTTCTTCTGCATTTTGATCTTTCCTCTCTATCCAACAAATATACATTTTGTATTTGGCATCCCTTTTTTTGTGCAGAAACCAAATGCAGATACATGTAAATCCACCATTCATCTTCTTGATGGTTCTCTTTCACTCGCTCAGATTTTTTGTATACATCTGTCCTGCTCTACTTTTCTGCATTTTGCAGATGAAGATACATGTAAATCCACCATGAGTGAGAGATAGATGAATTTTTAGTGTAGGAGATAGATATATAGAATTAAAAGGTTTTTTTTTTACTACGCGGACACGGCGCACATAATTAAGAACAAACATTGAAAAAGCCAATGTGGACTGACAATAAAGTTGTCAAACCTTCAAATGTTTCTCCCCTCCCACAGATAGGGGCTCGCAGCGGGAAAAAACTCAGTTATATACCTCTCATACATGAGAATACATGAAGCAGCTAACTCTTTTCTAGCATGCGAAAGTACTGACAAAGAGGTACTTCAAATGTATATCAGCGAAGCACTACTGGAAGTACTTCTAATGTTTATGCGCCAGTAGTTTCTTAAACCAAAGCAAAAGCACTGAAACTTGTCCTTTAAAAGTACTTCTTATGCGTATACATTTCACCGGTTATATCCGTACAACTACATTTTCTGAGTTCTCGAATCTAGAAGTACGGATATAACTGGTGAAACTTGTACGTAAAAGAAGTAGTCTGTTTCTTCTGAAACTGAGCGCGATGGGTATGCCGTCGGTTTCCGAATACCAGTCACAGTTGATGTCTTAAGTTCAATATCACCATGACGGTTAAGGCTTTTCAAATAAAAATGAACGACTCAGCACCACACAAAAAAGCCTGATAATCGGGTTGGCACTCGTGAAATAGCTATAACTTCAGCCAAATAACTTGGTGGTAGAACACTTTAGTTGTTGTTGTTTCATTCAAAATTTTCAATGAGCATTTGTATTTAGTTTCATAAAGGACAAATTCACCAGTTTATAGCGAGTTTTATCAACATAAATAAAATAACTTCCAATGGGAAGTTAAAAATTGTTCAGACTTTAGAGGTGGTCCAATAATTGAACCATCTCAAAATACACGACGATCGTCGAAAATGGTTTCATTGGCCCTGATGAAGCTGAAATGCAGTAATAACAATAAAGTATAAAACACTTATAAAAACATTTGTATTTTTTATTTAAATTTAAATCACAATAATTAAATATAATTTCTTTCTATTTATAACTAGCGCTCGCCGATAAATTAACTATTTTTGTTTGTCATGTTGTGCACATACGAAGTGAGACAAAACTTTGTGCATCGTATACATCGTACTCTTTCTTCCCTTTTACGATAGAAGAGTTTTATTTTTTTTTAGGAGAAAGTACTTTTTTGAGCGGAGAGTTTTTAGTAAATAAAGAAACACATACATTTACAGAATGCGTTTTGTTTGTAGTTGTGTTTCAAGGCAAACTACTGAGATTTGGTTTGCAGGGTAATACCACGTTTCCACCACACACTTAACCGAGATTTAGCAAGATTATCACAAATCTCCTTGAAATCTACAAGATCTACCATACAAATTTTAATGTCGTCAAATGAAGATTTCAAATAGAACTCACTCAAATCTACTTGGAAACATAAGTTTGTCAAATCAACCAATCTTTGTTTTCGTTTATTGACAGATGGAAATGTAAACAAAAACTATCTATCTCACTTCAACTTCATATCAAAAAAATGAAACACCATTTGAATGTTTTGCGATAATCCTCTTTTTGTGCAGTGGAAACACCAAACAAATCTCATTACCTAAATCTCGGTTTAGTGGTTGGTGGAAACGTAGTATAACTTGAAATTGAAGCGAAACATTCGCAACGTAAGAAAAAATGAAAAATACACAACAACAAAAAAAAAAAAACTGACGTTCGCGAATGCCTGACACGTTGGTTTGGGAATAATTCTGAAAGGCGAATGTTTGTTACTTTTATCATAAATGCTTTCAACATGGACCTAGTAGATATAATAGGTCCATGGATTTCAATAAATTAAGTAAAGGCTTCCTCACACCAACGTGGAACATTCGCTGTTGACAACGTTTTTCTCGTCATCGGGTCCGTATGAAAATTCACACAGCTTGCCGCCCGGCAATTTTTTGCCACCCGCAATTTTTGCCACACTGGCCTTTTTTTGCCACCCTGGCAACTTTTTTGCCACCTTGGCAATTTTTTTGCTGCCCGGGATTTTTTTGTCCCGCCCGGAAATTTGTTTGCCATCCTGTCAATTTTTTTGCCATCCTATAATTCCCACCCTATAATTCCCATATATTCTATGAGATTTCAAAAGGGGGGTTCAAATTCTCAAATATGTTTGACAATAGGGGGGTTCACATTCTCAAATATGTTTGAAAAATATGGTTTGAGGAATATTTGATGGATTGAAGCCATTTGCGTTCACATTTGTCAAACAGGCTGTCAAACATCATTTCTCTTAAGAATTTTAGCCATGGTGGATGTTATGATTGCAGCTCTCATAATAATGCTGAATTTACATGTATCTTCGTCTGCCTAATGCAGAAAAGTAGAGCAGGACAGATGTATACACAAAATCCGAGCGAGTGAAAGAGAACCATCAAGAAGATGAACATGTTCGTCTTCATTTCTGCATTATGGCACTTCCCTATAATGCAGAAACGAAGTTCTGCATTTTGATCTGTTATCTCTATCTAACAAATATACTTTTTGTATTTGGCATCCCTTTTTTTTGCAGAAACCAAATGCAGATACATGTAAATCCACCATAAATAAAATGTTAAAATATTGTGATGAATATGCCCAGTTATGCAGACAGCGACATTATTTATAAGTACAAGTTTGCGCGCCATCTTTTAATGAAATAAATAACTAAATCCACGGTTGGTGTCCAGGCTCGTTCGTTATTTCGTCATACTAAAGCCCTAACTACATAGACCTACTTTTGTACAAAAGTACAAAAGTCAGAAATTAAAATGCTCGCTAAGGAAACGTGCTTGCAAAAAAACATACGAAAATTGTTCTGACATATAAATTAAACCACCATGCACAATTTTCTATTGTTTCTTTGCAAGCAGGTTTCTTCAGAATAGAAATTTATTTCTCACTTTTGTACTTTTGTACAAAAGTAGGCCTATGTAGTTAAGCCTTAAATCCTTAACTACATAGACCTACTTTTGTACAAAAGTACAAAAGTGAGTAATTAAAATGCTCGCTAAAGAAACATGCTTGCAAGAAACCAAACGAAAATTGTTCTGACACATATAATAAACATCCATGCACAATTTTCCATTGAAGCAAGCAGGAGTCTTCAGAATAGATATTTATTTCTCATATTTGTACAAAAGTAGGTCTATATAGTTAAGGCTTAAAAGTGGATCGTGGAAATTGAACGAAACGTTTTGGAAAAGAATCATCTAGCAAATTCTAGAATCCTTTATTTCGGATATAAATACAGGGCCACCAGTCCGAAAACAGCAGTTTTGATTTTGAAAGTGAATGAATAAATGTCAGTGTGAATAAAGTGTTGCATACTTGTGCTTGGTTATAATAAAAGTATTTGAAATAAAAGCGTTTTATTTTGTGAAGTAATTGTTGTTTCAGTTTGAATAAAGGAAATAAGTTTTATTTGCGAACCCTTAGTAAAATATTACAATATCAAGAACAGGAAGAAAAGAAAGGCAACAAAATAAGAGGAAACGAATTTGGACTAAGGAATGACTCAAAAAGCGCCCAAAATTGTGTTATTTCGTTTCTTTTGCATGTTTTTTTTAAATGCTATTTGAAAACGAATAGAATTCGAATCAAATTAATTTTCTTTTTAAAGGAGCCCACATTCGCATTTGGCTCTATTTCTTAAAATTTGTCCAAACGAATTTGATATGCTTTGTGCTTTTTTGGTTATATAGTCTTCACTTTTATCTGCCATGTAAACTGACAAGAATGCGTTCATATTCTCAAATATGTTTGTCAAACCAGCAAAATATCAAATTGTTTTGATATTCATCAAACGTGTTTGACAAACCGTTTGATGGAGCGTTCACACTTGCAAATCCGAGTGAATCAAACCGTGTTTGTCAAACATATTTGAGCATGTGATTATGTGAACCCCCCTATTCTCAAATATGTTTGACAATCACGGTTTGATTCACTCGAATTTGCAAATGTGAACGCTCCATCAAACGGTTTGTCAAATACGTTTGATGAATATTAAAATAATTTGATATTTTGCTTGTTTGACAAACATATTTGAGAGTATGAACGTATTCTTGTCAAACCAAAACGACGGTGGCGGTGCCACTGGCCTGGGAGGGCATTTGCTCTGTAGATAATGTAGAGTTAAAAACACATTGAAAATCTCATTAAATCTCTCTAGCGATAATCACTCCATCCTATAGGCCTAGACTATCGTCCCGAAATTCGACTCATTAATAGTACTATAGGTTTTATATACAATGGTTATTGTGACTTGTGAGGCATCAGTGAGGTTGCCAGAATAAGGCTGAATATTGAAAATAACTTTTACAAAATAAACCTACCCGAATTGAAATGACAAAACTTAAACAATTTGTGAGTTGTGACTTGCTCTGAAGGAGATCACAATTTCGATTATTTTTATGACTGTCACAAGTTGTGCCATAGTCACAGAGAATTCGAAAGTCAAGAAATCAGTTTCACTTCTTGCTGTGACTTGTGATGTATCAGGCCGGATTTACACGACTGGCAAAGTTGCCAATATTTCTGCCAAAAAAATGGTAAAATAATGGCAGAAATAATTTGTTTATGACAGGCATTTCACGAATTCAAATAATGGCAGATTTAAAAATACTGGCAATATGCCATTAAAGAATGAGCAAGTTCATTCTTATCTAAAATGGCATAATTTCGGAAAATGGTGTCAGTAAAGTGTGTATACATAGTCATATTAATGGCAGCATTTAATGCCAAATTATCTCTGCCATTTTATTTTGGCAAAAATATTGCCAGTATTTAAGGCTCTCCCAAACCAATGCGAAACATTCGGTGTGGCGAAGAAACATTCGCAGTTGGTGTGGGCACTCTCATTTATCATCGCGTAAATAAATTTTGAAATGCGAATGTTTCTTCGCCGCGTCGGTGTGGGCACTCTCATTTATCACCATGTAAATTAATTTTGACTGACGAATGTTTCTTCGCCGCACCGAATGTTTATTGGTTTGGGAGAGCCTTTAGAGCGTTTACACGATGAAAAGAAAAATGGCTATAATTTGACAAATATAATGGCATTTTGCCAGTCGTGTAAATGCAGCATTACACGATGAAAAGAAAAATGGCTATAATTTGATAGATATAATGGCATTTTGCCATTCGTGTTAATGCAGCATCCGGGATGTTGGGGAGAATCGGGCTGACAATCTAAACAGGGTCTAGGGGTGTAAAACTGTTCGTTCCTACTGTACTACGCGTTTTTTTTTATATAAACAAGCTTCATAAATAACTCACCACTGGCCGTCAAAAACTTACCATACCATACCCAAATGTAGGTCGCACAGTCCGAGTACGAGAGGAGTCCGCTGAAACACCTAAAAGTAAAAATCTAAAAACACAAAAAGAGAAAGCGTTTTTAAATTACAAGTTTCCCGTCAAAGCCGCAAAAGTTCAAAACACAACACAATGATACTCGAACAAGTGCAATACGTACAAAATATTCTAGATAAATATGAAATAAATTTATTAAATTCCTTATTCATAAATTTCACATTAACCATCATCCTCCTGGGATTGCTAATCAATGCAATCGAACCACACCTGCCGGCTTTTATCACACAATCATTTCGCTATGGCAAACACAGTCACAAAGGAGAACAGAATGCCCTCATAGGCAAGTTAGAAATACCAAAATCCTGGTTTAGTCATTTTTATGTTTTTGCCTTCGGCTGGTCCCTGCTTGCACTCTCACTCAATCTGAAAGTTCTTATCCATGGCAGTACGGCGCCAGATTGTGTTGTTGATTTTTTGGACTTTGTAGCTGGTGGCAAAGATCGAAAGGTCTTTGTGAATTCAACTTCGGGCTTCGTGGCAACAGTTCTTATTACCATGCAATGTGTCCGCCGATTCTACGAGACAAATTTCATACAAATATTCTCGCCGAAGAGTAAAATCAATTTGTCGCACTACATCGTAGGATTCTTTCATTATTTTGGTTGTATAACTGCGGTATTAGCCAACACCGAAGGATTTGTTAGAGGTTAGCGCTCGTTTACTAAGAAATTGATGTGTGTTTGGTTATAAGGAATTTGATTATTGTTTCAGGAACAACACCATCATCATTCTCATTCCAGAAGATCACGTTTATGCAGTACATTTGCTGCTTCATCTTCCACTTCAGCTGGTCGCAGCAATACAAATCCAATATGATTCTAGTCAATTTGCGTAAAGACCCCGCTGGCAATACAATCACTGACAAACATCTCATGCCCCAGGGTGGTTTTTTTGAGTTTGTTTCATCGCCTCATATGTTCTTTGAAGTTGCCATGTACGTGGCTATCTCTGGCGTGATTCCAGCCAGTAGTACTTGGGCATATATTGTGATTTGGGTAATTGCCAATCAGGTAAACTATCAATAATTTTGCCATCACGGTCAGTTTAAAGCTACAATTTTTTTATTTTCCAGACTGAAAACGCTTGGCTTACACACAAATGGTACAAAGAAAACTTCAAGAACTATCCTAAGAGACGTTATGCCATATATCCTTACATCCTCTAGATGTAATAATTTTATTTAAAGCTGTTATTAAAACACACATTCCATAGTCTGATTTATGGGCTGATAATAATAAGTGCAATAGTTTTTAACAATTTCGATATTATGTTCATTTGATTTCTTGTCAGGTGCTATACTAAAGTTAAACAAAAAAAAAAAACGCGAACTTAGTTCACACGCTTGGTTCCGTTATAACTATTTAAAAAAAAATAATTTTTGTTATTTTGATCTTAAGTTTTTAAATAAATATTAGCAAAGTACGGTAGATTTAAATTTATTCTATATAGTTGTCATTTAACAAAACTTTGCATAATTTGAGTATGCGAAATATTTGGAGCTACAACGAATCTTTTCATGTTGACAACGTTTGAACATGGCGACGCCGGATTGCGTCAACCGTCAGTGTGGCGCTTTCATTTATAGCCATGCAAATTAAATATAACTACCTACATGGCAAATTTTACAACGTTAAAAATGTTGACAATATGCGATGAATTATTTTAAAATCCAAACAAATTGTATGGGCATTTTTTTTTGTTTTAGCCACTAGAGGGGACATACACATAACAACCGCCTAGCACCTTAGCCGTTGGCAGACTATTGTTTTCGATACCACGATATATGCACCTACATACCCTCATACTCATATTTTGGTTATCAATCCACTCCCAAAAATTTGCTGTGGGCTCTGGGTCTAATATCTAAGGTATTCGGCCCTATCGAGGTAACCGTCGGAGCGAAATTCTCTCCGATTTTCTACGAATCGGAGACATTTTTGCTTCATGGTAGCTCTCCGATCTGCTGGTCGGAAATTCTCTCCGATGAAATTCGACGCATGCCATTTACATGCGATGCTTTGCGAGGAATTCCTTCTAATTTATTCTTGACAGATGCAAACAAAATTTTCTCCGAAGTCCTCCGACAAGTTCTTGTTGCGGAACCGACAAGTTCTTGTTGCGGAAAGTGGTTTCTTGTTGCGGAAAGTGGTTTCTTTTTTGAAAAACAAAAAAAAAATATATATATTTAGTAATAAACAAATAATCTTTATTTATGTATGTACGTTAACTTGTGTTATTTATAATGAACGCATGGTGAATCTGCTGACCGAATATCCCGACATTGCTCAAAATTACACAAAAAGGTGACCAGAAATTCTGGCTGTGCTTTGAAGATCGGTCAATCAGCTGAATATTCATTGGGACCATGACACAGGGATGTTGGTGGATGGAAAAAAGTATGTTCGTGATCTTTTGTTTTGTGCATTCATCCATTTACATTGGGGCCCTGGGTCTAAGTTAAACATACTTTTAGTTGAATTTTCGGACGCTAAAGGTTAGACCGCACTAGGCGGAACTGCACTGCAGCGGAACTGCGATTCAAAATAATTTGTATGAAATTGTATGAAGTTCAGTTGCCGCTTAGTGCGATATAGCTCATACAATTTCATACAAATAATGTTTTGCCGCGTCGTGAAGTGTAGTTCCGCTGCGGTTGTGTGCGGTCTAACCTTAATTCTATTTTTTTAAGTTTATCATTTCAAAATATTTGAAGCAACCAAGTTAATTATCTTATAAAAATATAAAACCAACAATTTGTAATTAAAATCGGTCTTTATCCATTGAACCAAAATTGTCTCAAACTGTAGTTTAGTTAAACCTGGGTCTATCTGCGACTATGAATATGCCCCATTGTGATTAAAGTATGTAAATTTCATATATTTTATTATTTTTAATTGCTTGTGTCAAATAAATAAAATTTGTTTCAAAAGTTTTTTTTTTTCAATTTATTCTTTTTTTGACACTTCAAACGAAAAAAAAATTTAATTTCATTTCTTAAAACCGCTAGCGCATTATAATTGAAAAAAATCCTTTTTATAAACAGTTAATTACGCTCTCCCACCAATTTTTCATAGTTTAAAAGGCTTATGGTGTTTATTTAATAAGAAATTATCGAAAATATATCGCTTTTTTGATATATCGGTTAATTTGCACATCTTTGCCTGAAATGTATATCCATCGCAATGCGTCGTCTCATTTCAAAGCGGAGAAAGTTATTTCGTTGCGGAGAAAGTTCCGCTCCGACGGTTACCTCGATAGAGCCGATTATCAGGCGCAGCTTGTCAAATTTCAAGATGGTTGCCCCTTGTGTAAGTACACAGTAAAGAAAAACAAATTTGTGGTGATTGTTTGAAATTTAATTTTTTTACTATTGATTTTGACAACATGCGCAGAACTGAATAAAAATGAAAACGCTAGTGATATTACCTTTAATATATGTATCTTGACCACTTATTACCTTTTTTGAGGAGGATCAACAAGGAGAAAGCTCGATATGTTTGGTGGCAGAAAATAATAACGGATAACAAACCTTGTGCCCCATGCACATGTCCACACTAAACAGAATTTCAGTATGAAAATTCAAAATCATAGTTAGCGCATAACTTTTTTCACAAAGTGATTTGAAATGAGCTGCAATAGTAACTACTGTATTTCATAATTTTTTTCAAAGAAATGTGTCGTTATGAGTTCCTAGACCAGTGGCCAGACATTTTTGCTGATTCTCCTTTATTAATCATAAAGCTATTAAAATACCTATATGTCGGGAGGCGACCGAAGGTTTACCTATCTCATCGCGGCTTCAAAAAAGAATGATGCCAGTTCATATCTTTAGTCTTAACTTTAACAAAACCGCTGGTCGGACAAGGTTTTTCAGGTGGCAATGGGTAGAAATCTCACTTTTTCGGTTGCATTTTTGGCTTAGGATACCTAAACCATGATACATTTTTATAAATGGGGTATCAAATGAAAGCTTAGACTGCCCTCTTTACAAAACCAGTCAAACAAAATTTCGACCCTACCCATTCTTTTTACCAAAAATTTGACTGTAAACCTAATAGACCGAGAGTCCAGTTATTGGGTGTGAGAGATAGCAAAAATTCTTGCTTTTTTAAGATATGCCCATACTCTTTATATGCAAATATGAAAATCTTGCATGTCGGAGTTGGGGCTTTTGTACGTAATCAGCCCAATTCTAAATTAGCCCTATTCTGAGTTTCACCCGGAAAAAATTTCGCACGACAATGTTTCGTTCGCCCGGATTTTGAAAGCTATTGCGAGTTTCACCTTCCATTTTACAACAAGTGTAATTGGAAATCTTGCTGTAAATCAAATGACACATTTCACCAATAAGGTAATTTTTACGAATGGGGAACATTTGAGAGAACAAATCTCCCGGGGAATATTTAGAATTAGGCTGAATTTATTTATTTTTTTTAATCGTTAGAGCAGTTTTTGTAATAAATCAATATTTGTTATATGGCATGTACCGTTATTTCTCGGGCTAAAAACAAAAAAAAAAAAAACTTATTGAGCTCTAGGGAAATCCCTAAAAGCTTAAATCCAAAGTTTTAAAAAAATCGGTTCAATGGCATAATTGTGGGACCTACTTTTTCACGTTCTCTATCATCGTTATGGAAAATCGAGTTCGAATTTATTTACGAATCCAAAACTTGACCTAGAGTACTGCCGTCCTAAGGAAAAGGGGCGTATCTCTATTTTTGTAGTTTTGAGATAAATGCATTGCAATGTTTTTGGGTCATTTTCATTTCCAGTTGGATATGTATTTTTTTTTTCAATACAAACATAAGAGAATGTTTAACGATTTCAAATGACTTTAAAGTCGATTCTTGACTTTTGGCCCTAACGCCCTTTTTCAAGTAAAAACAAAATTTAAGGGTTCTTGTTGTAGGGCTTGTTTTTGTACAGATCGGCTGTTGTCCGTCCTTCAATTTAGATTTATGTGAATGTTTCGCCGTTTATATGGCAAACATTTTGCAACGGCCCAATGACCGATAAGAAAACGGTCAACGCCCTCGATTGTAGTTTCAAATAAAAAGTAAACTAAAAAAAAAAGTACTAACTTTTTTGTTTTTGGTGTTAAACTCTTTTAAGTTTATCCCTTTTTTTTATTATTTTATTAATTGAAAAAACTCATCTTTATAAAAGAAAAAAACTCGTGAAACAACACTTTCTGCTTCATTGGGATAGAACTATAGAAAATAGTACACACATTGGAGATCTCGATTTATTTAAAGAGGAAGCTTAAAAGAAAAGGAAATTAATTTGTATCCCACACACATAAAGTTCATCATTACCTGTAGGGATAACCTTGCGCTTTCGATCTGAACACGGATAGCAAAAATGAGAAGAATACTGCAACAAGGATTAAGCCAGCAATTGCCATAATGCGTCCTTTGCGCATATCACTCTGCCAACCAGATTCAGTGAGCAAAATCATTCCAAGGACAATCATGGCATCTGAACAAGATAAAATCAAAATAAGAAATTTAAAGAGATAATTCTTGGCAGATACTTACTTAGAAACATGACAATGTATGTCTCAATGACTAATTGACCCTGTGAAGAGCCATGAATGTAAGCCACTCCCCCGTTTTGGCTTTTATGGACAAGAGGCGGACTACGAATGTGATTCCACATTTGTCCCGAAATCATAGCAAAGCAGAATAGCACAGCTATTGAGCCCCACAATTGTTTGTTATACAAGAATTCGAGGTTATTACGACGTAGGTACAAGAAAGCACCCAATAAAGCAGCAAGTGTAATCACAGCAACAGTTCCCGAATAGTTTGGTGGTCGGAATACGCGAATCTGGATGTCGGTGCGTTCATGAACAAACTTGGCAATCGATTCCGCAGCAAATCCAACTCGATGGATGTCCATGGTGTCAGCACCTTTTGGCTTGCCCTTTGCCGGGAAATGCATAAACACTGGCGCTGTGTTGAGACGGAGCATTTGAAAGACATCCGAACCATCGTCAAAGTCCACCATAGCAAAGAATAGTTTATTCGAGTAGATAGGTGAGTAGCGGTAGGAATTAGCAACGATGTTGAATTCGTCGTGGGCATGTCGACAGATCTGACATTGTCGAGAAGGTGCCAATGCAGTTAGCATCACTATCACAGAGTAGTTTCGGGGGGATTGCTTAACGTAGTCGCGGAACTTTTGTCCGTTGAAGCGAAGCAGGGATTTTTTCATATTCATGTCGAGGAGGTTTTGAACCTTTTCCGATATGGTTAACCCGCCCTGTATTAAAAGAATAGATACTTTTTTTAAAAAATCGATATTTTGAAACGAATTTTATTTGGAGCATTAAGTTTGCCACAAATAGGAAAAGGTTAGATCTTATATTTATCTATACTTTGCAGTTTTTAAACATAGTCTGTATATAAAAAACACTTTAATGAGAATCTAATGAATTTCTTATCAGTTTATTTTTTTTATATGGACCACACATACATTTTACAAGTGACGTGGCCTCAGACTGGAGCACCTCCACCCAAGGCACATTTTTTTCTTTTTACTGACCTTTTGTTTACTCTGGGCATCGGTTATTACCAAACAAGCGATAACCACCAGGGCGAAGATAAATAACGTCCGCAGAAGCAGCATATTTATTTTAATATATTATTTTGATCTTTTATTTAAAAAAAATTTCGAATGAAAAACTTGTGAACAATTTTTTCTTCGATTAAAAAAGACCAAACAACAAACCCGGCTAAAAAAAATATGATGTGTCAAAGGTGACAATCAAGTGGAATTTTATGAAATCGAAATGCAATCGGTAGGGTAGTCTAGTTCAGGTGATAAGGACTGTGGACGGTGTCTTAAGCCGGGTACACATTATCAAATCTGTTTGACGTCAAACATCAAACAAATTTATGAACTAGTTAGAAGTATTGTATATATAGTACCATTGTATATAAAACCTATAGTACTATTAATGAGTCGAATTTCTGGACGATAGTCTAGGTCTATAGGTGGAGTGATTATCGCTAGAGAGATTTAATGAGATTTTCAATTGTGTTTTTAACTCTACATTATCTACAAAGCAAATGCCCTCCCAGGCCAGTGGCACCGGCACCGTCGTTTTGGTTTTTTGATAGTACTATAGATATTTATATACAATGATAGTATGTACTATCAAAAAACCAAAACGACGGTTGCGGTGCCACTGGCCTGGGAGGCCATTTTCTCTGTAGATAATGTAGAGTTAAAAATACATTGAAAATCTCATTAAATCTCTCTAGCGATAATCACTCCACCTATAAGCCTAGACTATCGTCCCGAAAACCGACTCATTATTAGTACTAAAGGTTTTATAAACAATGCTAGCAGGTGTTCACATTCAAATTAAAGAATAGACCTACTTTTTGCAAAGCATACAAAAGTGAGAAATAAATATGTATTCTGGAAATCTGTTTGTTTGCAAAAAAAAAAACAATTGAAAATTGTGTATGGTGGCTTAATTTATCTGCCAGAACAATTTTCGTACGTTTTTTGTAAGCTGGTTTTTCTGACTTTTGTAGTTTTTGGTAAAAGTAGGTCTATGTAGTTAAGCCTTAAGTTAGTGACACTTAAGAGCCCAACACGGGATACTTAAGTGCAACTTATTCAGGTAAGTGAACACTGCAAAAATTGGCATATTGTATCCTATATATCGCTTTTAAGTGCCACTACTCTTACTGTGAAACTGATCCTAAGGAAGATAAGCTGTGAAAAAACTCTGGACTCTTTACACTTTTCAATCCATTCCTATCAAATATTAAAAATTTAGAGTGAATAAAGAGTAGCCATAGAAAATGACATGAGCAGCACTTCCAGTACAGCAAAACTTTTTGGCTAAGTCATACTTAAAGTGCAGTGGTGCGACATCGGTATACATATTATCCGCGTTTTATTATCCACAAAGATCCATATGGATGATCCTGTGATAGTATAATACTACGTTTCCACCAACCACTAAACCGAGATTTAGCTAATGATATTTGTTTCATGTTTCCACTGCACAAAAAGATCAAAATAATATAATTTTGAAGTCGTAAGCTATGTTCCTGCATTAAAATATTCAATGATTAAACTTTCTAAGGGTTTCAAAATCAACAACAACTAACTTTTTCTATGATGGTTTTCAATGATAGCTATAATGGACTCTTAGGGCCCAGTTATAGCTATCATTGGAAACGATCATTGATATTAATTGTCAATTTTGAGAGATTCAGAAGTTAAAACAAATGATTATTGTGATGCCAAAGTAAAGCTAATTGACTTAATAGTTATTTCTAGGTAAAACGAAATTCAATTTGACACAATATTTCTCATAAAATGATTTTTAATTTTTCAATGATGAACTACCTTACCAACCCAACTAACAAAATTACTTCCGATTTCAGACATTAAAGTTTACTTCGTTTCTTTAGTGACCCAGAAATCCTTCTGACGGGAAGCCAAATCGTTATAGGATTTAAAGGTGATGTAACTGATCCATTAGGATTTCAATTAGCAATAACATCAGCGTCACAATGCGATGAACTGATGTTTCTTATCATATCCAATAGTGATCCAAAGAAATATTAATGCAATCCTTAAAGTTAGTATCTTGCTCGGGTCGCTATAATGTTTATATAAGCAAATATGAAAAGTCTTATATTGCAAACGTCATGAATCCATTTGCAATTCAAGTAAAACGTGTTATGTGATTGTAATAATTAATTTGTAATTATGCGAATGAGCGCACGCATTTTTAGTTTTTCAAAAATGTGGGCATCTTTATTGAAAACATTAGGCTCTTATATTAATTCATGTGCAGAAGGCGATAACGCTTTCAATAGATTTTTTTTAGATAAATTATGAGTTTAAAAATTATTTGAAGGAGAAAGTCAATCGGTTTAAATGCTAATTATTTCATATAAGAGATTGGCCGAGCGGGAAGCGAGCTCGACAAGTAGTGCAAGGCATCCAGAGTTCGATCCCTAGGCATACCTAAATGATTTTTTTTTATTTTTCTTCACACTCTATACTTTACTCCGCTAGCACTTCTTTCGAACTCTCTTAGAATGTTCTTCATAGCAACTGAATATCCTTCATTAAGGTGCTATAGGAGTTAAAAAGTTCTCCTTTTTAACTCTATGGAGTACTGAAGAGAGATTAAATGAGTGCAATAAACGATTATAAATAGCTTCTATGGATGAGTATAGGAGTAAAATTGTAAGTTGGGAATGACCGTTGAAATAATTAAAAGTTACGTTATGGGGAAGATATGCCTCAAAATATTTTTTTTGGAGAAGAAGTAATATTGAAGTCGTTATAGCTACCTTTCTGCATTGAAATATTCAATGATTAAACTTTCGAAGGATCTCAAAATCAACAATTTACTTTTTCAATGATGGTTTTCAATGATAGCTATCATTGAAAACCATCATTGAAAAAGTTAGCTGTTGATTTTGAGACTTTAATAAATTGAATATTTTAATGCAGAAATATAGTTTACGACTTCAAAATTATTTCTCCTCCAAAAAAATTCATTTTGACCCATGGCCCATCTTTGCAAATATTAATTGTCTATTTTGATAGATTTTGAAGAAAAAATAAATGATTATTTTGATGCCAAAGTAAAGCTATTTGACTTAATAATTATTTCAAGGTAAAACAAAATTGAATTTGGCACAACTTTTCTCATAAAATGACCTAACCAATGATCGTTGACAAAATTAAAAGTTACTTTATGGGGAAGATATAGACCAAAATGATTTTTTTTTAGAGGAGAAATAATTTTGATGTCGTAAGATATATTTCTGCAGTTAAATATTCAATGATTTAACTTTCGAAGGGCCTCAAAATCAATAGCTAACTTTTTCAATGATGGTTTCCAATGATAGCTACAACTGGGGCCTTTTAGGGAGAGCCTTCTTGGCTAGTTTTAATCATGTGTACCAGTGCATACAAGGGCTTAAACAAATACGCTTAAAACTACCATACCCGTCATATGTCGGTAATAACGTCAAATTTCATATCATTTTGTTCCGCTTATTTCACTAAGGTGTAAGCAAGACAACTCTTAAAGGAGAAGTTCTTACTCCTCATATAAGGTCATGTTCTTTTCTTGCGAATGAAAGTTTGCTCTGTACAAAACGGAATAAATATGGACTCAGGTGCAGTTGTACCAAAGTTACGAGAAAAATTTATCAAATTGTGTATTGATTGAGACATTTCCTCATTAAAATTATCTACTGTTAATTTAATTAATTTTAAACATCAGTAATAGAAATAATAAAAGTGAATTTAAGTTTATTAAGAGGAATAACAAACAATTTTCGTCTATCAAATCTGGAGATCGATTGAAAAAGTGAATTTCCTTTTATCTCCTTTCCTTGGCCCTTATGGTTTTCTCGTTCTAACTGGCCCCTTTTCTCAGTGAGTGTGAGTGGTTTATAACCAAAAGTTCAAATTAAATAAAAACCCATTAAAAAAAAGAGTAAGCTAGTATGAACAAAAATAGTGCTTTTCCAGTCTGTTGAGTTCCTTCTGTTTCTCACCAAAATTTTAAATTATCTATGCAAATGAAAGAGAAATTGATAGGAGGTTGACGCTTCGAGTTATTCGAATTATTCTATTTTTAATTGATTTGCGACATATTCGTGTTATTATTGTTGTACTATAAAACCAAAAGACTTTCAGTGTGGTTTTATTAAATTTTAAATAAATAAAGCAAAACATTTCTCATTGTATAGATATGTGCATTTTCCTCGAAGTTTAATGGGAAGTGTATCTTATTCTTCTTTCCGATAAATCTTCTTTTTCACCGGTGGCGGTGGGAACGGTGTTGTTGTCATTTCTCATTTCGTTCTCTTCTCTGGCTGCATTGACAAAAAATAAACTTTTGATTGTTGTTTTATTTCTAATCAGCTGCGTTCGTACCGTGCATTAGAAAGGGATAACTAGTTTCATTTTTTCTTATTATTTTTGTTATTGTTTTTAGTTAATCTGCTTGTCATATAACTTTTTTTTGCTGGATTTCAAAAAAAAAAACAAGTGTATTGAATTTTCACGGAAAAACTAATAAGACTGTCAACATAGAAGTTGTCCTTCGAATATTTGAAAGAAAAACGCGTTTGGTTTGGATAAGTGATTCCTTAGTGGGATTTAGTTGAGGAAGTTAATTTTCATTTTTAAGTGTTGATCGGACAAAAAGTGAGATAAATTAGCGATTTTTCTTACATCGACATCGAATCTATCAAGCTGGAGCGTATACCGGAATATTTACGCGACACTGTCGACTGGCTTATGGGGTAAGTTTTCACTTCTTTATTTTTTAAATTTTTTATTTTATGTGTAAAGTACATACGTTCCTATCATTGCTATAACGTATATTATGTAGGAACTGATTCAATACTGTCCCCTTGCTATGGGTCATTTGTACTCGATGAAAAAATACCCTTAACTATCTACTAAAATCGCAATTCTGGAGCGTAACAAATATTCATTTAAAATAAATGCATAATTATTTAATTTCTTTGGTTATTCGAAATTATTCAACAGAAAAAAAAATGAAACATAAGAAGTCTCGTACCCAGCTTTTTATTTTTTATTTTGCTTTTGTGTTTTGACAAAATAGTCTAGGCTTTGGGGTTATCCACAAGCCACAATATTATCGATTCATTTAAAAATTTAAAATTAGTTTGTTGTTGTTGATGTTGAAGTAAATCCAAAACAACCAAATAAAAAAAAAAAAACAACGAAGAGGAGGAGGAAAAAATGATAATAATTTATTATTTGATTTATTTTATTGTTAGTTTTTGTTGTTGTGACCCATTTTTAGAAAATAACTTGTGTAGGTAGGTATTGCCAGTCGAAGAATTATTCATGCAATAAAAGTTAACATTGCATTTAGCAAATTACGGAAAACCGAGAGCTTTAAAGAGGGACATGTTTATGCAATCTAGACTGACAGGCAAAATTACATCAAGTTGTTTTAGTGAATAGGTTTTGAATAGGTAATTAGTTTAATTCCCATTAGTACGGGAGCCGATGGTAGGCTTCCTAGGCTTATCGCGTCTACTGAAAAAAATAATGCCAGCTCATACTTTTAGTCCTTACCTACGCACATTTAAGAAAAAACGCTGATATGAGAAGGTTTTTAATGTGAATATGGGTAGAAAACAAACCTTAGAGACAGAGAGAATCTAAGCTCTAAATTCATCTAAAATTCATCCAATTTTATGTATAAATGCAACCGAAAGTGTATTTTTTCTACCCATCGCAACCAGAAAAATCTTGTCCGACCAGCGGATTAGTTAATGTTAATATTAAAACAGTTGGCATAATTGAGATGAAGGTGCATAAACCTACGGTCATTTCCTGTTATAAATTATTTTTTTTTTGAGTTTTTAGAAAATTGCCTCCCGCGTAAATGGATAAAATTGGACCCTTCCTTTACGACGTTGCATTTTTTTTTGTTTCCGCCAAAATCTGTATGTTTAGAATCTATTTGATTAAACACTAACTTCCCTGTAAAAGTAGGTGTTCCTTTATTTTGCGTTGAAACATACAAAACGAAAAAAGTCATCATACATAATATAGGTTTATTTTGAAGCTACATTCATACCATTGTGTTATTTAAATGGTCTAATCGGCTTTGGTTGCAGTGCTTTAAGCGGTCAACTGTTTAGGACTCAGTCCAATATGTGTGGCTTTATTCCGGCAAAACTTCTCGAATATTGACCTCGAGTTCGTCCAAAGTGATGGCTATTTAGCGAAGACTAAGAGATTGACGTAGACCCCAGACAAAATAATCGACTTGTGTCAAGTTGCATGAAAGCGGCGGCCAATTAATCAACGGGCGTTGCGTTTCTTGTGTGTTCGGATCACTGCTCTGGCCACAGAAAGTCCGTTAACATCATTCTATACCTGATACCACTGACGGTAATGGTGTCTCCTTCCATATTTCCCAAGAAATAAGGTACCTACGAAGATGCCGCAGACCATAAACCGGACCAAAAAGTTAATCTTTGTAGACTATGCATTTATGCTATAAAAATATCATCAGCCAAAAATATGGTTTTTTGCCAAAATTCCGATCTTCAGATTTAAAACTACGCTTGAATTTCGATAAAATTTTGTAATAATTTCCACACATACGACTGGACTTACACCATGTATGTATGATGAACTGGCAAACCTTACTGAATATTTTGCAAGCTGTATGGTTTTGTAAATTAGCTAAAACATAACAGTCTTATTCCCAAGATTTTTGGGCAGAAATTGGCAGTCTGTTAAATTTTGAAGAGAGGGGATGAAATTCTCTCGAAGAGGGGAAAACTGCAGAAAACTTTTGGAGAGGTTTCTTGGCAACAATTTTTGCCACACAATTTCACACAAATATTCTTTAAATTTATTTAACCTTTTTCATTCGAACGCGAAGCAAACCAAACCGATGACCCTAAAAACAGTAAACAGTACAGTACCTCAACCTGACATTCGAGAGACTAACAATTATTGCACAAAGAAATTTCTTGGACAGAATTTGTCAGGAGGGGAAATTGTTTTACTATCTTGTGAGCACTCTCTTCTGCCCGAAACTACCAAATTTGTGAATTGTGAAACAGCATTTGGCCAACAATTGTTGACAATTTGCAGTTTTGGTCAAGGTAGGGAACAGATCTAACACTACTACTTGAATAGATGGGAAAGTTCCAAGGTTGGCCCTTTTCGGTTCCACCTTCTCAGTTGTCATTTGATGGAGATCCTCAATCCTGTGATGGAATAGGTGTAATTTGTAACTACGAACGGGTAATCATTTAAAACATTAATTGACATAAAACAGCTGTACGATGCTATTGACTGTAACAGTTTTTAAAAATTGTTCTTTACTTTTATAACTTGTATAAGTCCGTATACCTGTCTGACGGTAACTTGTCAAATCAACTCATAGGTTTATAAAAAAATCAGATTTAATAAATATAGGCAACCTGCAAAAAGCCTTCATAACTGTTGGAGCAATGAGACTACATCATTCGATAACTAGATGGCTTTACCGAAACCAACCCTGTACTTGTGTTAGTTGGTTTCATCATTCAGATACTCACAGACTCTCTCAACAAAACGACGTGCCTCAAGTCAGCTGCTGGTATTTTATTTGTCTACAAGAATTTGCTTGTATTTTAAATAATTGTTTAAAAGTATTTATTTGTGCGTTCCTCACGAACAACATTCGGCGACAAGTTCTAAGTACGTAACAATAATTATTATTATGTAAATAAAATGTGAATCATTGGCTTTTAATCAAATGTAAATTTCTGATACCACGTTTATGGACTTACGCAAAATACCTTCATATGTATAAAGAAACAAACAACTTTACAAATACACCAAGCTTATAAATTATAACGTTATTATAACCGATTAAGCGATTCCATAATATTCTGTGTGTGAACATACTACATAAATACATACATACATACTGTCTTACTCTTATTGAGTTTTCTGATTTTCAGCTTGAATTCCATTTTCACCTTCTTTGAAAAAACAAAAAAAAAACTAAAAGCGAAAGGGTTTCTCAGCTAAGCAACCAACATTCAAGCCGCCAACACCAAACTGTCACTCGATCAATAGTTTCTTCCGCTTTTGTGTGCTTTTACCTACTTCCCATTCCAATCCAACTCGATGGTTGACAACTTAGTAACAGACTATACGACAGTTTTATATTTTGTTTGCATGCACCGCCCACTCGAGTAAAAAAGCAAAATAAAAAATCCTTGACATTTAATTCAATTAGTAGCTCTATGCACATTGCACTATGCAAAATGTTAGGGGCAGAGAAAATTGCTCGCGAAAACAGCCCTCTTAGTCTATACTACTCTTTGAAAAGTATTGTTTCACAGTTACAAAGCTTCTTTTATCAGTCAACCTCAATCGCATTACACTCTCGATTAAAAAAAAATCCAGTAAAAGTATATAAAAAAAGCGTTTGGATTGGTTTGAAACAAAAAATATGACGTGGTTTTCCTCCATAGTGAACGTAATTAAAATAATACGTTTTTAATTTAACTTTGGCTAGTTGTACCTAGTTACTCAAAGACGGCGCGAAAATTTTCATAACAATTCTGATTAAAAAATGTTGTGGGCTCTTTCAAATTTAACTGGCAGTAATCGGGTCAGTCGGGCTATTCTTGTGCGTTATTCAGCTGTTCCTTTGGATACGGACTCAACGCCACCAACTCCTGTTGCATCGTCTGCATCAACATCGACGACATCGGCCAATAGTCGTTCAAGGAATATACCCGGAAGGGCAGTGCCTAGACATGCACCACAAATAATATTGCCATTGGATGTAGAAGAAACTGTTACTTGTTTTTGCAGGTAACTTTTAGAATTTTTTAAGGAAGCCTTTGATTTTAGGATTCAAATGAGCAAAGGGGGCGTTGAAAATTGAAATGCAGTTCAGTTATACTACATCATAGATTACTTTGAAAGTTTAGTAAATATACCCAGCAAAATTTTCAATAAACCCACATTTTGATAAGTTATAAATTAAATACATGTGTTATATTTATATTTTCCTAAACTAGAAATTAGACAAACCTCAGTGTTGTGCTGTAAACTTGTAGGAACTCCATTCAAATTTTAAATTATTGTTTTTTTTTTTCATTTGAGTTTATTATGAATACTTTGACTTGGTTTTGACAACAAACAAATAATTGAGGTTGTGCATTATGATGCTTAAGTTAAAAAAAATAGCGTTTCATCCCTGTGAGCTTGAGCTTATCAGTTGACAAGTGAGGACCTAGAAACAGAGTTCGTAGAATTATGAAAATATAATATATCTTGTAACTTCAAAATGAGGAAATAGAAGAGCTCACCGTGAAAACGTTTTGTTTTAATAATTCATTATGGATTTTTTTCAAAAGTTTTTTTATTTTTTTAAACTGTACTTTGGATTAATAGCTTGCTATAAGCAAATAGCTCTTCCGAACTTTTGCAAATAAGCACAGAGTTTCGGCAAGTAGGTGCATTATGATATTCTGGTGCAGATAGTGAACAGGTTAGGCGTCAACCCTGAATGCACTATCTTCAAAAGATTCTGCCAAGTACTGGGATACGTGGACGGCATAACATCATCAGCCGCTCCCAACGTGCCAACGACCAAGTACCTGCTATAGAAAACAAAAAAGCATCTGTCCACCGCCTAGGACAAAACGTCACTATTAATAGCAACAACTTCAAAGTATTTGAGGAGTTCATCTACGTCGGAGTAAAAATTAACTCCACGAATGAAACCATAGTGGTAATCCGGCGGTTTGTCGAAACAATCGGGTTCGCCTTACGCGTAAGGAGTTTACGGGTAAGGCGAAGAGCATGCATCATGCTCTACTTAACCCTTTTACTGCCAGTCCTGCTATACGCCGCTGAATGCTGAATGATAAGCAGGAAGGGAGAACTGATACTGGCCTCCTATAAAAAAAAATTCTCCGATGGATATTTGGTCCTGTGCGCGAGGGACCAAATGTTTACTGTCTGTAGTCCAGACAGTAAAAATACGTCGACTACATTGGGTCGGTCACATCGAGCGAACGGATAAGAATCCTCTAGCCGAAAGAGTCTTCGAATTCCAGCCCCCAGCTTCGAGACAACAAGATAGACCAAGCCTCCGGTTTAAAGCCCAAGCAGGGTGCTCTGTATCGTAGAGGATGGAAATACATCGAGTCTCAGGCAGTGACGCTTCGTGGGTTCCAATGATTTTAAGTGATTAGGATATGTGCAGTCGCCAGACAACAGTACCTTGGTGGCCTGCTTACCAAATGCATGGAGCAAAATTCCAGGATGAATTTTGAAACCAAGACATACATACCAGAGTTTTATTTTGTTGCTTAAATATTCTAATTTTTACCAGTAAATTCTATATATATTGTACAGGTTTATTGTATTTAATTTTGTATTAGTATATATAATTCTACGCTTGCAATAAGCTAAATGAAATAAATAAATAAATAAACAAAATAAATATAATTTTCACATTTGGGTGTCTTACAAAGAAATGCGCATACATAGAACAAAACAGTAGGTTTACGCAAAATACCATTTGACGAAAGAAATGTTGTTCTATTTGCCTTGCATCAATAGCAATTAACCTAAAAATGTACATACAAAATGACGGACAATACAAATTGTACCATTTCCCATGATTTTAAATTACACATTTCTTGAGTTCTTACTAAATCTGACGTCTGGCAATAAAAATTAAAAAAAAAACTAATAAGAAATGTTAATCGGAAACACAATTCAATAAAACAGGAAATTCCCATCGTGGCTTGAAGTGGACAATCCGACCACCTTTATACCGACTAGCTACGTGAAATTATTTTAAAGGAAATCAGAGATGAATTGTTTCGCTATCATATTTGACACTATACGAAAAGTTAATACCTATTTCGAATAAATTTGAAAATTCTTTAAGATTGCCCTTAGCGTGTTATGTGTTAGGTACCTACCTACATTAATATTACTTCACTGTCATCTTTGTATCTAAACTTCATAACTTTTAACTTCACATCTCCCATGTAACATAACAAAGACGGCGGAACATATAAATTGAAAAATTTCACTTACAATGATGTAAATGAATTTTTTGCAATATAATCAACAAATAAAAAAACAACAATAACATGCTCTGTTATACGCGCGATTATTATATTATGTATTTCCATTAACTTTTCCAATTGTTTTTTTTTTTTTTTTCATTTTCATTTTTTTCCTTTGTAAGCATTGTTTATAAAAAAATGAATTCATAATCATTTTGAGTTCATCAACAAAACAGGTGTGTGGTATAGTTAAAAAAAAATATGTATGATGTAGGTATGTATGTATTTAAAAAAAATACTCAACCCAGAAATGTTGCATAAGAAGAATGTGTCGCAATTTAATTTTATTTACTTTGCTCTTCGAGAAAATCTAAAGATATTGTTAAATGTGCACATAAATACTTTCAATACATAGTAACCCATGTGAGAAATCTCGGATTTGTTAAAATTGGTTTAATGTCAGCACACACACACACCTGCAAAACGAACTTTTACTATAGGGAGGTACTGAACTGAAATATATTTCATTATGAATCTTACCAACATTATGTTAAATGTTGAAATATCTTTCTTAATTTATTGTGTTATGAAATTTCGACAATGTTTTTAGAGAGTACTATTGACAGATATTTAAACTAATCCAAATAAACATGCATTGTTGCACCTAATATCATTATTTTATGCATTTCTAACAGAAACACAAGCTGGCTACATGGCCGCCTTAATATCCTATAACCAAGCCGATTATTTGATAATAATTTATTTACTGAACAATAAAAAATCAAAAAACACTTGCCGGGCCATGAACTTTTTGCATTAAATTTTGTCTGGAAAAAAGTAGGTGCTACCGCAAACCACTACAGTGGGAGAAACTTTCTGCTAAAGTTAGAATAAATGGAAGTTATGAATTTTTAGGAATTCAATTTGGTTTTTCATTTTAAATTATATAAAAGAGCCTCATAATGCGAGAGCGGAGCGTTAAATTTTCAGGATTTTGAGCTTGATGAATTTGTATTGGCTCAAGGAAGGACACTATCCCGGAAATCCGGGAAGATCTGGTTTTAAGTACATTTGTGCGCATTTAATCGGGAGTTAAAGCAAGAAATGGATTTCGATCGATTCGCATTGAGTCATACCGTTCGAACAAAATGTGTCAATGTTTAATCCAGAACAATAGCAAGTGTACGGTGAATTGATAGAAGTAGTAGATAACGCAAATGGCGGCAATTGCTTCCTTGATGCTCCCGGTAGCCACTGATTTTGGCTACGTTTCGTTCGAGATCTGAAAATCCTATGGCACGGTATGGCGTTACGTGAAGAAATTTCAATTGAAAACGAGCATGCGAGTTTTTTTACGAAATGACCAGTCCGCTGCAAAGTTCTATAGGAAACTGTTGCCGAAGCGCAATGACATGATTCCAGTTCACGTAGTCACTATGGCCTGATTGAATTTCCACCGAATTGTTACCACTTTAAAACGGCACGCCAGCCACCGGAAGAGATCATTACGAATTTTTTTTCCGAATATTGCTCAGAATTATACAGGCCATGATTGGTTGAGTGCATGAGCGATTTCAGCTGTAAAAAACAAGGATCTCGATCACTAGAAATTTGTCATTCAAAATCAAACTGCCGATTCACACAAAGCCGTCGACTCAGTGTTGGATAAAAACGAACCCTCATTTTTGAATTCTTTAGATTTTTCGGGCTTGCTGTCACCCAGTTTTAAATTGTTGGTCGGGTCAGTTATAATTTAGTTGCGCAATATATCAATACACCGAAACCATATAACGGAACGCGTTTGATTGAAAATAATCTCAAATCAATTGTCATTCCTCATTCAAGCGACGATTTTGTGGGGAGAATTCAAAAGCGAAGATGATTGAGTTTGCTTATTCCGAACGATTTGCTATTCGTATTTTAGAGTCTTCAATCGTTGGATTTTTATAGCATCAATCTAGAATTCTCATGTTTCTCATATGGTCAATGATACTCGTATGAAGCGAGCTCAGAAACTACCGCTTTGTACGCTCACGCGCCCGAGAATACAATGAAAAATGCAAAATACTATAAAGCACTTTAGTGGGTGGAAAGCGGTTCATCTTTTCTTAGAGTTCAATGTTCTTTTTTGTTCAAGGTTCCTAATAATAAAAAGAATTTTAACGAGTACTCCCTATCCTTGAAGTTTTGCACCTTTTATCGCATTTACTATTTTTTATTAAAAAAAAAACTCACTTTTTCTAAAATGTATTTGAAGTCCTAGTCTTAAGTGACCTTAAAAGCTGACAAGAAGCATGTTTTGGGATAATTTTGGTTGTTTAGAAATTTCAAGCCCCACTATTGTTTTTTGACAATTTAAATACTTTTTTTTCGGACATTCGATAAAATGTGCAAAACAAGGACGTGTTAAAAATAAAATAGTGCTTAAATATTTTGAAGGAATTTTTGGAATTATTTGGAAACGAAGGAAGAGGTGCACGCTCAACATTTTATATTTCTAAAATTAACCTTTTAAGAACCACTCTTTTAAATAAGTCATGATTTGATAGCAATATTTATGATACTCTGCCCTAATGTTCTCCACGACTCGGACGTAAGGTGATTATGCTGCAATGTACTTTGCACTCTCAGTGTCAAAGCTGGTTAACAATCAAACGTAATTAATTAAACTTTAATTGATTTATTGATTTAGCCAGGACACATTTCCTGTAGGTGTGTACTTGTATACTGAAGGTGTATAACTAGGAGGTGTGTGCGGAAACTGTAGCCCACCATAACGCAACGTAATGAATGCTTAAGCACCGGGCAGGTTTGCTGGTTATTGTTGGACAGTTGTATGGATGTGTAATGAGTGCATAAAGTCATCCCACTTTCGGACACGTTACCAAATTGATTTTCAATTATAATGTGTATTGGAAAATGGATACGTTAATTGAACACATATATACGTGTACTGTTAGTGCGCATTGTTTGTCATTGAATTCGACACAACAAAAAAAATTCAATATAAAACTAATTGGAAAGGCATTGAGATAAATCAATTGCTGCATCGAAGAAAAAAACATCAACAAACAAACAAAAAGGACGAAGTTGACAAACAAACAAAATAGAATGCAAAAGTAAAGAGAAATTATCTCCTTCGACAATCCTGATTCTTGAAACGACTTGCACCAGGGTTGCCGTTTTAAAATTCTGATAAACAAATCAGTACTTCTTTTTTTTTTACTTGGGGTTGGGCGGTTGGTGCAGCACGGATTGGTTTTGTTTAAATAAATAGCAATTAAAAAGCAAACTTAACATTAAGATGATGCAGAAGTCCCAAAAAGTAGGTTTTGCCATCACGTCCGTCAATCTGTATCGTATTTTACATCGAGCTCATTGTGTGGAACCATTTACTTCAAATTTGGTGCACAGCGTTTTTATGTGATTCCTCAGAAGAGAGCTTGCTAGTCTTGTTACCGATTGTCCTAGCAAAGGTTATCTGTCATACAACCATTTCGTTTTCTTTTCAAAATTTCTTGAAAATGGCTCTTTGGATTTTTAAGAATTTTTGTTTTGCCAAAGTTGGTCTAAGGGGCTATTCTATAATGTCTTAACGAAGCACAAGCGTTTATGGAAGTTGTAGAGGATGTAAAAGGAGATACCGCTGCACATTGGTTTTGAGTGTTTGAAAAAAAAAACGGAGTCGGGTTGTAAATCATTCCACATTCGTGTAGTGCGACAGAGAAAGAATCTCTATACGTAAAATTACGTCCGAAGTTGGACTCAACGGTAAACTGATGAGCATTCCTAGAAGTACGAGTATAGCACTTGAATTGTTTTAGCGGTAGGAAGGTAGCTACAAAATTCACAGCGGCAACCATAATTCACACCCTGGCTAAATAATATTGGGAGTAAATTTTTCAAGCGTGATTCTGTTGCCTCGCTCTTTAATCAATCATTCTACGGTATACGAACTTTTCTTAGAATAAAAGTAAAGAAAAAATATAATAAACCTCTAGAGATCTTAACATAGGTATAGATATGTAGCTATACAAACAGATGACGATAATGTTGCATCACTTGCTTGACTTCCTTGTTGGAAAGTATCTTAAAGATATTTAAACAACTTTTTATATTACAAATCTTTTTTCTTCGTTTCTTTCGTTGTGTCGCATCGGTCGTCTTCTTCTTCTTTAGATTACGAGCCAAGTGTAGATTTCTTGTTTGACGTCATCTGACGACATTGAAATCAAGATAATAAACTGCCAACCCCTCTGAATGGAAATTAAAGTGAGGGATAAAGAAGTTATTTGTTGAAAAAGAAATATCTTCATAAAAGTGGGTGGAATGTTGCAAGGTTGGCGAAGACAACGTCAGCGACTCGACGACCGACTCGACGCAATGACTAAGGTGCACTTATGGGTATTCTAGAGTTTTTCATCTGATGTGAGAATATTTACAATTCCATATAGCTATTAAGTGGAATTTTCCAGGATCTAAAACACAAATAAAAAAAAAAGGTATAACGCTGTCAATATATGTATATACAAAAATGTTATATTCAAATTGCCTCGATATCGTTCGAAATAAAGATTTCTCATCACGTTTCGAATGAATGGATTGTCATAAATCAGGCCTCTTTCGTATTCGTATAGAGATAGAACGGCATCGGCAGGCACGTCAATGATGATGGTAAAAGTTTTTCGTTTTGCGATTTATTGGACCAAAATGAGTTTTTGAAAGTCTAATTTTAATTTTTGAAATTCTTATTTGGGGGATTTGTTTGTTATTGGGTTCTTTTGGCAAATCAAGTGGAAAATGGTTAAAAGTTTTAGTCAAAGGAAGCTAAATTGTGTTGTAATTTAGTTTTTTATCTGTGTCTGAATGAGTAAAGAAAAAAACACCTTAAAAATGTTCCAAACTTAACAATATAGGAGATATGTCCTTTGCAAAATAGTGTATTCATCCTATTCTATTCTCTTTTGCTCTCATAATTTTGATCTTATACCATCTTTCTATATTTGGTATACCATACTTCATCTAAATCATTATGATGATACCCTCCTTCCATCGGCAATCAATGTTAAATTAAAATCAAAAATCTAATTCAACACAAAGCAACCCAGGATGAAGGATGAAATGTCAGATCAAAACAAAAATAAAATTTAACAAAGACAATGTCAATTTCAATAAAGAAACCCGTAATTTTCGGCTTATGAAAATGTCATAGTTAGTTGTACGCTATAAAAAATTTAAATAACTCACTCAATCACTTATTTTGAGTATAGGAGTTAAGGAAGGAGGTAAGGAGGTTTCCTACCCGCTCCTCCCTTTTTTGCCTTCACTTCCTGCCCTTCCCTTATTTATTCAGAAATTCTATTATACACTCGAATTTTAGGAGTAAGGATTCTTCCTCCTCTGAAAGCCCCATTCCCATATCGAACTTTTATTTTACCCAGTTAATCCACCATCAGCCATCATCATCCTATATACATACATGCAAACTCGTATATACCATTTCACTGCTGCATATCCTTTCGTTTAAATAATTCAATTGGATTCCTTCCAACTTTTTCAAACGAATGACAGAATGTGTGTATTTGTGTTCATTCTCTCTGAGTGCTAGCTACTATAGTGTACGAGGCCAATTTAAATTTAAGCCGAAGGTCAACTTAGGCAGCATATCAGGATCAGAATATGCTGGGAATATGGAAAGAAAAGCGTGTGTTTCAGCTCCTTTTATTTTCTAAGTTTGTTTTTTGTTTTTTTCTGTGGAAACTTTTTCTTCGGATCCTTTAGTATACTTTAACGGAGTAGGTACCTACAATATCCTTTCAATGCGGATGTAATGAGTTTTCAAGTTTATAGTTTTGGTATAAAAGAGAAGACAGCATAGGTTTTTTTGATATCCCTTATGGCTGGGATATATGTATATGGGAAATCCTTAGACGTTCAAAAAGTTGATTTCTAAACTTCTCCTTAAATAAGAACTCATTACATTTTTTTGTGTGCAACGTTCGTGTTTCTTAACAACTTACAAACACTTTATACGTCGTCGTCGGTCGTCTGCAAACCAGGTTTAGTGTTACAAAGGAGTTTTTTTTTGTATGTCTTATTTTTGTTATGGGAGTTGCGTTGCATTGAGAATAAGACTCTGCATCAAAGGATCTATATAAGGTCCTTGAAATAATCCATTTAATGTTGGATACAAAAAAAATCAATAAATATATCCTGAAAGTTAACCTCACGGGAAGAAGCACATTTTCAGTACGATAGAAAAAGGAAATAATTTAGAATTGTACATATTTTTTTTTGTTGAGCCGTCATTCGTTAAGCTTTTTGATGCAATATTTGTATGGGAATCGATGACCAATTGACCATATAAACCCCTTAGTATTTTTGTGAATTTCGATTTTATTCAGGCATTCTAGATATTCAAATCCTTTCTCATAAGGTGATGAAATAAATAAAGCAGTGTACGAGTAGTTAACTTTATACATAGATATTCATTATTTTGTGGCAGGACTAAAACCATGATATGCGTCAAGTAACAAAACCATTTTCTACTTTACGAACCCGTACAGAAAAACAATCTAGTTTTCGACAAGGCACTAGAGAGTTTAACATAGAATCTGGCAAAGAGCTATTAGGTTAGAAAATTATGAAACTTAGCGATTAGCGATTATGAACCCTTTTGCCACGTCAGGCCAAACAAAAAAAAAAGTTGGCTTTTATGGGACTTGATCCCGCCATCTTCTACTTGTCAGTCCAATGCGCTATCCACTGGATTAACTCGCTATACACAAATTCAATGTCGAAAGTGAATAAGTTTCATAATCTAATGTTTCATACCATATTGCATAACAAATAAATTTAATATACAGATGTCTCACACCCATAGTTAAAAGTGTGATATGAAAAAAAGACAAAGGAAAGAGAGACAAAAATGTCGTTTTAAAATTTTGGTGTACAAGAGACATTCCTGATGGGGACCGAATCAAGTTTTTACTAGGGAGAGCTTCAGGAGTATTTGAAAAGTTTCCCTCGTCTAAAATGTTGGTACTGAAATCCAGCAAGGGTTAGACTTTCCTACTGAAAACTTATTAGTGCCTTGTCCAAACTAAACAGAAACTTGGCATTTTTCCAGCCGGGTCTAAGCTAATCAAAAAACTAAATGTATGCTTTAGATTTTATTTTTTTTAAATTACTCTCTAGGTTTCGTTCTTTTTTAGGTAATTTTTGAAATTGTATATAAGCCACTTGAACACGGGTATCAGGTTAGCACTACATTCGTAGAAATACACAAAAGTAAATATGCATTAAATTGTAGCTTCTTAGAAGTAGAGATAATTAAGGCAACTGAGCAGTAAATTACATATTTGTGGAAAGAAAAAGATTCCAAAAAATTGTTTGCCTTTTTTTTTAAATAATGCTAGGTAGTGCTTACTTGACACTGTGAACTTAGTCATTAAAAAGGAAATTAAAAAATGTTAACGTGACATTTTTAGTAGAAAGTTAGTTGTGGAAATTAAAAAAAAATCTTATGAAGTAAAAAATCACTTTCAATGAGTGTTTGTATATCTCGCATGACATAACGCACTTTATTGTGTGTTTTCATCAATTTCACTTTATTTTCACAAGATTCAGTATTATATCAACGATACACAATTTTATTTCAACACGGTTCAGTATTGATTTTGATTTGACACGACCCATTTATTTGTTTTAACTTGAATTAAACGTAAGGCAGAAGCAAACAAAAAATAACTAAGAAAATAACGTTCAAACTGAAAATGCTTCATGTTGAATTCAAAATTAAATAATTTATTTCAAAACGATCCAATGTTGATTTAACACGAACCAACATTATTTTCATGTTACATTTATTATTCGCAATTGTATTTTAAAACAATTATTTGAAAAATACAAATCAACATAGAAATAGAGTTTTTTTTCTCAATTCTTAGGATTAAATTCCTTTGTGTTTTCAAACCACTTTTATCAACAAGCTTTCCGATGATGTAACTATACATTGCCAAGAGAGTTTATTGCAACCACATAAATCAACATCAAAGTCTATTAAATTGCGGCTAAGTACTGAAATAGTGTGTTGGAAGTGGAACGACCAAGTTTTTTTTGTGTGTTGTTGTTTAGGTAAACCCCTGCCAAGTTGGCGACACACGCATACATCGACGAAAAAAAAATAAAACTCTGTACACACTCGCACAAAAGGATACTAAAGTATCTGCACATGCACAAACAGAAAAAAAAATAATTCGCAATATATTGTGCGATGTGGTGTTCGTCAGTGAGTTTTGTTTTGGAATAAATGACTCATCATAGCAAAAGAGTCTCCACCTCCCCCACGATAGTAGACGGCCGCCTATCGAGCTTACATCACACACCTACCCCAAGCGTAAACATTCAGTCATTTCAGTAATACCTATACGAGAAGCAGAGAAAAAAGGCTCGATTATAGATGGAGCTATTTGTAGGTCAGCAGCAATTGAATCTTTATATTTTTGTTTGTTGAATTTGTATGGTTTGCTTAGATCCTGTGCGGTGGTAATAGCACATACACATTATACAGTTTTTTTTTTTTATTTTGTTGTTGTGGGTGTATCCATTATTGAATATGAAATCTAAACCCTTCTAGCTGCACGAAGTTAACATCGTACTACGCTGTTGGCCTGCTGATGGCAAAAAGTAATAATTTATAGCTATGGTGATGGTGATGCTTGCTCTGCATTTTTCTTGCTGTTTTTTTATTGTTGCTGTTAGAGGTTAAACGACATTTTTAGCTTTTTTCTATAACGCGAAATGAACAATAAAAAATAAATATGAATTCTTCGAAAGGGTGTGATGTCATGTCGATGTTAAGATATAGAATTGCAAGTTCAATAATAAAAAGTCATAGGAACGTATTAGTTTTTATTAGTTTTTAAATAAATTTTGAAGTTATGCGTTTACTGGGCGGTGCGGGGTGGCATTCTGTTACCAATAAAATCTTCTTTTGGTTTATGTGAACTCTTTAAGCAATATTGACGAACAAATTTAAGGAAGACGTATAGAAACGTTTTCTAAAATTTAGCTTGGGGGCTGGGGGCTTCAGTTCCGATTGGGAAAGACATAACTTGAATTCTCTGGACTCATGTGTATTCATCTGACTGAAGTTAAAAAATCTCTACCAGAGTAAGGAACATCACTCAAGAATCTATAGGTACTACAAGTGTTCTAACTATAGAACCTTGTGTGGGAAGTAAAAATATAAATATGTTTTTTCTCCTAAGGGCTCAGTTATAGCTATCATTGAAAACCATCATTGAAAAAGTTAGTTGTTGATTTTGAGACCATTAGAAAGTTTAATCATTGAATATTTTAATGCAGAAATACAGCTTACGACTTCAAAATTATTTATGCTCAAAAAAAAAAAAATCATTTTGACCCATATCGTCCCGATAACGTAACATTTAATTTTTTCAATGATCATTGGTAAGGTTGTTCATCATTGAAAAATTAAAAGTCATTTCATGAGAAAAGTTGTGCCAAATTGAATTTTGTTTTGCCTGGAAATAATTATTAAGTCAATAAACTTTACTTTTGCATCAAAATAATCATTTATTTTTTCTCCAAAATCTCTCAAAATTGACAATTAATATTTTCAATGATAGTTTTCAATGATAGCTATAAATGGCCCCTAACCAAAGTCTTATTCAATGCTTAGATAACTTTGTACCTGGATATTTTTTTTTTATAAATTTTAAACATATTTTCTTTACAAATTCCATCTAAGCTTCTTCGAAGCATCAAAACCTTTTGCACATTTTGATTTTTATCATTATATATCCTTCTTTCAACTTTCATATTTTTCTACTTGATACATTCACATCTACTAAAGATTCCTTCATATAATATAGGTACGTATCTTTTTTTTCACACGAGAAATTCTCTTTAAATACAAACAAATACGACCATCAGCAGATTCTTCTGTACACAAAAGCAGAACCTTGTAAAAAGGCGCATACATATGAAAGTACCCCATATGTCATTTGACACCCGACAAAAATGCTACCATAATTTTTCTCTAACTCTGATGCTTAAATCTTTTTTTTTTTTGATTCTAATACATAATATGAATGTCATGTTACATTATAATAATGAAAGCAAAAAAATGCATGAGTTCGAGTCGAGAGTTAGGTGTTTTGGTGGAGAGAGAAAAATCCTAACGTTAGCGATTTAATACACCCACTGGGTTTTGACAAAAAAAAATTGCAAAATGGCAGGACTTAGACAGAGCTGTCGCATATAAGTACAAATTTTCGATGCTCATTGGTACTGAAAATTTAAATGGGACGGAAAAACAGATATCCGTCAAGTAAGCATTACCACTTTAAAATTTTAAGAATCACATAATTGATTAATTGTCGTGAATGCGTCGTAAATTAGTCGTGAGAGAAACATTTTTCTCCCACATTTTTTTTTTAAAGAAAAAAGTAGTATTACTAACTTAACTGTTAAGATAGCATTGCGTGGAGTTATATAAATTTACGATAAGTTTTTGACAACAAAATTTACGACAAATTTACAACACATTTACGACAAATTTACTACAAATTTAAAACAAATTTTCGAAAAATGTATGACATTTTGATATGAAAAATTAGCACATATTTACGACAAATGTATGATGGATTTACGACAAATTAAAGACGATTTTACAACAGATTTACAGAAAATGTACGCCAAATTAACAAAAGATTAACGACAAATCTACAACCAATTTATGACAAATTTACAATAAATTTACGACACATTAACGACTCATTTACGACAAATTTATCACAAATTTACGATGAATTTACGGTAGTAGAATTTGTAGTAGCCCGTAGCGTAATGGTTAGTGCGTTCGACTGTCACGCTGGAGGTCTGGGATCGCTTCCCAGCCTCGTCCACCTAAAAACTAAAAAGTTTTTTTTCAGGGCTAATGCCTCTTGCGAGGAATTGACAAATCCTCCAAGAGTATCACTTGTCACGAATAAGTGCTTCTCGTCTAGCCGTTCGGATTCGGCATTAAATTGTAGGTCCCTTCCATTCCTGTCGAAAGGCGCACACAGGAATGGTTGCGAGTTGTTAGTCACTAGGCCCTGGTTCTTCATGAGCCGTTGTGCCGATTTATTTTTTTTTTTTACGGTAAATTTACGAAAAATTCATGAAAATTCATGAAAATTAATCAAATTATTCAATTCTTAAAATTTTGAAGTGGTAATGCTTACATGAGAGACGCCAAAAAAGAAATCACACCCATCAGATTTCTATACTGGTGCTTAGTCTATTAGTTCCAATTTTAATTCATAAGATATTGCCGTCAACTGGAGTTGAACCTAGACAAGCACCTTAGAGGCCTTTGCCCTACGCATTGTAGCACCGACGAAGTCACTTGATCTTGCACATTTTTAGAATAATGAGACCTATTAAACGGTAAAAGGGTACTCAGAGGAGACAACAATTTTTCTGTTTAAGTTTCCAATTTAGGAACTTTTATTCGCCCCCAGTTTGTCTGTTCCAACGCATCATCCTTAATATTAGACAAGTTTGCATCAATCTGCCCTAGCGAGGTATCCGGCGGAGAGTATAATTCTCCGCAATGCATACTCTCTCTGAAGTTCAAATTACATTCGAGGTATTCGATTCGGAAAAATTTTAAATGCGACGACTGCTACAAGCGTCGTTTTGGGCAACATTGTCTTTTTCTTGCATAAGATTTACCAGAATATCGTTTTGTTTGGTGTGCTTCCTTTACCTACTCTTGTCTTGGAAACGTAAATTCAAGCATAAGTATAGAAAAATTTAATTTCTTTAATTTAATTTTATTTCTTAAATTTTTTAACAATTTTCTGCAAATCGAAAACAAATCCCGCGAATAATTTCTGTCAAAATATCATTCAAAAACATATTTCATCGAATTGCAACGCAAAACGCTAAGTGGTGTTAAAGAATGTCGGAAAAATGGTCCGAACGGAAGAACACCGCGAAGCACAAATCCTCCGATTCACAGAATTTTTTGTTCCGACTCGACGGATACCTCGCTAGAGCCATATATCTTGTTTGTATATTTCCGTATTCTAGTTTTACTTTTACCAAAATGACAGCACTGCACTCAAGTCCTTGAAATTATTCATCCTCTTTCTCTCTTCAGGGATTTCTTTAACAATTTTCATTTTTTTTTGTATTATTTGCTACTTTGAACAAAAGTCAAATATTTGCGGTTGCCACTGCTTGAGTGCTATTAAATTTCCTCCAGATTGAAGTTGGAACAAGGCCACAAGGCCAAAAATTTACTCCACTCTTTGGGAATATATGCATATAAAATAATACAAAAAAATAACAAATCCTTCTAGGACGATTTTCATTTCGATGCTTTTAGTGAACATACTATACAAATTCATATACAACACTATACTACACACGTTTGAAGTATAGACCTTTTCCGAAATGAAGAAAAGGTAAGTGGTGCACCAAAGGACAACCGGTAGTGGTTGATATAAAAGGGTGCATCTGCAGAATTATGCAGTTTAGGCAGAACTCAAAAGGAGTACTAGCAGTGTGGGTTCTATAAATCTGCAATGAAGATAAATTTTCCAAAGACTGCATCATCCCCGGGATCCTGTACTTTGCACCACAGCCGCTATATTATAGAGCTTTTGTTACATTATTGTGAATCTTGAAAAGAGGAAATATGATAAAGCTGTGGTGAGGGTATTAGATGTATGAATTTAGGTGGTGGCAAAGCCACACGCTTTCCACGTACCTATAGACAAACTGATAAATAGCTTCAATATACGAGAAAATCGTTATGGTCTTAAAGTCAAAAAGGGACACCAACATGGCAACGTGCAGGACTTTGATGTTTTTTATCAATAGTTAGGTAGAAATGCCTGGTATTTCCTTCATCAACAGGCAATTGAGCGTCTAAGCAATCAATGATACTTATTCAATCTGTCTTGAGCTACGATACTTTTCGCTCTTTCTTAAACTTTCTTAAAACAAACCAGGACCTGTAGAAAATGCGTCTAAAGGTAATAGCAGATCTTGTCAGTATATAAATAAAAATAAACCTAAATGAGATAGAATGTCCGGAAAGTATACATACATCGCTATTTTTGTTTTTACACATAGCCTTATAATAACTGGAACACGTATGATAGTTCTACACTTCTACAGTCTATACACATAATGTTGTGGTTTCAAGTAAATTTGTTTTCCGTGTTTTTCGGTCGTTTGGTTTGAAATGTATTTCAATTCCAATTTGTGGTTGATTTTGTTGGCAGGACATTTGGTGTTGAAATTTTAGTGGTTAACTCTATTTTACCGCAAATATTTGGCAAAACATAACACGAACATTGAATGAGCCGAGCAAATACTCGTTGATATTATATAGACTAGTGTATCGAGAAGGTTTTGAAAATCAATAAAATGGGAAGGATCTGGGAAAGAGGAATATAGGAGTAGAATCAATGATGACAAATGTTGAACTCCTAAGCCTATCGCAAAATAAGCTCATTGCAGTTGCAATTTCGTTTTGTTGGATTTATAAGATGAAGAGCTGAGAAGTGTACGATTATCCCGGACAAGTGATGATGGGTATAATTAGATTAATTTTCATATTATAGAAGTGAGTAGGTACCTCACTGCGATCCAAGAATGTTTTACTGAAATTCATTGGATTTATATTGACAATTAATACATAGCAGTAATTTAAAAATCAATGTAATTGTTAATAATAAAAGTTAATGAATTAAGCAGATTCTGCCCGCGTTGCTTCGCATTTTTTTAAAGAACTATTTTGTACATTCAATATACCTATTAGTAGGGCACTTAAATATTGGAAATATGCGCTTTAAATATGCACTTAAAAATGGAAAAAAAAATCAGTTTTCAGCAGTTTTCGACTCGAATCCGTTCCCCGAGAGGAATCCAGTCGTCTTAAGCATTGGCTTAAGGGCTGGAGCTCGTTTCAATACCTCATTTAGCCTTAGTATTTTACACGATGACGCTAGCGCCTTGGCTGTTTTCGAAGATTAACACAGTTTATTGAAAGATATGCGCGAACAATATATATGTAAATGAACTTAAAATATGCATTCATTATGAAAATATGCATTTATAATAATAAAACATGCAAAATATGCACTAATGATAGAATGCCACTTTAAAGGATATTCGTAAAGATAATTTGGTCATAAGGCTTCTAAAGGTTGTGAGAAAAAACATGCATTTGCATTGAAATCCGAGCCCTAATAATTTTTTTCTAAAATTGCCCCTCCCGCCCAAACGGGGGGAGATAGCCCCATCTAATTTAGTAAAAAATACTTGTAATACTTTTAAGAAAAAAAAAAAAAACAACAGATTTTGATGTTTTATCACAACCTCCCTTCTACCTTTTCTCTATCAAACGTAATAAACAAACATTAGTTCCTGATGAAACTAATATATTCCATGATGAAACTAATATATCTCAATATATCAACTTATTTCAGTTATTGGTCATCCATTGTTTTGTTTAATGAATTTTAAATTTTGTTTAAAGCCTGTATAAGACTTTTAGCACCTGATTCGCATAATTTTTAAACAAAAATGATATTATCTAAAAGGCTATTAAATCCTAGTAAAAGGACAGCTAATTTGGAATATTGGTCTACAGATTTATTTTAAGGAATAAAATAAGGCTTCGGTCACGCACTGAGCGACAAGCGACGACCGACAAGTTCAAACAAAACAATAACAATATTTGCGGAGATAGGTCGTCAGTCTATCGCACTGTCGCTCAGAAATGACCTAGCTCTGCTTTCAATTCTGTTCTATTTATTTATTTATTTATTGAATTTTAATCCTGAACGACGACAGAAAATACTCAATTTTCTCAATAGTAAACACATTTTGATAAAGTTACTTGGAAACGGCAATTTATTGTTATTGTTTAGCTTGAACTTGTCGCCTTGTCGCTCGTTGCTTGTCGCTCAGTGCATGACCGCAGCCTAAAGCTAAGTTTAAGACTTAACCAAAGTCCAAAAAAAAACAAAAAAAAAATTCAATAAGTAATTATTGTTTTACAACGCTGATTGAAATTTTAAAGAAAAGTTGAGACCTATGGGCAACAGAAAAACGCATTAGATGCGACAGAGAACTAAAACGTGTCGTGTAGGTTAATTCAAAACAAGAAAAAAATTGTGGTATAGAAACCCGGAAACCCGGACCCCGGGTCTTATTTTCGTTCCATAAGATTCTGGATCTTGTATGAAATTACGGAAAAACGACCTTATCTCGAAATTTTCCTAAGAATAGCCCTACATCTTAGGATACTTGAACGAAAGTCTTGAATTTTGGCACTTTCCGTATCTCTTAAACGTAAACCACGCGGCTACGTTGTTTGTCATCTCGAAACTCATAATTAAATGAAGCTTAAACGAGATTTGCATACTTCTGCAATACGAACAAATCTGGTTTTATTTTCTAAACAACGCTAGGGAAAAAAACGGGACTTTTTTTTAAGCTCAATTCACTTGTTTACTGATGCCATTATATAAAAAAATAGTAAGGTGTCGCTTCCATTTTCAGATTTCTATAAAATGCATTTTTACAGGTGCGTTTATACTAATGCAAAGCACTGTATGTGCTAACTCCATGATCCCGTTTATTACACTTCATTTGGTGAATTCTTTAGACTGGACTGCTGTTTAGTTCACCTGACTATATGTAAACATGCGATTTTCTCAAAAAATAATAACTACTTTTTTTTTTAACACAAATCTGTATAATCTGAAACATCCGATTAAATCTTAATGATGAGAATTTCCAACCTCGAGATAAACATTATTATCCAGTTAATTAATAATTAAAATTACAATTACACGTTCATCGGCGCTGACTTCAAAAAGTAAACAAGTACGACTATAATGGTGTCCTTCAGCGACATATTCATATCCACCCACACCACCACAAAAACCTTTAATTTTTAATTAACTTCGGTTGGCCTCAACCAATAAAGGGTGCCCGCAATTATAATAAAGCTGCTTTACTCCATGTCGGCAAACAAAAAACCCTTAAATAAATTTAAAAAAATCGCCCACAGAGATGGATTTTCATATTTTCTACCAAAAAAAAAAATATTATAATTACGTAGGTACCTATTTAAAAAAAAATTCATGGAAATTATATTTTTGCCTTTGGTCCTTTTTTCTTACCATCGTCATGACCACATTCATGAATAAATAATCACAAAACAACGAGTTTCCTTATAATAGTAATTTGAAGGAAAATCTTTCTTTTGTTCTATAAGTGTGTGCAAAGGTTGTATTTTTTGTTCGTTTAGCTTTTTTTTTAACTTGCACCTTGTCCCCTAAATAAATATGTGTATTATCCTTTGTAAAACATAATCCACTGTTGACCTTTTTTCATAGGTATAGTTTGGACAAGAAAAAAGAAAATAACAAACATTGAATATATTTTAAACAACTTAGAAAAAAAAGACCCCCTAATTATTTTCTTTTATCTCTATAATCCTCTTAGTTCCTTATATCTCTAAATTGACCTAAAAAATTCTGTCACTTATGGAATCACCCCATGTTACCTGTTGTTAGTTGGGGGAAGATAAAGATGGAAAAAAAAAATTACCTCGGATGTAGGGTGGTTTGGTTGTTTCCTGTTCAAATATTTTTCTCTGTCTGTGTGGTGCTGATAGATAAAGTTAGGTCAATAGAAAAACAAACACATCAATAAGAAAAAAAAAAAAAAAACATTTAAGAACAAAAAAACTGCGATAATTTTTTTGTCTTCATAATGGGATTTTGAAGAAAAGAGTAAGTAAGAACTTCCGGGTCCAGTGAAAGTTATTCAATGCTAACTTATTAAGCCGAAATTTAGGGCATCACATTTTTAGGAGGCAAACAGTGGGGCAGAATAAGCCAAATAAGATAGTAAAATAAAAAATATTCTGACTACATTTAATGCGAACACATAAGTAATTATTGTAAGGACTATTGATATTGTTTTGTTTTTAATATTTTTAAAGTCCAATTTAAAGTCCAAAATCGCCCAAACATTGATTTTTTTTTGTAGTGAAACGAAATTTCTGACAAAAATTGCTTAAAAAAGATAAAACTTGCAAAACCAAAAACCTTGATTGTTTGTTTTTTTTTAAATTTGGAATCAAATAGTTTATGGTATTCAAAGACGAAATTCGAAAAGTCTATCCAAATCGATCAAATAGTTTTGGCAAAAAACATGATGTTAACTAAGTGCAACAAGCAATGTTTGCATCATTGCTGTGGTCAAAGTAGGACACTGAAGTTGGCACTGCTTTGTGTACACATACTTGGAACGGCTCCGCGAAATTAGGACCCAGGAAATAAGGCCCCAAAAGAATAAATGAAATAAGTCCCCAAATTGGGGTATTTTTTGATAATGAAATTACGCCTCAATGAAATGATGTCCCACTGAAATGAAAAAATGGCCCAAACATAAATGAAATAAGGCCCCAACTCGTTTTGAGTTTTTCTTGGAAAAATGAAATACAACCCCAATTTTTCTTTTTCACATTAAACTTTATTTTAGAAAATGAAATAACACCCCAAACTGTTAAACAAATAATTGAATTTTATCGCGCGATTTTTTCAGCTATTCTGGCCTTATTTCATTTTTCATAATTTACATGAAAATGCTAAAATAACATTGTTTTTCACAAAAAAAATGTGTGAAAATCCGCTTATGGGGGACCTAGAGCTGGTTAAGTACCGCAAACGTTAAACAAATACTCGACCGATTTTTGTCAGCTATTTTGTTACTTACTAATGCTTTTCAATGTAAAAATCGTTCTGCAAACCATCACAGAGTAACAGAATAGCAGATTTTTTGCAAAGCGGAACGAAAAGCACTTTCGAAAAGGATTGACTTTCGGAACGAAATACAGAGTAGGCCCCCAGGAATGCTTATCAAGAGCAATCAACGGGTAGCTGCTTTGTTTTTTTCTTAATTTTGTTTTGTTCTTTTCTTCCGCAAACTGAAATTGAAAACATGCCTGCTGGTGCTTGCTGAGCACAATGGTTTCAAATATTACAAAATGGCTACACTGTCAGAACATTGTGCATCCGGAAGCTTTAAAATAAAAAAATACATAGGTGGGAAGGTAATCAAATGTCAACAATCTCCTTTAATATTATGTATGTAGGTACTTATAGCAAACAAAATATTATTTTTTAAAGTCTGCGAAGCAACGCGAGCACGGGTCGGCTAGTTGAACATATACTCGCACAATAGTTGATATTTTTTAGAAATATTTGTACTTCCCATTCTCATTCCACAAATTCACAAATAAATTCCAGCCAAATAAAATAAAATTGTACCAAAAAAAGCAAAACAAAGTAAACACCTGTTAAGGATATCAAAATGTCCCTCTCAGTTGTGAATTTCTTTTTTTTTTTTTTCGTAAGAAAAATCAATTTAACAACTTCCATTTATGTACGTCTTAAGAAATTCAAAGTTTTGTTGATTCTTTTTTCTTCTAATGCGTATCTTATGTCGTCGTCTGTGAAAATGACTTTCAATTTAACTTAGAATTCACGCTCTAACAGAAGATAACAAAAATCAAAAAAATGTCAACTGGTGGGTAGATGATGTTAGATCGATGAGTATAAGTACTCGTATCTTCAAAAAAATATATACATACATATATAAATGGGTGACAATTCACAACATCCTGGTTGGGAATGAGATTTTCATTTGAGTGTTATTTTATTCCACTTCCTTGAAAATTTTTTGCGCAAAAAGAAGATAGGCAAAGAAGAAATAACTAACTCCTTATTGTGTATCGAAAAGTCAATTTAAGGATTTAATATAATGATGAAAATATCGACAACAAACCCACGAGTTGTTTTCCTTCGGATTGTGCTACATTTTGTTTTGTTATTTTTTTCTTGTTTTTTTTTTTTTGTAAATGATGACTCAAGTTTCTACTGACGATGACGCCCGTCCTTGCCATCAATTCAAACGATTAAGCCATTTTAAGTTAATGAGCAAAGTTTATGTTTCCTTAATGACTCTACTTAAATCAAATCCTTTCTTATTTTCTATTTGTATTGAAAGTAAAGCCTTACAAGTGACAATCACTGACAAATATATTTTTGTCATACTGTCTATGACCAGTTGATTACCAGATTTGTGACAGTTATAGACATTAGTTAGTGAAAACAAATTATCAATCCTCTCCATTAAAGACCGTTTCGTTATGAACTGTGTCAATTCAATGAAAAGTTAATTCAATGAAAATTTGACCTTACGGAAAATCATGTCATTCGGAGGATTTCATCGAGGTGAGTTTCAATCTTAATGATCTGCCTTAATGCATTAAAATTTTTTATTTCACTTAATTTTTCCCTTCTCTTTCCCTTGATCTTTATTTATTAACTATGAGTAATTTGAGAAAATCAAACACACAAACATTATGAGAGTGATTTAAAACAATTTTCACGCACAATTTAAAACAACAACTAAATTCCATTAAAAAAATAAAAATTACCATACAATACTATTCGAGCCTAATCGTATTTACACAATTCCGCAGACTCCCCATCGCACACCATCATGTTAGATTTAAACAAAAAGACGAAACAAAATAAATAATAATTTTCATAAATAATTATTACGTGTAATCGTACGTACGTATGTCTATCACATTTATTAGAAGCGTAGAAGTGTGGTGGGGATAGAAGTTGAATACCCCAACGATTGGGTGGCATTGTTCTATAATCACTGAACTGTGATATGCATATTGAAACATGGACTGGTCTGACGACTGAGGCTACGATGTCAAAGCTCCGTCAGGGAAAACAAAAAATAAGAAAAAAGTCGAACATTGCTTGGAACAGAGTAAAACATAACATCAAATATGTATGTAGAATCTGTGGACATACTCGTTGTATCTGTGTTTTGAGTTGTAGGCGTGTATTTGAGTTTGTTTGCTAGTTGATTTCGATCAGCTATAGGGATGATTACTGATTGGAGAGTGAGTGCAAATAATTTGGATGTCAACATTAGGTTTAAGCCATGTTTTAAATTATTTCATTTGGGTGACTGAATGAAATGGCTTGTAGCAGACGGAATCAAAGGTGATAAATTTTTATGGTGAGCAAAAAAATAGTAAATTTTTTTTTATTAAAATAAACCTTGTTGTTATACTTTCCGGCTTGAAAAATTCCAAATTTCTGTCTAGTTTGGGCAAGGCCGTAGTAAATTTTCTGTATGGAAAATCTAGACGAGGAAAACTTATAAGATACTTAACAAGCACTTGCTGGATTTCAGTAACAAAAATGTAGTCGAGGAAAACTTTAACTTTCAAACACTCGTTAGGCCCTCCCTAGTAAAAACTTGTTGGACATGTTTCGGTACCCCATCAGGAATGTCTCTTGTAAATTTTTTTTTTTTTCACCGTGCAATTTCAGTTTTATACGACACTTTTTTCTCTCTGTCTTCGTTTTCATATAACACTTTTTACTGTGGAGATGTGAGACATCTGTGTATTATTGAAATGTTCAGTGAGGAAAAAGTTAGAACAGAACAGATTTGTGAGAAACGTCAGACAAGTTAGAACAGACAACTTGTTCTAAGTTGTTTTACCTAAAAAGCAAGTATTTATTAAACTTATTCACTTTGAATTTTTGTATAGCGAGTTAGCCCAGTGGGTAGCCCATTGGACTGACGAGCAGAAGATCGCGGGATCAAGTCCCACATAAGTCACATTTTTTTTTGTTTGCCTGACAAAGGCAAAAGGGTTCATAATCGCCAAGGCCATTCGTTTTTGCTAATCCTTGCTAGCCCCTTGCCAGAATCTATGTAAAACGCTCTAGTGCCTTGTCGAAAAGCAGATTGTTTATCTGCTCGGGAAGTTACCTTAAAACATACACTTTAGGGCTAAACGCATATGATGCTTGTATCATGAAGTAAGCTGCACATGAATTCTCGTGTTTTGTGTCAAAATGTTTTTGACATTTTTTATTTTTTTTTTTAATAGCTTACCATATAAATTATTTCGCGTGAATATTTTAATTGTTAAATAAAAAGTGGGCACGACTGGATCGCACAAAACTTGCTCTCGTAGCTAACAACTTTATCGTAACATTATGATATCATTAAAAAGAAGAAAGTTTTAAAAACAATTTAAAATAAAGATGATTACTATGAATTATTACAAATTAGTTATTTTAATACTAAAAGATGGAGCTCAAAAAAAAAAGTATGCCATCTTGTTGTCCAACTCCTTTTTTCTCATGTATAAAATAGTCAAATCCACTAAAATAGGTATCACTGAATAGGAATTTACACATACTCTTGACATTGCACAAAAACTTAATATTATACCACAATATTTTCTATTAATTTCGGAAATTTCAAATAATTCAATAAATGAAAAATTTGACACAAAGAATACATCACTTTTAACCCATTAAATGATTGAAAGAGAAAAATATGTATTACTTCTGTAATTAAAAATTTTCTTTTTTTCGCTGCACCTTGAGTGAGTGTGGAAGAAACATTCTTTAGTTACACCATGCATGAATGAAAGCAACATCTTTATTAATTTTGTAATGTATAATCCTCTTTTTTCTCGCTTGCACATTGAGTGAGTGGTGGAGAAACATATTTGTTACCTACTTCTGTTGTTTGTAATCTTTTTTCTCATTATTAAAAGCCGAATTCATTTATTAGGTATCACTAGATTGCATGAATGAAAGAAACATATTTGTTTATTTTTAATTTAAAATCTTAGAAGAAGAAATAGAGGAACGGGCATATCGAGGAAAAAGTGAGGCTTTTTTTTCAAAATAGTGTGAATTACACAAACACAAATGCATTCACACAGGGTCGGAATGCAGTGAGAAAGCTAAATGCTGGGGCACCCAAAAGAATTTTTAGCTGTGTTTTTGAGAGATATATTTTGAGATTTAAGTTTAATAGTAAAAAAGCTTATTAAACTAAATATTAAAAGGTGAAATAAATGTAAATATAGTGAATACATGCAATACTTTATTGAAACAAAAAATATATAACATATGCGGTGCAGCGTTATACTACGTTTTCATTGGAGCCGAAATGAGGTAATTTCGAAATTAGCTCATTTGGAACGTCATTTCCTATACAAATTTGACGTTCCAAATGAGCTTATTTGGAAATTACATCATTTCGGCTCCGATGAAAACTTAGTATTAAATCCTGTAAAAACATCATTAAGAATATGAGACACAATCAGCCCGTGAGATGCAAAAATTGTAAACTCCATATAATAGGTGTTTTTACACGATTTAAAGCATATTTTTTTAAATAAAGTATTGCAAATATTCACTATGTTAACTTTTATTTCACTTTTTTATTTAGTGTTTTCACTATTTTAACGTTTTGAAATCTCTAAACACTTTCCTCTAGCTCGGCAAAATGACAGTGGTGCGTTCTTTTTCTATAAAATGTTAACTAATGTTCTTGTGTCATAAAGAAATTTTAAAATGTCATTGTTAAAAATATTGTTGGTATGTCAATCGAAAGGGGTTGAAAAAAAAAAAATCTAAACACATTTCGAATGAAAATAATCAATGAAATTTTTGTATTGCATCAAATTTTATTAGAAAAAATATTATGATCACTTAAATGCATATCTATAATATTTAAACAAAATTCTTCTAATATGTTCATATCAATAATAAAAAGAATTTATTTATTTTGTTCAAACATTCTTTTTGAAAATTTAAAGCCTTATTGAATGTGCCAAAATTTGGCACGGGTCTACTGGTAAATATAAATTTATGAAAAAAAAAAAAAAAAAAATCGTTAGAGCGGTTTTTTTTTAATTAATTTTTTATATATAAAAATTCTTAAACATTTTTTAAAATAAAATTTTGTATGCCAGCTTTTAGTATTTAATAAAATACAATTTTTCACAAACCTAAAAAAAAAATGTATCAGCCCGTTTTCAAGATATTGAATTTTCACAAAAAAAAATTTCAATATTTTTTTAAAAAAACAAAAATTATTTTTTCATTTTTTTTTTTTTTTTTGTTCAAAAATTTTTGTTGAAATCGGTGTGTCAATTCACGAGAAATTTGAAAATCAAAAAATCGGTTGCATGACAGTTACCGTTCATATTTTCTTTAGTAATTTTAGTAGTAGTTCGAAAATCGTTAGAACCGTTTTTGAAATAAATCAATTTTTATTGGTTGCATGACAGGCACCGTTATTTTTTGAGTTAAAAAAAAAATTCAATTTCCCCTCAAGGGAATCACATAAGAAGCTTAAGTCCAAAGTTTGAAGATAATCGCTTCAGCCGTTTAGGCTGCAGGTCGAGGTACAGACAGACAAACAGACGGACAGACAGACAGAGTTGCGAGATCCACTTTTTCGCGTTCTCTATAATCGTTATGTTAGGGAAAATTATTATCTCCAATTTTTTTTTGCACGAATCCTAAACCTGCCCTAAACTACGTATACCTATCGCAAGTAAAAATGATGCAGCGCTATATCGGTGCGGAACACTTCAGAAATATCGGTAAAGTCAAGCATATCATGGCGTATCTCCGTCGCGGGTCGTTTGGGCACTAAGTCGAAGATCTTAATGACATCGAACGTAAGTTGTGTCAATTACGAATCGGCACTCTTTTTTTCGTTAACATTGTCGTTGATTTCGTTCAGCTCGTGCCTCTTGTGATTAAGATGTTCATTTAGTATTTTACTAACCTTCCACAATCACAAAACGCGTATTTATTTCTTGTAAATTAAAATAAATCGTGCAAAATTTTACACGCACTACGTTGTGATACATAACAAATGCAGAATGAAATGTGAAAGTGACGTAACAATTCACGTCAATGACTTGCGCAGGTGTGGATGAAAGTTCGATGAGATGGACGTAGCGCCATCTGTCATTCAATAACAAAAAATAATTTCGTTCTGTTTGAAAAACGAACGGTGACGGGTAAATTATTTGGATAATTTTCAAACAAAAATCCCGGTTAAAAAATGGGCGGTGGGGGAGGAGGGTAAAAACTTGGGGTTATAGGTATTTCTTGATTTCTTGACCCTGATCACCTAGTGGTACGAAATCTACCTTACGAAATATTCTTATACCTATCAAACAATCACACAAAATTTCATAAAAATCGGTCAAGTCGTTTCGGCGAAGTGCGACTACAAACACCGTGGCATTAGATTTTTAAATATTACAGAAGATATGATTTTGTGAGTTCAATCTGGTGCCTTACCAACAGTGGCGACGTGTGATTATAAAATGCAGTCGTTCACACTTTATTTGTTTTTATTTTCTGTAAGTTAAATTCTAACTCTAAATCTTCAAGATTTCTTTTAAAATATTTTTAATAAATTTTAATGAAAAGAATCTTTCAACTATTTTTGTCGCAAAAGTTTTTTTGTTGACACTTATTTGCTTGGCTTTGTCCAAAGGCAGAGCAACCTACTCGCACTTTTGCAAACGTTTTGAACGCATAAAGTCAATTTATATGGGATTTTCAATGTTAAGTGTAACTGTCACCTTAATTATTCAAACCAGTTGAGTAATTTCAAATATTTGTATCCTTTTCCTGTCTTAATAATAAGCAAGCCCAGCAGAACAATTAATTTATGGTTTTGCAAACAGTAATATGAATATACCCTTTTTTCTGGGTAAAAATTACGAATAGTTTCTTTAGTTACACTTCTTTTTTTATTGCAAAGTTTTGTTGTCAAGTCTGACACCATGGGTCTTTCAGTCGCTATAGTTTTATTATTTTATTAACACCTTGTTCACTAGTTGATGCCATTTTGCTTATTTAATTTTACACGTTAATTATAAAATCAAAAGTTCAGAAAACTGAAACCACTTCCAAGATTTAATTAACAGTTTAAAGAAAAATCTATACTTACGTCCACTCAAAAATAAACTCAATTCATCGTTCATATTCTTCCAGCACGAAGTACAAAATCAACATCCAACAAAACAACTATCCTGTACCTGTACCTGTACATTCAGATTGTGCCTACACTATTCCCATCGGTTGGTTCGTACGAACATGATGCGAGGTTTTTGTTGTGTGTGTGTATGGTATACTTTCTGTGGATACATTTCGTTCACAAATAATGTGAACGAAATGAGTGCTACACCAGTGTGAACATTTTTTTTTCTGGGTGTACTTTCAATGGATACATTTCGTTATGAAATCAGGTGAACGAGTTGATGTAAAAAGTCCAAAGAGAAGGGATGTTGGTGTTGCTAGCAATGTTTGTTTTTGTTTTCATTTAAATTGAGTGCATGGAAAAGGTTGCACGAGTTGTAAACTCTGGGCTGGGGAATAGACACAAAGGGTTTTTCAACAGAGACGCTACAAAAGTAGAGCAACAGGGACAGCAAACGACGCCATATTTCTTGCCGCTTTTTCGACATTTCTCTTCAGTAAAGTTTGCCATTTTATGATGGAAAGATAATACGAGCCAACAACGAGTCGAAATTATTAAAATTTACTACCGAAATTCGGAGTCAGTGGCTTCAACGTTAAGAGCGCTACGTCCAATTTATGGTTGTCATAATCGTCCTAGCAGATCAACAATTGAGCGTCTAGTGGAAAAATTTGAATCCACAGGCACAGTACAAAATGTTCCCGTGCCAGTGAGACAAAAAAGTGCCCGTAGTGTCGAGAATATTGCTGCCGAAAGCCCAAATGTGTCTCTCACACGTCGTTCTCAAGCGTTGGGCATCTCTGTGACGTCGTTGTGGCGAATTTTGCGAAAAGATCTTGGCCTACATCCTTACAAGATTAAATCGACGCAAGAACTGAAGCCGCTTGACCACCAGAAGCGTCGTATGTTCGTGAATTGGGCTGAGCAACAACTTGAAAATGATTCGGATTTTCATCAAAAAATCATCTTCAGCGATGAGGCTCATTTCTGGCTGAATCGCTTCGTCAATAAACAAAACATGCGGTATTGGTCAGGCAGCAATCCACACGTACTCCAAGAGTCATCATTGCATCCCGAAAAATTTACGGTTTGGTGTGGTTTATGGGCCGGCGGCGTCATTGGGCCGTACTTCTTCCGCGATGATCAAGACCGACACGTTACTGTGAATGGGGCTCGCTACCGTTCAATGATAACCGAATATTTTTGGCCCCACAAGCCACACAGCGAATGTCACAATCAATTTATTGGAAACCAAGTTTGGAGAACGTGTTATCTCACGAAATGGTCCAGTCGCTTGGCCGCCTCGGTCGTGCGATTTGACGCCGTTAGACTATTTCCTGTGGGGCTACGTCAAGTTTATGGTCTATGTCAACAACCCAGCGACGATTGATGAACTTCGTACGAATATCGAACGTGAAATTGCAGCAGTATCGGCCGATTTATGCTTGAAAACCGTCGAAAATTGGATTTAGCGTCTGGACTTGTGCAAGCGTGCCCGTGGTGGTCATGCAAAAGAAATCGAGTTCCATACATAATGGCATCAAACGTACTTTCCAAAACCGTTTTTGTTTTATTTAAAAAAACTTTTGTAGCGCTCTTATTGAAAAACCCTATATTAGGATTTAGGGGACAAGTAGCTAAAATAATGTTGTGGCTGTTTAGTATGGAGAGAAAATTTATAAAGTTAGGCGTAGAAAGTTAGGCGTTCATGAACGAAATGAACAATATGACGCCTCGCCACTGCTTACCAATTAAATTAATTGTTCTTCCTTTTTTCTAAATAGAGTTAGAAAGAACTTTGTTTGAATCACTGTGTAGCGCTTTTTTTTCGTAAAACGAGCGTCACGTCAGGTCATGCCGTATCGCAATATCAAAAAGCACACTTTTCTATATTTTTATCATTTTGTATGACTGAATTATGGAGACATCAAGGTTGATTTTAAAACGATAATGTACTGATGGTCATGTATTTTACAGATGGTCAGCGATTGTGGTTTTGAATGCCATTCACTGGAATTACATGAAATTAGTGACAAATTATGTGAAACATTGTATCAAAAAGCTAATTTTTAGTAAAACAAAGAAATACAGGGTGGCTGATGAATGTTGCTACATTAAGAAACATTAAGAATTTTCAGTTTAAATTCAAACACAGTTGTTTTTTTTTTGTTTTTTAAGTGAGTGTATTTTTATTGCTTTAATTATTGTTATTATAATGTAAACAATGTATTTTTCTTGTTGTCCAAATAAAGTTCCCCTGTAAAAGGCAGCAACCCCTGCCGAAACGTCGGGAAAGTTAATGTAAACTATTAAACTACAGTGACAAAAAAAAGCAGACGGAAAGATTATTTTTTAATCACTTCCAATCGCTATTATGCAATTTTTCTCATATTTGAAGTTTACTTAGAATAAGAAAAAGGAAACAAAATTCCCGGGAATTTCTCGTTTAGAATAAGAGAATACGGAAAAGGGAAGTATTTCCCCGGGAATTTTTATTTAGAATTGGGCTGAATAGAATTTAACTGGCCTCCCCACACGTTGACACATGTGCGGCATCTTACTAGAAAGTTATCCATAACCGACTGAAGAGTTGACCTGGACCTCGGAATTGCTTCAATTATTGTTTTTTTTATCGATTGCTGCAGGGTGTTCAAATTATTTGGTTTCGTCTTGTACACTTCCTGTTTGCAGTAACCCCACAAACTAAAATCCGGTGCAGTCAAGTCTGGGGATAGCGGGGGGGGGGGGGGGGCAACGCAAGAGTTTCCCGAAATCAATTTATTGCGAAATGTTTGTTCCAATTCTGCCATAACAACCCTGGTTACATAACACGGAATTCTCTTCCGGCGCAGTTCTGGGTAAAAATATTCCCTCAGCATTTTTAAATAACGGTTAGCATTGACCGTTATGGTGTGTCTGTTTTCCTCAAAAAAGTATGGGCCGACAATGCAGCTTTAGGAAACTGCGCACCACATTGTGACCCGATCTGGATGACCTTGCGTTTCATGCAAGATTTGTGGGTTCGACTCACACCATATTCGACAATTAAGCTTTGTTTACATTGCCATTTCAGTCGAAGTGGGCTTCATCCGACATGAAAATGCAATTAAGCATGGTTTGGACCTCCTCTACCATTTGGAGCAGCTTTTGACAGAATTCCAAGCGCCGCGGAAAGTCTGAGGTGTTCAATTCGCTTGTAATTTGAACCTTGTAGGGAAACAAACTCAAATCCGTATGCAATATTGTCTGCAACTTTTGTCTGCTGATACCCAATCGTGCAGACAAATTCCTTGTGGAAACGCTTGGAATATCTTGCATGGCATCCGCTACAGCAGCAATTGTTTCCGGCGTCCAAACGGATGGATTTCGGTTCCTTCGGGTGACTGTACCACGATCAGAAAAAGATTGAACAAGCCTTATTGTTGTCCATCTGCTAGGAGGCGTGCGCCGAAATTATCTTTGGACAAGAATTATAGAGTCTAGTACGACATAGCGCGCACAACCCAAATGCGGATTTCCCCATCCCAATTGTTCATTTTTATTAATTTTAAAGAACGATCAACAAAATAAAAAAAAATTTGGTGTTAAAAAGCTATTCAGGAAAAAGTTATTACCATTTGGTTTTGTAGCAAGGTTCATCAGCCACCCTGTATAATGGACTAAACAATTTTAAATTATTGCGTAGTAAATCTCTATAGACAAAAATAAAAATAAGTGCGTACTATTTAAACCAAGCACCAAGTTGTTCCAATATTATGGATTTTATTGATTTTTGTTTTATTTAATAGAAAGCTAGAGCTTAAAATCAGTTCCGGATCCTCAAACTATCCGGATAACCGAATCGGATCCGAAAATGCGAATCGGTACCGGATCCAGGATCCGGATATCCGAAATATCCGGATACGTTCAAGCACTAATAGAAACCCCATTATTGATTTTTTTAACTAAACGATTACCTACCTTAGAGAACCACTTATTTGTTCAGAAATTACATCAGTTTTGTTTCAAAATAATAAGCAACATGTTCTTTGAAAATGAATAAAAACAAATCTCGAAAGCTTTATATACCTTCACACTGCAAAAGCTAGCTCCTTCATGAATCCTCTCTCTGCAAAGGCAACCAAATACCTATGCCCTAACAAGTCAGCTGACTTTTGTTGAACATACAATTTTCAAAAAAATATAAATTAAATATTTAAATCTTTAAACTTGTGCCTTTAAAAACCTAGATCTTAAATTTGTATTGAACAAATCAAATAAATAGGTTTAAAAGGGAATTTCAAAAATTCTTTCCATTCAATGCTGTGATGGTGAAAGAATTTTTGTCTTTGTTCATTTTATTGATTTTTTCCACAAAAAAAAAAACAACACAGAGAACAGCTGATGGTATGTAGAAAAGTACTGCAGGTGGAAAGTATACAACATACGTTACTCTACACTGACTAGCAAATTTACACGCACTCATACATAAACATACAAATTCATAGAGAATGACGAAGGCGATTTGAATGCAAATTTAAAATTGGGGTTCCTTCATTGATTTTTATTTTGTATGTTCATTGGTTGGATGGTTGGTTTTGCTTTTGCTTCTGGCGCACTAACCTATTAACTGTGGTTTTGTTATTTTCCACATGATTTCACCTTTAGTTGACACAAAAGCCTTAGATGGACATTATAATTTATAACAAAACAAAAACGAAAACGAAAACAATACGGCGAAATAGAAAGAAAGCAAGCAAGAAAGCAATGAAAAAGGAGTTGAAGCGGGTGTTTGATGAAAGTACTTTGTGTGGGTGCTTTTTCTGTTTATGACGAAAGAGAGTGATGAATTTTGTGTGATGTTTGCAAAGGAATCCGATGATAATGGTTGTTACATAATAGATTTATTGCTAAAAGAGATCCTTTGTCATATTTTATAAAAGCCAATAATGTGTCTTATTCTTTTTTGTTTCGTCGTTTTCTGAAAGGTGAATATGGAAAATGATGGTTTGAAGAATTTTTGTGTTGACTATATTATTGCAATAAACAATAAACATACGAAATGGGTGAAGCGAAAACTATGGTATAAAATGATGATAATTTCGGCAGACACTTTTTGAAGCAAATGGACGTTAAAACAAATGCCGCAACTATAATGCCCGTAGGGGCACTGAAATGGTCGAACGAAAACAAGCGAATTCAAGGAAACCAAATGATGCTTCCATAATTGTGGTTTGTTGCTTTTCGTTCAGTTTCGTTCACTTTTGCTTTCGGAGGGGAACAGCGTTCGGGAACGCACCTCACTTAAGAAAACTGACATCTCGCTGAAGTAGGAATGAAAAAAAGAGAAAAATGATTATTTCATGCAATATGCGTGAGTACTCCGTTTGACTGTTCGGACGACTACTTTTTCTTGGTTTTTGACATAAGCTTAAGTGTCCAGTCGACAAGTTCTACCTTAAAGGCCCAACCATTATAGCTTCAGCCAACATAAGCTTATGTCAAAAAATATTGGAACTTATTTCAAAAATCCAACGAAAATTTGCTTATGTTTGCGAAAGTACTCCGCATAGCCATAATGCAATTTTGCTCGCGTATCTACCTATCTCTCTCCATTTTGATAATTAAAACGTCTTGTTTTTTTTGAGCTGTCAAATTCAATTAAATGCCGAGCGACTGGAATCGCTCTTGCAAAATTTTAACGAAACTTAACGGATCGCACCTGAATTGCATTATGGTTTATGAACAGGGATTGTGTGTATTCGCTCGTTCACTTATGCGTGCATAAGTGAGCTAAATTCTATTATAGTTGGGCCTTAACTCTAGTTAAACATAAGTGAAAGTGGCCAGTTAAATAAAATTAAAAATATCAATTTAAAAAAAGCTTCAATTGGGATAATTTGATTGGTAAAGTGCCAGGGGCCTCAGGTCTTCATATTTTTTTTTTTTTTTCATAATTTTTGCACCAAAAACATATTAACGTATTATTTTGCAAAATTAACGAAATTATTGTACCTAAACCTACTTTGATTTTACTAGGCCTATGCAATACTTGACATATAACAGTAAGAAATTCCCAAAGAAACTCATCGATCATAGCCTAGTTTTTATTATTTCACATTTGATAGTATTGAACAAATGTAATGCACAAATAAAAAGAAAAAAAACTAGAGAAAAAATCAACGTAAAATCAAAGCAAAAAACTTTGATTCTAATATTTTTCGGAACGATTTGGTGCCAACGCCGAAAATTCTCAAATCAAAGTGGAACGACTTTATTTCAAAGTGATTTCATACTTAAAAACGAACTAGAATTTACTATGTTTATATGTTGACTTAAGTGGAATCAAGGTTAAATCAAATTAATCCATCTTTTAAAACAACATTTATCTACTTCGAATCAACGTAGATTGAACTTCGCTTGGTTAGGTATTGATTCAAAATGGCTACCCACGCCACGCTTCTTTGTTTAAATTTATGTAAGACAAAGACAAATGTATATTCATGCTCGATGCATTTCATATTTGTGGTGAATCATTTATTTGTGACGCCTTAAAGTGAATCGTTTAATGCTATGAGTATTTCATATTAATAAATATAGGAAAAGTAATTAAATATTGTTTTTCGATTATATGAAAGCGAATTTTAAGTGCGCGTTTAATTTGTTCACAAATGTAAGGGGGCTACCTCGAAAAAACAACAACGCGCTCTCGAAATTCTTTATATTAAGCGTTCAAATACAAACAAATTGAGGTTTACTTGACTATGCAACACTTTGAAACTACGTTGATGGCACTTTAAATGCCATAAAAGTAGATCGCAATGTAAAATTTGGATTTCAATGTAAAAATGAATACGTTTCACTTTGATACAAGGTTGAGCGCACTTTAAATGTGGATCTCAATATAAAAATGATAACGTTTCACTTTAAAACAACGTTGAACGGAATGTAAATGTACAAAAGTTGATTTCAATGTATAAATAAAAATGTTTTACTTTGAAACTAGGTTGAATCTCTCAAAATTACGTCGCATATTAAAATTAACATTGTTTCAACGCAAAAATAAAAATGCGCCACTTCATTTAAAATACTTTAGATCAAATACGGTCGTATTTAATTTAAGATCGCAATTTTTCCCTCAGTGTAACTACTCCATGAATCATCCATCGAGATTCAATTCAACTATCAATCGTACCAACATCTAAATCAAAACAAACAATATCCAATTCGAGACTCTAATAAACGTCAAAAATCCATCCGCACAGTAGGACTCTACTTCAGCTTCTTATCGGCCGTAGAGCTACTAGCGATGTTGTATTTGTAAAACAAGTAAAATCCTACTGTAATATGGATGGCTTTTCCAATAAAACACGCCTATATTATAATATGTTTACGGGACTTAAGATTTCGATCGATACCTATAGCTTAGCTATCGACATTTTTGACTGTTTCAATCTGCCAGGGAACTGATTCGAAATCTTGGGAACAAAGCTTAAAGCAGCGTCCACATTATGTTGGTTTGTGTATATCAACTGTGCTGATCAACAATGTTAATGTGGACGTGGAGATCAACAGAGTCGATCAACCTTTGTTGACCTCAACGTAACCCGGCGGTGTATCGATTAGATTGACTGTTATCTTTGTATTTATATGAAACCTTAAGTAATATCATGAGCCAGATATTCGTTGCGCGGTGTGGATATGTTGGCAGCGCTAGTGTAGCGCTAATGTTTCAGCTAGCAAAGTTATATGTAGAACCACTAGATGTCCCCACCATCAGTTTGCACCTTAATAGTTCTTAAAGATCGTATATACAAAGCATTATACAAAAAACCAGATTGATTCGTTGAAAGGGTTTCAAAATATCAAGTGATGGCCATTGAAAATTCCATTTTCCAAAATTTTTAAATTGTCCATCATATTTATTACTTTAAACCGAACTTAAAAAAAAAAAATGAAAAAAAAGACTGTGAATCTACATGTATTGAATCTATTTGTATTGAAAATGTCAAGTACCTACTCAATGGCACGTGTTTATCGTTACCTTTAATTCACCGCCTGTCAAAATTTATAAAATTTATACAAAGGTTCACCTCGTCATTCTAGAATATAATCTCATCAAAAGTTATAGTATAGCTACTTCTAAAAAAAAATTAATTCACTATTTTGTTCTTAATTGTGTAACTCACGGTATTGTGTGGCATAATTAATTCCCCTCAAGGCAGCCCTCCATCACAAAATCTTTTGTTTTTCCTAAAATCTAGTTCAGCTGCACATAAGGGAATATTTTTAATCGTCGACTATTATTAACTTAATTGTTTACTTCCCACGGGACTAACTCTTCACTAATTCAAGCTCAATGACTCGCTGAACCTATGTACATACTATGTATGTAAATTATTTGTTTGAGTGATATCAAAAACTATACTCCACGTGTACACATTTAATGTGCCTCAACACACCCGGTTTCAGCCGCCGCGCTGCACCGGCCGCCATATGCAAATAATCCCCTTTAGGGCACAATGAGAAGTCATTAGAACTGCATCATCATATCATTAAACAAATTAAACTTAATCACGACTTTGTTTTTGTTGTTTTTTTTATTTTGTTCGAAATAAAAAATAAATAAACTTTGGAATGCGTAAAACAGTTGACGCTCAGAGGTTCATTCACACTCCACACACAAGACACAATGGTTATTTCCTTATCTCTGTTTTTATACACAAAGTTATAGTTGGAACTTACAGACAGACGAAGACAGACGGGAAGGGGTCCAACAAATGCAACATATTCCCGTTTACTTGAACTCAGAGTGTACAAAATTCAAAATGCTGCACAGCAACAGCCTATACCAACAATCACAATACAAATCAACGAGAGGAAGAAGAAGACCAGGACAAAGGAAATTAACGTTCATTCCGCCATCAGGCTATCACGATTTTTTGGCTGATTTCCTGGATTTTCTGGTTTTCTTTTAAGAAGTGAGGGAAAATATCATTGACCGGTAACATCAAGACAAGCTTGCACTTATTCATTCCGAGTATAGGTACTAACAATCTCGATGCGCCGCTGCGGATCCACTTTGAACGCCCATGGGGCTGCCCAGAACCAGTTTCAAACTGCAACAAATGTGCGAGATTCCATTGAGAAATTCAATTTGGTTTTGGTTACATTTTGATCAAAAATCATCAACCGTACATTCAATTTGGAAAATAATGTTTTTGGAGTTGCAAAACGATGGCAAACGTTTGAACTGTCTGCCTGCTTCCAAAATGAACTTACTTTCAAAATGAATGATGTGTACAGAATTCACATAGAAATATTTTGTGTAGCAAATTACTCCAAAACTTCTTTCTTGCTTGTTCCAATAGGTTAACATAAAATAGGTTTTTTTTTATACAAAATTAACATTCTAGACTTTGAATTGAAGCACACAAAACAAATTCGTCATTTTCCTGTTTAGGTTGGCTGTTGGCTTTTGTTTAATCTTTCCTAATCCACTATACACACAAGCCACACATCATGCGTCCATCAACAATATATACAACATATGTATTGTTCTAAATTAATCTGCTTACTGCTTGCACCTCCTTCGAAAAGAACGTGTCCACTCCTTTGATTTTTTTCTGCGTATCAGCAATAAACATCGCAAAAAAAAGGTTGTGGTAAAATTTCGCGTGCAAATCCTTCCAAGGATTGTTCTTTTGTTTATAGTACATGTATAGATTAAGCATACATACATATACATAGACAGAATATAAAAATAAACCTTAAACAAACAAAACGTGCAAAACTATATTAACCTAAGAGCTAGTGTTTTGCATGTCAGAAAAAAAAAAAAAAAAAAGAAAACGAAACAACAAAAAATACCCACGATGTCCATTAATACTAATTTGAATAATATAGGATTGCCATTTTATTGAAGCAAAGGTTTATAAGAGTATTACTATATTATATCAGGCGTTTAAAAAAATAACCATTTTAACTGTCGATTTAATCTTAGAAGTATGATCTAACTCTAATTTTTAAATTAAGAAGCATCACGCAGATGTAATTTATTTCTTAAAATAATGGTAAATATATTTAGCCCAGGGAAAATGTACACAAAAATGGCCAATCTGCCAAATAAATCTATGTGAAGTTTCTTTAAATGCAGTTGTCTTTGTTTTGGCATAAGAAATACTGTCGCGAAAGTCTATTGCCAAATCGTGTGCGCGTCAATAATTATCCAAGGTTAAATGTCGAAAATATCAGTTTTTCGCATAAAACTTGGAACCGGTAAATGTTATCGAGAAGTGTTTCATACAATATTTGTAGATTATGTCATTTGCCAACAAAAAAGTTATGACCCACCGTTATCAAGGTTTCGACATTTCAAAAAAACGTATAACTCCTTACCGGTTCAAATTTTTGAAAACATCTGAACACAAAGTTTGTACATTATATGAATCCATACAAGAAAAAATTATTATTTTTTTCTTAAAGGCAACCGTTTTAAAGATATAATTTTTTTTTTTTAAGTTTGACAAAAAGTTCAAATTTCTGGTTTTTTGCTTTTTACTCTTAAAACCACAAGTTGTCGAAAAAAATCGTACGCTCAGTTTAAAGATCATAATATTCTCTTTAACAAAATATGAAATTTTTTTCCAAACGAATCATAAGTCGCATGATATTGTGACTTCAATAGTGTCAACTGTCAAAAAAAACCGGTTTTTCGCATATATCTTTTAAACCCTAAGCTTAATCGAAAAACTATATTATCAAAATTTTTACATTATGTAATATTATATAAGCATGCATTAACGGTTTTATTCTGTAAGCCATAATTTTTATGACATCATTATTTAAATAAAAACACCAAAAGTCTAAAATACCGGTTTTTGGCTCTTTACTCTTAAATGACGAAGTTTTCGGAAAATATTTTATACCTATTTTGCAGATTTCAATATTCCCTGGAGGAAATTTTATAACACTTTTTTGCGTATAACGCATCAGTTGCAAGATATTGCGACTTCAAAAATGTTCAAACTTCGAAAATAAAGTTGTACGATGTACGTATACATTTTATTACAAAATCCTGTTTATTCGAAGTTGTCCATTTTTGAAGTCGCACCATCTTGCAATTGATGCGTTATACGCAAAAAAGTGTGATAATGTTTCCTCTAGGAAATATTAAAATCTGTAAAATAGGTATACAATATTTTCCGAAAATGTCGTCATATCGTTAATATATTCTTATATCGTTAACGAATAAATAATAAAAACATGTTAAAATAGCAATTTTGATTTTTTTTAAATTTAAATTTTGATTTTAATTAATTGATTTTTTCGTAAAAAAAGATTATTTATACAAATTTCAAATGCATTATTTGTTGAACAACTTAGAAGTAAGAGAAATGAGGGAATATACATTAATAAGTAAAAAAAACCGATTTTTATTTCCATTATTCGTATTTTTTTTAGTAAAAACGTGGTATGCAGTTTTATTAGAACTGGTCTAAAGATGACATTTAAAAGTTTAATCAAAATCGTTTGAGCCGTTTTCGAGACGTCTTGATGAAAATCACTTTTTGGTCTCCATCATCGTAATGTTAGTTTTGATTAAAACCTCCAAATTTTTCATTGACACGAAACCAAAACTTGCCTTCTAGAGCAAGTATAAGGTAACATAGGTATGTAAATTCATTTAATTATACTTTCAAAGTATTAAGTAAGCAAGAAACGTTTGGATGCCTTGAATTGAAAGTGCCATTTATTTTGTTCGGTTTTAGAGTCCGGTTTTAGAGGCTACCAATCTACCACTGGGACTGAACAATTTTCACTTTTCCATTACCTGCACTTGATTTTGGGTTTCCATATTTATATTATTTCACTGCGACCTATTTATATTAATTTTAAACATTATTATGCAAAATTTGTGTTTACCTCACGAAAAGAACTTTTCGGCTGGACGTCTGACTGTGAACTGAGCTCATAACTTTACAAATTCTTTCTTCAGTCAGAGCGAACAAATTAGATACTTTTTGAAATCAAATTATATATGTTTGTTGTCATTTGCAGAATATTTAGTTCTGTTTTGAAAACAAAATCATTTATAGTGAAAAATTGGTCCGTTTTGATTATTAAAAAAAAAAAAAAAATAGATAGGGTTGTTTTGATTCTAAACTCAAAATTCAAGTGCTTATAACTTTTTAAATAGATCGATTTTAAACAAAAAAAAGCGTGCCATCTTGTAGCTCTCTTTGAAACGAAAATTTTGATATATCAAGATAGGTCCGTTTTGATTCTAAGCAACACTAGTTTGTTCTTTCAAAACAAATTTAAGACAAACTCACGACAATTATTGGAACATTCATTTTTTTTAGAATTTGTTTGAGGGTGTTGACTGTCAAGTTAGTATTACCCGCGGTTAGTAAAAACTAGAGGTCGAACAATTGTAATTTCGTTAACGACAAATTCACAACAAGTACAGTCGACTCCGCTTAACTGGAACACTATAATTGCAGAACTTTTGTTTCAGTTAAGCGGAGTTTTCAGTTAACCGAACTTCGGATAACTGAAATTTGTTTCAAATAAGCGGAGTTTTGTAAAAAAATCTGAAAATCAAAAAAAAAAAAAAATGTAGGTAATATTTTGTGTACTGTGTCAAACATATATTAATCACAAAACAAATATGAATATTTCATAATTTAAAAACAAAAAGAAAACCAAGGTTTGGAAGGGATTAAATAACTTCAGGTATCCAGTCTTATATAATTCACAGCTCTTGTTAAGTAAAAAATTAATATTATTTAAGAAAAAAATAAATCAATTGTGGTCTGTTTACAGTTCTGTAAATTATAAAAAGCCATTTTATCTTCAAAATCATATATTTTATCGGAAACTTCTGAATTTCCAGCAACAAATTGTTTTAGAACATGAAGAGAACAATACGCCTCCTTTAGTGTTGGTTTCTGGGGCCCTTCAAACAATATTTCATCACCAGAGCTGTCTTCAACGGGTTCAATAGAGAGAACTTCAGTGATTATGTCTTCGTCAGTCATGTCTGCAAAGCAAGGTATTTCGCTATCAAAATCTGCGAGCGAATCAATCTCTTGCCTTACAGTACTTGAAAATAAATAAGTTTCTTGAGCATCTTCGGAAACAATTTCAACACCAGCAGAGATGTTGGCCGCAAGAAAACCTGCCTTTTTAAAGCAATTTTGTATTGTCGTTGGGGTCACCATCCACCAATCTCTCTTGATCATTTTCAAAGCTTCGAGCAAATTTATTCTCTTAGCAAAATCACTCAATATCTGCTCGCTATCTAAATGAAGAATTTGTCGCCTCAATGTACATGTCCTGTACTGTGACTTAACTTACTGTAAATTAAACGGATAATTCCCTGGTCTAAGGGTTGTATTAGGGATGTTGTGTTTGGAGGGAGAAATTCAATTTTTATGTTCTCCAAAACAGTATCTTTAAGTTGATGACGCGCAGAATTATCTACAATCCGAAGCACCTTCTTACCTTTTACTTTGAACTTTTTGTCCATTTACTTTAAAATCTCGATCCAGATTGTACTTGTCATCCAAGCCTTTGTATTGGCAAAATATTTCAAAGGAACTTTATTGGTACATCTGGAACATCTAGGATTATTGGATTTTCCAATACAAAAAACTATTTTGTCACAGCCAGTTGAATTTGCAACAAAAAGTATTGTGAGTCTGTCTTTGGGGATTTTAGCAGATGATGGTATTTCAGATCCGTTGGCTAAAGTTCCCGTTGGCAGTGCCTTAAACATTAATGCAGATTCTCTGTCTGCATTGTAAATATCTTCCGGTGCATACTCCAAAAGATATTTTGACATAACATTTGCTATCCATTCTTCTGCGCCATGAATATTGGCCAAAACTTTTTCTCCGTGCGTTTTTTTGAAATGGATCTTCTCTCTTTTTTTCCATCTCTTCAACCAACCATTTGATGGTTTAAAATCGACGTTAAGCATAAGAGAGAGAGCTTTAGCTTTTTCTAACAACAGTGGACCGGTAAGAGCAGCATTCTTGGGTCTCATGTTCTTGAACCACAATAAAAGGGCTTATTCTACTTTTTTTTTTCAGCTCCAGTTCGCAATCGCTTTCTGGAAAGATTTTGGTTTTGTACAACGATATTTCGAATGATTTCTTTTCCATTGATGATTTTTGATAACGTTGGCCGACTGCATTTAAACTCCTCGCATACAATTTTTCTTGATACACCAGCTTCAACTCTGTCCAAAATTTCTTGCTTGTATTTGAAAGACAAGCTTCTGAATTTCTTGCTGGATTTTGATGCCTGGAATTGTAAAATTAGTTTATGTTCCAAAATATTGCATCAACCGCACGTTGTCTGTCGACATTTTTTCAGAATAAGAAAAAACAATAAACAAAATAAATGAGATTTTGACATTTCAGATTTGACATTCCAATTTCAAAGGGTGTGTTCGATTTAAAATATGATGGCAGCGTTCAATAGTTGTTTCACTTATGCGGAGTTGAACAAGTGAAAAATGTTCAGTTGAGGCAAACAATTTTGTTTCAATTATCCGGAGTTTGCAAATTAAGCGGAGTTCAGTTATGCGAAGCTGTTTGTATGAAAAATTCTTAAAAAGGCTCGGGAATAAATTTCTTGTTTCAGATAACCCCATGTTTTGACTGTAATCCAATTATTCTATTCTTAAAATTTTGAAGTTGTAATGCTAACTTGACTGACATTCATAAAGTTGTTTATGTGCGCTCTTATCGGTCAACTAGTGATTAAACTATTTCGTTGCGGTAAAGGAGTTGCATGTGCTCGCCTCCTCTAAAATCGTGCATTATATTAGCATATTTCCAACAAATTTCAATTTGAAAAAAAAACTATTTACTTGAAAAAATAAATTAAAACTCAACGAAAGCTTTAAAAAAAAAACTTAAGAAAATTTAATTTCGCGTTTCTTGGTAAACCATATTAAAGCGAATCCTTAGCAAAAAATGTTTTAATATTCATTTCAACTAGGAATACAAATTACTCACACCTACAAAGCTATGCAACTTTAACGAGAATTAAAGAATAAAATCATTTTTAACAAAAGTTCAAAAAACACAAAATACTTACTGACAAAAAACAACTCTAGGTAGCTCATGGAAAGTTTGCAACATAAAAAATCTTATGAAATAATTACTTAACTAAAAAGTTGAAGCATGAACTTTACAGAAAAAGAAAACACACCTGTCAAAAAACCCTAGACGGGGTTGTATGAAAAACGGAATCTACCTTTGACCTTTACCCCATTAGTTCAGTGATGCATTTTATATGTGACGTCAATGAGTTTTAGTTTTTATTTTAATGTGACAGAGAATTCTACCAAACATATAAAGTTATCTCAAGAAGAAAAAAGAAAAAAAACTTTATGGAATTGTATGCCATTTAATTTTCCAATTTTTTTTAATAACAAAATTTCTTTCTAATCGGAAAGTGATTGATAATAAAACGTGTACACAAAATAAATTACCTTCAACTTCACAAAACAAAACAAAACGGAAACATCTTAAATCTTAAGTGTGAGATGTCTGTATGGTTTCCTGTTTCCGACGTCTTTTCACTGCGATTACGAGACACGTTGCCAAATCCTATCCACACACCTCGGAAAATCTAATCAAAAAGCAAATTTCATTGGGGAGAAATAAAAATAAAAAATAAAATTCAATTCCTTAAACCCTCAAAAACAAGAAAATAAATAAAATGCGATTCCCTTAAGTTTTTTTTTTGTATATATCATTTCCAACTTCAAAAACATTAAGTGAAACACACAAAAGTTAAAGGATTCTTTTTGAACATCATCAAGCAAGCTTATGTTGTGTTAAATGTAAAATTTATAAAGTTTCTCAGAATTTTGAGGGTTTTCGGAGTGAAATTTGCGGTTTTGTTGGTGGTGGAACAGTATTTTGGATGTGAGGATGAATAATTGCGCAAGAAAAGTCGAATGTTGTTCGTTTGCCTTGAATTTCAAGCAACACCAAGAAAGATTTGTTTTGTTAGGTATCTTAAAATTATTCTAGCTGCCTTAGCCTGGCTGTTTGTTCTCCTTCAATCTCTATCTCTCTCACTCTCTGTCTCTGTGCTCCATTTTGATTTTAAATCAAAAATGCCGGCAAAGTGTGAGGTTTTGCGGATCTTGATTGCGGAATGAATGGTGAAAATGAATATTAATTTAAATGTTGATGATTATTATCCGACATGAATAGACTGTGAGGTTTTGTTTTTTTTGTTTGCTTTACTAGAGATGTGTGCTTGGAAATTTGGCTTGAGGGTTATTTAATTACTTTTAAGAGTAGGTATGTTTTTTTTTTTTTTTTTTTTTTTTATTTAAGTTTGAGGATTCTTATGGTTTGGGTTCGTTCTTTTATAATTAATTTTAAAGGAAACCTTGAGAGATTTTAATTGATTTAAAAATTTTAAATATTTAATGTTGAATTTTGTTTTTGAGAGAAGGCGAAAAAGATATTATATATATGAAGTTTGAGGTAATATACATGAAGTTTTAAAGGTCGACTTTTGTATAGATAATTTTCATAACTTTTTGCCTGACTTCTTGAGTATACATTACATAGCTTGATTACCTCATACTTTTTTAATAAAAAAAATTATGAAAGTCAAATTTTTTGATTCAGTTTTTAACTTCGAGAAAATAAACACCTTAAATTTTGATCAAATAAATGGGAAATGTATGTTTTAAAAATTTCCGTTTAATGCAATTGACACAACAAAACCCTTTTATTTTATTCGCACCCCAATAAAAACGGATCAAATTTAACTGGGTTCAAATTTAACCAACCTTTTAATGCAACTGACACGGCCTAAATTATTCCGCCTTTTTACAGAGAAATTATAATTATAACAAATCGTGATGTAAGCCGTATATCTCGCACTAATAAATCCATAAATCACTTTTCGTTTTGAGTCAGGAGTTTTTGTTTCTCATTCGCCATGATTTCATTTCAAAAAAAAAATTATGACTCAAAAGATATAGGGGCGTATTCAAATTCATTTTAGAGCTGTGTCTAAGTTAAACATAGGTTTAGTTGAATTTTCGAACGTTGATTCTATTTTTTTAAGTTTATCATTTAAAAATATTTGAAGCTATTTGTGTAGTATACCAAGTTAATTAGCTCATAAAACTATAAAACCAACCATTTGTAATTAAAATCGGTCTGTATTCATTGAGCTAAAATTGTCTTAAACTGTATTTTAGTTAAACCTGGGTCTATATGCGACTATAAATATGCCCCATAGTGTAATAGCAAACATAACGTAGTATAAATTAGTAGAAGCACGTCTTCAGAGCAAGTGATCTATAATTAATCAGAGCCAGGTGCTCATGAAAATCCATATATTTACGATAGTTATTCATACAAAAGGACAATGGGCACTTTTGTATGGAGTGCGTCCTATGGTTGTAACACATTATGACCTATATCATTTTAAAGGTCTCGATGAGTACTATCTTTTATTGTATGGGCAAAAGTTTGTATCGCGTGCAGGTAAGGTGTTATGGACCTTCATGTAATCGTTAATGCATCTTTTATGTATCGTGTAACTTCGGAACGACGTGACCCATTGAAGTCATATTCACACAATATGTTAAATGTGGTAAGATATACATAAGTTTATAATTATGAGCGGATCCGGTAGGTGGTGCTCTTGTCAAGTTATTGACAAAAATTCTCTATTTAATAAGCAAAATTGCTCATAATTACAAACTTATATCAAACAACATTTAACATATTGTGTGAATATGACTTCAATTGGTCACGTCGTTCCGAAGTTACACGATAAATAAAAGATGCATTAACGATTACATGAACGTCCATAACACCTCCACTGCACGCGATACAAACTTTTGCCCATTCAATAAAAAGATAGTACTCATCGTGACCTTTAAAATGATATAGGTCACAATGTGTTACAACGATAGGCCAAAACACCCATCCTAAAAAACAACGATAGTCCAAAACACCCATCCCAAAAAACTCGACTTTAACGCCACCTATCGGGTCCATATTTTGCGATTTTATTTTTTTAGCAATAAAACAATGTTACATTTGATTATGAGCGATTTTGCTTAATAAATAGAGATTTTTTGTCAATAACTTGACAACAGCGCCACCTACCGGATCCGTTTATAATTATAAACTATTATCTAACAACACTAAACATATTGTGTAAATATGACTTCAATTGGTTACGTCGTTCCGAAGTTACACGATAAATAAAAGATGCATTAACGATTACATGAACGTCCATAACACCTACCCTGCACGCGATACAAACTTTTGCCCATACAATAAAAGATAGTACTCATCGAGACCTTTAAAATGATATAGGTCACAATGTGTTACATCGATAGGCCAAAATGCCCATTGTCCTTTAACCCACTTTCAACAAACTAAGTCGTTTTCTAATTGCCGCTAATGCATCGATTGTTTTTTCTTAAATAAAGAGAATCATCGTGATGTTGGCTCCTAGCAGTCCAGTTGTAATAGGTCGATGGTGCAAGTAATGTGCAAGAAGTTCTATGCAAATGTCAAAATTTATCCACTAGTTAAAATTTAAACGAGCTCCTGAACAGGTTAAATTTTGACGACTGTATTCACCTCAGTAATGTCAAAGTTTAGCCATGGTAACAAATTTAACGCATTTTTAACGCAATTGACACACGGCCTTAGTAACCAACTTCGCCAAATCAATTAATTTGGCCATTTTATTTTATATCACAAAAATTACCACAAAATGGACACGTTCACATTTGTATGTAGAGCTTTCCGGATAGCTTTATTGTTATAGTAAGTCCGGGTAAAACACAACTAATAAACAACAAAACACCCCGGTGGCATCAATGAAATCTCAATCTATCCTAAACATTTTACCCCGCGCCTCCACAATCAATAATTGATTTCACAAAATCGGACATGCAATGGAAATTTTCCCGTCCCTGTTGCAATAAATGAAGAAATAATTTTATAACTAATGTCAGCTCTATTGACATTTAAGCTGCTTTTCACCTTTACATGTAGATTAAAGGGTTGAGTTGGAATTCCAGACCGGGAATTTTGTTTCTATTCCATTTTAAATGAATATATGTATGTAAAATTATAGGTGTTGTTTGCTCGGCAGTTGTAGTAACCCGTAGCGTAATGGTTAGTGCGTTCGACTGTCACGCTGGAGGTCTGGGATCGCTTCCCAGCCTCGTCCACCTAAAAACTAAAAAAGTTTTTATTTTCAGGGCTACTGCCTCTTGCGAGGAATTGACAAATCCTCCAAGAGTATCACTTGTCACGAATAAGTGTTTCTCGTCTAGCCGTTCGGATTCGGCATAAAATTGTAGGTCCCTTCCATTCCTGTCGAAAGCCGCACACAGGAATGGTTGCGAGTTGTTAGTCACTAGGCCCTGGTTCTTCATGAGCCGTTGTACCACCCGATTTATATATTTTTATTTGCTCGGCAGTCTGATTGAAAATAAGATTTCAAGCAGTAATTTGCCCACTGAGCCCAGAAATTAAAAATGTCTGCAATAATTGTTAAAATAAATATAGGCTGGTACATCAAAGATGTTCGAACGTTTCCCTCTGAATTTATTGATATCGCGGAAGATGTTTTACAGGGGAATTTGGCAGTCATTTCTTCACCGGAGATCCACGATAGCACAAACATTTTCGGGGGAACACAGCTTTTGCGTGAAAAAAAAATTGTAGAATCCCAAAAATAACTTTTGCTAGAAAGGACCCGGGCAACGCAACGGCGGGTATTTTCTGCTAGTGTTCTATTTACCTACCTAGTGCTGTAGTGCATTAACAATTGCTCGCATCTTCTTAATCTTTACTTTCATTTTAAACAAACCAATTTTTAAATTATCTTTTTCTCTTTTTTTTTCAGGTAAGTGAACCTAGCAATTTAATTTAATAATTGGACAAATTCCAAGGGTCTTCCCTTTTCATTCAAGAGAAAGTAAGTATGAGTTTAACATTAAAGTTAATTTGAAAAAAAAAGAAAATAAAGAAGGAAAACTTACAAAGCATAATTCTAAAATTCTTCGCTTGAAGAATCTAGAAAACAACAAAAATTACTTAAAAATAGTAGGTACCTACAAATTCAAAGAATTAAAATTAAAAAAAAAGAAGAAAAATAGCAACAAAAACAACTACATACCCATCGCCATCATCAATAGAAGACAGACATCAGAGCTCTAAAGATACAAGAGTTAAGTTAACAACCGGGGAAATATGTACAAATGCGATATCTTTGCTAAATTGTTATAAAGTTCACACTCTACTTATTCCCCCATTTCCTATTTCGTATAATATAAATAAATACTTGTCTGGTTGTCTAATATGGTTGTATGTTTTTTGTTTTCTTTTTCTTTAAGTTAAGTTTATCTTTTTTATTGTATCTATGGGAAAACAGCACCAGCACACCAATAGCTGTTATTTTCCTCCTTGAGATTCCTATAAGTAAACCAACGAAACGAAAAAAAAAAAATAATAATAATAAACGAATGAATGAATGGAAAAAAGGTATAATTTGTGCCATGACGATGAAGAAGGCCAGTAAAACAGCTTCGGGTAAATTCACTTGAAACAGTTCAGAACTCAGAAGGTTTCTTAATTAAATTACAGTTGTGGTGGGTGTTTAACAATGTTTTTTTTTTTTGTTTTAAGTTTTTGATAAATGGCACATTCGTTAGTTTCAAAAAAGTAGTAAAATCACACGAAAAAAATAATAATACTATCTAACTGTAATTTTAAACGTTACATGGTTGGCCATGGTTTTGATGGCCGTGAGAGCTATGTTGTTTTTAAATAATGGATGTTGTGGGAGAAGTTAGTTTTGGGGAAGTCTGTTTTTTTGACCTTGATTTTATTTTTTTTCACGTATTTTAAATTTCAAAACATTTTGTAAGGATTATTTAAATACACATAGGAAATTAGATTTTTATAATCTATCTTCGTGTTGCTGAAGATAGGCGGTAAACTGCTCGAAATGCATCTATATTTTTGTTCGACTCATTAAAAATAAAAATTATTTTAAAAAACAAAAAATTGAAAGCTCAACTTAATGTGTGTTCTTATTTTCATATACAGTCGTGGCGGCCTAATTAAGAACGATATTTTTATAAAATTTTAAAATGCATAACTTTTGTTTGGGAAATTTGTTGAGGTTGAGTAGTCGGTTTAATAATAGCCCATGAACTACGGTACACTTTGAGTAATGTTTAAAAAATATAAGCATGTGAAAATTGGTAGGAAAAAAATAAAAATTAATTTAACTCTTATTTCGTCTGGCAATATAATTAAGAACGGAAACAAAAGGTTGTCATAACATTAAAAATCTTTGAAATTTCTATATTTGAATGTGAATTAAGTTTTATCCTGTACTCTGTACCGTCTTAAGAGTGTATTTTTGATTCAATTTCTTGTTCTAAGGGCTTCTTACATCAAATTTCCTTTTGACCTACAAAATAAGACATCCTCAGAAAAATAAATTGAATCAAAAATAGACTCTTAAGACGGTACAGAGTTTAGGATAAAACTTAATTAAATTTGGGGTGCATTGACTTGTCATAGTATGGTCGATAAGTTAGAAAAAAATGCTCGAAATTGACCAGAAAGTTTATAAAGACATTGAGGAACATGTTATGGAGTCTTATTCATTTGAAATCATGCCCATAAAATTTGATTTTAAGGACGATAATGATCCAAGAAGTCCTCAACGAATTTCTTAGAAGGTGTTTGCGTAGTCAAGAAGTCATTTTTTAGATTAGACCGTCCAAAGCTCGAGCCTAAATTCTTTCGAGAACTTGAGGAGAGACATCAAGGGATGGTTAAAGTAAAAACAAAAAAAAACATTTTGATCAGAATGTTCTAAATATTAAGGAAATCTGATAGAGTACACCACTATCAAGATTCCATGCCTTACGCGAAAATATGCAAGGAATTTTGTCTGAAATTATAAAGAATTTAGGTTTTACTACAATATATTCACATTAAAATATTGAAATTTCAAAGATTTTTAATATTATGACAACCTTTTGTTTCCGTTCTTAATTATATTGCCAGACGAAATAAGAGTTAAATTAATTTTTATTTTTTTCCTACCAATTTTCTCATGCTTACATTTTTTAAACATTACTCAAAGTGTACCGTTGTTCATGGGCTATTATTAAAACCACTACTCAACCTCAACAGATTTCCCAAACAAAAGTTATGCATTTTATAAATTTATAAAAATATCGTTCTTAATTAGGTGGCCACGACTGTAAGTGTTTAAATGTATGTAAAAGAGTTTTTGTGAATGGTTTCAATTTTTTAAAATTAAGAGTCATGACTTTCAAATATGCTGTAGAACAATATTGTAATAGCCCAGGAAAATGCACAAAAAAAAGTGTCCAATCTGTCAAAAAATCCAAATGAAGATTTTTTAACGCAGTTACCTTTATTTTGGTATTAGCAATTCTGTCACGAAAGTCCATTTACCAGATTGTGTTCGGGTCAATAGTTGTTCTAGGCTGATCGTCAAAAATAACAGTTTTTCAAACACATAACTCCAAAACTTTTAAAGTATTTCTTATAAAAACTTGTAGATCTTACCATCTGCAAGAAAAAAGTTACTACAATTTTTTCCTACGACTCACCCTTAAGAAGATATCGTCATTAAAAAAAAGAGTTCAAATGTCAAAAATGGTCGTTTTTCACGGATCTCTTAAATGATGAAGCTGTCGAAAAAAACTTACGCTCAATTTGAAGACCATTATATTCTCTACAAAAAAATTATGACGGATTTTTTAAACACAAGTCATAAGTCACAAGATATTGTAACTGCAATAACGTCAAATGTGGCAAATATAGGTTTTTGAAAGCATTTTTTTTAACGGCAAGTTTTATCGAAAAATTATAGTAGCAAAATTTAAACATTAGTAACACTATGCATTAGCCATATATTGTATGAATTCATTTTTCAAAGAATCATCAAAAGTTGAAAATTCCGGTTTTTAGCTCGTTACTCTTAAATGACGAATTTGACGGAAAATATTTTATTGTTATTTTTTATATCTGATTATTTTATGCGACCAGGCTTTTTGGTCAATTTATGGTTTTTATTACAAATAAAACTACTTTATTTCATCTTTTACCCAACGTTTCGTCGCTATTCACGACTTCTTCTGTTGTTTTGTCTTCATCGAACATTTGTTTTAAAAAATAAATATATTTTTTATATATTTACAACTGGCACTATTTTAATAAGTTAACATTGAAACAATTACAATAAATATATAAATAAATATGAAAACTAATAATCTCAAAAAACAAACAGAAAATTATCACAGTGTTGGCAGGCAGGGTCTTATTTAATATATTTATTTATTTAATTGTTTCAATGTGAACTTATAAAAACATTGCCAGTTTTATATATGTATATACAAAATATATTTATTTATTTAAACAAATTTTCGATGAGAAAACAAAATTTTTAAAAATTATCCAAGAACCCTGAAGAAGTCGTGAATAGCGACGTTACGTTGGGTAAAAGATGAAAAAAAGTAGTTTTATTTGCATTAAAAACCATAAAATGAAGCGAAAAAGCCTGAAAACCTTAACTTAAGAGACTTTTTGTTGGAAATACGATTTTCTATCAAAACGGATGGATTATAAATATTATGAACTAATCTGAGCATGAAAAGTTATCGGAAAATTACTTTAAAAACAAATCGAAAAATCAGTGATTTTAACTTTTGTTTTTAATAAACTGCAAAGGTAAAACAAACAAGAAGCTCTAGCTTTTATTAAGACGATCGAAAAAGGTTTTGAAAAAGGTTTGAAGGAAATATAACCATTCCAAAATAACATTAATTTCTGTTTTGCAGTTTTTGCTCGAAAACCGACATATTTGAAGAATGGGCTGAGGATTTTTTGTTTAAATATTAGATTAAGCTGTACACAAATAAATATTGAAATACAAAGTATCAAAAATTTATTTATTATTGACTTAGAGCTAATTTTTCAATCATCAGTTAAACTATGAGAGGAATAAGTACTAGAGCAACAGGAACAAATTTTTGTTTTATTCGAAGAAAAATTACTATCTGAGGTTTAACTGACAATTGAAAAACTGGCCTTTAGAAAATTTTAATTTTCAAGAAAATTTTAAAAGTTTTTGACACGTAATATTCAATTCTTGATTAGAAATTCTAATTTGGTTGGATATAGTTCACAATTGATTTTCGCAGTAAAATTGATGCAAGCTGGACTGAACTTAATAAAAATTGCGTCTTGACAAGGCCCTCACTGTCAACTGAAGAGTCCAAGTGACAACGCCGGGACGAAACGCCAATTTCTATGGACTAAAGGACGTTAATAGCTATATTGAATCCGTAATATTTAAATACATTGGGGTATATTTCAGGCCGTGAGTGCAATAGTGGCCTAACTGCAATTTTATCGAAATTGAGTTTATTACAAAACTGTCACTACTAACCCACATTTCTGCATTAAAATTTGTTAAATTTTCGGCTTCAAGCCATAGTTACAGGCCTTTTGTACGTAGGCCAAACACAAACAAAATAAAAGCTCGAGTGCAAGAGTGGCCTATCTACCACTTTTGCGCTGGTATATTTGATTTTATTGTTTGAAACTTTAAGCTAGGTCAATTATTTTACTACTTTCTTAAAGGTGATATAAATGCAATGAAATAAACATAAGTGCGTAGGGTAGGGCGGGGATAGTTGGACCACTTTTTTCTGGAAGTGTTATAATTACCAAACCGCTCATAATACAACTATGAGTTTGGAATCAATTATAAGAATGGACTTTTGGCTTCTAAATGCAATTTAAAAAAATGAAAATGTGAAACAGAAGAAGAATTATTAAGCCTCAAGAGCACCAAGTCCAAGTGGTCTAACTTGCCCCACTAGCGGGGTAAGTTGGACCAGTAGGAGGGTTTAGTTGGACCATGGCCTAACAAGTTGAACAATAATATCTAAAAATAATAACAAAGCCATCATTTATTAACAGCTGAATTTTATTTTAAATAAACTTTACTTGAAAAGTACTTATTATTTTTAGTATGTACACAAAAATAAATATAAAAAAAAAATTTTAAATATTAAAAGCAAAAAATAAATTAACGAATTAAAACAAAAACCTCTTCTTGGATAAAATAGGATATAAAAATAGTTATTACGTAAAACATTACAATAGAGTTACGTAAAGTAATCACTTTTACAATTAATGCACATATGCTTTGTTTAGTTTTTAAGCCTTTTGTATGGACAAGCTTAGCACTCAACCCAATATAAAGCATGTATTTTTAAATCAGTAAACCTAGTTTTATGCACATATTGCGTCACTTAATAAAAACCACTGAAAACATTCAAATTTTAATCACAGAATATTAAAATATAATAACGGCCTCAAGAAAATACTATGACTTATCGTGAGACTCGCACGTTTTCTATTAAATAACACAAAAAAAAACAAACATGTTTTTTTTTACTTTGGCACTACAAAAACACAAATCGGTGCGTGGCAACCGTTCTATTGAGAAAATGCAACTGATACCATTTTTGCACTTGCTTATTTATGAGGACGCTTCATTCGTGATTAATTATGTTCCTGTAGGACTTTTATTTTTCGAGTAATTCGCGTGGTCCAACTTGCCCCATGAGCCAACTAGCACCGCCCTACCCTACCCTTATAATCTCCCTCGATCAACCATGAAGTTAAAGAGTTTCATATTAAAGTTAATGCTGCAGCCATTGAACAAAGCGAGTAGAAGTGAGTGCATTACGTGTTGAAACATTTGGGTATTTTCCTAAACGGTTTATAATCTACGTTTCTGCTAAGAAAATCTAAAAACAAAGAATTTGGTTATGTACATGTACAGTATGTTCATAATCAGATCAAGTGAAGGCTGGAATAAAAATATTAGTTTATACAAATAACATCTCACCCAGACTTTAGAGTTGATAAAATTAACCTTAATTTTTTGTCAGCAGACATTCGTATTTACAATGCGAACAAGATTTCGGGGTGATTGAGAAGAAATGAAAATATTTTTCAAATATTTCCATCCCCGATATGATTGGATAGAAGTCATAAACTCAGTGAGAAAAAACACAATCATTTATTGTCATTAAAATGCGGTGGAGAAAACTCCACTCTGAAATAGGAAGAACACATTTTAAATAAATTCCCTGCAAAGGGACTTAAGGTTAACTGGTTCAAGATTATGGAGCTTCAATATTTAAAGGCCTACCCCTTCTTAATATTTTTTCAATATTCTGTTGAAGAAATTTTTCCATTTCAAAGGTTTTGTATTCCGAAAGGAATAAGTGTAAGCCTAGCAAGCTTCAACCTAAAAAACCTATACCTGATCTTATAAATAACAATTCTAATGCAAGTACTGCAGAGGATTTTATGGATCCTAACACTTTTGAAAGTGAATACAAATGTTAAATCTCAACTTAATTAACAAAAAAACTTAATTAAAAAATAAAATTAAAAAAAATAAATACAAAAACTTATTTTATTTACAAATCTCTGGCCTATATTTACCGATTTTTAGTTTTTTTTTTTTACATTTTTCGTCTGTGCAATAGTGGCCTATCTGACTTTAAAATCAGTTCTAACGGTATTTTGGAGAATGATGAATACAGAGTCAAAATCCTGTTATTTTTTGAGCATATTGCAAAAAGAAAATCAAAGCTATGATTCTTTGTTTTAAAACTACAAGTGTTTGAAAATATCCTGTTTCTTATGTGTCCTCTACTCAAAATAATGAAAAATGCAGTTAGGCCACTATTGCTCTCACGCCCTCGTTTATAGTCACAGATAGACCCAGGTTTAACTAAACTTCAGTTTAAGACAATTTTCGCTCCATGAATTCAGACCGATTTTAGTCACAAATAGTTGGTTTTATATTTTTATGAGATAATTAACTCGGTATACTACACAAATAGCTTCAAATATTTTAATTTATCAAATGATAAACTTAAAAAAATAGAATCAACGCCCGAAAATTCAACTAAACCTATGTTTAACTTAGACCCAGCTCTAAAATGATTATGAATACGCCCCATTTTGTATAATAATAAAGATGACATTTTAAATATTAAAATTACTTCGGTTTTAAGTGGAGTGAATGAATTATATTTTGTATACATATATCACAAAATCAAATAAAAAAACATGTTAAATGGTCCATTTGATCTATTTTGTTAAATGTTTATGAGCATTTTCCTTTTTTTATTTGCGCTTATTTTTGCACAAAAAAAAGTTAAGTAAAAATATTTTAAATCAGTGATTTTTTTCGATTTTTAGATCGGTTTGTGGTAATCTTTCAAGCTTAATTTATTTCATAAATTTTGGGATCCATCTATTTTTATATAACCCCTAATTTCAAAAAACAAAAGTCTCATAAGTTAAATTCTCAAGTTCGGATTAGTTTTCGGGTTTATTGACCATTTTTGACGAATGCATGGGTGCATTTGGTCAAATTTAAAACAATTAACTGAACTATTTTCGAAAAAAATCAAAAGCTTAGTTGGTAAAAAGTTGATATGGCAGGTAGGTACCGTTATGTTTGGTCCTAAAACATCAAAAGAAAGTATGGACATACATTTAAAACAAAATGAAGGTAGCACCGAAGACTACAAGATTATCATCTTAATTTTACAACAAAAAACGCCTAAAATAGATTGAAAAGATCAACCGTTTTTAAATTTTGTATAAATACCTATACCTATAATGATCATGGATCACAATTATCAATAAATCATTACGCCAACATATAAACCCCATTAGCTAACTAACTGCCATTCACTTGTCCAAAGAACCACTTAAGCCTGACTTAAGTAAACAAAAAATTGCTACCTACTAACTTAGAGTTATAATGTAGATATTTACTCCGTATCAACAATCATTATTGTCATTTTTTTAACCCTCACATTTACAATTCATTCAAAAAGCAATCGCTTTCAAGTTTACTTTACAATTCCAAAACAGGTAGCTTATAAACAAAAAAAAATTATATTGAAATACAATTAATCGAAAACAAACACTGAAATGAGGTAATATTTAACCAATTTATCTCACAGCCTTCCTTTCCTCATGTCAAGTTTTTTTTTTTTTTTTTCTTAAATTACAACAACAAAGAAGAAGAAAAAAACTAGTAACATTTTGGTGACACATTGCGAACGCGTATACTTGATCAAGCTGTTTGCGCACCTCAACCTTTTCTGACATCATCATCATATCGTGCTCCACCATCCATGTCCGTCGAAAACTTTTTACACACAAAAATTTACAAACCTTGTTGTCGAAATTTTTGTTTTTACGGACAAAACAAAAATAAAAATAAACGGTTGAGCAGTCAAAAAGTACAAAAGATACAAAACTTTATTACCTATAGTGCAATTTTTATTTCTAACACCCAAAACGGAATAAAACAACACGAACAACTCTAGCGGAGCATTCAAGAAAGTTACAATAATTGTTATTATTTCAGAGTCGTGAGGTAAGACAGTGGTGCATAACAGTGGTCCAAACCAAATGATTGACGAAAATAGATTTTTTACTTTTCAATTAAAAAGTACAAGTGACCTCAACTCCAGAAATTATTGTGTTTTGCCCAAGGTATAACAGTGGGCTCTTCAGTCAGTCTGTTATACCCTACTAAGACACAAATTTTGGTCGATGTTAACCGACTCTTATAAAAATCACAGCAAAAAGATACAGTATCTTTTTATAAGAGTCGGTAAACATCGACCAAAATGTGTGTCTTAGTAGGGTATAACAGACTAACTGAAGAGCCCACTGTTATACCTTGGACGAAACACAATAATTTCTGGAGTTGAGGTCACTTGTACTTTTTAATTGAATTTTATTCATTCACTCAACTTAAAACAGAAGTAATTTCAATATTTTAATATTTAAATATCTTCATCTTCTTATTATAGATTTTTTACTTCAGTAAATACTTAGATTTGTCTACGCATGGATTCATTAAGTAAAAGATAGAATTTAGAACAAAATATCAGCATGAGTTTGCACTATTTTGTGAATTCCGTAACTTGAAGTTTTTGCCAATTTGAGGTTTTTGAATTCGAAAATTGTCAAAAGGGTTTTTTTCACAAGTGAAATCTACGTTTGAAAATGTTTAATTTCCTTAAAAGTCACTTTTCTTTATTTCTGAATGTTTTATCAAATTCGGTGTAGTTCAGATTTTTAACTGAATTTCTGTATAGTTACAACTTGAGCCACTGTACGGGATCGACATGGAGCCGTGTGTGTCTTTGGCAAGCTATATTTATCTGTACATCTTTTCTCTTCTTCTTGACTTCTTGCATACATTATATATTATACCTACCAGATAAAATGTTACATAACCCAGTCTATGTGTTAAGACAGTACAAGCCTCCCGGAGGCTCACCTTTTTAAATCTTTGTAGTAAAAGTATCGGTATCGCGGTGGAGTTGGAAATAAACGAACGAGCACAGACGTCAACCAAAAACCAAATAAAAATATCTTTAGGTATAGAAATGGAAAGATACACCAGAGCACTGAGCAGCTATTATAGAGAGGTTAAGTAGTGTCTTCTACAACTCTATAATAACGTAAATCACTGTTTGGTAAAACAGGAAAACAGTTATTTAGCCAGTTATTTTAGGTGGCACTAGTTTTATCAGTCAGACGACTTTTTGTCGCCGTGGTGTTGTTGCATTTGAAATAACATATAGGTCCGAGTATGCATATCTATAGGGATGATGATTTGGACGAACTTGAATTGCAACAAACCAATTTACAATTAGGCTAAATATAAACAAATTAACTAACACAACTATACGGATCTTCAGTTTTTTTTTTTTTTTTTTGAAGTGTTGAAAATTTATGGGAATTAATGGCTCGACTATCTCCAATAGCAAGCAATAATAAGTGAATGGTTAGTTTTTTTTTTTTTGTTGTGTCGATGTGGCTGTAAAGTTTTGGTTCAACTTTTTTGTAAGTGATCGCGTCACGAGGCTCTGGACAAATTTTGTAATGATTATGAGTTTTCGGTAGGTATAGGTATTTGGTGAGAGGAGACTTGGTACGGAATTCAATTACCTAAGCTTCTATACCTACCTTGTAAAGTGGGTCAGACACGAAGTAAACTGGTTCGTCGTTGATGGAGTATTGAATCGAAGGCACTCGAACATGCCGTAAGTGTTGAGTTGTACTTCACATATTAAATGATATTTATATCTAGCTCTTTTTCATTTGTAAAAGGTGAGTTTTAAGAGATGTGATTGATACCTATATTGTCAGTTGTAAGTATTGTCTCTCAACAGGAAAAGTCTACTTTTCTCTTCAGTGATGAGGGGGTGGAGGGGTTAAAGATGTTAATAAAAAAAAAACCTTAGAACAACTATCTGTCGTTTTTTCTGCGCAGATTATTTAATTCAAAACGGCCAATTCATGACAGTCCAGATTTTTTTTTTATTTCCCGGCTTTCCTGTTAAAATTTCCTACCAATTATTATAGTTATGCCTCAGATTTAAGAGTTTCGGAAAGGCTTCTTTTAATAAAAAAAAAATTAAAAAGTGGTAAACTGTCAAACAATCTGTCACACTAAGTATACAAACTGTCACACATGACACTAAGATTCAGTATAGTGCCAATTTGACAATTTACTTAAAACAAAATGGCTGTTCGAGTGAAAACTGACAGTTACATATAGATTTAAAGAATTTTCAAACCCGAAATATTTGGCGAAACGAAAATGAAAATGTTTGTATCTTGGAGCATAAACAAAACATGCTGGTTAAAGAACTGACAGTAGTGCATTCCCAGTGATTTGCAGTATAATCTTCTCTTCTCTTTATACGACTAATAAGTGAAGAAAAAAGAGCATACTGCATTTTGAATTACTGCGGATCCTCTATTGCGAATTCCATAATCGGCATGATTATTTAAGGTGACATTACCATTTTTAATATTTCTACTTGGATCATAAGCTGACTAACGTTTACAAAAACGCCAAATCACCCTAGTTTCTTGAGAAATCATTTTTCGAAATGAGAACGAATTTGTTTATTGTTTAGGTTAAAATAATTAAAGAAGCTAATTGCGGTTTAAGTTACATGATCTTATAAAATGTTCCCGAAATAAAACTTTTTGGAGATCCAACTATATCTTACTTCGTGAAATCGATGAGTTTAATATTATTTGCGAATGACTTATATATGTAAATGGAACAATTATTGAGTTCAAAATTTTCACAAAAGGCTTCTCGAGGTTAGAATCTCTATAAAGTGTGTTTTAAATGATTACGGTAACTTATTTAAGAGCTTTATTTTTTTTTTTAATTTTTAAACCAGTTGTTCAGTTTTGTGTTAAACCAGAGTAAGTTATCTCTGCAAATAGATTTGTCTACAGTCACATCAAGAAGCAGTTTTTAAATTGAGAGTAGATGCAGAAAGTCTTAAAAAACAAGGAGGATAAAACATCAAAATCATTTTTTGATTTAATCCAGAGCTAACTCACCAAGTTTGGTGAGTTTACTCGGGTTTAACTCTAACAACACACTAAAAACCTGGCGCTAAGACGAAGTAATTTCGAAATAAATATTTATTTCATAAGTTATCGAGGTTATAATTTCTATAAGAGTTTTAAATAATTACTATAATTTTAGAATGGTAAAATTGTTCTAAAAAAATTAAAACTTTTCATTGCTCATATTTGTTAAAAGTTATTTTGAAGACAGCTAGTTTGAAATTTATTAAATCTCTGTAATATTTTTTTTTTTTAATAATTGACCCTTAAATCTCTATTGCAAGTGTTCGCAGGAGCTGGAGTTTCTTTAAAGCTTCGCTAACGCAGGTATTTAGATCCTACCAAAACACTCCAGGAATGCTGTCTAGATCTTACCAAAGCACTCCTTAAGAGGGTATTTTTGTTTGAATAAATATGTTCACTAGCGAAGCTTTAAAGAAACATCAGCTCTGCTGAGCACTTGATATAGAGATTTTAGCGTTAGTAATTGAGATATTAGCTTGGGTAATAAAAACAATAATAAAATTTAGCATACCTTAAACACCAAAATAATAATTTCTTAAATTTCTTTTTGAGAATATTAAAGAAGGCAATGTCAAAAAGTTCCAGTAGATATTCAAAAAATTCACTCTATAAAAATCTCAACTTGACTGGTACAATGGCTCAGCAACTATAGGGCTTAATGTAAAACTTTTCGGATTGTGCACAATACCTAAGCTGTTTGTGTAACAAAACGCACTTAAAAAGTATTAATAATGGGATCTTTATAGAACTACCAACTTCCTTAAAGTTTCTATAAATTTTAATTAAAATTTAATTAATTATTATTTTAATTTATGAGAATAGCAGTTTTGAAAAACCCTTTCGAACGTATTAATATTATTTATTTGTACAAAATAAACCTATTCAAAAAGGCATTTTTGATGTCATAATTTCAGCATTGCAGTACATATTTAAAAAGAACATAGGTATATAAGAAGAATAAAAAGAAGAAAATTATTTTTTGTTTTATAAACTCTTTAATGCTAGGTGGAAATGGAAATACATTCAAATATTGATACAAAATAAATGAATCATCTCCAATTACATTTAGCTCTTTAAGAATCAGTCTCTTGGTCAAACATTCATTTCACTTGTCAAGTTTTCTTCAATTTCTTCTCCAGCAAACAATCGTAGCTCCAAAGCCTTCCCCAATACAAAATCGATTTTATTTGCCCAACGTTGCATAACTTTGTATCTCAACAAAAAAAATTAAAAAAAAAGAATAATAATCCGCATTACTACCAAACGAAGAAGAAGCTTTTTGTTTTCTTCACCTCCCGCAATAATCCCAACAAATTAAATTCTTTCAACATTTTCAAGCAACATCTTCTTTTAAACAATGTTTCTATACAAATTTGCTGTGAATTTATCTTTTATTTTCTATTGAGAGTTTAAGAACATAGGCAGTTGATTGGGGAAAAAAAATAAATTTCCCTAACTCTATGTAAACTATAATAACCTTGTATACATAGAGTACGTGCAGCAAAGCAACAACCTTGCATATCGAGTTCGAGTTAGCTTCTATGGAATGAACACAAAACACACACACACTCATATGGTTTTTCACAAAAGAGAAAGAAAACTTCTGGCTAGGTACGAAACGTATACTACAACACCTTGCAGAAGTTTATATTCTCAATTGGTGTATATTATTTTTTTCCCACACACAAAAATCAGCTGATTCGATGTTTTTCTTTTCATTCTTTCATTTTCCACAAAATCGTCATGATGAACTTTATCCTCGTTTGGTTCTTGTTTTGCTTTGTCACATCTCTTCTACTTCTTGTTGCTCAAGTGTGTGCAAATATTGACGACAATTCATAGATAGTGTTTATGTGTGTGTGTCCATTTCCACATTTGTCTATATGTATATGTGTAATGTGGTGTATAACTTTATTCTTTAATAAAGAAAAACATCTGTGACCAATACTAATGCACAGAAAAAACTTGTTTTCAAAACCCACATACATCTCGTAATTGTTGTTCCTTCTTCTTCGAGCTCATCTCGCAAAGCAGCTGTTTCTACCTTTTTTTCGATATACCTATGACTATGAAGTTCATCTGCTATTCTGCTACTGCTGCTGGATACACTTGTGTTTGTGTGGGAGAGCGATATATTCTTTTTTTTTTAATTAGGTATTTTTCGCGCATCACCTCAGACCTCACCGTCTTACCGACTTCAGCATGAATTATCATGGGGTGACCATGGTGGAATTTAAATATTTACAAAATTGGTTAATATTAAATAAACAATACCGAAATACTCAGGCCTAGATTTTCACTATCGAGATTAAAGTTAAACTCGAATCAACTCGCCAAATTCAACAGCTTAACTATAGTTTAACTCGGAATCTCCCATGATCTCGCACTGAAACACTGAACCTTAAAGAGTGTTTTTTTGCATGAGAGTACAGAATTTTACAGAAACCTACATCAGGTATTGGTGAATAAATCACAGATGTAATACAGTCACACTATGAAACATGCAAAACAAAAATTAACTAACATTGTCCCATTAAAATAAAAACAAACCACGCTCACAGGATTATTCAGTGTGAAGCGTAATTACTGCAACAAAAACAATCTGAAATGAAAACATAGAATTCAACTTCAAGGCACTGACTCGGCCATTTTGTATTAAATAAAATTTATTTGATTCGATAGCTCAAAAATATTTTGACGTTTCTATACAAACGCCGTTCTCGATAGTGCAATGGTCATTACCGACGGTAGAATTCTTTAGTGTCAATTCGCGTCGGTAACACAGTTTTTAGCGTTAAGCTCATAAGAATTTACTTGCACTGCGTATTTTTTGTCAGTCCGAAAGAAATTTGACGAAAAAAAAGATATCGGGAATAAGCAAATGAAGAAGAAGCGACACCAACGTGGACAAAATTGACGTTTGATGCAAACTAATGATAGCAACTATATACGGTAGAAGTTTTACTCAGCGTGAACCTAATTACAGCTGTGTCTTTTTACAAATCATTTCAGGATTTGACTAAAAAAAAACAACACACACGTAACACATATTGACACCATTATGGAAAATATTTGACGTTACCATACAAACTATCTAATTTGTGTCAGTAACACAGTTTTGTCTGCGTGTAAGCTAATGTCCACTAAATTTTTTGTGTTTAGCGACAAAACAACATCGATGCTAAGTAGTGACGCCATTACGGAAAATATTTAACCTTTCAATAAGAAATATCGATAATATCGTGACCATAATACAGTTTTTTCCGCGCTTAAATCCAACAGAATTCTCTACGCCTAGGTTAGCCCGAAGGTTGTTACGTTTAATGGCTAAAACAGATGTGCAGCAAGTCTGCACGCATCTATACATGCAGAGCTGCACACGAAACACATGTGCATAGTTTCCGACATTCATGATGCATAGTTATGTCAAACAAAGCACAGCGTTGCCGATGTGACACGATAGTGTTTTTTGAAGAGATTTTCTTCGTTGGGCGATGGCACGAAATTCAACATAGCAGTTTTATAATCTCCATTATTTCACTTTAAGGATAATTTACATTTTAACAAAAAAGTGCGAAATTTGATGAAATTATACATAGAGATATCGTGCAGCGCTGCGCTGCATGCAGACTTTGAGTGAATCTGCTCCCATAAGAACCTGTGTAAATTATTTTGGCTGTATGAAAAACGATGCACATCTGTTTAGCACAATAGAGATATCGTGCAGCGATGCGCTGCATGCTGCTCTCGAGTGAATCTGCTCCCATAAGAACCTGTGTAATTTAATTTCGCTGCATGGAAAACGCTGCACATCTGTTTAGCACATAACATGGATTCTGGTCACACTGATTGATGGTGGTTTTTCTCTCAATGTGTTGTCTTTGCACTAGACTGACTTACAGCACTGAGTATCTGTGTGAATATATTTTGTGTGTTGGTAATATTCTTCTCTCTGTGTATCTTTTTCGAGGTTGCTTTCAGTTTTACCGTTTCAGTACATTTTCTACTGCTGCTCCATTCGTATCGCATTGGAGTCGATTTATTTCCAAATTTAGTTTCAAACGTCGGAAACCTCATTTAACCCAAAAAATTAACAAAACAAAAAAAGAAATAAATACAAATCAACGGTTTTTATGTTCAAAAATCTTTGTTTCTATACCTATTTTCTTTTCTTCTTCGATGAAGAAATCTGTAAAACTTTCCTCTCAATTTGAATTCGATTAATTCTTGTGTTTTTTGTTTTTTGTTTAATAAGTTTTTGCTTAATTTTTTTCGCGTTCTATTTCGTTTTCGCTTCGTCATCAGCATCGCCGCAGCTTCAGCATTCACAATCTCTGTGTTGTATAGTCGTCTGGTCGGAGATTTCATTTTTTTTTTTTTTGTTGAATTTTATTTTGCATTTTAGAGATACAAGATACGACCACTCATAGTTTCTTGTCGGCCGCGCGTTGACGGGACAGTTTTTACTGGTTTTTTTTTCTGATCCTTGCATCACTGGTGTACGAGTCTACGCTAGTATAGTCGTTTTGTCGTCCCTTTGTTATGCCTTCTCAACTGCTGTGCTGTGTTCGTTGTGTATGGTGTGACCTTTAACATTTATTTTTATTGCCGTCATCGTTGCTTGTTTTTAAACTTATACCTGCAGCTACCCAGCTTTCCTCACTGACGACGACCGACGACACGGGCGTTAATTTAAAAATCAAACAAAATTTAAGTTCCGTTTCCGTTTAACCGCAATATCCTGTGTGCAATGAAATAAGGAAGACAAATTTATATTTTATTGAATAAGAGAAATTTAAATAAAATACAAAAATCTCTAAAAAAGTCTTCCATTAAAAATTGTGTGGTGTGTTGGAAAAAAAAAGTGTGTGAATTCGTTGAATTTAAAAATTTAATAAAATTCAAACAGAAAAACGGATAACAACAATATATCTTGCCATACCTATAAAAAAAGATACGCGGGTATATTTGGATTATGTTTTAGCAGAATATCTTTATTTATACCTACGACACGAGTATAGGTGTGTTTCTTGGCGGCATCAATTGCAGCAGCAGAAGTTCAAACACTTGGCGTATGGGGGGCGGGATATCAACACCTCCAAACTATTCAAATCAGCTATTTAGTGGATTTTTAATGTAAATTTTTAAATTTTTTATATATTTTAATTTTGCAATATATTAAAAAAAAAAACAAAAATAATGCTATATTTTTATTTGTTGAGTTTATGAGCAAAATATGTTAAATATATTTTTTTTTTGTTAAATAAGTTGCTTTGATAAGTTGGCTGAGATAAGAATCAATTTTTTTTGTTCAGATTTTGACTAGGTACTCGATTGTTTTTGTTTTTTTTTGTTCTATTAAAATTAATCGTGCAAAAATGATAAAATTGCATTTCTTCGTAATAATAATGAACTTTTTAGGCCGTGTGTGAATTAGATATAAAATACGATTAAAATTTTATCTGGCTCTAAATTTTGACGTTTTCACGTTTATACATATATAGATTAACCTCATTATAGTGTCAACATTAAACTTCGTATTAAATTTAATGCATTTTAAATCTAATTCGCACACGGCCTTTAAATACTGTTTAAGCTTCACGCCGTTTTAATTTGGAGCCTCTCGGCAACATACCTAGATATATTTAAATCCCCGACAGAAGAAAAAAGGAAAAAGTCAAAACAATTTCGTTGTTCAGATAAGTCGAAGACACATATGTTTGAAGTGCTATGGAAAGTGTTTAGCCAGAGGTTTAATAGGCAGAAGGTGACTAAATTTAAAATCAATTGATGGTTAAGCAAAAAAAAAAAAAATGATGATTAAGCCCCTCAACTTTAGGAAGGTATACATCAATATAGGGAGCGTTTAACTTATCCTTGGTAAGAAAATCTATAATTATTTCCCCTAGACGTCCTGTAAACAAAATTTACTTGAGGTCTTCATAGGTGGCTTAGTAAGCATTTTATTTAATCTTATTTCTTATTCATGAAGGTGTCATTAGTTTTGCCAATCAAATTAAATGCTTATTTTGCACTTTTTTTTGTTGAAGTGAGCCTAAAGCTGTCATTATCAATGCTTATGATACCAATCTTTTGGCCTACGAATGTAGGTAGGTAATTGGAATTTCGTAGTAATCACCGACAGTGAACTTTTTATCTGACCCAACAGTTTTGTACCACCCTCAATTTTTGTATACCTACCTACCTACACAATCAGTTGATCTTTGATTTTAGTTTTTATTAAATACATACATATCTCGGAATTAGTTTCCAACAAGAACATTAAATGTCCTAGTTTCTGTGTGAAAAGAATTTATTGATATTGTCAATAATAGGGGCATTCTATTGTCACGTTCACGACTTTCGTTCGTAGTTTTTCTATTTAAAGTAAATTTAAAACAACATAATACTAGAATTTAGATTATTTTCATACATTTTTAGATCGTTTGAAATCCTTGCTTTGATGTGGCACAGGATTTGTAGTTAATAATTCAAAAACCTGGTAATTATACTAAGAGTAGTTTGCGTCACGTGCCCGACATTAAAACTACCAAAGTTCAGAACTTCATTAGTCATTGGTTTTAATATTAATACAAATACAAAATATTTAACAAACAATGTACTTAATCTGAATTTTAAGATTATAATTGGCGTAACGTGCCCGACAATTTTGTAACGTGCCCGACATGTACGAACTAAGAACTGACAATGCATTGATATTTGTTGAAAACGTGGCCTTCTTGGTCCAAATCGTGGTCTTGTTGGTCCAAATCGTAGTTTTTAGAATGCGTCTTATTCCCATCACACTGCAGTACATGAAATCGTGAAATACCTGGAATAGTACTGACCTTCTCCCATGGTGTTTTTACTGCCATTTTGTATATTTTTAATGGGTTATAGGAAAAATCTGAAATTTTGTCAGGTTAGCTATATTTGATAGCAATTGGCTGGTGTAAGAATCATCCATAAGGTGGATTTATTTGAGAAAGGGTACAAACTTTGAATTCTCTTTTTTTTTGTTTTCTTGAAATGAGCTTCAACCGACTCAATTCCACTTCAGGAGCGAAATCGAGTCGAAATTGTTGATAAAAAACCTGGGTCGAAGAGTCGGTCTTGAGGATGTGTTCACCACAGTGTTATTGCAGTATTTATTTGTCTTGATAGCTATGTGAAGTATGTACTTAAATTCATTAAATTTAAACTGTTTTTGTGTAAAATAAATATATTGTTGCCATTCCATTAAATGTAATCTCAACACCATATCAACTCAACTTCAAATGGGGGCTCTCAACTCACGTGACGAAACACCTGGGTCGAAAATCCGACCCTAATCCAACTCGAGCTCTCGATTCTGTTTGTAAACGGGGTAATTGTCAACTTTTGTTATATCTCAATAAAAATAATTATTTCTAATCGGCTATTTTCCTTTTAAAAGATCATAACTTCATTTTTACTGGTCAGATCTTTAAAATGAAGGTCTCTAAAAAAAGACTACAAATGTGACTAAATATCTGTATACAAATTATTGTCGAAGGGCGAAAAATTTCATACTAAAAGGGTGTGTAAATGTGCCGTCAACTTTATATTTGCTTTAAACTCAAAACTTGATGAACAATTTTTAAATTTCAAAAAACAAAGTATACACGATTATAAAACGTCTATTTCTCCTCTACAAGTATTATATTACTAGACAAAATAAACACTTTTTCCTGGTTTTCAAAGACTTTTAATAAAACGCGTCACGTGCCCGACAATATGTTAATGTATTAAACAGCTCACTTCCTGCGCTGGCTGTTTAAATCTCAAATTATAAAAAGCTACTAGCTACTAAAATTGTCACGTGCCCGACATTTTGACAATATGATTTAAAAAACGTTAAATTTATGCCACTACTTGGCTTACCAGCAATAAATAGGTGTTGACATTTCAAAAGGGAATATAGAAGAAGAAAATAATACAGTAAAGTATTAATAATAAGATGAAACAAAGCAAACTATTTTCAAATTAAGAGCATGCTTATTTGTAAGGATGCTGGACTGTTTGCAAGTTAAATTTTTGTTTAATTTGACCTGTTACTATTTAAGTGTTTTTTGAGATGTGACTACTCATCTTCTCGTCTGGCCGTTCGGATTCGGCATAAAATTGTAGGTCCCTTCCATTCCTATCGACACACGCACACAGGAATAGTTGCGAGTTGTTAGTCACTAGGCCCTGGTTCTTCTCGAACCGTTTCGCCATCCAATGTAATTTTAATCTCTTCAACTCACACAAAAAGGTCCAGTTCCATAAAATAAAAATTTCAAATCAATAGTAGGTACACTTGGGCGTATACGTACTTTTTTACTTTATCAAACATATTTTGTTTTTAAATAAATTTAAATACAAAACTTTGAAAAAACTGAATTTTGTGCATTCAGAATTTTTGTCGTACAAAATTTAAAAATAAAGAATTTTTTGTATACTCGAATAACCTTCGTGAAATGAAAAGGAAAAGGGAACAATACTATATACCAGCAAATTTCAAAGCATAATTAAATGTTATTTTACGTTGCCATTTTAATGTGAAAGTTTGACTTTATGTGTAACTATATTCTTAGGTTAGGTTTAAAATTTGAGCATTGCTCCCAAAATGTACATCTTAGCATTGAATAAAGACATAAAATAAATGTGTTTAAGTTCTTCAAAAATAATCTTTAAATAATAATTCGGTTCCAATTTTATATAAATCACAATCAACTATGATTAAATCAAAGCAACCCGCGCAGAAAAACAATCTAGTCTTCGATAAGTCACTAGAGAGTTTTACATAGATCCTGGCAAGGGGCTAGCAAGGGTTATCAAAGTCTAGAACTAGGGCCTTGGCAATTATGACCCATTTTGCCTAGTCAGGCAAAATAAAAATCAAAGTTGGCTTAGTCGGACTTGATCCCATGATCTTCTACTTTTCAGCCCACTGGGATAACTTGCTGTACAAAAATTCAATGTCGAAAGTGAATAAGTTTAATAACATATAGGATATAGGTACATACAGAATAGAACAGGATTTTATGTACTTGATTTATTAGGTAGAACAATAAAGAACCGGTTTTTACAGATGTCTCACCCCCATAGTAAAAAGTGTGATATGAAAAAGACAACAAAAGAAAGAGAAAAAAAGTGTCGTTTGAGACTAAAATTGCAAGGTGCTTATAAAACTGTTGTTTTTGGTGTGCAAGAGACATTCCTGATGGGGTACCGAAACTGTCCAACAAGTCTTTATTAGGGAGGGCCTCACGAGTGTTTGAATAGTTTCCCTCGTCTAAATTTTTGCTACTGAAATCCAGCAAGTGCTTGTTAAGTTTCTGACAAGTTTTCCTCGACTAGATTTTTCCTACTGAAAACTTACTAGGGCCTTGCCCCAACTAGACCTTGGCATTTTTCCAGTCGGGAATATTTACTCTTATTTCAAACCAATGTTAAATAACACCTTCTTGTGATTTTTCTTTCACTTCACGACCTTTAGGCAAACAAATCAAAGTAAAGTTGAAATATCACAACATAATAAAGGGTCCGCCATCTAACGTTTTTTTATTTCAACTAGTGCTTATTTCGTGAATGGTAACACTTAGCTCATGTCTGATTTGACAGATAATTAGTTTTATCCTTCCGCTGAACGAAAATGGTTGTGTATACGCTTGAACAACGCTGGGAAATATTGCGACATTACTTTGCCGATTTTGCCAAAAAAATCATCTTTTCAGATGAAGCTCATTTTGATCTTGGCGGGTATGTAAACAAGCAAAATTGTCGCATTTGGGGCACAGAAAACCCGCACGCATACATTGAAAAGACGATACACCCAAAACGAGGCTCTGTTTGGTGCGGATTTTGGTCCAGAGGCATAATTGGGCCATTTTTCTTCAACTGAGCAAGGAGTGGCCGTTACAGTCAATGGCGATCGTTATCGGGCCATGTTGAACGAATCTTTGTTCACAAAAATTGAAGAGGAGGATATTGGCAACATTTGGTTTTAACAGGACGGCGCTACGTGCCACACAGCCGAAGCTACACTCGATGTTGATGATGCATTTTCAAAAAAAAAAAAAGTTATTTGGCGGACCCTTTGCTTTCCAAAATCATTCACGTCATACAATTTATCACTCACCCAATTTATCGGATTGTACCTACTTATTACCACAAGCCATACATAATTTGGAAAATATGTATAGGTATACATTTTGAAAATGTGAAGCCGTCGAATACACTTCCCATTTTAAGTATTTTCAATGATTTCACATCTCGTGAAATGAAAAAAAAAATGCATTCCCCAATCTTCTACTGTCTTCTTATTCTTCTTCTTCTTCTTCTTCTTCGTCTTCTTCTTCTTCTTCTTCTTCTTCTTCTTCTTCTTCTTCTTCTTCTTCTTCTTCTTCTTCTTCTTCTTTTTCTTCTTCTTCTTCTTCTTCTTCTTCGTCTTCTTCTTCTTCTTCTTCTTCTTCTTCTTCTTCTTCTTCTTCTTCTTCTTCTTCTTCTTCTTCTTCTTCTTCTTCTTCTTCTTCTTCTTCTTCTTCTTCTTTTTCTTCTTCTTCTTCTTTTTCTTCTTCTTCTTCTTCTTCTTCTTCTTCTTCTTCTTCTTCTTCTTCTTCTTCTTCTTCTTCTTCTTTTTCTTTTTCTTCTTCTTCTTCTTCTTCTTCATTTTACCGGCGATTGTCATGATCTCGAGGGGGACCACAACTCTCCCACTCAACTGCTTCACCTAAGGTTCCACTTGTGGGGTTCGTCGAGTTGACCTCAGGAAACGTCGACAGGCCTTCCGATTTTGGATTGTCCCATGTCTGGGCTAACTAAATGCAGGTCTCTTTGCATTTGTTTCATCCAGGAGTTTTTGCGCCTGCCTTTCTTCCGTGATAGTGTTGGAACGTCTTGTGCTATTGCCTTTTGAACTGGGTTCTCCTGGCATCTTCTTTGTACATGACAGTACCAGCTAAGTTGGTCATGCTGTATTTTGTCCAAGATGATATTTTTGACGTGTAGGCTTCCTCGGATTCTCTTGCTTCTTATTCGATCGCGCTTTGTCACTCCTGCTGTCAAGCGAAGCATCTTCATTTCAGCTGCCGTCAATTTACTCTCATATTTCTTGTACATTGTCCAACACTGTGAACCGTATGTAAGCGCTGGACGAACAACTGCCGTGTATAGCTTTCCTTTCAGCTTAGGGGGCATTTTTCTATAACAGAAAATGGCTGAGATTTCCCGCCACATCATCCACCCTACGCTTACGCGATGTTTGATGTCGTCATCACAAGATCCTTCGTTATTGATCCAAGATATTTAAACTTCTCGCACTTGGGAAGTACTGTTCCATTTAAATAGATGTCCGGAATAGGCCTGTGTGGATCAAAAAATGGACAGCATAGGTATTCGTTCTTTTTCGCGCTAATGCGGTATCCATTTCCATCCAGAACATCCATCCATACATCAAGTGCTCGTTCCAAGGACACAGGATCTTCACTTATGATGGCTTCATCGTCAGCAAAGAAAGGAAGAAAACGTTCCACAATCTATTTTCACGAAATATTTTCAAAAGAAGGTAGTGAATTTCACGTTGTCAGACATTAAAATCAATTCAACTAAATTCAAGTGTCCACCCTTATATGTTTATTATCAAACCTTTCTTAAATAAAAATACTAAGTATAAAGATCAAAGAAAATTTCAACACTTTCAAAAAAAATAAAAAAAAAAGTGTGGGAGCCTTTAAGTGGGTATGTACAATTATTCACGCTGTGGCGGGCGGTAGAATTTTAAATTAAAAAATGGTATAAAATTTCCGAGAACTTCTCAAAGAAGGTTAAACAGCACACAAAGCAAATTGAATTTTCTCTCTTCTCTATCTATCTTCTTATAAATGAATTAACCTGTTTTCATTTGAACAATTATACCTACCTACTACCTTCAATAACACAGACATATATTAATACATAAGAAAGATAGGAACACCCTTGTTATAGACTTTTTTTTAATGTCCTGGTAAACACTTTTGTGGATCAACATTAGCATGGGAATTTCCTAAAAGCAGGAAAGCAGTCGTCAAAAACAGTCTTTTCGTAATTCATTCAACGAAAAAAAAAAAAATAAAGATGAAAAAAAACAACAACCCTCATAATATTATACCTAGATATCTATACGAGTAAAATACCTTTGCAGGTAACCACACACAATACCAAAAACAACAACAATATAATCAAATCGCCTCAAAGTAGAAAATATTCAAAATCTGATAATAAAATCGACCTTTTGGTCTTGTTGTTTCTTCGTTCTTCGTTCTTGTTTTTTTTTTTTTTTTACAAAACAAAAACACAATGCAAATGAGTCAGAAAGTCAGACTTGAAAACAAAAATATAACACGCAAATGGTATTTTAAGGACTACTGTAGTTATGACTATGAATACCAAGCAGCTGGATGTATTTTTATGTTTATGTGTAGACATAAAACTATAAAACACCTGTGATCTACTTTCTCGTCGTGTCCTGATGCAGAAGCTAAAAAGCACAAGTATATACGAGTACGAATAAATCCAACAACTACAAATATACTGCAGTCTGACACACTTTTATAAAAACAAACCCAAAGGGCTGTTCTTCAACTATACAGCTCTATAGATATTGTATCTGAAGTTGAAAAAGAGTCGGTGCTTAGTCCATTATGCTCATACTATAGTTGTAGTGTTTCAAAATATTCAAATTGAATTTATTGGTCTGCAGAATCTAGTCGTAGTACTTTCCTGGGATGTAAAAGCTTCAAGTGAGAGTGAAATTGGTGTTGGTTTTTCGGTTGATAGAATTTCTGGTTATGGGATTTGAAGGCAAATTCAAATATAAACACTTGCGTTTGCTTGAATTTTGTTAAAACAAACATTTTTTTGTATTTTGGATTTGGTAACATATTTCTATTTGATGATCGATTGGACTTGACTTTTCGGATTTAAATTGATGAAGCTACCGGCCTCCTACATAGTTTGGTCGAACGAATTTCAAAATTGAAATCCCTTGGATAAAGGAGAATACTTGTGTCTGTCCATTATGAGAGTTGAAGTGGATTATGTAAATGTTTTCTATTTTCGTAAAGGCTTTTGATTATGTGTTTTTTTTTTTTTTTGTTAAAGATACGTCGGCTTTGAACTATCAAAAAGTTGCATAAGTTTATTTATTGTTTACGGCAGTTTTTTTTTGATTGGGGGAGATTTGAAACAAAAAAATGAAATTATATCACAGAATATTGGGCAAGATCAATGATTCTTTTGAAGACACGTTTATTTTTTGTTGTTGTTTTGTTCGCTGATGTCGGCTTTTTTCTTAAACAACTGTAGGTATAGACATTTTATACAAAGAACAAGGTTGTAATACGATTAAAATATGTGCCTTTAGAAAAATCATGTTAACACTAAATACCATGAATATCTGTGGCTTGATATACTTGAAACCTGTTAAACTGAAACAAACGATATCAATACATTTGAAAAGCATAGCTACTATTAAAGAGTTATGAAGAGACCACGATTCTTAATGTTTGATGAAAACAAGTAAAAAAGAAGATAAACTGCAGTATTATGTTCTTGCCTCCCGTGAAATACTGAAAATAAGTGAATATGTTCCACAATATTTGTTATGCTATTTTGTTCAATTCTGCTTTGTTCTACCAAAAGAAAAGAGCTGAAAAAATTGAAAATACATTTTATTTGTCTCGAAATAAAAGATGTGGAATGTAATTCTGTAAAATTCACTACGATAATTTTCTTGGGAAATTTTCTTCCATTTTAGTTAAAGTTTTAAAAAGAATGCCCACTTCTCTTGTGCATATATTTAAAATTATTAAAGTTTAATTTTTATTTCATTCCTTAAACCTTTTATATAGAAGATGAAAAACTGCATGTAAAATCGTATGTACCTGTCATTTTTTTTTTATTATTCAGCCAAATTCTAAATAAAAATTCCTTTTCCCTATTCTCCTTTTCTGAAATATAAATTCCCGGAATTTTTTTCCCTTTTCCTTAGTTTAAGCAAACTTTGAAAATGAGAAAAAATACCAAGAGAAAGAAGCTGGCATTCTAAATGTCCAAACAATGGAAAATGTAAATATTTTGGATGTGAGGAGCATTTTAAATTTTGGAGAACAAATCTCCCGGGGAGTTTTTTTTCCCGAGGAATATTTAGAATTAGGCTGATTATAAATTTCACGCCGCGCTTTTTTTTGGACGTCGTCGCGTCGCCGTCGTATTATTGGCGGCGAAGAAACAGTTTTCACTTAAATTTCTGGTAATCACCTTAATTCCCTCAAGTGCATTTCACATGAGCTACGAACTGCAAATGCGAATAAATCTTTCTTAGCAATTTTAAGAGCAACAATAAACTTATTTTTGTATTGACTTTTCGACGAAATCAATAAATGATCTTATATCCCAAATTTAAAGTAGTAGCCCGTAGCGTAATGGTTAGTGCGTTCGACTGTCACGCTGGAGGTCTGAGATCGCTTCCCAGCCTCGTCCACCTAAAAAAACTAAAAAGTTTTTTTTCAGGGCTACTGCCTCTTGCGAGGAATTGACAAATCCTCCAAGAGTATCACTTGTCACGAATAAGTGCTACTCGTCTAGCCGTTCGGATTCGGCATAAAATTGTAGGTCCCTTCCATTCCTGTCGAAAGGCGCACACAGGAATGGTTGCGAGTTGTTAGTCACTAGGCCCTGGTTCTTCATGATCCGTTGTGCCACCCGATTTATTTTTTTTTTATCCCAAATTTAAAACGAATAATTGCTTGAATAACAAAAAATTGCATTTTAATATTTTCTACGCGACCAACAACAAGTTTCTGCGAACTGTCAAATATTAATTCGCAATCCACAACAACAGGCTGCGTTTCATAAATCGGCGAATACGAAATTTGCTCGAGTTCGGCCGCAATTACCGATTTAACCACTCATGGGAATGAAATGTCAAAATTCGTGAACATTCGCACTTCCCCATTCGGTAGTCATGTGCATTTGTGCATGCCAATTTGGTTATTTCTGCTCACTTTCAATTAAATGAAATATTAATACGTTCTGAACCCGCTAAAAAATGTTTAATTTGCTTATTGTGGAATGTGTTCATTTTTCATTTCAACGTAGGTCAATACTAAGCAAAAATGGACAGACAAATTAGCTTTGATTCAAAAAAGAACCTTTATAATTTAAATAAAAATAAAAATCACAGACGATTTTTAATGAATTTTTCATTTTCCCTTTATCTTAAGTCCTTAAACGGACTAAAGGTTCTTAATTAATTAATTTTTACATGAAAAAACTACATACACATAGTTTAAATTGTCATGAAATTCATGCTACATGACACATGAAACGAAAATATTTTTTATTTTACGGGATTTTTCATAGTTTATGCGTTTGAATATATTTAAGAAGCATATAACGACAGTATCTAACTGATGAGCCCAAATTTGTACCTGGGGAAAACTCATCTTGGAGTAAAGTTCTTGTAAATAAAAAAATTGTGTAGCGCAATGGCTCGTGAAGAACCAGGGCCTAGTGAATACCAACTGCGCGTGTCGACAGGAATGGAAGGGACCTACAGTTGTATGCCGAATCCGAACGGCTAGACGAGAAGCACAGTAGCTCTGAAAAAGACTTTTCAGTTTTTAAGTGGACGAGGCTGGGAATGAACCCAGACCTCTAGCGTGACAGTCCTACGCACTAACCATTACGTTACGGGCTACTAGTTAAGTTCAATTGAGTTAAGATCACTTGAGCTTTAATTGGAAGAATCGACAGCATCTTACAGATGATTCCACTGTCGTATCTAGCCGAAACACATTTCAGAGATAAGTTCACTAACGGTTTTAATTGAATTGTATTCAACGGCTCCACTTAAACAGAAGTAATTTTATTTTCTTAATGTCGTTAAACATTCCCGCATATTATTTTCAATTAAAAACAAAAAGAAGTTTTTGTGTAAATTATTTTTACGACCAGTAAATTCTACTTCGCTAATGTTTTGTGTACAGATAAACCAGATTTTATATTCAAATTATAAAATAAATGTGGAAATATTTTTGCTTCTGACTTAAAACCATCCATACGACAGATAAAGACATCACAATATCACCAAACAATAGATAGGTACATAATAAATCAATAAAACGACGCACTTAAGTTAACAGAAGTTTTTCAAACAAAAATAAGCAAACGGATGTTTGTTTTTAAATAAACAAATGTGGGTAATATTTGTTGTTATCACTTAAATCATAACACTTAGGTACTCAAAAATTATTTGATAAAAATAAATTTTATGATTTTTGTATTTAAATTGCAAAGCGTAAAAATTTAAGCAGTAGGGAAAAAATGGGCATTTTTTTTATAAACAACTGGCTTTTTTCTAATTAAGAAAATTATCTACTATGCTGCACTTCCATCATACTATAATATGCCATTTATTTAAACTTGACTGATTTTAAGTAAGAATAATTTTTTAGCAAAACTTATCAAAGCAACTTTTAGAAATAAAGTTTATTATAAGAACATATGTTAATTTTTTTTAATTTCTATTTTTTTTTTTTTAAATTTGGTTACTTTTTTGTTCATAAACTCTTTAAATAATAATATCTACATAATAACATAATAATTATTATATATTAATCTCCTGTTTAAAATAAAAAATTGTTTTTGGCTTGTTGAAAAATAGATAGAACCACTCTTAATCTTTTACATTACAAAAGAAATACTTATTTATTTTTTTGTTTTCGTTAATACGTTTTTAATGCAGCCTAAAAATAGTTTTTAAGGTTTGTAATTTTACAATAATAATAATAATTATGCGATACCTATAGTTTTTTTTTCGCACGACACTTTTTAGTTTTTGTTTAAAGTTGAAAAGTTAACAATTTTATTTGTTGTTTTATCATAATTCAAAAGATATGTATAATGCAATTATGCACTAGAAAAGTTATTTAACTTTTGAGTTACTTTAATAAATAAATAAAACTAGAATAGAAAGAAGTTTATGTTTTTAAAGTCTTTGCAAGATATATTTAACGAGATAACATTTAGATTCATTCATTATACCTACCTTACATATACTCATACAAATATCGCTTTTTAAACAATCGCAAAATATTTGTTAAATATCTTATTTTAATAATATGATGGATTCGGTAGGTACAATCATCATTAGAAATTTGAAAGTTTTCACACAAAAATTTATTCTGAATCATTGAAGTCTTTATTCATAAATCATAACTTAAGTGTATTATTCAATAAATAAAAAAAAACTAAAATAATAAATTAACTATATTTAAATTCAATTAGTAAATTTTGAATCAAAAGTGATTTATTCTGCTCAGAAAATGCTTACGCGAAAATTTCAAACGAGGAAAATAATGGTGGTACCTCACACTTTTGTATAACTTTGCATAGGGTAACTTCGGGCATTATGGCCAACCTAACTTTATTTTGAAATAACTTTACTACGGATAAAATTTTTTGATTCAACCAACAATATTTATTTAAATCTAAGAAAATACAAAAAATAAAAAAAGATAACTATTAATGTTTTTTAAGAAAAAATAAATTAATACAAAATAGTTAAAAGTAGTTAAAAAAAAACCATAATGCCTGTGGGCAATAGGGCGCACCCCTAAGGGCAGTATGGGGAAGCTTTTTATTTCTGATTCAAACGTCCACACCTATTTTTAAATGCAGTAGGACCACTGACCATAAATGACAGACTGCATCCTTTCGTCTTTTGTTGTTGTAGTATCATCTTCATCTCCGGGCCCATCAGAGCCGTCGGCTAGCTGGATATTAACGTGTCTTTCCTCGGATGACGTCGATGATCTTGAGCGTCGCTACTTTATATTATTTTTCTTTTGTCTAGCGATCTTATTATTTTGGTTTTTAGTGTTCAACTTTTCAGCCACTGATGTAAGGACGAAACTAATTTTACATCTATGCCCTCTGCACCATAATGCCCGAACTTACCCTATTTGTTTTCCTTAAATGCTTAAGTATCACATCTTCTATTTTCAAAACTACGTTCTTCAATTCTATCTGATCGGGAGAAACAAATGTGTTCACTCAAAAACACAAAATCGATTTTTTGTCGATAAAAACAAAAATCACTTAGTGAAAAAACCTGTTTTTTTTGGGATCTTTGTTTCCTTTATCTTTTTAAGCACTTACTAAAATAGTTTGAGCTAAAATAAAATGCTTTATTATGTCTTATATAAATAAGAATGTATGCAAAAAAAAAAAAAATCAAAAAGAGAATGTGGATTAAAAAAAAAAAACTTTTTTGTGGGTTTATCATTTTTTAATATTGTTATGAACAAATCCTAGAACGCCATCATTTAAGTAAAGTGCGCGACCCGCACTGAACCAAAGGTAAATACGACAAATAACAATTCAATTCAATTATTTTATAAGTAAAATTCAGCCGATTGGGACTTCGTTCACTCATTGATAAGTCATTCATACCACAATGAAACTGTTCATCATCAACGAACAACGAATTTTCGTTAGGTCAATGAAATATTTTCATTAGTCAACGTAAAAGTCCATCAAGGAAATTTTTTTGAAATTCAATATGCCGTCAATTTTTCGATCGACTTAAAAAGATTTCGAAATTATGAAATAACATTATAAATAATATAAAACTAGAGCAAAATATCGACTAGTTGATATTTTATCCCAAGAACATTTAGAATTGACTACGATATGTCTACTTTTAAAATATCGACTCTATAAGTTAGTCTTTCAAAATCTTGATAAAAATTATGTCGTCTGGTTAAAACAATCGAGTTTTAGGTGCTTGCATGGTGATTAAAGATGATGCGTTCCCAATCCAGTGAGAGATTATAATAGTCAACATATCATTGCGACTCAACATTGATTTTTGAGTGATTTGAGCTCTTGACTTCGACCGGGTATTAACCGCCATAACTGGCCACGCCTTTATTTTTATTCAGTTATTATGCTGGTAGTTGGGTGGTTAGGTACTCGGTATCCGGCTTCCCGTTTCTTGCGGTTGCTTTATAATGCTTTAACTTGTATTCTTCTTCCTTTTCATTTAACCGGCGATTGTCATGATCTCGAGGGGACAACAACTCTCTCACTCAACAGCTTCCCCTAGGGTTCCACTTGTGGAGTTTGCCGGGTTGACCTCAGAAAACGTCGACAGGCCTCCCGGTTTTGGATTGTTCCATGTCTGAGGCCAACTAAATGCAGGTGTCATTGCATTTGTTTCATCCAGGAGTTTTTGCGCCTGCCTTTCTTCCGCGATAGTGTTGGAACGTCTTGTGCTATTGCCTTTTGAACTGGGTTCTCATGGCATCTTCTTTGTACATGACAGTACCAGCTAAGTTGATCATGCTGTATTTTGTCCAAGATGGTATTTTTGACTTGTAGGATTCCTCGGATACTCTTGCTTCTTATTCGATCACGCTTTGTCACTCCTGCTGTCATGCGAAACATCTTTATTTCAGCTGCCGTCAATTTACTCTCATACTTCTTGTACATTTTCCAACACTGTGAACCGTATGTAAGCGCTGCTTTAACTTGTATGTAAGAAAAAAAACTGGGCGTTTTGATAGGCGTGGTAATTTTGACAGGGGAGGTCATTATTGAATACATTATGTTCTAATAATATTTCCAGAAATGTTCAGATTCCTATTTTCCTAACTCTTCTGTAGGATTTGTTCCCATGAATTGGGTCATTCTGCCCCACTATGAGGCGAACAAAATGTTCTCTCTTTTTATGACTTATAAAATATGTTGTAAAACCGAAACGGTCTTAAATGTAATACATAGTTTCGATTTCTCTTTATAACTTCATTTTCAAAAATCGAGTTTTGTCCCCTTAGAGATCATATGTGTACCTTGTGAGCATTCTAACATAAGTACCTTGGTACATACCAACACTTATTTTTAAAATCATAAAAATTCTCCAATTCCTTTTTTTTTTCATTCCGTTCAACGTATATTTATTTTTAGCAAATACATATTTTTGTATTATTCAAAACAACAACAACAAAAAAATCTCAACATCAAACCTACATAGAAGTTCTCTCACTTTAAAATAGAACTTACAATGTTGACAAATTTTGTTATTTTTTTTTTTAAGAATTAAAAAAAAGATTCAATTTGTGTTTTTACAACTTTTGAAATATGTCAGATATATAAGAGGAATTTCTTAAATAGAAAAAACTTTATCTTTTTAATTTAAGAATTTAAAGTTAGAAAATGTCAAAGCAATTATAATTAAAATAGAATATAGACTGGAAAATTATTGTAAGACTAAAAAAAAACTTACAAAACAAAATAAATAATAAAAATAGGTTCCTGTTGTGTTTTCAATATTTTGAATATGACATATTTAACCCTTACGACATAAATTTATTTATGAATTATGAACTTTAATCTTAAAAAAAGAAAAGAACTCAAGATTTACGAGAAATGTTCAAAACAGTTTAAGTTCTAAATTTTCTTTAATTGTGTGTCATGTCTGAAAGAATGGGAATTTAAAATGCACAGCAACACGTGTCTCTGTTTTTAACAACCCCCAAGTCACTTAAGTCAAAAAATAATTACTCCGTTTGTCGTCAACTCATATACATCCTGCTTTTACTACCAATATGCACCTCCTCTTAATTTAAGTTTTAAATAACATTGCTTAATTGTGTTATGGTAAATTCCAATTAATTCGGCGACACTTGTTATGAGTATTTCGTTACTCAACGCGCAACAACGACGAAGTCTCCCTCCCTGTCTATAGGTTCTCTTATAATATTTGACTATGCAGGAAAACTTTAAAACGAAACGACAAATGAGGGTGTAAATTTAATTATTATATCTATATCAGAAGATGTAGGGGGAGGTTATGTTTTCAGTTTTTATTAGAGCTGGCTGGTGCTCTTGAACCTCTAGAGCAGCAGTCTTATCATAATTTAAATTTTATAGATAGCTACACAAACCGACAAACTATAGCTACTGTGTGTCATATTTCTCCATTTTAATAATGATAATGAAATATGTACACGTTTTAAGGTACGTTACGAGGTACCTGCACTATAAATTAGAGAATTATGACTATGAGCTTTCAAAAAACGACGGAGATCGAAATGTTGTCGAATTGATGGATATGCAATTATAGACATATACTACGACGAGCCTACGACAAAATAATTTTAAATGAGTTTGTTTTAGCTGGAGGTCAAATTGTGTTCGTATAGGTAGTATGATTTTATTGAGGATATATTCGAAATATGATATACCTGCAAAATAATTGGAAATTAATTAAAATTAAAAACTAGCATGAGCGATGGAAAATGATTTTATTTCTTCCACCTTATGATGAAATCATCAATCTCAATCACCAGTTATAGCTATCATGGAAAACCATTATTGAACATTTTAAAGCTTTATGACTGCATTAATAAGGGTATTCATGTAACGAGATAATTTTTTGCTTTGTAGAAAAGTAGAATTTTACGCAAAAGGTTACATGAACAGCCCATTAGAAATGTTTGTGTAAACGATAGAAATAAACAGCTAATTTAAGTCAAATGTCAAATTAAACGTCACAAAGTTTCTAAGGGTTTTTTTTCTACGCTTTTCGCTTCAAATTGGTGAGATAAAATTCTATATTTTGCAGAAAATGTTTCCCATACAAATTTTGACAGTTCATTTCTAAGAAAATTCTATCGTTTTTAAGCTTTCTATGGGTTTTCTGCGTTTGCATGAATAAACCTAACCTAGCTAAACAATTTTTTAGTGAGACCCATAACTTCCACATAAAACCGACTTTTAAAGGCTTTAGTGTTCAGTGGTAAAGTAGTTCAATCATTGAATGACAAAAATGGTTTATTTATTTTGAAGTTTGGGCCAGAATGAAATGTTTTTTTGACTCGAAATAATAATAAAGTATTAAGCTTCATTTTGACATAAAAATACCCATTGATTTCGCACTATGAAAGCCTCAAAACTGAATCCAAACTGCATTTTCAATGATGGTTTCCAATGATATAGCTATAACAAATATAGCTCCTATTGCAAACTATCAATTGTGAGGCGTTTAGAGACCAAAAATAACAAATATTTGCATATTTCAAAGTGAAGCTTATGACTGCATTATTATTTCTTATCACAATAATATTTCATTTGGTTCAACCTTCAGAATCAATTTTACCATTGCAATGACTGAACTACCTTACTATTGACCATTGAAACATTTAAATACATTTTGATGAGAAAGTTTAGGGTAAAAATGAATATTTGTGGCTTTAAAAATCAATGAAGACATAAGCACACAATTTTAGTCGATTTAGTACGATGTTAAATCATTTTTAATACACCACCTATATATGATTCTAGGTTAAAATTGTATTTCTTAATTTTAAACGATTCAAGCATCCTACTATCTCTTAAGATATTACTAAATGTCTATTTTATTTTTTTAGCATCGTTCTAAATCCAAAATTCACGTTGATATTTATAAATGTCAAAATGTTTGTGATTTTTTTGAATAGCTGTCACTTTTTTGGCCCTGTTCACCTGAAGTTTATGAAGGAAATCGGTTAAGTATGCTTCATGCTGGTTAAAAAGTATTTAAAGTTAGAAAATTTTAGTAAACTGTTTGAGAAATAGAAAAATGTTGAGTAAAATCTTCTGTAACCTTAAAATTAGGCTGTTTAAAATTTTACTTACTTACTTACTTAGGTCCTCGGACCTATTACGTCCGTGATGTTTCCCTTACGGGACATAGGGCCTCCACTACACCTACGCGCCATCGTGTACGATTTCTTGAAATATATTTCAGCTCTCTCCAACTTTTCCCCAGTCGTGCGGATTCCTGTTCGACCGTTCTTCGCCATGTACTTCTAGGCCGGCCCACTTGTCTTCCCTCCTGTGTGAGCGGGTTCCACTGCATTGCTTGAGATGCAATGCACCGATCGCCTTTTCGAAGCGTATGGCCAATCCACTGCCACTTTCTTCTTCGTATAATGGAGTCTATGGGCTCCTGACCCGTTCTCGCATGAAGTTCGGCATTGGAGATACGGTTGGGCCAGAAAATCCTCAAGATGTTTCGTAGACATCTATTAACGAAGGTTTGCAGCTTTCTAGTGATAATTTCAGTGACTTTCCAAGTGCTGCAGCCGTAAAGCAGAACGGATTCAACATTGGAGCGGAACAGTCGTAGCTTGGTCTTTAAGCTAAAAGAGTTGTTTCTCCATATTTTGGACAGCATTCCGAAATTTTGGACAAATTTAATCATTTCCACGATTGAACTACCTTACCGTAGATCTTTGAAACACCAATGTGTCTTTCAGATTAGCTGCGAATTGTGAATGCGAATAAAAAAAGCTTGTGCGAACGTTCAATTGTAAATTCGTAATCTACAACAACAGGACGTGTTCCACAAACTTGCGAATAAGTAATTCGCTCGAATTACCGATTTGACTTGTTTATGTTGGATCAGAGGCGAACCCCACAAGTGGAACCGTAGGTGAAGCAGTTGAGTGGGAGAGTTGTGGTCCCCCTCGAGATCATGATAATCGCCGGTCAAATGGAGAAGAAGAATATGTTGCATCAGAATTCGTAGCCCTCAGCGATGTGACAATTTGACGGCTATAAATATAAATCTAAGTTGTTTTTTCCACAAGCTGTCACTTTTTTAGACGTGTTCAGTGGAAGTTAATGAAGAAAATTGGTTTAGTGTAATAATAAAGTTAAACAATTTTGTAAACTGTTCTAAAATTATAAAAAAATGTTAAAATGCTTAAAATTGTGCGCTTTACTTTTTCATCAAAAACTCCTCAATTTTGATTTTCTTCCTTCTCAACATTGCAAATTAAAATTTACAGGGTGTCCAAAGTTGAACTCAGAAATTTCGTTGGGAAATAAATGTTTATAACGTTGATACTGTGCCAAAGTTAAACTAGATTTTGACATTACAAACAAAATTGCCGTTTTCACATTCCCTGTCCCCATTTAGCTCCGTTAATTTTATTAAATCAATATATCAAATAGGTTGAAGTTATTTATTTGGAGACATCATAGGGCCTTCCGTTTTGTTTGTAAAATAATCTTGTACAAAATTTGACCTTGAAATTCTAGCGAATAATTTTCCCTTAACGTCTCAACTATAATCCCTTTATTCGCTATTTTGTCTTTTAACCTTCAAAAATGTTCCTACTTTCTATAAAAACTCACTCAGGCATGATTATAACTGACAATATTACAACCGTTCATTTCTACTGACACCACCTGTCAGTTATTCTTTTATTATTGAATCTATAATAAACCGTTTGGATTTTAACAAGTTTTGAGGGCATAAGTCGTGTTGATTAGAAAAGTGGTGGTCAATGTGGTTGAAGGTTCGTTGGTCAGAAACAGAATTACGCCTGATGTCGAATTCCCTTGAGGGTGTTTAAAAAATATAATTATGAAATCGCATGTTACCATGTTGTTGTACACAACTGCCCGCTATTGAGACTTCAAACGGTCGATATGCAAAAGAGAGTTACCTACCAACAACCTATACCTATACCTAAGCTGTATAGAAAAAGTTAATAAATTCAGAAGTTATACCTATTATGTAGGTAGTGTGTCGTCATCCCAACGAAAAACCACAAATATTTAAAACGGCAGCCCGCGTTTTTAGGTCGATTTTTGTTTTCGACCTGTTTTTTCCTTTTTACGTTTATTTTGTTGTTTTTGTTTTTTGCTCGTTACGTAAGTCACAATCGCAATACAACATTATGCTGGCAATGGAAAACTGAAACTGGTTGAAAATGCTGAATGAAATGCAATATTCCAAGACAATAGATTTGTAAGCTAATTTTGCTGCTGCATGTATAAAATACACAGAAACAGCGGGCTACCATCGTGATGGTGGTATAGTATTGTGATGGTGACTGGTGTGACGGACTTTTGAGTTGTAAAGAAATTTATTTTGCTTTTGAGACACAATTTTCCGAATGACAGATTCTTAGCTGTCATTACTTTGATGTTGTCGGTATAGTAGTGAGATTGTATAGTATGGTTGCGATAAATGCACTACACAGAAAATGCAGATGTACAATGTAGATTTGTATGTTGTTAAGAGTGATGGAGGGATATTGTAGCTTAATTATGTCCGAAAATACCTGCTGGTTAAAATATTTCAAGTGAAGGTAAGAAACTGAGTTTAATTTTACAATTCCTGGGGTTTTTTGTTTTATTTTATTTCCTTTTTTCTTGGCTGTGGGCTCTGTATTGTTTTTATATTTAATGACAAAATGTAACTTTTTCGTATATGTGGCTTTGTCGGTACCTGCCGGCTGTTTATTGAAGGTGGCATATAAATATATCACTCTGAATTTTTACCCTAGAAACGGCATGGAAGGGTGGTGCTTTATAAAGGGATTTCTGTGTGTGTAAACTTGAAGGTCTTTATATGTTTTTACATTTACACAATTGTTTTTTTTTCTTTTGTGTTTCTTTTATGTAAATTAACCTTAGCCTAGAATAATTAACCAATAGTATCAAAAGTTCAAGTATAGGAGTCAATAAGAGGATTAGGATTATGTATGTTAAACATAGGTACCTATACCTAGATTATGTATTTTGTTATAATCCTAGGCAATTTTTCTATTCAAGACCACTTTATATGTTTATAGGGTTTTTTGTTTAAAAATTGTATATAGGTATTAATTAAAGGATTCGGTAATCGGTTATGTATATCAAATCTAAGAATATAAATAAACGTAAATAAAGTTGTTAATCTTTGTAACTAATGTCTCCATTAAAATTCTTCACTGTTTTTTTTTTTATTTTTATTATTATTTTAATTTATGCTACTTATTTGGCAGATATCATTTGTATCATTTGTCACGAATAAGTGCTTCTCGTCTAGCCGTTCGGATTCGGCATACAATTGTAGGTCCCTTCCATTCCGGTCGATAAGCGCACACAGGAATGGTTGCGAGTTGTTAGTCACTAGGCCCTGGTTCTTCATGAGCCGTTGTGCCACCCGATTATTATTTTTGGCAGATAATACTTCAAAAATGTTGATATTATTTGATCCTTATCCTTAAGTGATTGAGGGCTCGGATAGTTTTCGGATAACAAACAAATTACTTTAACTTTTTTTATTTTGTAAGCAACTTGCGAAGATAATAAATTATCTTTTCACCATATATTTATCAAATATTTCGGATAAAAGCAAAATTATTATCCGGCAATTTTCGTTACTATAAATTCAACTAACGAATTTTCGAAAATATTCTTATATAAAATTGAATATGTATGTTTCAAAAAAATATTTAGGTATAGGTACCTCGGATAAAATCCGTCACTGTTTTATCTTCGTCCTAAAATTGGTATTTGGTTGGCCCGTGTGCGAAATCCATTTAAATTGTACCCCATTTAATTTAATTTTCGGCACTGGCACTAACCCATTGTTTGAAGCATTTTTAATCGTGATTTTGTTGTTGTTTTGTGCCCGATTACACGATTCGTTTTTTTCGGTTGTTTCTTCTTTCGACTTTTTGACAGATTAGGTATGGGGAGTAGAAATGTAGAGGGAAGGAAGTAAAAAAAGCAGGATTGAAAATTTGAGACTTTTTCTGGTTGAACTTTAACGTTTCTGATTTGGCTACAACAATGCTCCTCGATGTAAGCAAAAAACGATTTGAACAAAAATGAATAAATGGGAAAATTGTTTTTTTTTGTGATTGAATATATATTAATATACGATTACCTATATTTGAGAAAGAAGTGATTACTAAATATTTTTATTTATTACTACTGATTATTTTCTTATAAAACAACCCCAAATTCCATTAACGTAAAAATAACGAATGGAAACACATACGTATTTTTGCGAACGTACGTATTTTCGTGCCTGTCAAACGAACGAAAAAACGAAGCGTATAATCAGGCTCTTTTTTAACCGTGACCTTTCTGTTTTTCATTAGGGTGTCAATGTTTTCTAAATAAGTTCGTTTTGAACTTATAATTTTTTTTTTTTCAGAATTATTTTGGTTGGGACTTAATTTGTCAAACTCTTTCTTTCCTTGATTGTGTTTTAAGCTTCTTATAGCGTCAGTCCAACCTTTTTACTAGCTTCGTTCATAAGAATTTGATATTCTCTATGATGTTGCCAAATATTTCTTTCGGGTAAGTTATAAATTATTATCCGTCAATTCGTAAACTTTTTATTTAACGAGGAAATGGTTGAGAGCTCTTCTTATACAAATAATGGATAAAGTCTAACAAATATTTTTTTTTCGGATAAAATCATATTTATTATCCGTGCATTATTTCTGCTCCTTATTAAATCGTAAATGTGTTTCTGAATATTCTTCTTATTGAAAGTATCAATCTCAACAATCAATTTTAACTTTGTCCACCACTACTTATATACATAAAACCATAATGTCTAATGCGTCATACACAGAATTGCAAATCATAATTCTTCATAATTAGATATCTTATCGTGGATAATAAAAGTCCTTTTATATTTAACGACCAATATTCTACCAGACTATTATGTTTACAGATTTATATCGAGTTTATAATAAAGCCACAGATCCTTTAACGCCAGTTGCGTCGTCAGTCGTTGTTATGAAATCACAGCACTCCTTTTCATTGTGACCTCGTCTCAAGCAAACACACATTTATGAAATATAACTTCGAATATATGACTCATTGTTTTTGTCTATTTTGACACACTTCTAATGTGGTTTTGTTTTATATTTCCCTCAACTATAAATGACTCATAACAACACCCGGTTCGTAGGTGTTAATGACATGTATTTGGAAGCTATTAAAAAATCCATATTTTGCCAGGAGCACTTTCTCTAGGTCAAAACAAGGCCATGATACCATCGAGTTGCCAATTTTTTCTTTTGTTTTTTTCTTCTTTAACTTCTCATTACTTATATCAACAACTTAGTTTAAACAGTTAAATAAATGTGAACAAAGAGGGCCAGTATTTTTTTATTTGACGGACGAAAAAAAAAAAAATAAAAAAAGTAAATGTCACACAATGACCCAAATTAAGAAATGTAATTGCTTCTGCTGCGCCGCCATCAGCCTATATTTAAATTTTAAACCTTCACAAAACGAAAGTAGAGGGGGGTTTTGTGTTATACCCCTCTCTCGTCTATCGATGCGGACAACGACAATGACTACAACGACGGACGCGTCAACCTCTATCCCATGAATTTATGTGCAACTTACTTGGCTCTGAGTCAGACGTTGTAATTGAAATTCAAAAATTAACCTAAACCGCAATGGATACGAGCAACGAGCATATCCATGGATCGTTTGTCTGCTGAGGTGACTCTATTCCACCTGGGAATATTATTGAACTTCTTAAAGTTGCGCTAAAAATTCAAATCACGCGCGTTGGAATGTAAATAGTGTGACTGTTCCAAAAAAAAAAAAAAAAAAATAAATAACAACAACAGCAACAAGAAATCGGAAAACCGGCAAAGTAAAGCTTACAACAGGGTGACCATCCGTAGTTTTTTTTTTTTTTTTTTTTTTCAAAAAATTACTTAAATTTTTCAGTAGTTATTTCCTCGCGATTTAAAAAAAAATCTTTTTCAGTCATGGATAGGACATTGAGAAGACTTCACTCCGAAATTAATTAAATTTATATTTTTTTTTTTTTAAACTGAAAAATTACGGATAAAATAGTAGGTAGGTACTGTTTTTTTTTTATAAATATATAAATCGTTATTCTTCTTTAAAATGAAGGGGTCTGTTCTTGTTTAGAACTAAATAACAATAAAAAAGATTGTTAAAAATATGGCCACCCTGTCCACATGGGCGGTGATAGATACTCGTAGATTCAACTAAAAACTAAAAAAAGAGTGCAAATGTTTCTTTTTTTGTCTTTGGGATTAGTAACGAAAATTTCCTATGCAAACAATGTATCTAGTGAATTCATTGAATGTGCAATGAATTTTAATATAAATATGTATCTATGTATGTACCTATATACTTAGTATATTTATTCGTTTTTTAAACGATTTTTTTCAGTTCGGATAGCAGAAAACAATGACAAAAAACATAAAGAAATAAAAGTCTTCTTCTTAGATGGTCGTTGAGGACATTACTATATTATTATGTCTGGAGAGCTAGAAAGAAAGAAACAGGACGATACCTTTCATCTGTCCCATCTAACTTTTTTTTATTTCCAATTTTTTTTTTGTACTAGGAGACTTGTGTTTCGAACCGGTTGACTGTTTTTTTTCGGGGAGACTGAAGTGCTTTCGGTGTGTGTAGATGAAATGGAAAATTTCTAGATTCTTAATGTTTTATGGGTCGAGTAATACCTACATACATTTTTGCTCTCTTCTTTGATAATAGTGTGACACTAAAAGACGAAAATAGAAACAACAAAAAAAAATATGTTAAAGAAGTTTTGGTCATTTGTATTTCTGTCAGATATGTATGTGTTTCTACAATTGTAGTTCTTGCATTGTCATTTGAAAAAAAAAAAAAAAAAAAAATGGAAGACAAAACCAACATACAAAATGAATAAGCTTACTGCTGGGATTTAGTTTTGTATTTGGACATAATAGTATTAGTTTTCTGATTTATTCGCTTCTCTTGATGAATCATTATTATTCAAACAACATGGAGAGACAAGTGGAATAAAACATTTAGTAGAAATAACGTATGTATATAAAAGAGGATGGATTTTTCCGCATCCATTATATAGAATGACACATGCTGAGGAAATTTTGTTGACTGTTTAAGAACTTTCACAGAATATAAATAATATCAACAAAATTTAATATAACATTGATTTACCCGCAAGAAGAAAATGAACATAATACTTATTGGCCAAAAGATTCTGAATTCGGAAATATTATTTTAAAGCGTTACAGACGGATAAAGAAATTTTAAGAACAAGCTGTCAAAAATAGTTATCCGGAGGTTTTTACTACTCATTTCTTTTTTTCAATCAATAAATCGAACATTATCGCAGTTTCAGGCGTATAGATGCTTTATAAACAATACAAAAATTAGACTTGTTTCAGGCGAATAAGTAAATCGTAGGAACAGCTTTTAAAAAACGTTATCCGAAACAGTCTTGCAACTCATTTCTTTTGTTCAATGGTACGAATATTACGGCAGTTGTAAGACGGATAATGCCATTTCAGTAACCGGCTCTCAAAAGGATCCGAAATATTTTTGCGACTTCTCTTTTATCCATTCAGCAATATGAAAGTAAGGCAGCTTAAGACTGATAAAGAACAAGCTGTCAAAAGTCGTTATCCGAGACTTTTTTTGGGATTCATTTCTTTGGTTCAGTGAACAATACGAACAGTACCTGTCTAGGAGAGTTCCTAATGGATAGAGAAAATAAAAAACTAGTTGTCAAAAGACGCTATCCGAAACATTTTTGCGACTTAGTTCTTTGTTCTTTGGTTCATTCAGTAGAGTGAGTCAGTTTCACCCGGATAAAGAAACATTAAGAATAAGATGTCAAAACACGTACATATGTATATGAAAAATGTTTGAAAGTCATTTGATTCTTTTATTGAAATATGCCAACATTGACATTTCTGACGGATAAAGACATTTTAGGAATAGCTGTAAAAACACATTATCCGATACATTTTCGCAAACAAAGTTCATTGATCCATTCAACAATACGAAAGTTAGGTAGATTCAGACGGATAAAAAAGTTAAGAACAATCTATCAAAAGACGTTATCCGAAAAAAAAATTTGTATCTCATTTCGTCTCCTCAATCAATAAAAAAACTTTAAAGCAGTTTAAGACGGATAGAAATTTTATGAAAAATAAAGACATTTTTGGAACTAGTATTCAAAAGACGTTATCCGAAACATTTTTGGAATGCAGTTCTTTTGTTCATTCTAAGGGAGCTTCTGTCGTAAAAAGACGTTATCCGATACTTTGTTTTCAACTCATTTCTTTTGTTCAATCAATGATTCGAACTTAATGCCTGTTTTAGACGGATAAATACATTTTAGAAATTCGCTGTCAAAGGAGATTATCCGAAACAATTTTGCTACTCAGTTATTCAGTTCGATCAACAAATTTAACAAAAGTCGTGTTTTTTGAGAGAGTGTATAGGTTAGGTTAGGTTAGGTTGAAGTGGCTGCCAGCAAGGGATTGACACACTTAGACCATAAGTTGGTCCGTTGTGATACCACGTGAATCTAGAGAGATTTTCTCCCCGTTCGTTAAAACCAGTTGGAGCTTCTAATGAAGCGTGCGAAACTACTTATGTCTATGTTTGTCAGATCACTAGGATCATTGAAGAAGAAGTCTCCGAGATGGAGCCTAAGTCTTTTAGATAGGGCAGGGCATGTGCAGAGAAGATGAGAAACAGATTCTTCCTCCTCTTCATCCATACAGCTCCTACAAAAATCGTTTGCGAAAACTCCAAGCCTCTTTGCGTGCTTGCCTATAAGACAGTGCCCGGTTATGACACCAATTACGGAGCTGATATGCAATCTGTTCAAAGATATCAAACACTTAGAGCGCCTCACATCTAGCGTAGGCATGTGTAGAGTAGAAAGAGTTTATAGCAACTGAGCAAAATTTTTACAAGGAAAACAGAAACAAAATTCTGTGTAATAATTTGTTTTGTTATTGTTTTGCGGGTAAATATTTTGCTGAGTTGCTATACACTTTCTGAAAAAACACGGCTGAAATATTTCCTAACGCTCAGAAGGAAATTTTTAAAATTAGTTGACAGTTTGACTGCCAGATAAAGAGGTTGTTTTATTAATTAATGAATGAAAATTATCCAACACACTGCAAAAAATAAACTAGTTTGAGTAAAAAAAACCTAAACTAACAATTTTTTTTCACAAATGTGGATAAGAAAGCTTAGGATAAGAATTAGGATACATTTTTTGTAATAAAAATAGAAGATTTATTGATTTCTGTTATTTGTTTCAAGAAAAAGCTTAGTAAATAACACAAAGTTTAAGACAATGTTTTTCTTATAAGATTGTATATTTTCTTCGAATAACGTTATCCTCATGCAGATAACATTATGCGGATATAGTTTTAAACTACCAAAAAAGTATACTTCCAATAGAATTTAAACTTGGATGATTTAGATGTTTCAATTTCTGTGTTCTCAGTTCTAATTTTTGATTTGTCAGCTGTCAGATAAATGATTAAAAGTAAAAATAATGAATTTAATTTAAGAATTATTAAAAAAAGAAACACTCTTCGTTCGATACCTAACCTATACTCGTATTTCTTTTTAATAGTAAAAAAAAAGAAGAATATTGAAGACAAAATTGTGTATCAGCTTTTATTTATCTGTCTTCGAAGCACGTTTTTTCTATAGACACAACCGGTCAACAGTGTCTCATTATGGTAGAAAATATACGATAGACAAGCTAGGTACCTACTTTATAATCGAAAATAATAATACAAAAAAAAATCGATGCCGCATTAAAAGAAACAAAAAAATCTCCTTAATCAATCGGGGCGAAAATATCGAGACAGACAGGACGATCCTAAACTCATATATAGATTTACTACAACAATGTCGCATCATAGAAAACCTCTCAAGATGTTATGCGGTATGGATTCTCCGTATATTTATTTCGTCTATAACCTTCTTTTCATGAACCTCTATTAACCTCTCTTGTTCTGTTTCTTCTTCATTGGAAATTTATATAAATGTCTGTATATACATACATACATAAGTGTATATTCTGATATCTGATATTGAAGGTTATATTCAAGAATCGACATATATGTATAAAGTGAGTAGGTAATCATGAAAATATGTTATGCATGTGATAAGTTATATACAGCAAAGAACAAAACTTGATTTTTTTTTTGTCTTTCTCCACTTTAATATCATGCAGGTTCCGCTAGACCCCTTGTACCTCATCTTAGAATGCAATATAATGCAGGATGTCCGAGAATTGGTTTCCGATGCAATTTTTTTGTTTCTTCACTTCGGGTTGTTGTTTATTTTGCTTTTGAAGGAAATTGTTATGGTTCGAAGTTGTGGAATTTCCTTCCGGTAGTGTTGAACAGTGAAAGGATGACGACAGGATGTCACATACCTTAAGGGAAACATGTGTTTGTTACCATATTGTATAATTTTAATCAAGAAGCTGAAAATGCATCTCTTTTGTGGGTTCTGTCGGATCATTTAGCAACTTCTAAACCTTTTCCGCAACAAATAAAGTATTTTATGATATTTTTTTGAAGTTGTAGACGACTGTTAAATGTTAAAAAAAATTGTTTAAAAATCTACTTTGTGACTTTAACAGTCTTGAACTTTTTTTCTTTAATAATAAGGATGCTATGAATTTGCAGTAAGGCTCCAAGTCTGCAGTTGTAAGATTGGGCTGGATATACATTTTGAAGTCCTTATTTTTAAGAAATTTCATAAGCTTGAGTCCAGTATAAAGTTAGCATTGCGTGTCTCATGAACCCAGCATGTCAAGAATTTGCAGTGTTTTTATTTTGAGACTAGACCTGTTCCAAATTTTGAAGTTTTTAATTAAAAAAAAAAAATCACAAAACTTAGCAGGGTAGTATATGCGTTTTTTTTTCAAATTAAAAACTTCGAAGTTTGAACCTAGCCTGTTCTTGAAATGCAAAAAAAAAAACCTTATTTTGCAGCCTTACTGCAAATTTAGCACCTTACTTTGGAACCTCAATGCAAATTTCGATCCTTATGTCGTTTTCGGTTCGTAGTTACTCCTTTTTGACTCCTGTTACTCCAGAAGGTTTCGATTGGCTGTTCGGAGTGTACTTCTGTTCCGGATTTTATAAAGAAGTATACCCGGAACACACATATACATATAATCCCTTTCATCGCATTATTTATCAAATTGATTTTACTCGAATGAAATTACTCGACAATTAACTCACACACACATATAAATATTTCGCAAATTAGTCTCGGAACAACAGAAAATAATTCGATTGGAATCAAAAAGGAGTAGTACCTACTGTTCCGAAATCCAATCAAAAACGACATTAGTGAAAATTTTGAGTCTTTCTGTAAATTTGGAGCCTTACTGCAAATTTGGAGCCTTACTACAAATTTGGGCCTCGCTGCAAATTTAGAGCGTTACTGCAAATTTGGAGCGTCACTGCAAATTTTGAGCCTTACTGCAAATTTCGAGCATTGCTGCTTATTTTTAGCTTTACTTGGTTTCGGTAGTAGCCCGTAGCGTAATGGTTAGTGCGTTCGACTGTCACGCTGGAGGTCTGGGATCGCTTCCCAGCCTCGTCCACCTAAAAACTAAAATTTTTTTTTCAGGGCTACTGCCTCTTGCAAGGAATTGACAAATCCTCCAAGAGTATCACTTGTCACGAATAAAAGCTTCTCGTCTAGCCGTTCGGATTCGGCATAAAATTGTAGGTCCCTTCCATTCCTGTCGAAAGGCGCACACAAGAATGGTTGCGAGTTGTTAGTCACTAGGCCCTGGTTCTTCATGAGCCGTTGTGCCACCCGATTTATTTAGGTTTCGATACACACTATCACAATTTCTATTTGATGCATATTCGGGAACAGAAATACAAATAAAAATAAAAAAAAACGCAGATTACTGCATTTCTCCCATTACTTTAGGTGAAAGTTACCTTGCTGACTGCACACACGTCGATTTGTGATGGGTCGAATATATAATTCGAGACCCAATTTCTAAGAGAAAATTTCTTAATATAAACATCTGAAAAAGTTCTATAGGGGAGGAGAAACATCAATATCTCAAATCCCCAAAAAATGAAAACTAGCCGGAGCCCAAAGAAATAAATAAATATATATTTTAACACTCAAAATTTTCAAGATAACAAGCTCTTGCGATTTTTGGTTTTTGGGATTCTTCTTTTGAAAAAATACGCCTTAAAACTTTCAGGCCTTTTTTCCTAAATAAATTTTTCAAATAAGCCGTCGAAATAACTTCTGACCCGATGAATTTTATGTGTCACAAGAGAAATATAGAAACTTAAGTCGCAGAAGTGCCGTGACGTCTCAAAACATTCAGGCCTTTTTTCCTCAGTAAATATTTCAAATTGGCCGTCGAAATGACTTCTAACCCGATGAGTCTTATGTGTCACGAAAATTCTCCGAAAAAAGCTTCAGAAAATACCCCCATCACATGAGACCCTATTAACCCTATTAAACTCAGCAAAAACCCATTTCATGACATCTTAGACTCCAAAAACTATTAAACGCCCTACACAATAGAGAAATAACATTCAATTTTGTAGAAATGCCTGTTGAATGAAAAAAAAAAAAAAAAAACCAAGAAGCTATCGCCTGTCGGTTTATCAATAAAATTTACTTAACTGTATGCATGTTTTATGATCACTTAAAAAGTTAACATTTAACTTTTAACGTCTCTTATTTATAAAGCATCATCTTTTCCAACAAGATGTGTCTCTCATTACGTTCTAACTGCTGGGGCTATACAAAAGAATAGGTACCTTATTTTGTATACTCTTAGTTCAAAACGAGTAAATTTAAATTCCTTTATCGTAAAAAGTTCCTCCAAGTACCTTTTTTTTATTTTATTGGAATTTCAGAGTCGTAAAATAAAATGTCATCGCATTTTATTCACTCATGTTTCAATTCTTCTACTATTTTTTTTTTTTAATTCGAAATTGAAGAAAGAAACCCTTTGAGACAGAAAATTTAATTACTTAACTGGCATTGAAATAGATATTTTGGAGAATTACTTTCTTCATTCAACATCATTGTCGTTGTTGCTTCTAGGAAACCTACAGCCATATCTTAAGATGGATGGAGAAATATAGGAACTTTTGTGTCTAAACGAAATATGTAAGACCAAGTTGAGATTTGATTACGATGATAATTACTTCAATGAAACTGTATAATGCATTTTCTACTCGATTAAATTTATATTCTACCATCAAAACGTGAAGATGTGAAATAAAAGAGATACCAGAGAGGGAGAGTGAGTAAGAGAGATAAGGGTGATGATGTGGAGGTATGGTGGGAAAAATTCGCTGATTCAATTGTATATTATGCATTTGCGAGTCCCGTGTGCACTGCGCTGCACACATTGCAAAATCAAATTGAAAATAATCACATCAGCTTTAGATACTTTTCTGCATAAAGTAATTTTAATATTGTTTTTGTTGTTTTTGTAGTTTTTTTTTTTGTTTCTGTAAACAAACATTATAAGAGCGAGTTTGATAAACAAAACAAAGAAAAAAAAACGTCTGCAATTGTAATGGTCTGCAGTTTTTTTTTTGTTTTTTATTTTACTTTGATTTTTGTTAGTATAATCAGAAAATGGAATCGAGATGGTGTTTTCCAACTGGAGTGTTTTTTATGCAATTCGATTTGCGATTGGAAGAATAATTATTGTTGCAACACTTTTATCAAATTCAGTTGTTGTTGTTTTTTTTTTTTTTTGTGTGCTTGAATTTAATTCTATTTCAGAGTGTTGGAATGGACGATAAAATCCAGAAATGTAATTCAAGAATTGTATTATTTGTAATTTTTGTTTGACTAAGATTGAGATGCGATTGTTGGGTTCTTCTAAAAAATAAAAAAAAAACGTCTTCCAAATGAAGAAGATCTAATAACAGTTTATTTTGGTATAATGCAAAATAGTAGGTACCTACATGTTTTGTTTGTAGATAGGTACATTTGGATGGACATAGTAAAGCTTTTTTAGATTTTCAAATTTGTAAGGGCCTCAATCAGATCCAAATGAGAAAAAACATATTTTTTTAAAATTTTTTGGAGTTTTGTATTTACATCCTTTATAGATGTTATAAGTGGATTGCAGCTTAAATTAACCCAAAATAAGTTCCTTAATCCTGAAACTAAAAGTTTTTTTTTTTCAGGGCTTCTGCCTCTTTCGAGGAATTGACAAATCCTCCAAGAGTATCACTTGTCACGAATAAGTGCTTCTCATCTAGCCGTTCGGATTCGGCATACAATTGTAGGTCCCTTCCATTCCTGTCGACAGGCACACACAGGAATGGTTGCGAGTTGTAAGTCACTTGGCCCTGGTTCTTCACGGGCCGTTGTGCCACCCAATTTATTTATTTATATTATTTATTTATATAATCCTGAATCATTAAATTTTTTTATTTCCATTGTGATGATTTACCAAGCTTATTTAATCTGTTATTTTTAATTCTAGCACAGGAGAGATAGATTTTTTAATGGAACGAAATATAGGACGGCTGAATTTTGTATAGCTGAAAGAGAGCTATTGAAAAGCTTATGTCCTGATTTTCGGGACGCCATCCCCTGGGGAAATTCGCCATTTTGGAAAAAGCGAAGTGATCTATATCTCCGAAACTATTGATCTTAGGTGAAAAATTGTAAGGCCAAGCTTGTTGGCAATTCAATTTTCTTTCGGTCATTAATACATTTTTTTCGGTGCGGGGGATATTTTCAAGGTTATGTCGTCTTATTAATTGTTTTTTTTTTTCACATTTACCTACACATTTTTTGTCGTTTTCGGATAAGCTAACGTGAAATATTTCTTTCTGAATGAGAATTTTAGAACACTAAATTTCCAAGATTTTGATATATTTGATGTGATACCACAGTCAAAAGTTACAGCCCTTTTGGTTGCGCTAAAAGTAAATAAAATACTAAGTTGTTATTAAAATTAATACAAACATCAAAATGGATGTAAGTTTTGACTGCGTATCATCTTTAAGAATATAGCAATATAATGGAAATTTAGTGTTCTAATATTCTTATTTGGAAAGTAATTCTGGTATAAGTTTCCTCGGGAACGTGTTAAATTTGTAACTGCAAAAAAATAAAACGACATAGCCTTGAAAATATTGCCTGTATCGAAAAAAATGCATGTGTAAACGAAAGATGGTTTAATTGCCTACAACCTTGGCCTTACAGTTTTTCCTCTAAGATCCATAGTTTCGGAGATATAGGCCCATTCGCATTTTCCAAAATAGTGGACTTCGCCAGGGTATGGCGTCCCGAAAGCTTTTCTAATAGCCCTCTTTCATTTATAAAGAAATCAGCTTATCAATATTTCATTTCACGAAAAAGTCTATCTTTATTGTACTTTATCGGCTCAATTGATTTAGCAGCTAATTTTCCAAAAGATCTAACTTATGACTGGGATATCGCATCATCTTCAAAAATATATGAAAATTTGTTAAACTTTGTAGTGTACAATTTGTATCACCAGAAAAATTTACGTACGTTTCTTTCGAAGTGAGAAATATGTGGAAAGGTAAAAAAATAAAACAACGACATAACCTCAAAAATATTATCCACGCGGAAAAAAGTTTTGATGACAAACACAAGATAATTTTATTTCCAACAAATTTGATTATGACAACTTTTTATCTCAAATCGATAGTTTCGGAGATATAGATCAATTCGCGTATTCCAAAATGGCGGATTTCCCCAGGGGGGCGTCCCGGACAAAAATGGGCATAAGCTTTTCTAATAGGCCTCTTTCAGGTATACAAAATTCAGCAGTCCTATATTTCGTTCCATAAAACGATTGTTTTTTGCTAATTTTGCTAATTTCTGTAATTAGGCGAATAATATAAGACGACAAAAAACTTGAGGCATGTAAATAGAGATCAGACAAGAGAAAAGTCATATATATGGGAGGGGAATTCTTATTTGCCCAGCTTAGGCGCGTAAGGCAGCATAGGCACCAGCGCCACGAGAGTAAAATAAATCAAATTTTTCAAGATGGCGGCATTTCCCCTTCGTTACCACTCTTTAAACTTATCTCTAGGGTTTTCCAATAAGAGGTGTTATTTTAATATTCAAAGAAAAATGGAATATTTTGAGACAAATGATCGGATGTTTATTTCAATGTATAGAAAAAAATATGCCATTAATAATGGAACACAATATCAGCCAAATGGCCGCTATGGCTACGCTTACACAATAATAGCTAATCAAAATAACACCTTTTATTGGAAAACTCTATTCTTAATAGAAAATATTTTTCCAAGCAGAAGCCCCAAAAAAAAAAATTCCCCATCCAAAATTATAATTAATATCATTCCATATTACATTTTTTTTAACTAAATGCACTGCACCCGAATGTTTTCGACCGTTTTTCTCCAGAAATGTCTTTTGTACAAAAAGGTGTTATAGTCTTTTTTATGTAGAATTTGATGAGCTACAATGTGTACATACAACTTTTTTCAAAAGAACCTATAGTTTTTGAGTAATTTAGAAAAAAAGTGAATTTTACCCCCTTTACATTTCTGGAATAATATTGTTTTAAAACAAAATTGGTTTGGTCGTTTTTGGAGAGAAAAAAAAAATTTTTTTTACGATGCACATGTCAAGAGGTACCGTTATTTTAATATCCACGTGTCAGGATTCTTAGAAAATCTTTCGAAATTTTAAGGCTTTCGATTTTTTTAGTGAAATTTATTTATTATTTAATTTTATTATCGTCAAACTTAAAATAAAAAGCTTTTTAATATACCATAAATCATTTAGCGAATTTGCTGCGCATAATATTTTTTCCAGTCCACCAAATTCCAAAAACCTGTTGATAGGTTAAGTTCGGGGCAGACACATAATGTATACCGAAACAGAGACTGCAGACGACTAAGCAGACATCAGAAACAACACAAAAAACACAAAACGAAATAACTACATTAAAAAGAAAAAAAAAATTATACGAAAAAACTTAAATCGCAACAACCTTTTGTTGCAAAATTTCAGAAATTTAAACACACACTTATTTCTTTAGCTCCATCCACCAACATCTATACATATTCAATAGGTAAGGTACCTAGGTATATTGCTTAACTAAACAAACGAATTGGATCTTGAGTCTCAAAGAAGAGACAATATACGTAGCAGTAGGAGCATTACATTACATATTTTGCAACATTTTCTTTGCTAATAAGATACAAGCATCCCATAAATGCATGCTGGATGCATCATGGATCACATCCTCATCCTGCCACCTTGCTATATCTATTATGGACTTAAGGTGTGTAGGTATGTATTTTGTTGGTTCCCTGTACTCGATTAAAGGGAGACGACCGAACGACTTTGGGTGTTTCGGATCGTGCTTCATCTTCTTAATCTATCTTCAAGATGATTCTTCTTGGATTTTCTTTTTGTGTTATTTAGTTAGTTTGTGATGATGGTGGAGCCTTGTCGGGATGAGTATACTTGCATTTATTGCGCATCTGGCGTTCTTCAAGAGAGCGATCCATGTAACATATAGGGAATACTAATATCTATCTCCCTTACCTTTCATGGAAGGAGTAGGTATAAAAAGGTACACAAAGCTACATAATACAACAGGGACAAAAGATGTGAAAAAAAAAAAACATCAACAGGAGGTCTTCGATACAGGTTTCCTACGGACAGGAATTAACTACATATATTAGGTACACGAATAACACAAAATCCTACAAAGAAAAAAAGAGAAAAAGTCGACGACATTATCAGTATGGTAAACCCTAAACCACATGGGGTTTTCTTCGTTCTTTACTATTTTCTTCACATTTTATTGTTAATTTAATTTTATGTGTTTTAGAATTTGCTTTCGAATCTTTGTCGCCTTATATGTCTATCTTTCAGCAGGAATAAGAACTTTTGTTCCATCACTTCAGAGTCGGTTTTAATTTACTTGGGTAAAATATTCGTCTGAAATGAAATATTCGTCTGGAATTCCTATATTTGATTTGAATAATTTTCTGTCAATAGACCACCTCCGCTACCGCACACTGAATTCCTATGAATATCTATTACTGTAGTAGGTACATTCACATAGAGATGCAGAAGTACATAGTAAATGTACAATGTACATATTGAATAAAATGGCATTCACCTTTTTTTCGTCTATAGGAGTTAGGGTTCATTGGACATCTGGTTTAAACCTTTTTTTCAAGTTTAAATATTTGTTAAAATATTTGAGGTCGAATTGTAAGTAGTTAAAAATTTCACTTCACTTCTTGCAGGAAATATTTCACGAGTAATAGAGACAGTTTGACTAAAGGTGTCATTTATACAAATCTATGATAAAAAGCACAGCAAAACAGTAAAACTTGACATCAAACACAACGCTAATTGATGACGGTGCTCTGACACTGACAAGTTGCAATTTTTCAGTAACTGAGATGGAAAAAAAAACCCAAGAAAATCAAAATGCTTGCACTAAACAGGACTGAGCATAGTTTCTATAGTTGGCACATCACATTGACAAAGCGAACGCTGCTTTAGATAAACTGCCAATAATATGGTAGATAAACAAGCTCTGTTTGTTTCATTACAACATAAAATATCACATCCCCTCCCAATTTGAATCACAAACGCCAAAACGGAAATGACATTCGACGCCATTTGTAAGATCTACGAAACTTTTTGATACCGTACCATTAGGCGTGTTCAGGAAAGGGAGATATCGGAGGGCCTCAGCAATCTCAGTTGCCTGAACAGGATTCCTCAGCAAAAATCTCAGTTTGGCTGTCAAAATACTGAGGACAGACATTTTTGGATTCGCTTGGTTAGCTTTTGACGGAGAAAAATCTCCGATATCTCAGTCGTGAACGCGCCTATTACTTACAGGTGCGCATATACTCGTATATTTATAAAAAGCAAAAAATATTAGTATTTCTTTGATTCCTTATTAATTTAACAAATCCTTTTTTTTCGGTTAGCCTATCCTTCTTTTTACTAGCCCAACTTTACACCAGTACAATTGACGTTTAGCCCAGGAACTTTGTGCAAAAATCCTAAATTTTGGTAATAGGATTGGGATTTTGATGGGTTTTAGAGCTATTTAATAGGAGTATTTTAGGAATTATCCCCGCCTCTAGCTGTTGAGGAATCCGCGTAAACAGCGTTTCAAAAAAAAATTGATGATGACAAAAAATAAAAACAAAAAATATATATGACGGTGCATTCCACAAAGTTCTAAAATATCTCAAAAAATACATAAATAAATTTTTTTTTATATATAAAACCCAAAAATTAGTCAATTTTTTTTATTCAAAGTTGAAAAATTGAAATTTTTTTACTTTTTTGTTTTTTTTTTTCGTTAAAATGCAATTTTTAACAAATAAAATTAAAAAATAAAAATACAGTTTTGTTAAAAAATTAATTCTGCGTCGTTTAATATATATTACAAGCTTGTGTTGCGTACGTACCCTTGTGTAAAAAACAATATTTTATTTAAAGACAAATCACGAACAAAAATTAAGGAATACATTTAAAAAAATATAACGGTACATCTAAGAAAACTTTAAAATACCTCAAACGACGCAGAATTCAATTTAGGTCAAGATAGTAAACTTTTCATTTTATTATGTACCGTTAGGTCTGTGAATTTTTTTTTATAAAACTTGAAAAAGTGAACATTTTAAACAATTTCTTATAGTATTTACTGTTAAAATGGAATTGTAAACAAAATATAACAAAATCAAAAAACGAAGTTTTTTTAGCTGTAAAATTCTACATTGTTTGAGACGTTTTTTAAATTTTTCTTGTAGATATATCTTGAATAATTTCAATAAAATGCATAAAGAACCATGAACAAAAATTTAAAAGTTTCAAATGACAAAAAAAAAAAAAAAATATAACGGTACATTTCAGAACGCATACAAAATATTCAAATGATGCAAAATTTACTAAAGCATAAAACTGTGTACATTTTTTTTCTATATACATATTACGACCTTAAATAAAAATAAAAAAAAAACTAAAAACTAAATTTTTGCAGTTTTTACAAAAAAAAAAAAAAAAAATAACGGCTCATCCAAAAAACTTGTGAAATACATCAGAAAACGCAAAATTATATTTAACATTAGATAAAATAATTTTTTGTTTGTAAAAAGTGTCTTAAACTTGGAAAAAATTGTATTTAAAGTTGAAGAAGTAAAAATTTTGCATTTTTTATCTTACAGTTCTTATCGTTCCAATTTAACAGTCAACGGATTTTTATAAAAAAAAATTATTTATTTTGTTTATTATTCAATTTCGCATTATTTTAACAATTTGGTGATGGATAAAATATTTACCGTTCTCAAAATTTGTTGAATTTATTCAAGAGACAACCATGTAAAAAAATGATATTGGTTTAAAAAAAAAAAAAAAATATACAGTACATTTTTTCAACTTCCAAGCTATTTTAAATTGTGCAGCAATAAATGGTTCTTAAGATTGTATGTTAACTTGTTTTATAAAGTAGCATTAAATTTGTCAAAGGAGAATGGGCAAATTTGTATGAAAAGTGGGTGCGAGCGGCCAAGAATGGTTTTATTATTTTTGGATGTGGTTTGGTCGTTAAAGTACAGTGTAGAAGTTTTTTCGTTGTGGTGTCCTTCAAACTAGGATAAATTGCATTTTTGTGTTTACCACTTTAATAGAGTTTTAGTCAGTATTGTGGCTAATGTGAATGGAAAAATAGAAAAGGAAAGTGGAATAACAATTATAGACATCAGTCTCAAAGATTTTTATTATAAACAAAGCACATAAAACATTAAATATTAGTACAATACTACAATTACCATACTTTGTATAATATTCTATACTAATAAAATGTTTTTTAAAAATGAGTAGGCACTACTCATCCTCTATAATCGTAATTAATTCCGCTGCTTCAAAGCGAATATCATTGGTTTGGTTTCTTGCCCAGCCGTAATACCAGACTACTTTGCCTATTCACATTAGTACGAGAAACATGAGTTCTTAGAGAATTCAAAAAAGGCCCAACATTCTTAGACCGGAGCCTGTTTGAGCCTTACATTCGTATAAAGAGGGCAATCTAGCTTTGTCATTTGATACTCCATTCTTGGGAATACCTTGTTAACCTTACTAACATAACTTACACCAAAATGCAAAAGGAAAAGTGCATTTTCCCACCGAAACAGCCTGAATAAGCTTATCTGACCACCGCCACCGGTTTTGTTAATGATTGTACTAAAAGAATCGGTTGGTACCCTCTTTTTAAAAAGCTATGATGAACTAGATAATCTTATACTGTTGCCATCTAAACACGTATAAGGAGCTTAGTAAAATAACCGCAGGCTATATCTTGACCTGGTATTTATTGCGTCATTAGACGTTTTCAAATCAGGATAAGTATCAGATAGTAATTGAAAACGCCACCTGCCCCAAAAATGCATTTGAAAATATCTGCATATCTCCTTTCTTAAATGCACTGCAACGAAACAGCCATATCGAAAGTTACTCCCTTGTAGCAGACCTTTCATTTGAGACTAATTTTATTCGTGGCCGCTCACACCCAAAAATGCCCATTCTCCTTTGTATACAAATTAAAAAAAAATAATTTGTTAATTTTTTTAACGTGTTTCTTGTTAAAATGGAGTATTTAACCCAATTAAACTAAATGCAGTATTAATTTGTTAACTATTGTATTTTCTGTCATTTGTGGTATTACAAAAGTTTGTAGCTAGTACGCACTATTTGGAAAATTTTTAATTTAATCCATCAATAAACGTGGTACATTTCACAAAGATTCAAAATATCTCACAAAGAACCAGGGCCTAGTGACTAACAACTCGCAACCATTCCTGTGTGCGCGTGTCGACATAAATGGAAGGGACCTACAATTTTATGCCGAATACGAGCGGCTAGACGAGAAGCACTTATTCATGACAAGTGATACTCTTGGACGATTTGTCAATTCCTGGCAAGGGGCAGTAGCCCTGAAAAATTTTGTTTAGTTTTAAGGTCGACGAGGCTGGGAAGTGAACCCAGACCTCCAGCGTGACAATCCAACACACTAACCATTACGCTACAGCCTACTACGAAGAATAAAAAAAAGTCCCTAAAAATATCTGTGGTAAAACGGTGTGTTTTGTCAACCACAACACACATGCAAAAATTCTAACTCATGAAATGTTTTAAAAATATTAAATTTGTCATGACAACTGAAGAAACAATGGAAGCCTTTCTTGAAAATACCAAATGATAAATTGACGTGGCGTTTTTTTTTTTTTTTTTAATTTATTAATCAAATGTGACCAAGCATATTCACGATCTTTTTTTTTGTTTTATTTGCTTATGAAAGAGTATTAATAATTTTCAATGACGAAGTATAAACATTAAAAATAAACATAAAATCAATATGAACAAATAAAAAAAACGTGACGTAGGTAGATAAACTTTGCTATCACTTAAGTGAACTACTTGTTAATTGCAAAATAAAATTTATTAGCATTACGCTCTACCTATATTAGCAACAACATTGTTAAAAACATCGAAAACTCTATACTGATACTGATGTCTTTTAATACTTAACAACAACAACTTTCCGGACCTACAAATAACAAAAAATAATAATATACAAAATTAGGTAAAGTATCTACAAAAATAACAACAACAAACCAAAATGCATGTGATGATTTTCGAACATTTACTGTGTAAATTAGATACAATATCGTGCTACACAATAACCTTCGTATGTATGTTCTAATTAGCTTTCGTTGTAACAAGACAATATATGTATGTATGTATATATAGAAGGTACGACGAGTAACCTAATGTTTACCTGCCACAAAATTCTCCCACTAAGTACCTATACTTTAGATATAATACAGAATTAACAAGTTTTGTGTTCGTCATGTTTTAAAAGATAATTGGATACATTAGATTCCGAGGAAGCTAATGAAAAAAAAAAGAAACAACAAAGCAAGTGCATGTCTACAATTTAGAAAAAAATTCGAACTAATCACCCTTTTCTGACCTTATAAAACATTGTTCTTTTTGTTTTGTTTAACCTTGTGTTTTCTAATTCACCATCACCAAAATCAGATAAAAGCTATTTCTTTATCGTCTTTTGATCCAAATTTACATTACATTTCTGTCAATAGGCTTAAATTTTGCAATAGTTTTTTTTTCTTTGTTTTTAAAAGCCAGCCATGGTTATGCAAGAAGCAATTGAATATTAATTTTCTATTTCTCTTTATTGACCGCTGATTAGTTAGAAAGAGTTCGACTAAAAAAAAAAATAACAATATCAAAAGTGTAGGTACGACTTGGCTGGCAAACTTTATATTGAGGTCATTTTCATTGTGAAGGTTAAAATAGTCTGGACGGACGACAGCAGCAACAATTTTTTTTTTTTTTTTTTTTCAAATATGAAGTGAACTTTTAAGTAAATTATACCTACAGACTTATTTATTATTGTAAAACAGCTGACCAATAAAAATATAGAGATGTATAAAATGGCTTATTATTGTTTTTTAAATAATCAATGAAATAATTGGAATAAATTCAATTCAAAAGTTCAAGGCAATTTAACATAAACACTGGCGATGCAGCAAAATTAAAGGCTTGCATGTTCGTTTGAAAACCATAATGACACTGGAAAAATTGAGTTGTAAAATGCATTTTCCTTTTGTGTTGAAATTTTTGAAAGAAATAATTTCAATAGAAGACATGCTATTTTGTTGGTAAAGCCCAGTACTACCATGCTGACACGAAACAAACATTTTGTGTGGTATTTAACAAGACAAAAGAAATGATTAGGGAGTACAATAAAAAAAAATTCATGGACAGAGTTTTCTTTGCCAACAAAAAAGAGGGAGACTTCTCCAAATAGTCTAATAAAATGATCAATACCATTGCAGTGGAACTGCTTAATCCTAGTACTTTCTTGTAAAGTTACCTATAATTTGTGGAGAAAGTGGTTTTTTGATTTTTCTATCGTTTGAACACACTTTTGAATGCGTTGTGAACGTTTGACGTTTGAAACCAAAATTCCTAGCACAAAAATATCAAAGCTTCACCAACATAAACGAAAACTCTCCACTTTGAACTCCACAACGATTCTCGGTCACGTTTACGGCTTAAGCCTAGTACGCTGCTGATGCGAAACGTAATTTTCCTGTGGTCTCCAAACAGACATAGAAATGCTTACGAAAACACAGCGGAAAAATATTCATGGAGAGTTTCGCTAGTTGCAAATAAATAAAATAAAATTTTACGAAAAAAATCAAAGGAAAGCCAAAAAAAGAACAAACCCAAATATCATTTTCACAATTAATGGTCCGGGCAATTCATTCTGTGCGAAAAGAGAGTGGAGACTTGTCAAAACAATCTGGTATAGTCATCAAATTCGCTGGTCGAACAGCGTACCACAGAACGCAAAGGACAACGAAATTTGGCGTTTATGGTTTCGTCATGTCATTTTTGTGTGGGATTTTTCGTTTCACATCAGCACTAGGCAAAAGTTTAGTACATTCTTCCTCGTGAAGTGAACAATCGTCTGTGGAGAAAGTGATCTTTTGACTTTTCTCGTAAGTAGACACTTGTGAATGCGTTGTGAACAATTGACGTTTGAAAAAAAACCGCCTAGCACAAAACTGGCAAAGCCAGTTTCCCGGACATTTTGCTCAAGAATTGGTTAAAAAACTCTCCATTTTGTTCTCCACACGGCTTCACAAGCACGTTCCAGGTTGAACAAAAATACGAAAATGCATGCATTCGCTATATGTTTCACAAGTTTGTACAAGACTTTAATGCACAATGAAATTTGTGTTGTTTCATTATTTATGGGACTTCGCATCAGCAGCGTGCTCACGGCCTTACAAAATTATAGTAATTTAATCGAATTAAAAATATAAAATTCATTGATTGTTATTCATTACGAAAGCCTAGTAGGCAGAGGCACAGGGGTCATCTGTCAGCTGTCAAATTTACCATCACTAGTAACAGTGGTGCCAACTGATTGTGTTTATACAAATCATCTGACGTTTGATCTGTCAAAGGTTAAAGTGTTAAAGTTATAGTCTCTCGATAATTTTTTTAATTTAAATTAATTTAAAGTCACTTTTATTGTTTAAAAAGTTGTACTTCAATATTTTTTGAAATTTTGTTTATATCGGCGTTTTAAATTTCAACATTGAAATAAAGGTACGAAGCTTTTCTTTAATTAAATCCAACTTCGAGTAAAGCCAGTCGCGCCTATACGGGATTTTCCCTATGAATAATAGTACATACAAAAGAAATCTTCACGAAATCTCACCCGAACCAAATCTTGATCGTAAAAAGTATTTTGTACATAAAAAAGATAGGGCAATGGAAGTGGGAAAGATGTCTGTTGAAGATTTTAAAAATTTCCTTGAAACTACTTTAGATGTACAACTCACTGAAAAACTTAAGAATTGTGCTACAAAAGATGATTTTACACGTCTCTACGACGAAGTTACCACTTTAAGAGCCGCAAACACTCATCTTAACCTCAAACTAAGCGAAATGTCTCAAAGATGTGAGCTGCTAGAAAACCAGTTGGAAATAATTTCACGAAAGGCTAATGAGTCATCCGTTGTCGTTCACCTTCCCTTAAATGAAGAAACCGATGCAACTCAATTCGCATTACAGACTTGCAAAGGGCTTCTCAAGATAAACGAAGATGAGAATATGACCATCAAAAGTTCCCGGGTAATTCGCAACAACAACGCACAGCGCGGCACTGTCATCATTGAACTTCTCTCCTCAGAAATGGTAGACAAGATTATGGCCGCGGCGCACCAGCTTAAAGGTTCGGGGATCAGTGTATTCCGCGAACAATCCCTTATGTACCGAAGGAGACGACAAGCACTCGTCGAAATAAGATCTAAGTTGCTCGAAATAAATTCAACCGTAAAAATAATTGTAAAAGGCGATAAATTACAAATTAATGGCCATTTGTTTGTTTACAAATATTCACGGGGTTTGGCTATCAAAACGAAAACTGAACTGACATTTGTCAACCAATCGTTCGGTGACAGATCCTCTGAATTCTTCGATGACAGCGATCTTTCATCTCCATCATCATCTTCTTCTTCTGCTGCTGCACACTTTCAACCGAGGCGCGCGCCACCTATACATCAACCTCAAAATCAACATCTGCCACCTTTAAGGGTAGAGTCACAATAGGATGAATCTGTCGTCTTCCATAATAACTTTAATATAAATAACTTTAAACAATTAACTATCTTATCTTATAATATTACTGGTCTCAGAAGCAAAATATTATTACCAGATTTTTTTAATTTTATACAAAACTATGATATAATTATTTTATTGGAAACTTTTGTAGAAGAAAAAAATGAAAACAATTATTTGAAATACTTTAAGGAATTCAATATTTTATGGTCACCCGCAATAAGATCAAATGTTCATGGCAGGGCTAGTGGGGGAATTTTATGTGGTGTAAAAAAGTCTTTAAACTCCAATTTCGCTAAAATGTATCACTCTGAAGACAGAATTATATTCAATATTGTTATTAATAATGTAAATTACACGATTATTCCAACATACTTAAATTGCAATAACTGGCAGTTTGATTTTGTAAGTCTAGTTGACTTCGTTAACAACTCCAATTTGGATAATATTATGATAATTGGAGACTTAAATGCTAGGATCGGGAACTATCAAAATTCTTCTACCCTCAACTCATTCGCGCAAAACACTATTAATACAACCAGAAACTCCAAAGATGACACCTTTAACCGAAGTGGAAGGATGCTTACGGAATTTCTTGAAAACTTTGGACTATCCGTGTTGAATGGGGCCTCTAAAGGAGACGCTTCGGGGGAGCTTACTTTCATTAGTGGTCAAGGACAATCTGTTATTGATATTGCAGCGACATCTCTGGAATGGCTTAAAATATCGTTAGATTTTGAAGTAGTCGTGGCGAATTTCTCATCGCACTTTCCGATTGCGGTAAAGGTTCAGTTTGCCGATGAAAATGTACAGAGACAATCAACTAACTTTTTAAAATTGAGGTGGAAAGAGAATTGTGCTGCTCTATACAAATCATTATTGAGTCGTAACATCAGATCTATTCCCTCGCAACAATCCAACAGCATAGAAAGCTATGATGAACATATTGCAAGAGTTATAAAGGCCTCAGCACCATTTGCCCACAGTAACAACAGCCGAAATTACGCTTGTACACCAAAAAACAAGTGGTTTGATAATGATTGTGTGAAGCTCCGTAAACTTTCATTTGTTTATCTTAACCTGTTCAGATCTACAAATGCTTTAATTTTTAAAAACATTTACCTCCATATAAACAAGGATTTCAAAAGACTTTGTGCCAAAAAAAAAGTTGACTACCTCAACAATATTGCAAAAGAACTGGCAAACTGTAAGAACTCAAAGACTTTCTGGAGCAATGTACGCGAGCTGGGTGGGCGTGATAGAAGCCTGGTGACTACGCTCGAAGTTGAGACACTAGCAGCTCATTTTAAAACTCTTTTGTCGGCTGATGAGAATCTCCAGGTTTTCTATTACGCACAACCCAATGTCACTATCTCCGAACTGGATAATCCAATTACTCTACCTGAGTTTGAAACAACTCTGTGTAAAATGAAAAACAACAAGGCACCCGGCATAGACGGCATTCCGATCGAGTTCTACAAGAATAGTACGGAACCTTTTAAAAATCATCTACTGGCATACTTCAACAAACTTTTTGAAGACTCTTTTGTTCCAAGCAACTTCAACAAAGCGGTTATATTTGCAATCTTTAAAAAAGGAGATTCTAACCTGCCGGAGAACTATAGAGGAATATCGATTCTCAACTCGCTAAGAAAGATCCTTACTTCAATTCTTTATGAAAGGTTGACGGTATGGATCGAGAACAACAATCGACTCAGCATGTTCCAAGCAGGGTTTCGATCAGGATTCTCTACGCAAGACCATATATTCGCTCTGACGAGTATCGCCAGGAGATCAATCGAGCAGAAAAAGAAATTATATGCTTGTTTTGTGGATTTCAAAGAAGCCTTTGACAAGGTAAATAGGAATGCCCTGATGTACAAATTGTCATCGTTAGGAATTTCTCGTAAATTCTTAATGTTTTATTTCAACTTTCTTACCTCATCTACTGCATCAGTGTGGGACGGAGCCAAATTCTCTGAATGGTTTGAAACCACAACAGGTGTTCCCCAAGGGTGTATATTAAGCTCGATATTATTCGCCTTGTTTATTGATGATGTGTGTGATGTACTTCCGGGAGGAATACTCTTTGCCGGTATACAAGTCAAGGTTCTGCTCTACGCCGATGATTTAGTTCTACTTGCTGACAATCCATCTACCCTTCAGCTGCAAATCAACAAACTTAATATCTTTTGTGAATCCTGGAGTCTGTGCGTCAATACTAACAAAACAAAAATAATGATATTTGAACCACGTCAGAGAAGAAGGCTCCCAGAGGAAAACTGGTCACTAGGCAACGCGCCTATCGAGGTCGTTCATTATTTTAAATATCTCGGAGTTTTGCTGTCTTACAATCTAAATGTTTCGAAACACGTGAAAGAGAAAAGCAACGAAGCCAAAGTAGCTTTAAACGTAATGTGGCCTAACTTTTACTCTAACCAAAAAATCGATCATACATCCAAATATCGCGTTTTTCAAGCAACAGTGAACTGCTGCATGTGTTACGGTACTCAAATTTTTGGATATTTACAACTGGAGGAGTTTGAAACCGTACAAAGATATTTCTTCAAACGCTTGTTCAGATTGCCTTCTTCGACGCCCAATTATGCTATATATGTGGAGTCTGGTCTAACGCCTCTTTACATTCAAAACCTTAAAACCAATTCAGACTACATATTGAAAGTTATGAGGAGGGATGAAAGGAGCCTTCACAAATCCATTATGGTAAGGCTCATGCAAACAAATGCCTCCCCGTTTAAGGATTGGAACCAGCTAGCTTCCTCTAATGGCAGTAATGTCTCCTTTATGGAGTTCAATGTGAATGAATGGCACAATATGTTCAATGATGTTATCGCCAGAATTGATGAAAATATTTTCAGTCAACATCTATCAAGAGCCTCAACAACAGTATCAAGAAATGTGTACAGGAACCTCAACCACCAAATACCATCGCAGGCTAATTATTTCAGCAACGAGTTTTCTTCTGAAGCTATTAGTTACATATTTAGAGCCCGAGTCGAAATCTTGAATCTTAACTCTATGCCGCATCGAACTGATCTCACACAAATCTGTAGTCTATGTAACAGAGGAGAACCAGAAGACATCACCCACTTTTTAGCTACGTGCCCTTTACTTCAAGAGATTCGACGGCTACACTTCGAATTGAGTTACCTTCCCCCAACTCAGCTCTATGAAATCCTTAATGGAGATCTCGGATGGTCAATAGTTTATAGATACTGCAAACATGCTCTAAATTACCGCAATAGTTTTCTATAGCTTTGCAACCAGTTATTGCAATTGAAGTTTAAAACATTGTTTCTAAATACTTACTAACTTTTTTATGTTTCAAATCATTATAAAATGGATAAATTATTATTTTGTATTTCAATAAATTTCAAAATTAATATATCTTTTTGTTTCAAATCATTATTAAATTGATACTTATTCTAACCTATTTTTTTGTGTTTCAAATCATCTCAAAATTGTTGAATACGCACTTGATGCTTTATTAAATTAAACTTTTTATAATTAATTAGTTCATATTATGTTTAAACTTTGAATTTTAACTTCTTTATAATATAAACTGTATTTTGTTATGAAATGTCGTTCAGGCAGACGGCAGAATTGCCATGTCCTTATTCTTAAAGAAATAATATTGTAAATAATTCATATATTTTCAAATAAAGAAATTATCTATCTATCTATCTATCTACAAATCATCTGTCAACTATCAAATTTACTGTCCGACAGTAACTGTCGCTAGAAAAAATGCTGCCAACTTAAAAAAATACATAAAAAACACCTTCAAATAAAGTTTTGTTTTAATTTACTGTGGTATTATGGTAACCAATTATTGACATTCTGCAATTTCCTTTATCCATTGGAACACAACAATTATTCAAAGAAGATATTTTTCTTAAAATTAAATAAATTGAGTTCTTGATAGGACCCATCAATTTCAAACAACAACAAAACTTTATAAAAACGAAATGTATTTAAAGAGCGCAAACAAAAATAACCCTTTTTCATATTTAAACAAATCTAAATGTATATATAATTTCTGAACATTGATTTTTGCCTCGGGTCACTTTTCGCCTGAGTCCTTAAATAAAAAACTCCTTTGTTAAGGAATTTCTTATAATTCATACCTTATACTTCCTTTTCAGCAAAAAGAAGATAGTATAAAATAAATCCTATACAATATGATTGTGTCATTAGCTATGGTATTTGTTTTCCCTTTTGTCTATTATTTTTCATCAGGAAACATACAATATATACTTACACGGAAAACAAGCTCCTTTGTTTGATTATTTGAATATATTATTTATTTATAATGTAGGTATATGATATATAGCTTTCATTTTGACCTTAATTTATATTTCAATCCCTCACAAACACTCTTAGGCTTGACCAAATTTGACACAGTATATTTACCTTTTCAACAAAGACAAAACAAAAAAAATATATAATGTACCATAAAAGAAAATCCCTGGAAATTGAAATCCTTTTTATTCAGATTTAAGATAATGAAGAGTGTTGTTGTCTGAATTCTATTTTCATTTTTATTTTTTTGGCTGAACTGCTGCTGATTTTACATCGTAATTATAATGAAGAAAAAGTTGGTGAATAGACACAAGCGCGGCTTTTAAAAAATCAGTCTCTAGTTTCGTTGACGTCATTTTGCACAAGATTTACAATACTAAGTTCTTTCTTAAATTCTAGAAATTTCACATTTCAGGGTTGTCAACAGTAGAATATGCTAATAAATAAAATTGCCAAATGGACAAGCATTTTGTTTTCAATGATTTATTGATCTTTGGCTATTTAGATTTAGTGCCCTGATACAAAGATATTATTGATTCAAAATACTTTTTAATGGCCAAATGGGCGGGTGCCGCGCCCCTGAATGTAAAATATCTAATTGAAAAATTTGTCCTCTGTCCTCTGCACTTTAAGCCCTACCGTTGTACTAAATTTCATCAAAATAATTTAATTTCATAATTTATATCAATTCTATGAAAATGAGCGGGTAGCATGCCCCCTGAATAAAAATTTTCTATTTTTTCCCTTGTATACACCACAGGGCCTATCGTTGTGCGTAATTACAGATTCTACTATGTCGGCAAGTTCTCCATAATTTTGATGATATGTCAGTGAGTCAGTTACGGTTTTTGCGATTTTTGCAGTCTTATATCTCGGGAATCCCCTAGTGCTAAAGAATTGAAATTTGGTGTGTTGTTGCCTAAACCTGGTGAGCTTAGCAAATGCTGCGAGTTTGAAGTTTCTGACTTTATTGGTACTGAAGTTAGAGAAAGGTCGAAAATGGCCTGAGTTTGATCCTGGAAAAAGGGTGTAGTGCACTACCGTGCCCTTTTGTTATAGAATTTGTATTATAAGAAAACACTCTTATGTAAACAAAGATATTAATAACAATAAATGTATGTCAAGAAAATACACTTTGCGCAATATTGCACCTACATATTTTTCTAAAACCGACAGACCCACGTTCCATGTGATTAGTTGAAAAATGATTATCTACGAATTGGTTTCGTTTATTTATCCCGCCTGTGTTACTTCACTTAATTTCATGCGAAAGTTTTCTTGATGGATTTGAAATAAAATACTTACTTTAGATGGCGCTCACAGTCATCAAAAATATCAAAATATGGAAAGGATTCTATTCCCTGAATTGCGCAATAAATGGGCAACATATTATGTCCGTCAAGTTAGCATTAGATACCAATTCAAAATTTTAAAAGTAAACATTTCAAAAAAGAAAACAAATAATATGCGCATATTTGTCGTAAATTTGTCGTAAATTTGTCGTAAATTTGTCGTAATATTTTGTCGTAAAATTATGTCGTATAATTGTATCGTGAATTCGTGTCGTAAACGTATGTAGATATTAAATTTATAGCAAGAGTAAAATACGTTGTGTTTTTAAACTACCCCTGCTGTTGCTGACTTGTCAACTAAGCATTACAATGTCCCCTCTCTTGCAAGAAAATAGGGTGGAATTAATTGCGAACTAAATATAAGAAAATTTGAATAGTAAAATTCTCGTAAAATTATAGTTAAAGAAAACATATTTTGGTTTTTGTTATTTTTTTGTTTTACTTCAAAAGAAAAAATATGACGCGCTATTTTTTAAACAGCCAAACGCGATTTTTTTTTGTCGTATAAGAAAAAATACAAAATCGCAAATACGTTTTCTTTAACGACAATCTTACGACAATAATTCAACAAACAAAAAAGCGATGATATTGCTTATTTTATTGCCAAGTTAATGTTCACAGAGTTTGTGTGAAAAATAATAAAAGCGACAGCCGCTAATTGACGTCAATTAATCTAATGGTTATGTTAACTTGACGGACATATACAAAATAAAAACAGTTTTGCATCACAATTAAATCAATCGATAGACCTTGAAACCCATTTCTATTAACGTGAACTGTTTGCTTAAATTTATTTTTATCCACAACATTGGTCTACTGAAACTGAAAATATGTATAACCAAACGCCCATCGTGCCACCTACTTCTTAAATTATGTTTAGGGCATTTTTTGTCGAGAGTTTTGATTTTATTATTTCATGAAATACGCCCACAGATACACCCACTAAAATTAGTTTTATTATTTATTCGGCCAAAAGATCTCACTCTGTAGGTACTTGGTTGTTATTATATGTGCATATAGAGAATATTTGATATAAATAAAATTAATAATGTTGAACTTGTTACTTTTAGACAGGTTTTTGAAATAATTCTAACGTGATGTTTGCAGACAACCACGATGTTCGTCGGTCGGTAGTCTCTTTTTATTTGCTCGAGAGTTTCTTATTCCTTAATCGGGTGGCGACTACCGCCTGGTGATTCATTATGTTGATCTCCACAGGGAGCAACACAAGGAAATATGATACCAAAAGTGCATATGTTTTATTGTCTTGTTCTGTCTGTTCGCATCCGGTGTCCATTTGCTGTTTGTTTTTCCCTGCATTCATTCATGACACAGTAGTACTTATGATGATTATTTGTTGTTTTTTTTATCATATAATGTCCGTTTCTTTTGTTTTATGTGTTGTCCTTTTCTATGGTTTTATGAAAAGAAAAATATATCATTTTATCTCAGTGGAATAAACTGACAACCATATACAAGTATGGATGGATATAAATTCTTATGACAAAAATAGGCTGCTTTCGTATATAGTTTTTATATTGTATCCTTTTGTTTCTTACTGAAATAAAAACCCTTCAACCCTGCGTTCTGTGTGTGTGGATCCTTGTTTGACTTACTGACAGATTTCAATCCATCAAGACAGGGTCCTTTTTATTGTTTTTTATGGTATAAGTATAGATATGTGTTTTTTTTTTTGCCACTCTCGTGGGTTTTACTGGTTGTTACATGAAGGTAATTCGTTCATTTTTTTTTTTTTTTTGTTTACGGTCCAGATGACCTAAATTGATTTTGGCTGCAAATTAAGAATATATAGGTATGTAGGTATATTGTGTATCATGGCAACCACTAAGGGGTCGCCCTTGTGGCGTCGGCGTCGTCGATGAAATACACTTTTTTCATCAGCAAAATATTCCGAGGTTTTGTTTTTTTTTTTTTTTTTTTTGTAGCACTCATGGCCGAGCAACATGTTAATAATAATAGGTAGCAAGTAAATCACTTTACCACACAAAGGTCATAGTTGGATTCGGACATAGTGTTATCCGTTCCAGAGCTGGTTAAAGGAACAAAATTTGAACCGGAAAAGCAAAGACGACATTGATGGATTAGCTAGCTCGTGGTTTGGTTTAGTATTTTTTTTGGCGAACCTTATTTGTTGATCTTTGTTTGGTTTATGGCAGAGTTAATTCAGGAAATGAGGGTGTTTTTTCATAAATAAAAAGAATAATACCTTGCAACGTTATAAGAACATAATAATTCAATTTAATTTAGGCTGAAAACTGAATTTCTATAGCTTTATGATTAAGACTTATATATCTATAATGTCTTCCACCTTATTTGAATTTATGCGGATATTAATCCAACTTTGCCCTTATTAGATTTTTTTTTAATTATCTAGCTGTATATTTTCACAAAAAAAAAGGAGTAAGTAGGCCATTTTTCAGTTTTAAACCATTGGGTAAGAAGAGAAAAAAGGCCCAGGTTAGATATCCGTGAAATTACCACCGCCATTTTCGGTTTGAGAAACAAATAAAGATTGTGCTGCAAATTAGGCGACTTGTCATTTTTATTCTTATCGATTAGGTAAAAGCGGGTGAGATGGCGCAGCGGGGGAGATGGTGCACCTTTAATATCTCCTACATTTATGGTCCAAAAAAAACTTTAAAACCCTTTTTGTATTCATTTTCTCATTTCAAATCGAAGTAGGTAGTGTTCGTCGACTCTACTGTGATGTAAAAAAAAAAAAATAAAAAATGTGACAACAACAAAATGTAGGTTTTTTTTTCCGAAAATTTTGTTCTACATTTTTTATTCTCTGTTTTCCTTGTGAGTCAATGGTTGCTTTGATACCTATGATACATTTAAACTTACAACAATGTATTGACTGTGACCTGTCTATGAAAAGTTTGAAAAAATTCTACCTGTTTTTTTTTGTGCGCCTAAAAATTAGTGGGAATGGCAAAAAGGGGGAGATGGCTCATTTTTTTGAGGGTGAGATGGCGCATTCCACTGCACAATTATTCACTTTGGTGCACTGTGGCCGAACACCATCTCACCCGCCCAACGATTTTTTTTTATAATTCAAACTTTATTTTGCTCTTATAAATTTTCTGAGAAACAGAATGAAGGAGTGTTAGTGAACTTATTAAACGCTTCTAGTTTCCACTAGTTTTTCTTTAGTTCACTGATACCCCTTTGCAAAAAATCGTATGTCCTTTTGAGAAATTAACTTTTTTGCGATGCCAACAGTTTTTAAGAAGAAACATAATTCTAGCCGGGGGGGTCTTGGTGAGAAGTTTCTTTGAAGGCTGCATTAAATGACATTAACAAAAAGCTGGTGTCGATTAAATTTGCTGCTAAAGTTTAAAAAGTACCACGGTACCACCGACAACTCTTCGCAGACATAAATTGTGTGGGATGCTCAGAGGAATACAATTCCTCCAAGCAAAAGATGATTGGTTGCAGTGCATGTGTATCATGTGTCATAGAGGGGCACATGATTCATGCACATCATTGAAGAAAACATGCAACGATTGTGACAAAACCAATACAAAGTAAATCATGCGCCATCTCACCCACCCAATAGGGGGAGATGTTTTTTTTTTTCTTAATGTTTTTTTATTATTTTAATTAAAAATTGAAGTCTGCTTAACAAAATTGTGTAAATATAGTACATAATAACTTATTTAACAAAGAATAGTTATGTAAAATAAAAAAAAAGGAAATGTTGTATATTCTCGAAGATATTGGACAAATAAAAAAGGTATACCATCTCACCCGCTTTTACCCTACTCTTATAAATACAAAATTGTGCTGAAGTGTGTTCAACATGTTCTGCCAATTGTCGAAGAGATACAAATAAATTGCATATTTCCAATTTTTGCGACCCAAATTGAATTTTGCGAAGCGTGAAGTTGGAACCGCCATTTTTGTTTTCTAAAAAAAAAATACAAGTTCAGCTGTATTGGCCAATAGTGTCGAAAAAATAAATAAAAATTCGCAATTTTAAAATTTTAAACGCACAGCCGTAAACGTCCATACCTTCTGCCCTGAATAGTACAGCAAATATGTTATAGGGCCCATGACATCGGTGCCTCATTGCGCCATACACGTCACACCAAATCGGACACACTTCAGTTGGGCAAGTGATCTCAACTAGAGAAGATGGAACCATGAGTGTGAAAACCAAAACTGCCGACGCTGTTTACTGAACAACAATTCGCGTGGGAATGAATACTGAATGTACTTGAGCATCCCCATACACATCGCACCGATCGAGACACCTTCACCGAAAACCAAAAAGTTTTGATTTTCACTTGCACCGTGTCTGACACAAAAATCGGTGCGTGCACGAGCACACAGACGAGACACATTTGCGTGCACCGACACCGATGCAGACACAAGTGTTCTGTCGGTGGGCTCTATAAGTTTCCAAATTTTGGGAATGAATCATTTGTATTTTTTTTTTTCGTTTTTTGTTAAAACTGGAATTGAGCTCAACTTGTGCTCACAGAAATTAGAATGTTTGCTAGTTTTACGATAGAAATTTTACAAAGCATGAAGTTAGCGCCGCCATCATTGTATTATCTAAAACAAAAAAATAATTGAACTGGTGCTGCAATGTGCCCTAATTGAAACATCACAAATTGCAAATTTGATTTTTTTTTTTTTTTCAAATTTACGACACAAAGCTTTACTTTCTGTGAACCTCCATCGTGTCTTTCACTTAGTTTTCATACTAAATTGGTTCCGTGAATTTTCATAGTTCCACCGTGTTTATTTCGAAACAAATTTACGTAACTCATTGAAGCTTGTGAAACGCATTCTTTTAAAAATCTGAACATCTAAGGAGCGATATTGATAATTCATAATACAAAACATAAATGGATTGAAACATTAGAATAAATATTTTTCTTCGTTTTCAGATTTTTCGCTCAGTACTAATGTTAAGTGCAATGAAATTATGAATACGTTCCACAATACCTTCCACAGTAAAATTTTCCTAAGTTCAACCACTTTCATTTTAGCGCGAACCTTATTATTTCATAAACATTTACTTTCAAAACATACTGTTGAAATTTAACATTTTGTTGTCATTAAATATCAAACAGACCCAGGAAGGGTTATATAAAATTACGTAAACGTATGTGCCATGAACTATACCTACCTCACCCTAACCTCAGACACATGCGCATTTCACGACACACCTTCAAAACCACCACTCTCGAATCAAATTTACCTACCTCACAAAACTATCGACAACAACTCACGAATAAAATTAAAAAAAAAAAAACACACAAAAATAAACACTTCACTCCCAAAAAAAAAAAAAACAGTGGAAATCCAACACCGATAAATCACAGCCGCTCCACTAGGTCCTAGTTCATGCAGAACATGAAAAACAACACAAAAAGAAAAAAAACAAACTCCCAATCAAATTGTGCCCTACTAAATTTTACCCGAAAATTATGAGCAATTGTTATTAGGTGGGGGGGGGGGGGCTGCTTAAATAAAGAAATTCAATCCCAGGAAGAAGAAAATATATACGTCGTATACGCGATACGCGAATAAAATGATTTCCCATTATTATGAAATTTCCCGGGGCCTAAGGTTTGAACGTACACACAAAAGCAGATCACGGGAAAGGCCATTGTGTGCGGAGAGGGCGCGGTGGCAAGTCCCGTCGTGCAATAAATACTACGCTCACAATCGTGCATCACCTCAGGTGGAAATCAGTTCACGGTGTTAGCTGAATGAACAACAACAAAACAAAATCGAATGCATTTGAAAGATACACGTTCTCATAGTTTGGCGTGTCGGGGACCTTCGCACAGTGGGGCACCTTGTATGGGAAAGTGGAAAAAACTCTCTAAACTCTAAACTACCCAACCGATTTTGATGAAACTTGCAGAAAATATAATTGACAGCTTGATAAACAAAAACAAAAATATCCGCCCACTGCCACGCCCAGTTTATTAAGAAACTAATTTTTCGTAAAAACTAGTAAAAATTCGGATGTTGTTTAACTAAACCTTATGCAAATACATATTGGATAATCGACAATGCACAAATTTTACCACGCCCATTTTGTGGGCGTTTTTGGCTTTTTTATATGGAGCCTTGGTTGGATGAAATCAGAACCATCTTTTCTATTGTACTTACACAAGCGAGCCAGTTAGACGAAATGTAAGACAATGAAAAATTTATTACAGTTACATACCTATATCGTAATTTTTTGCTACTGAATTTTTACGATGTGACACCGTAAATTTTAATAACGAAATAATACTGCTTATCACATTACGGAGTCATATGCCCTTAAATAAAAATTAAGATGTGACATTGCAAACTTATAAAATAGTTCTTATTTCATAAAAGCTTTGTTATTGTTTTGATTTTAAATCGTAAACAAAATTCTTAACAACTAAATAATATAAAATGTAATATTTAGTTTTTCACAAAAATGCAAGTCTAGGTTGCTTTGACGAAATCGTACCTATTACATACATACATGGATACTAGGGCAAGTTTTTGAAAAAAAAAAAAAAAAAAAATATTCGGACTAGAGTACCTACTCTAGAGATAATAATTTTACACAATATTACGATGATAGAGAAGTAAAAAAATGGGTGCCGCAGTTCTGTCTGTTTCCTGCCAGACTGTCTGTCTGTAGCTTACCCAGTCTTAACCACTGATGTGATTTTCTTCAAACTATGAAATTAAAGTTCCCATCAAAGGGCTCCCTGGAGAAGAAATTGATTTTTTTAACTCCTTAAATAACGGTACCTGATATATAACTTATAAACAACAAGTTATTTATCTTATAAATGGCTCTAACGATTTTATTAAAAAAAAATTACAAAGCACCAAGGACTATGATTAATATTTTGGTCCAACAAATTGTCCAACAACTGTTACACTCCTGTCATAGAACCGGGTTATTGATTTTCAAACATCTCGTTAACGCCTGCACCGATTTTGCCAACAAATTTTATACAGGAGTTTCTTCAGTATCTTGACAATTTTGCGTGCAGAAATTTCCGAAAAAAAAATATTGGATTTAAAAAAAAAAATATTTTTTTTTTGTTTTGAAAATTCTGTATCTTGAAAACGGGTTAATGAATTTTCTTTAAATTTCGTTTAAACCTATATTCTAATAAATAATTAAAATCGGCATTCCAAATTTTATTTTTAAAAATGTTCAAAAAATTGTCTATATAAAAAAAATATTTTTAAGCCCACTTCAAAATGCATTTGAAGTCGAATCCGGACGTATCCGGATGCGTTCTTTACTGGGAATTGTTGCTTACAGACTACATGTTCCGCCAAAAGCAACAGAACCGGGTCGCCAAGTGCCGCCAATACCTTAAACCTTATGAGACTAAAAATAATCGCTAATATTGAGTTTTTTTGCTCAAAATATTTAATATCTTATTTTTCTCGCCCAGTTAATACATTAATATTACTAAATAGGAATATCTTAATTCCACAAAAAAAAAAGAATCATTGAAAAATATTCAGATTTGAGTGTGAACGGATCGCTTAAAAACCACCTATATTTATATAATTTTTTTCTAATTTCAACTTTGGCGTTAAAATCCAGGCTTACATATATTTTATTTTAAAAAACCGTTATCATTTTTTGATCTTACAACTAATTGACTATAGGAAACGAATAGTGAATCATAAAAATTGACACTTTCGAAGAATTGAATTTTTTCCATGTTTGCCCCACTGTGCTCCGTGGCGTCGTCGTGCCGCCCGTCGCTGCTTCGTCGTCGTGATGATGGCCTCCGTCGACTTTGTCCGTCGTTGTCGTCATCGTTTATCGATTGTTTTCGCATCGTTTTCTCAAGTATTGTGCAAGAAGTCACGAAGTCTAAATTTACATATTTCTGACTGGATGATACCTTTAAAAACAGAACAAGCTACGAAAAAAAAAAACGACACACATTCAAGACACAAATTGGAACAGCAACTGAATTATTATGCAGAACAAGAAGAGAGAAATATTTATGAGTGACAAATTGGACAAGCGCATGTATTTATATGTATATCGGTGTCCTGTCCTGATTATGGTAGAAAGGTTTGTTACAATTTGTTTGTCTTTAACTACCGAGACAATACGTGCGGAATTCCTCCAGGTTTGATCAAATAAGGACACCATTTTAATATGCAATGTCGATGTCGCAGGTACGGAAGAGGAAGTAATCGTTACTCTTTGTGGTTTGTCTTTTACATTTACACACATATCGAATCGCAGACGTCGCGTCATATTCAAATTAAATGCTAACGAAGCAAGGCTTAAATGTCAACCTACAATAAGCCAGACATTAGATTGGCAATTGAGGTGCGGGACTTGTAAAGTTTGAAGGAAAATTATGAGTAGATAAAAATTATTTGAAGACAAAAATGTTTTGTAACAAAATATCAGTTTATCTGGTTAGAAATGTAACACCCAGTAAGAGGGAAATAGGAACAGGGAACTTAACGAATCTAATCTGTCAAAGACAAAAATGGCAGCCAATACTTTGTTGAAGTAGACAGAGAAACGGTTTAAATATTTGAAGAAATTTGTGCTCAATATTGATTTATTTTTTTAAATTAAATTTTAATCACAAAAATTATAGCTACATATGTATTTGTTTATCGAATACTGTTGGAGATTGATTAATTATTATCGACATCCTTAATTACAATCCTAACTTTGTATATTTACATAACTACTTTGCATGTTTTTCACTGTAAAAATATTTTCTGAAACACATACTCTATGTCAAATATGTTGTGTATTTATAAATTAAATTATTATTTTCTTCATTCTTATTCTATCGATCAAAAAATAAACATTGGAAAGTTCTTCTTTTGGTCAGATAATATTTCACAAATACAATGTCAGGATATTTGCTTCCAAAAAAGAAGCAAATGTCACTTTCATGCAAGTGAAGATTTTGACGTTTATGAAGTAAACAAGACGGGAATAGATGGTAGTTTGCTAAAAAAACGCCAAATTGTCGATAGAGCTCTTTACCAAATGGCAATTTATTATTGCCGTCTCATTCATTTTTACTTTGTGGGGAATGTCATAACAAAGAAGGCAAAGAAAAACAAATTGTGTAAAACTATTGCAATAAAATCAAAAAAACTTAATCTTGTGAAATATTTTGGTCTTAAGATATTTCTTTAAATTTATTTATTTTATATATTTTATATTTATCCACTATATATCACTTTTCTTTTATCAACACAGAACTTCATTTAAATTAAATGTCCAGCTTTTGTTTTTTTTTTTTTGTCAATTTCCTTTTATTGGGCATTTCCCACATAGCGCTAGCTGTCACTTTTGAGTTTGATAGATTTGCAAAGAGCTCTACTGTTAGGCCATCCAAAGAAGACACTCGTTTCCCTATCATCAAAGTGAAGATTTCTGACGTTTTTTAAATAAAAAGAGGGGGATATTGTTATTTGGTAAAAAAGCGCTTTTGTCGATTCTTATGTACTTGTCATTCAAAGAAGTCACTTTCATCAAAGTGAAGATTTTGAAGTTTGTGCGGAAAATATTGTTATTTGGTAAAAAAAGCGCTATTGCGTTTGTTAGATACTTGTCATACAGCTTCGTTCAATTTTTGTTTCTTCAATAAACAACCTTACTTATCGCATCTGAATTATTTAATTAAAACTGACATTTATAGTCCAAGTGAAAGACACAGACACAATTTGTTACAAGTTAAAATTTGGTGGATATCGAAACTTAAATTTCCTGTGACCTCAACTGCAAATGCGTTTCGCCCAGTTGTAAGACAGTGGGCTCATAAGTTAGACGTTAGACTATAATTTTCGGCTGGGCAGTGAAGCTAATGTCAAGAAGCAACAAAAAGAAGCTATCCGTACAGTCAAAATAAGAAGTCACCCATAATATTGCACTCAAGTGAAATTAAACATCTTTCTCTTTTTTTTATTCCTACTTCAGCGAGATATCAGTTTTTTTTAAGTGAAGTGTGCTCCCGAGCGCTCTTCTACTGCGAAAGCAAAAGGGAATTAAACTAAATGTAAATCAACAAATGGCAACTATAGACGCATCATATGATTTCTTTGTATTCGATTGTTTTCGTCCGACCACTCAGTTTTTCTTAAGACCAAACTATAATAGAACTTAGCTCACTTATGCAACGAGAGAATTCACACAATCCCTGTTCACTAACCATAATGCAATTCAAATGCGATTCGTTAAGTTTCGTTAAAATTTTGCAGGAGCAATTCCAGTCGCTCGGCACTTAATTGAATTTGACAGCTCAAAAGAAAAAAAAAAAAAAAAAAAACGTTTTAAAACCCAAAATGGAGAGATACAGGTAGATACGCGAGTGAAATTGCATTACGGCTATGCGCAATACTTTCGCAAACATAAGCAAATTTTCGTTGGATTTTTGACATGAGCTTATGTTGGCTTAAGCTATTATAGTTGGGCCTTTAAGTGAGTAAGCTCTTCCACTACTAAGGAAAAAGTGAACGAAACTAAACGAAAAGGCGCAAACCGCAATTATAGACTATTATTATAACATGATTTCTTTGTATTTGCTTGTTTTCGTCCGAACACTCCAGTGTCCCTCCGAGAATTATAATAGTTGCGTCTCTAAGTACATTCAATCGCTCCAATTAAAACGAAGCAATTTTCTTTCTTAGTTTTTTCATATCATTATTTGGTGGATATTGTTTCGTACGGTACTGAAAGTTCCAAACATACCGAGTTGGGATTTGGTCACCATCTTGAAAAAAAAAAACGCCGCCATCTTGAATTTTCATGTTTTTGGCTATATCTTGGAAACTATTTGTCCTAGAAAAGTCATTAAATTGTCAAATTGAGTGGATTTGGCTGTCAAAATTAGAAAAAAAAGGCTAAATGCCATTTTCAGTGTTGCCACTTTAAATGAAACATAATGCGAAATAGCTTCCAAATCTTAAACCCCTAAAAAAAGTCTGTTTTTGTTCCCAACCTTGACCAAAACTTCCAATTGTATTGTTGTAATTGTTGTCAAAATCCTGTTCCACACATCACAAATTTGGTTGTTTTGGGCACAAACGAGCGCTCACGAGAAAGAAAAACATTTTCTCCTCCTGACAAATTCTGCCCTAGAATTTTCGTTGGGCAGAAATTCTTCGACAAACGGATGTATAAAGTTTCTAATCTTGCTTACAATTTATTTAAAAAAAAAATAATTAATTAAAATAACGAAAAACGAATACTGATCGACTAACAAACCCAAAAATACCAAAGAGACCTTCAAATACTAAAATAGAATAAATCTGATCATGATGATCCAATCGAAGAAATCATCAAAATTGTTAAACATTTTTACAAAGCTTTTAATATTAATTTAAACTTATGTATATTTTTGTTGGATTGGATTTAGAAAAAAAAAGTTGATGATATCACCTTATTATGTCAACTCCACCCTTAAGTCATCATAGCTATTAAAATACATACAGGCAAAAAAACATCAATTTCAATGATTGATAGTGATTAATTAACCCTTTGGCGTATCGAATTTAATTTGCGTCTTCTTTTTTCTAATATAAAATAGAAAAATTCGTTGATTTTGTCTTTGTTCTTTGATTTGGTTGAATAGGAACCAACACAATTATTTCCAAAGAATTTAATTTTCCTAATGAATATTAATTAAGAAACTAAATTACCTAAAATACTATTTTTGATTGATGATGGGAAGATGATTTATTAAATTACAAAGATTTTGAAAATAAAAATAAAAATAATTCCGTGGAATGAAGTCAGGATAAATTATCATTTGAAAAATATTCTAGGGTAGGTCAACAAAATTTGCGTCGCATTTTTCTTCTACTATAAAGTGAAAGGTGTGGTGAAATTGAAATAGCAGAAGAAAAATGTGTAGAAAAGGGAGAAGCAAACAAAAAATGTCTTCACTAGGTCAAGAATGAGAGTTGTGTCTTAAAATACACAGCAGTATCTAGATATTCACAAGTAAGGCACAGGCACACTGATGGTGGCTAATGGGTTGGTAGCATGTTGAAGAAGAATTAAATACTGTATTTCTAGTCATTTTGTATTCTATTCCTTTATTATGTATATAAAGTAAAATGGATAATATTTCTTTTAGCAGAATGGTTTTGTCAAGGATTACTTAAGGTAGGGTAGTAATTCTAAGTGAAAAAAAACAAAAAACATGTCAACTGTTTCCAGGAAAGAGACATGGTTATTCATTATTTATCATTCAAAAGGGTCATGGTCAATGTCAATTATTAAGTATGAAAATGTTTGTTTTGACTTGCATTTGTAACCTTTTAATTAACTAGATTTGTATTATCTGAGAGATATTTAAATTGAAAACTTGCCAGAAGTGCTTATAATGCAGATCCACTATCAATATTTGAGGCAATTGCAATTTTAATGATACTGAAAATTTATTGTCAGGCAATTTGTTTTGTTTTTGATAATGTTAATCATAATTTCACTAAATTTTTGTCGCGGTTTATCATATTTTCACCTTTATTTTCAAAATGACGAAGAAGCTTTTCAGAATCGGGAAGAAACCGTCTTAAATAAGGCGAAACGTCAAAATTTATTACCTCGGCAATGGCAATGGAAAGCAATAATTGCCTTCCATCTACCGGGCAATTGCCATTTTCGTGCGATTGTCAGTATCCATTGGCACTATTCAAGGAAATGCATTGCCTCAAATATTGCCAATGAAGGCCCTGGGTTAAATAAAATGTAAGAAAGCTTCATGTACAAAAGCTAAATTTAATTTATTACTGTATTTAATTCAAAATTTTCTTAATGGTAGCTACACGAAATACAAAAGAATTTAACGGCTGAGGTCTGAGGAACTCACGACACATGATTGTATGAAAAGGGCAGACGCTATTATTTGCACGCATAATGGTCATAAGACCACACTGTACTTTTAACCCGTTTGAGTTGCTAGTTTATAATAACAATAAGCCTTAATATCAATTGCGCATTTCGGGATGCAAAAGACGCAAGGTCTTACGCTTATACAATAGCGTTATTCTGTTATACGATTCGATCGAAAGTTTCGATTCATGTGAAGGATTGATTCAATTTTCCTCAAATTATTTTTAAAAACAGACAGACATAAAGACAGACAGATAGACAGACAGAAAAACAGACAGAAATACAGACAGAAATACAGATAGAAAGACAGACGATGGGCGAACGGACAGAAGGACAGGAAGACGGACGGATCGACAAGGACAGATGGACGGACGGATGGATGGACGGACAGACAGACAGACGGATAGACGGTCGGATGGATGGCCGACGGACGGACGGATGGACTGCCGGACGGACGGAGGGACTGACGGACGGATCGAAAGACGGACTTACGGATAGACGTACAGATGGATGGACGTATGGTTGGACAAATAGATGGATGGATGAACTGACGGACGGATGAACTAACGGACGGATGAACTGACGGACGGATGGACAGACGGAGGGACAAACAGACGGACGGATGGAAGGACGGACGGGCGGATGGATGGACAGATGGGTGGAGGGGTGGATGGACGGACAGACGGAGGGGTTTACGAAGAGATGGACGGACAGACGAGTGGTGGACGAACGGATGTACGCACTGACAACAGAAATGACGGTCAGACTGACAGGCGGGTGGACAGAAGGACATACAGATGGATGGAACTACGTATGGGCGGACAGACGGGTAGAAACGTTTTAACACGATTTTCTTTTAAATAGAAATACTTAAAAGTTTATATAAATGTTATATAAATAGTATTTTAAAATATCAATTTAAAAAAGCATTTTCAAATCGAAACAAAATAAAAGAAGAAAGATAGAATCGCGTTCTTGCAAAAACAACAATTTAGTTGGCATTGGTTTTGGTCCGGATTTGTTTTTCTGTGTCATTGTTATTGGCTTGATTAAAACCACCAACGAAGACTTGATAATTTTTCGGTAGGTATGACTCAATTATTTATAACCTATTAATCGAATTTGGTTAGATGCTTTGTTTATTGAGCGTAATAAAATTATCGCTGAAAAAAATTATACACACAGCAGGTAGGTAGATAGGTACCTGATATAAAAAAGTTAAATCATTGAACACTTATTAAATGAGAATGCAATAATTTATTTATTTTTAAATTATTTAAGTTCGTGTCTTGGAAAAATAATGATGACTTTCAGTAAAAAACATTTTTGTTGCTTAGGTCGATACATACATGTATTCTATGCATAGGTTAAACATAGGTATATTTTTTATTGTTACGCTAAATTGTTCCTTAAATCAATTTTTTGTTGTGTTAAAGTAACACGTTTACGGTAAATTTATATGTTCAAGGTTGTCGATTTAGCATGCGATAAGTTTTCCTGACGTAAAATGATTTTGTAGAGGCGTTGTTATGACACGAGGTGGGATGTTGAACGATTATAATGAGTTAATTTGAGGGTTTTCATAGTCTTATTGCAAAGAACCCCGTTCTTGTCTTTATGTGTAGGATATAGGTATTGAATTCCAATTAAACTAAAAGTCCTTTAATTAACTATTTACAGATGAACTTTTCTTATAGTTTAAGGCTTACTCAATATTCAGAATATTGAGTCCTAAAGGTTAGACTGACTGTCTGTTTTTTTTTTTTTTTTTTTTTTTTTGTTAATTTCTCAACAAGCCAAAATCGAGTTTTCTTTGAAAGAAGATTTAAAAAAAAAAACAGGATCTCAAAGAAATCTTCGTTTTATACTTATCTATGAATATTTTCTCTTTTTCCAGGATAAACCCCGGCTAAATTTATATATTTCATAATGTGTCGTTAAAGTTTAACATAATTTGAATAATTTAGTTTTTTTGTTTTTCTTAATTTTGTATTTTAATTTTAAATTTACAAACGTGAAAGTTTAGAAAATAAAAGAAAAGTGAAAAATTGTGTGTTTCGTAAAAGAAGAAACAAAACAAAAAAAAAACTGGTGTCTAAGTTTAAGCGACAAAATCAATATTCTTATATTGAAACAGCATAAGTGTGGAAGTCATACTGTTAATTTGTAAAAAGATGTTGCGATCGCCCACACATCTTGTGGGACATGGTCCAACATCACATTCAGCAAATTCATCCCCAAATGTTGGTGGTGGTGGTGTTAATTCGCATCATCATAATGGTATTGGAGTTGGTATAGGTTCACCTTTGCATCGTAGCCATCATACAAATGGTACAGCAACTACAACTAAAACTACAACTAGAACATCGAATGGATTCAAAAATGGATTTTTACTAAACGGTGGTGCTATTAGCGTTAAATCGCATAATAATAATAACAATAATACAAGCAACAACAATAACCATCACATGACATCGCCAGCTGCATCGGCAAACTCATCTGTCTCGTCATTGACGACAGGAGGGGGAGCCACAGCTAGTCATCATGGCGGCACTGGTGGAACACAAACAACAACACGAACGTCACTTTTTGACTCGTGTCATCGAAAAATACGTCTAATTGGTGGCGGACCCGTGGCGTTCCTTGGCGGACTTGTTGCGTAAGTTTTGATACATTTATTTTTGTTTCTTTCTTTAAATTTTATTATCGGTGTTTGGTGTGTTAGAATTTTTTTTTTGTCAAAATACACAAGATTTGTATTCTAAACTTGGGTTATCTTTATTATTGTTTGTATTTTTGAGTTGTTTTATGTCATCCTTGACATAACTAACTGAAATTTTAATCCTTAAGCACCATGGTTGAGATTAATTTGAAAGCGAGACGATTTATGATACAAAAAATAATAGTTATTTGTTTAGCTTTTTTCTGAAGCATGGCAAGTGGTGCAAATATTTAAGCAAGTGATTTTTTGTTTGACTCCGAATCGTATAGAGCTTGAGATGAAAAGAATCATGAGGTATAATTGTTCTCCCACACAAATAGATATCTATGATTTTTCGAGCGCACATGCTTTTGGATAAGACGATTAATCAGTCGTAAAAAAATAGAACGCATGAGTTTAAATGTGAATATTTATTTATGAATTGCTTATATACATTAAGGGCACATAATTCAACCAAAGTTGCGGCCCTTTTTTAATCACAACTACAAAAAAGCAAAACCATTTGCGGCCATTTTTGTTTTTAATCGCAACGACAAAAATCGCATTTGCGTTCCTATCCAAAGATGAACTCTCCTTTAATAATAAAAAATCCCGCATAACTTAAAAATAATAAATAAACTTCAACATTAATCAAAAACAAATTGAGAATTTAAAATATGTAGAAAAGTTGTTTTTTTTTTTTTTGTATGTCCGGAGTAATCTCAAAAACGACACATTCAATTTTAAAAATCTTTTTTGTGTTTGTAACATTTTGTTTAAATGATTGCTTCAGGGTGACTTTTTTTTTCAAAGTTTAGCTACATTTTAGGTACAGAAAAAAAATTATTTGTGATTTCCAAAAATATTTGCTTGTAAATATAGACTCTTTGTAGAGAATAGACTTTTTGAATAACTTAAGGGAAAGTTGTATTCAAAACACGACCATTGGAACCAAAAAAAAGGTTGTTGTTTTACCCCATTGCACATTATACAATGGGGTAAAACGGCAATCAATTTTTTTTAATGGTTATTTTTAGGGAATGGACTTATGTATTTACATATGTATTTAGAGTATCAACTTCGAGAATCATTTAGTTATTTATATGGTGAAATGGGTTAAACCAAAAAAAATTATAGGAATCAAATATAAAAAAATTCTGATCGTGTTTGAATATTTAGATACATATATTTAGAGGATGGACTTGGAAGATCATTATGTAGATATTTTGATATGCTATTCATATGGTGAACTGGGGTAAGATTTAAAAAAATCATTTCTTAGTTGAAAGCTTATAGGTGTTTAGACGATGACCTGTTAGGCATATTTTAGAGATTTTTTTCAAATGGGCTGGAACTGAAAATTGGGATCCGCTTTTGTCTTTTCGTTTTTGAAATTTGCCGTAATCTATACAATTTCGTCTGCCCGAGCAATGCTGGTATGGGCCAGCTAGTGAAAAGTAAACTACTAAATAAACAACTGTGAAAACCTTAAAAGTTATAATAATTCTCGTTGGATATCAAATAGTTTTTGCAAAAATCTGTTACAATCAACAATGCTCACCATACTAACCAGGCTTAACACATCATCACCATCTCACCAAATGAGAAATTTTGCATAAAGGCTTGCTTATTTTATTGCCATTTAATATTATTTAACTTAAGCCTAGTACGCAGATCGCCCCTTAATTTTAACTCCCATACAAAATTCTTTATCCAAGCTAAATTTTTGAGAGAATTTTGTATGCTAGCTAAAATTTAGCGCGATCTGCGTTCTAGGCTAGTATTATTAGTTAATTCACGTATGTACTTTAGTTTATTATCATGTATTATCCTTACCTTGTAAGATAACACACTAACTTTGTCAGCTCGCAAGATAAAGCCAATTTGCTTGCAGCGCAGTTTGCTGTTAATTCGGCGCTGCCAGAAAGTGTTACGACTCCTCCTGTACTTGAGAGCGTAAATGATTTTATGGCACAAATCTTCTTTCGCACTCGTGCAGTTGCTAGAGTTCTAAAGGATCCGCTGGCCCGGATAGTATCCCTCCCATTATTCTGAAGAGGTGTTCTTCAACGCTGGCAAAACCACTGCGTAAGCTTTTCCATCTGTCCTACTCTACTGGTCTCTTTCCGAGTGGATGGAAAACACCATTTGTCCAGCATGTCCCTAAATAAGACGTATCTTCTTCACCCTCTAACTATCGACCAATTGCAATTACGTCCCTTCTTTCCAAGGTCATGGAAACGCTGATTAATTTCCAGCTCAAGAAATATCTCGAGGAACGAAAGCTTCTTAATGGCCGGCAGTGCGGCTTTCGTAGCAATAGGTCCACTGGTGATCTGATGGTATATCTCACCGAACAGTGGAACAAATCTTTACATCGTTTTGGAGAAAGTAAGATTATTGCACTTGATATTTCAAAAGCGTTTGATAGAGTTTGGCACCAAGCTCTCTTATCGCAAATGCGCGCATTTGGTCTCGATGAACCTCTTCTTCGTTGGATTAGGAATTACCCTTCGGACTGTGCAATACAAGTCGTATTGGACGGTTTCAAGTCTGAAATCCACAAAATAAATGCTGGTGTGCCCCAGGGCTCTATTTTGTCTCCGACTCTCTTCCTTATTTTTATAAATGATCTTTTGTCTGAAGCTTCTTATCCATTAAACTGTTTTGCTGACGATAGTACCCTCAGCTTCTCATATTCGTTTACAGATTCTCATCCATGTCCTTCGGTTGTGGAACTTGAACGGCAGCGTATGATAAGCTCATTGAATTCTGATCTCGACAGCATTGCCCAATGGGGAACCAAAAACCGCGTAATGCTTCTAAAACTCAATGTTGTCTCCTGTCGTTAAAGCGAAACGCACCCCCAATTCCGCTATCCATGGGCGGCGCTTGCATCGAGGAAACCGAACAGCTCTCAGTTCTCGGTGTGTGTGTCACAGACCACCTTTTGTGAAATGACCACATATTTCATGTCGCCAAAAACGCTGCTAAGTGTTTAGGTTTTCTCCGTAGATGCAAGAAGTTTTTGTTCCCCTTCTGATCTGGCTGTGATCTACAAAGCCTTTATTCGTCCAAAACTTGAGTACAATTCTCATGTTTGGGCAGGAGTTTGGGCGCTTCTAGGAATGCCCATCAGTTCACCCTCGAGCCCAACTTCGGACGTACTGTAATGTACAGAGATTCTTTCTTCAGTCGCACCACACGAATGTGGAATGCTGTACCTGACTCGACTTTCCCCTCCCATTTCGATGTGCAAACGTTCAAAACCAATGTGCATCGGTATCTCCTTCTAAATCCTCTCCTACTTACCTAATCGCAATCAAAAAAAGTGGCAATTCGCCAAAAAACTAAATTGGACCATTTGAAATTTAATATCTTTCTATGAACTTAGTTTTAATCTTAGATTTTCCAAGAATAGAATTCGGACCAGTTTAGATTTTCATCTGCTTAGGTTGGCATTTGGCAAATTGTGTTAAACCAAATCAAACAGTTCAGTTCTTAGAATAGGACAAAAAGTAAACTAAAGGTGTAGAAGTAAATTCTTCTAAAACCTGACATTTTATTGTTACATTATATAGTTAAGAATTTTCCATCTATTTATAAAATTTTATTTTGTCAAAATAAATAACAATAAAACAAATTTCTTACAAATTTGATAAAACCCTTTCGTTGTCGACTATAGCATCTTCCTGTTGAAATTTCTTTGCAGATTTATTGAATTGCTTCCATTTATGATATTTTTTTTTTTGTTGAATACTTTGTTGTTGTTGAAACGAATCCGGATCTCTCTTGATTTTACTTCTTTTTGGCTTACCCCATCAAATTATTATCTTCCTACTCAAAGAAATCAAAGAAGAAGAAGTAGAAACGACGAAAAAAACCCAATTCATTCAACGTTTTACAATTTGATATGCTTTCATGTGGAAGAAGAGAAAGAAGATGGTACATAACTTTTGGTCCTTATTTCGTTACTGGTGTGTGTAATATTTTTGATATTTTCTTAAATTGAGAAAACGCAGGTAAGGAAAACTTAACTTCTTAGATACCTTCAACCAAACCAAAAACTCTATAACAACCGATGTTGTTGATAGTCTGGGCAGTAGTGTTGATAATGCACGAACTTTCTTTCATGGTTCACGCGGCTTAGCATTGAAGATATAAAGTACGTTTAAGTATGAATGTAATGCGATTTTGGATGAAAAATTTAAAATTTTGTTCCATAATCCTCCGACAGAAATTGTTCGCGGAATTCGTTTCCGATTTTCAGTGAATTGTAAGAAAAATGCAATAAATACAAAATATGATTAAAGAAAGAAATTTTTTGTACTTTTTGCTTGAATTTACGTTTCCAGGACAAGAGTAAACGAAAAAACAAGCACCAAACAATACAAGCTCTCATAAACTTGTGCAAGCTATCTATAGCACGAAACTCTCTGTCGCGTGTCAAATCAATGCGTCGTCGCATTTTGTATTTTTCCTTTCCGAATCGGACACCTCGAATGTAATTTGAATTTCCGATGGAGTATGCGTTGCGGAGAATGTTCCGCTCCGACGGATACCTCGCTAGGGCAGATTATTGTACTATTCCCACTAGAATGCCAGCTTATTAGGCTTGACCATTCTTTATTCCGTCAATTTCATTGAATTTTTGAACAACAACAACAACTTAAAATTAGACTTTACGTAAGATAGTAAAAAAAAAAAAAAACACATTTTCAAGATGGCGAACAATCTCATTTAGATGCGACAGGGTTTTCCAAATGGAATAGCGATATGCAATTAATACCTCTGTCGTTAAATCACAAACGTTAAAATCTTTACTTTGTTGAGATAGACGTCAGTTTCAACAAAGTATTGGTTGTCACATTAAAATGGCTACCGTATTTTGTTATCAATATTAATTGAGCTTTGTAATTTCATCTGTCAGTTTCAACAAAGTGTTAGCTGTCACTTTGACCATTGACAGATTCGTTAAATTCCTTTTTGTTGGCAATACCGGATTTGTTCTTCAAAGACCGCTCTCACACAAGGAAACTGAGTTGCCAGAAACTAGCTAGTATGTAGGCGAGAAGGGTATGAGGGGAGATTTTTTGTCATCCTTTTACGCTCTTCTCGCCAACAAACTAAAAATCGCCAGCTACTCAGTTTCCTTGTGTGAAAGGGGTTAAAGTTACAAAGTTTACCTGGACATAATCACTTTACCTTCCTGACTATTCCTCTTACCTTGAGTAGTTTCCCTGTTTACATCTTTTTTAAAAGTTAAAGAAACCACGAAAAAAAATAAATGACGATTCGATTACGTGAAATGATTGCATATCCCTTCATCTCTTCACTGTTATTCCTCCTAATGGCAAGAGGGAATCATCGTTTAAAGGTTGTTGTATTTGATCGTCTACACCCAGATAGATACAGATACCTTACCGATAGATATTTTTGTCCGTATCGACTAATGTGACGTTAATGTTTGTTTGTACCTACCTTTTAAAAAGTATATATTCAACCTTGGTGGTCTTTTCTTTTCGTTCTATGTGCTTATACTTAAACTTATTTTATTTTTTTGACTGGGAACAACTTTGTGTTAAGGAGTTTTCTTTTTTCTTTACTTATTTTCTTTGAAAATGTGGTAAGTGGTTGCGAGGCAATAACAATAACATAACTTAATTTTGTGAGTACCTACATACCTACCAACCAAACATATAAAGTCTGAAAGTTAAATGCTTATTTTGTAATGGAAAACGACTATATGGATGTAATAATGGATGCAATTTTTTTTACAAAATAAATTTATAATTTTTATATGATTTCTCATTAAGCAATTTTGTAAAGTAGCTTGTGTGCAATTGGTTGCGTGCGATAAAGTTGTTAAGGATTTGAAGGTTTTGAAGTTAATGTTGTATTTTAATCAATTTTATGGCAACATACTTGTCTATAGGTAAAAAAAGAATACATTCATGGTTTTATAAAACAAACAACAAAGAGAAGACAATATATTGTTGCTTCTTCTTTAAAGAGTCGTGTCGAGACACAAACAATTTGTTGGTAGCTACCTCGCTCCGAATTCAAACCAAGAGGTTAATAAAAAGTAATTAGGGCTACATTTTAAAACATCTTCTAATTTTCATAATCGTTTGTCTATTTCTTAAACAAGAATAACGTCCATCGAGGGTTTATTCTTAAAACTTGTAGAAAAAAAAAGTGTAAAACCATTTCGGTCAGCAATACACACAAAATTGGAAAAACAACAACATCCACCTAATATGACAAAAAACATTAATGTCGACTGCAACCAAACACCATTTTAGTCCCCTTTCACACAAGGTAACTGATTGCCAGCAATTTTTAGTTTGCTGGCGAGAAGGGTGTAAGGGGAAGGAAAAAAGTCTCTCCTCATAGCCTTCTCGCCTACAAACTACCTAGTTTCTGGCAACTCAGTTTCCTTGTCTGAAAGCGGTCTTAGCAGAAAAAGTGTCTTGAGCATAATATATTTTGAACAACAGAAGTAAAATAAGCTGATTTAGGCGCCAAGATGGAGTAGTCTGTTCAACAGTGATTTTTGCTTGCAAGCAAAAATATAGTATAAATATAGCTCTATAGTTCGAGTGCAGTATGCCTACCATTTACATTTCGAGTCAGTCGAGTTTCCATGCGAAATTGAATGATTACATGGGTTAATCCCAACTACCATTTCAGCTTCGGTTCGGCTTAATAGAAGTTCTTTTAACTTCTCTCAAGCCGAAGCGGAAATGTTAGTTGAGATGCCTTCCAGAGAACTGGAAATGTGTCCACAATAGGAAGTTAGCCTTAGAGAACGGTCTCTACCCCGCAGAAAACATCGAGATGAACTGCATCTGAACAATCTGCCAGGCATTCACTTTGAAAACTGCCGGGTGCTCTAGGCATTTCGAGATTTTTCATTCAACAAATCGTTAAAGAACATCTTATTCATTTACACCCCTAAAAAATAGTTGTTTGAGTTGGCAACTCTGTTGTGAAAGTAGTTGGTTCAATTTTATTTCGCTCCCGAGCATTTTTCAAATTTTAAATAGTTTAATTCACAAAAATAACTAGTAAATACTAGAAAGTATAAGTTTTTTGAATAATATTGTGTGAAAGTACAAATATAATAGGTAATCTTTGTTATATAAGCACCAAAACAAATATTCAAGCAGCTATTCTGTTATCACATGACTGAGAAGAAAAATAAACCTAACCTCACCAGAAGCTAACCGCCACCCAAAAGCGCCAAATCTGAATGGAACACCAGTATCATTTAACATCGAAGCAAATATGTCCATCTCCAATGCAGTAAGCAAGTACAAATACCTAGGAGTGAATCTTAACAAAACCATGGACTTTAATGAACATGTTACATTGAAATCTACTTCCTCGCAAAGTCTACTTAATATGTCATGTAAAAATATCTTTTCGAATCAGCGTATTGTAGTGTTAGCAAAATACAAAATATTTGATGCTGTTGTAAAGTCTTCACTCTGTTATGCTGCCCAAGTTTGGGGAACATATGAGTTTGAGGCAATAGAAAAATTTCAAAGGTGCTTTCTAAAGAAACTGTTTAATCTCCCCATAAAAACCCCAAACTATGCCCTATATCTGGAAACAGGCCTAGCAAAAATTTTCACATTCACGCTAAAGTTGCATGTAGACTACACCGTAGGGACACTGGCGCATCAGGACAATCGGTTGACCATACAAATGGCTCTGTACGAACTGCGACATTCGGATTGGTGGGTGGCTAGGTGGCATGACTTAGGAAATTCTTGTGGTGAAACGGTGGAGCTAGATCACAGCAATTTGATGAAATTTAAAGAATAGCTCTACAAAATTATTCGAGCTCAGGAGCATTTTGTAAGGGATGCATATATCAAAGAAGCAAGGAAATTAGAAAGCAGATTTCTTTATTCTCAATTGAAGCGGAACCTAATGGAAGCTAATTATTTCGACGATGCGCTGACGTACAAGGAAATATCTCTGATATTTAAGACAAGATGTGAAGTCCTTGGCCTTAATGGAACTCCATATATAACAACAGCTTTAATCAGTTTTATTCATTGTGCAATCTAAAAGCTAAAGAAGATTGTTTCCACCTCATCAGTGTGTGTCCCATATTTGCACAACATCGAATTACATACTTTGGGCAGAAAATATTTACCCTACAAGAAACAATTACATTGCTAAACTATTGTGTTTGGAAAAAACTCTAATTGTTTTTAAAAGACATATTAAAATACCGAATGTTACTTATAACTGAATATGAATAGTTAACTTAATTTTTATTTTTCTTTCTTACATATATTTTTTAAATTTCCCAACCGAGCTGACGGCAAAGCTTTAAAATTTATTATAAAGTTTTGTAAATGAAGTATAAAGATATCAAGCCATAAATTACTTACTTATTTACTTACTTTAATAGTTACTTACTTACTTACTTAGGTCCTCGGACCTATTACGTCCGTGATGTTTCCCTTACGAGACATAGGGCCTCCACTACACCTACGCGCCATCGTGTACGATTTCTTGAAATATATTTCAGCTCTCTCCAACTTTTCCCCAGTCGTGCCGATTCCTGTTCGACCGTTCTTCGCCATGTACTTCTAGGCCGGCCCACTTGTCTTCCCTCCTGTGTGAGCGGGTTCCAATGCATTGCTTGAGATGCAATGCACCGATCGCCTTTTCGAAGCGTATGGCCAATCCACTGCCACTTTCTTCTTCGTATAATAGAGTCTATGGGCTCCTGACCCGTTCTCGCATGAAGTTCGGCATTGGAGATACGGTTGGGCCAGAAAATCCTCAAGATGTTTCGTAGACATCTATTAACGAAGGTTTGCAGCTTTCTAGTGACAGTTTCAGTGACTTTCCAAGTGCTGCAGCCGTAAAGCAGAACGGATTCAACATTGGAGCGGAACAGTCGTAGCTTGGTCTTTAAGCTAAAAGAGTTGTTTCTCCATATTTTGGACAGCATTCCGAACGCAGCCTTTGCTTTTCTTATTTGGCTGTTTACGTCCAGTTCAGTTCCGCCACCCGTAGAGACAATACTCCCAAGATATTGGAAATCCTGTACCATCTCTACGGGTTGTCCAGAAATATTTACTTGGATTGATGAGGAAGTTCCAAGGCTGATCCTTTTAGTTTTTGCCGAGTTGATCTTAAGCCCTACGATTTCTGCTTCTCTCTCCACCCTTGTTGTCATTTGATGTTGATCCATAATCCTATGAGAGAGTAAGCATACGTCGTCCGCGTAGTCCAGATGTTTGAGGTGAGATTGCAGAGTCCACTGAATTCCTCCATTTCCATTTGACAAAGCTGCGTGCAGTACGTCACTTATCACCAACAGGAACAGTATTGGTGACAGTATACAGCCTTGCCTAATTCCACTTTGGATTTCAAACTCCTCTGACAGCCTACCTTTGTGCAAAACGTGACACTTGGATCCATCATATGTAGCCTTGATAATAGCAATCAATTTATCTGGGATGCCCCTCCTGCGCAAAGCAAGCCAAATATGTACATTCTCTATTGACACTGTCGAACGCCTTTTCAAAATCGATGAACAGCAGGTGATAGTTGTTGTCCAAGAATTGTCGTCAAATGATTTTGAAACCAGAAAACATGGCGATTTAATGTGGCTAGCGTATACTCGCTGGATTTGGCCCCCTGCTATTTTTCAATGTAATCCCTAAAGTATCTTGCTTATAATGATGGTCCCAGGTATTCGGTTTAAACGAGTGCATGAAAACTTTAGAAAAAGGCTAATACAATGTTTGGAGTGTAAGGGCCGCCATTCGCCCGATATATTATTTGAAATAGGTTAAACTAAAATTCCCCACGCATATGTATCAAAAAACTATTAAACAGATTTGGCATGTTCAAACAGCTTGCGTTTTATTGTTTTTCTAAATCGCCACCGTCTACCGTGCGCCACCCTGTACTTGTCCATAACATAAGATATACTCTTAGAGGATTTGTCATTTCCTAGCAAAAGAGGCAGTATCCACGAAAAGTCATTTTTATTTTAGCTGGATTGTGCTGGGATTCGGTCCTGAGACCTCTACACATTACACAAGCTTCTGCTATTCCTTTGAAATGTTTTTCATTGAACTTGCAGTCTGGATAGCACAAGATGTGTTGAAGGAAGGGACAGTTTGAGTTTTATACGCTATTTTCGGTCTAACAGACCCCCCGTTTAAAAAGAAAGAAAAAGAATTTTCAATTTAAAAAAATCTTGTCTTACATACATGTAAACTGCTCGTCATAAGATTAGAAGCAGGCATTTGTGAAAAGTTAATCTGAAGTATCTCCTTTTGTATGCGAAAGAGATCAAAATTTGGTCTGACAGAAAGGAGACTGTTAGATGTACCATGAAACAACTTATGTTTGAACTCCGAGGAAATAAGTTAACGGCAGATAAGAGAATAAATGTTATCCGAGTCACTTTTTTTAAGTAACTTTATCGTTTCATAAGGTTAGAAGCAAATACAAAAAATGACGAAAAAGGATCGTTTTAATTGTTTTTTTTTTTTTTTTATTTTCTTAGTCTAATTTGTATGCTTGAATGTGGGCTGCTGGCAGCTTTCAAAAATAAATTCAAAAATTCGATCCTTAAGAGAGTTAAAAAAGAAAAAGAAAGGAGAATGCCCACGAAAGAGATATATATCGTCGAAAGCTTAGTCCTAGTACATCATTTTTTTGTATGGAAACAAAGCTGTAAATCATGCGGCTAAGGCAGTATATAACAATAAAGACTACAATTAGAGAAAAAATTAATTGTAGTAGTGTTCGATTGAAATGACAGTATTGGTCACTTTCGATGAACTGAACAAACCGCAAAATAAAGGAACTTTTATACCAATGGGTAATAAAAGCGAATAATGTCATGGTTGGCGAACAATTCACTTAACAGTATGAAAATTCTACTTTTTTTTATTCGATTTAGCGAAATTAATGAATGGGAATAATTGTCCTTCTAGTGCCCACAATTGAGGTATACAACATTAGAAAGCTTAGTTCAAGAGCATCATTTTTGAATATGGATACAGAACTGGAAACCATGGGGTTTATGCAGTATATTACAAAATATAAAACAATTCGTCTATGTTAATTCGAATTTGCAAAGTGTTTTTCTTGTTTTTTTGGTCGGTTATTTTAGCCAAATCCCATTGTTTATGACAAAAAAATACTCGTACGTTGGTACACTCCATAGTTCCCAATCATTTTCATAGGTCTCGTTTCTGGGCACTAGGCAGACCAGGTCCCATATATTTTTGCCCATTCTCCTTTAAATATTAAAATTACTTTGGTTTTAAGTGGATTGAATGAAATTATTGTGTTTCGCCCAAGGTATAACAGTGGGCTCTTCAGTCAGTCTGTTATACCCTACTAAGACACAAATTTTGGTCGACGTTTACCGACTCTTATAAAAATCACAGCAAGAAGATACTGTGAATTTTATTTTTCTAGGGGAATTTGTTAAAATTCGTGCACCCAGAAAGAGTCGGTAAACATCGAACAAAATTTGTGTCTTAGTAGGGTATAACACGCTGACTGAAGAGCCCACTGTTATACCTTGGGCGAAACACAAAAAAATTCTGGAGTTGAGGTCACTTGTACTTTTTATTTGAATTTAAGAGAGTTATACAGTGATTCGAAATAGTCAAGTGAAATTTCACCCAAGGCCAACTTAATGGCTTGAAGCAGTTATCTTATTGCTTCCCTTCTTCGTATATTTTTTGTGTGAACCATCCCTTAACATTTGATGTTATCTTCAAGTCCGGTGCAAATGGGGTTAAGGGAGCATTAGAGCATTAGAGCATTTTTGCTTATATTGGATGATTTTAAGACTCCAGCTGCATGAATAGGGGCGCTGTTTGTATGAAAATCCGTGAAGTTCGTCTAAAAAGATCTTTGGTTTGCAGAAATAGTACTTCTAGCGACGCTTTGTAGTACCACGATGAGTACCACGATGACTGGAAACCATTCAACTTGGTACTTTCAACAACCATGTTTATCATTCCATAACAGGATATTACTCCCGATCCATTACGCCTTCTTCCCTGTTATGATGACGGTTCAGAAATTGCTCCTCTTTCCTCAACAAGATGGTTGTAACAATTTTTTCAACGATGACGAGTAATTTCTGAACAGTCTTCAAACAGGGAAGGAGGGGTTATGAAGCTAGAAAATCAGTTTTTTTTTTTATAAATTGGGCTTTTGAACATCGAATTTGTATCCATAAATCAATGGTTAAATTGGTATACCTAAGTTAAAAAGGATAAATTAATAAACTTTACTTTTGATAAATTCATACTTAGATACATCTGCTTGGGCAACATTCTTCTTTGCTCATTATTTCGAAATCAAAACAAAAAATCAGTAACTTCAAATTTAAAAAAAGGTTAATCCAGCAATAATCCCTTCCAAATTAATTGTTTAAGTTTTCCAAAAAGCTTTTCTCCATTACAAACAAAAAAAAAAAAACAAAATTTAAATCACATTCCTCGCTCCAACTTCTGTTGTTGAAAAACACTTTAATTAAGTCACCAACAAATTAAAAACATCTGCAGTTGGACGACAATATTACATTATCGTAGAAGTAATACTTTTTAAACTTTTGCAAACAAAAATTCAAGAAAACAAATTTCACAACAATAACTTGCAATTTTTGAAACTTTAAAGTTAACAAAGATTTAACGAAAATCTTTTCAAGAGTGTTGAAAACGATAAAGAAAAGTTGATATCAGTTTGTGTGCAAATTTAAATAGATGTTGTTCTTTTTTGAGGTCATGGCATTTGTAGGGCATTCGTTGTTGCAATCATAAAAAAAAGAGAGAGAAAAAAAAAACAAAATACCTACAACAAAATTAAGAAGAGAAGAAATTACACAATATAAATGCATTCAGTTTTAAAAAGACGTTGTGGTTGGAAATAAATTAAGAAAATTAAAAGAGCCACAAGTCATATAGCAATTACTCACAAACAACACACCCGCGCACTATTGCCGCCACACGGCAAGTCGGAAACACTAGCAAAAGAAGCCATTTTATATTTTTTTTAACTTTATTTTGTTGTGGAAATACAATATCTGGAAAGTGCTATTGTGTAGTTAGTATTGCAAAATAGGGTAATGCGGTGCAAATTTCCATTTAGGAATAAAACCTACATACCTATAAAAGATAGAACTCCATAGGGAATTTTCTCTGTGGATGATGGTGGGGACTAAGCTGGCTGTACTGAGGTTATAAAACAACGCAATAGCTTTTAATTATTTCAGTTTGGTAACACTAAATTGATGTCGTAAAAGTTAAATAAAAATAAAATAGAAAGAAGAAGATCCTGTAGACAGTGTACGTACTGTAAGCAGGTACATGTTATGTCGGGTAAAATAATGGTAATTAAGAAACAGGACGAAGACGACCATGACAAGAGAGAAAATTAATTTAGTTAAATGAAACTTTTATGTGTTTTGCGTTTTTTGTTTCTTTATTACTTACTGGCCAAGGTATGCAGTGTCAATTTTAAATAGAGGTTACCAAGATTCGAAATTCATCATTATTGTTATTAGCTGTCTGCAGCTTCAGGTAACTAACTAATTAATAAACAAAAAGGTCTTGTTTCAAGGTAGAAATTGTAGGTGTCTTTGTTTTGCTGTTTAAGAAATATAGCATCGCATACACATCTTTATGGAAGAATGAATTAAAGTATTGAATAACTTTGCGGTTTAATCTTTTAAATATCTTTAAACTTGCAGTCAATAATTTGACTATGAACTTTATAGGGTCAATGGCATTCTAAAAACATTTTTAAAACTCACAGTTCCCCCAAATTCACCCGTCCATTCCTGAGAGAATGGTCAAATTAGTCACTTTTTAATGTTTTTTTTCGGTATAACTCTTAAACTAAGTCGAATTTGAAAATTTAAATTAATAGACCAAGCTGATTTTGACAATGTGACAATATTGGACAGAGAGTGAAGAATCAACACACGCTTTACACTGGAAAGCCTCCACATTCAGCAGAAAATAAAAAAGACGATTAACCACAAAGAAGACATAGATAACATCAGTGCAATATACAGCGTTGCCGTTTCTTAATGATCGTTGATATTTGTTTTAAATTTTGTTTGCCAAAAAGTGTTCAATGTTAATTTATTTATTTATTTCCAGTAAATTGTTTTTCAATGTTAATTTATTCTGATTTGTACAGTTTAATTTGGTTTAAAATTAAAAGTAAAATTAAATTAAATATGCAATTATAACCTATGACGAAAAAGTAAGTTTAAAACATTCACAAAGTAGCTATTATTCACTTTAATTATTAAAAGACACTTGACTTATTTGACACGCAAACATATTAACACAGTATTCATTTCAAATTTGTATTTTTCAAGACAAAAATAAACTTGGACCCCTGAAGAAGCCGGAAAATAACCGGAGCAACGTCGGGAAAAGCAAGAATTAGTGGTTTTATTAATTGCATCATTTTTCACTAATCATTAAGCCCAATTATTTAAACAAACAAAAATTTAATACACTTTTTGTTGGAAATAAGATTTTCTATCACATGGATGGTTTAAAAAAATTTATAAAAACATTTAAGCATGGAAAATTAACAAAAAAAATGTATGTTATGTGGAAACAAAGAATAAGATGGACACTTTTTTTTGAAAAAAAAAAAAGAAAAGAAACAATTAAAATTTCGAATTATCAAACCCTTTTTTCGTCGATATTATTAAAAGATTGTGCTTCTTTCTTTTTCACAAGAATGTATATTGTGTCTGTCTTTGCACACAAAAAGTAATGAGAAGTTTGGTAAAAAATCACTTTTTAGGCTGAAATTACAATTATATAACGGAGAGAAAGCTAAGCTGATTTTCACTGATTTTTTCTTAAGTTTAGATTTTTTAATAAAGTTTGTGAACCATCAATTTTGATTAAAAATCTCATTTCCAACAAAAAGTCTCTTAAGTTAAATTCGTCTTAGTTTTCGAAAAAAAAAAAATATGTTCAAAGCAAAAATTTCAGAAAAAGTCAAGTAAAACATGCCTTGGGATCCGAAGAAGAGTTCTTCCACTGTAATACTTTTCAAATTCGGTTCGATTTTTTTTTTTAATTTTAAAATTTGAATTCAATTTTAATTTCATTGTTTTCTTCTAAAGGGTTTTCCAATAAGAGGTGTTATTTTGAAAAGCTCGCTATTTCGAAAGTTGTCACTTCTGAAGCTGTATTTTTTGACATTTGACAAGTAAAAACTACGCCATTAACGCTAGGAACGATACACTCTTCAACAACGCATTGAAATTATTAAAATTCACTAAAAAAAATGCATGAAAATAATCCGGAATTTCATCGAAAAATCATCTTGACTGATGAGGCCCATTTCCACCTCGGTGGCTACGTCAACAAGCAAAATTGTCGCATCTGGGGCTCGAAAAACCCAAGATTTATTGTTAAAAAGCCTCTCCATCTTTAACGAATAACTGTTTGGTGCGGTTTATGGTCCGGTGGGGTCATTGGACATTACTTTTTCGAAAATGAGGCTAGAGCAACAGCTACGGTGAATGGATTGCACTATCGAGAGATGATTAATAATTTTGTATGGCCAGAATTGGATGGTATTGATCTGGACAACGTTTATTTTCAACAAGACGGCGCGCTACGTGCCACACAAGCAGCGAAACCATCGATCTTTTACGGGAAAAGTTTCCGGACCGTGTTATCTCTCGAAGAGGTGATCACAATTGGCCACCGAAATCTTGTGTTTTAACACCTTGCGACTTCTCCTTTTGAGGCCACGCGAAAGATAAAGTCTACGCCAACAACCCAGCGTCGATTCAAGACCTCAAATATGGAATTCGTTAAGTTATTGAGGGCATCCACAGCCACTTTGCGATTTAATAATAGAACATTTCATGAAAAGGATATTGTTGTGTAAGCGTAGCCGTGGCGGCCATTTGGCTGATATTGTTTTCCATTATTAATCGCATACTTTCCTTTAAACATTGATATAAACATCCGATCATTTATCTTGAAAAAAAATGCCATTGTTCTTTGAATATCAAAATAACACCTCTTACAATAATAAAAAGGAAGATTTTTGAAAATCAAGATTCTGATTTCATTTCAATGCCAACTTGACTCCTTCTTAAAACAAAACCTACTTCGGTCAAGGTAGCTTCATAAATTAATTTCTTCTTTAAATTTCCTTCCATTTTCTACCTCTTTCTGCTATAGGAATACAAAAGAAAAAAATCAAAAAATTACTTAAATAATTTATAAAACGGATGCAAGCAAAGGAGAAAATTAAAAAAAAAAAAAAAAAAACTTTTTTCCAAGGACATTTAATTGCTCCGCACAGGAAATTCTTTCGTAAGAAAATAAAAGGTTGGATGAAATAAGACTTTTACTATCTGGGGCTTGTGGAACTTTCTTTTTTGTTGTGTTTAAATCTCTTCTCTTACCAATTTTACCCAGATGGCTGCCTACTTATCCAAAGAGTTCCACATTATTTTTTCAATTTTTCATTATTCTTACAACAGAAAAGAATGTTACTACCGAATAGTCTATATATGTACCTACCAACAGCATATATACAATCCATATATCCTTGTAATTATAGCTCGAGGACAGTAAAGTTTCGAAAAATATGTACAGTGAAATTCGGGTGGTGAGTAATTTTATTTTTTGGACAAGAATTTTTGTTTTCTTCGAAAGAAAAATGAAGATTTCTGAAAAGATTTTTTTTTCTTGTACAAACAATTCTTAAAGTGAAAAACAGCGCAAAATTGTGTCATTGATTTATCATCATTTAATTTATTGAATTAGATACCAGAACTTCTGGAAACAAATATGAGAAAAACAATAATTCCTGGTCAAAGGCTTTTTGTATCTTCTTTTTTTTTTTTCTCCTCTTTTCCCCCATCTTGTTGTATGGAAAAGATTCTGATATGAAAAGGAAACAAATATTATTCCCGATGGAATATTTCTTTTGAGGAAATTGATTCGAAATCGACCGAGAAAAAATGTTAAATAAATTAATTTTTGAACAAAAACAATGAGGTAGCTAATTAGCAATCAAAGTTTTCACTGTTTTTCAGAATTTATCTTTTTTTTTTTGATTGGTATTGAAATGTCAGGAGCATCATTGAAAATATCTAGAAATAAGTGTTTTCAAAAGAAAAACGAGTACAAAAGAATACCTATGTACACAAGTTCAAGATGAATGTATGGATGGAGAATTCTCTTACGCTGTTTATTTTCTTTTTTGAATAATTTTATTTTCGAGAAAATAGTATAGACTTTGAATAAATCATTCACGTTTTGCTGACAAAAAAAGGAGCTTTTGTCTTGATTTTGATTTAAAAGATTGTTTATCTTATGTGGAGGTGAGATTGAATGTTACAGATGTTACTTTTGGGAATTCTATCTTTTGAAAGAGTGCCCTTCAATCAACTTTGAACACCCTATTGCAACATGATTAGACGTTTTCATACAACTAACAATATTTAAACAATAATTTTTGTGTTAAACTTTCTAAGCTTCCAAATTTGTCTTACAAAAACAGTTACAAATGGATAATGCAATTAATTAATTTCATTTTGAACTGTCAAAATTCGAATAGCAAAATTTGGCAATCTCGATTATTAATATTTTTTTTTTTTTTCAAAAATTTGCATTAAAATGAAAACTTTCATCAATATTTCATTTGCTGTTAAGTAGGTAGGTATATCAATACCATGCAATATTTGTGTTGTCCCGGACTCATCTATTAATAAATAATGTGTCATGAATCACTTCTAATCATATGTTGGAGTCACCCAACACCTTTTTTTTCTGTCAGCAATACAAACAATAATCTTAATGTAAACCAAAAGTATATATAAACTGATACCATATTATTATAAATGATTTTGCTAACATAAATGATTCTTTTGTGCAAAATATAATAAAAAATAAAAAGTGAAAACTTTCAATCTTAAAAAAAAAAAAAATAATAAAAATAAAACCAAATATTAGCACTATATTACTCTCGATTTCACTTTAGCTGAGGTGTTTTGTTAATGTTTTTTTTTTTTTTTTTTTTGAGTGGGTTTCGCTTATTTAGTATGAACTGGTATGTATGTACGTTTGAACGTGATTTCTGAGATAGAACCCAACAAGATGAAGCTATAGTCTCTCTGGTTCAAAATTGAAAAGAAAAACCCTAAAATTAAAGTTTATGAACAAATAATATAAAAAAAAAATATTAAACTTGTTTAGCTACTTCTGCTGTTTATATTATTTTTTTTGTTGGTTGATTTATATTTACATCCTCAATTCGTTTGGCAATAATATAATGGTTTCGTAATAACTAGTTACCTGTAGTTTTTTTATGATGTCGTTAAAAAAGATACACGTATTGATAAAACTATAAAGAGATGAGACGTGTGTCATTCTTATGAAGTAAGTAAGTGTAGGCAGAGTTTAATGTTGTCGATTCTAAAGTTGTTGGCCGTGAACAAAAAAAAAAAAATAGACGTGCACTTGAAAGCTATTGTGTTATGAATCAAGTTTGGCGGGAAATGGCTTCTATTTTTTTTTTTTTAAACAATTTTTGAGCTATTTTGCATCATGTTTAAATATATCTTGTAAATATAGTAAATAAAGTATTAAAGGGCAATTTATGAATTTGAATTAAACTTGACATACCGATGACGGTTGAGAAGAATAGAAAGGAATCAATTCTAACTAAATTAAATTACCAAATCTGTCTTCAAGGAAAATCGTTTTAAAAAACAATAAGTAAAAATTCTGCATATAGGGTGCATAAAGAAATAGGCCGTAAATTGGCTTTAACTCTTTGAGAGTATTCAATATTCAAGGAAAAAAGTTGAAAAAATGATTTAAAAAATAGTATTCTGAAAAATTAAACATACCTACCTACAAAGAATTAAAAAATAGCCTAAGTTACTTTTACAAATATAAATAATATTATAAAATTTGTTTCACGTAAATTAGTTCAATACTTTTTTAGATTGTCCTGGAAGAAAAAATTATTGTTTCGCCTTAAGTGAAGACGAGAAAAAAAAAAAACTTATAGGAGGGCGTCTATTCCCCTTCGTTTCGGTGGGAGGGATGATTTTCAAAAAAAAAAAAAAAAAAAAAAAAAAAAAAAAAAAAAAAAAATACTTAAAACAGAAAACAAATTATTTTAAAACAACGGCAACACTGCAATAACCTGATATAGGGTGAGTTCGTAATCGCAGAAATCTGCGACAGATCTGCCCCATGGCTGCTTAGCTTGTGCGTATTGATTTTATTTTTCTCCTGCCCGCAGAAAGTAAGCAGGCGGAAGTTTTTGAATAAATTTGTATTCTTAAACATCGCAGCGCAGAAAATTATTTCTAAAAAATCCCATTATTAAAAAAAAGGCGATTCTAGGGCTTTTGGGTGACATTTGGAACGAAATATTCGTTGATAGACAAATATCTCGATGATTTATGTACTTCAAAGCCATTTTATATACAGGGTGGGTCAATCAGAAGTTTCTTATGAAAAATGCAATAAAGTGAACAACAACATATTTTGTCCATGTATTATGGTTTTATTACTAACAACAAACATTCCCATTAATTATGGAACACAACGTCGTTCAATTGGCTGGCTTCGCAGTAGCGAATTCGGTCACTCCAATTTTCCAAAATCTTGTTGATGGTTTCGGGCTTTAGCTCACGGATTGCTTGGATGATATTGGCCTTAAGTGCTTGAATCAATTCCGGATTGCTGGCATAACATCGGTCCTTTACGGTTCCCAACAAGAAAAAAAAAGTTCAAAGGGGTCAAATCGCAGCTCCGAGGCGGCCAATTGACATAGCAAAGATGGCTGATAACACGATTTTGGAATTTGGTGCGCAAAAGATCGACTATGGCATGGTCGCACCATCCTGCATGAACCAAAGGTTGTCCAAATCCGTGTCTTTAATTTTAGTAAAAAAAAAAATTGCTCAACATGAACATGGCCCTGTAAAGACCATTGTTGATCAAAACGTTGTTCCCAGGCTCGTTTTCGAAGAAAAATGATCCAATGATGTCACCACAATCCGCACCAAACTGTCACTCTCTGTGAATGCATTGGCTTCTCGAAAGTACCGTGTGCGGGTTTTCCGAGCCGAGATGCGGCAATTTTGTGTGTTAACGAAGCCACCGAGATGAAAATGCGCCTCGTCAGAAATGATGATTTTCACACGGCACTCACTTTGGAAATAAGTTTTAATATTTCCCAATGTTGTTCAAGCGTGGAGCGACTCGACTTTCCGTCAAGATTTCGATTGGGAAACAGCTGTCAGTGTAAAAATAACATATGCTTCAACAAATAAACCACCAGATGGTCCACCCTTTACATGTTTTCCCGTTTTATTTTTTTTTTCTCAGCAGAAATTACTTTTTTTCAGCAGAATGTTTTATTTTTTCTGCACAAACTGCCCGACGCCGACTTGATTTCAGCGTACTTTTGATGTTTACGAACGTAATTTGTTTTGCAGGCCTGCTGAAGTCAGATTTAAATTTTTGTTTACGAACACACACTTTGCAGATCTAAGTTAGTCAGGCGATTACGAATTCGCTCATACCTTTTTGAAAAGCCAGAAATCCCCTCTTTTATTATCTTTTTAAATGAATTTGTTTTAATGAAAACAAAAAAATAAATTTATAATAAAATAAAAAAAATGATTAAAAAAAATATTCAAACTATATATTTTTCAAAATTGTAAGTTATTAAGTACTATTTTTGTCTTCAATATTCAATGCTCTTATCAATTTTTAGTCAGAGATTAAAAACCGGTTTGACTAAAAACTGATAAGAGCATTGAATTTTAAAAACAAAAATAGTACTGAATAATGTAAAATATAAATAATCCTACACGCTCAAGCTTTTTGTCACACTTTAGGTGAATCACCCTGTGTAATATTTTGAGATATTGCGTCAATTATGAAAGTTTCATAAGGAGTCATTTGGCAGTACAAAAAGATAGAGAACAGAACCATTAATATCAGGCTATAGCTACATACTTTTTAAGCGAAAAATCTTTTATAAGCTGTTCAAATTAAGTTTTCGAAGTATTGTGTAATTTTTAAATTGTAATTTTTAAAGTGTAATTAAAAATTGAAACAATTTTTTCTTCAAAATTGAACGTTAATGACTGCTGGCTTAGACTTTTATTCAGAGATCAGAAATAGCTGTCAACCTTTATTTTCAATTGGTTTCACTCAGAGAGTTACCACATAACTTAAGAAAGATTTTGGTTTCGGGTTGAGATTTATTTATTTAAAAAAAAAATTTAGGTCATCGGTTGAGATTTATTTTCAAAAATATCTCTCAATGATTGAGATTTTTACGAAAAAATTATTGCAAAAATTAACCTTTTTCGCTGAAAATAAATCAAAAATGGTTAATGCGGACAAATTTGGAATTTGCCGAGAACATGTTTATTTTTCAAAAATAAATACATATTTGCTTTTTTTCTTATTTTAGGTATCAACAAAAAAAATAAATCGGGTGGCACAACGGCTCATGAAGAACCAGGGCCTAGTGACTAACAACTCGCAACCATTCCTGTGTGCGCCTTTCGACAGGAATGGAAAGGGACCTACAATTTTATGCCGAATCCGAACGGCTAGACGAGAAGCACTTATTCGTGACAAGTGATACTCTTGGAGGATTTGTCAATTCCTCGCAAGAGGCAGTATCCCTGAAAAAAACTTTTTAGTTTTTAGGTGGATGAGGCTGGGAAGCGAACCCAGACCTCTAGCGTGACAGTTGAACGCACTTACCATTACGCTACGGGCTACTACTTAGGTATCAAGTCTTACTAATAATCGCTTAAAATAAAATGCAATGACGAAAATGCCTTTTCGACTGTGACCTGAGTTACTGAGACGCCAAGCACAACCAATGCAATTTCGAAAAAGTCCAATAACTAGACCTGTGTCAATCGTGGTTGATTCGGTTTTTTTGACCCGTTCATTAAAAATATTGAGTGATTGCAATCGCAGTAAACCGAATCAATAGATCTCAATGTCAATCGTTTCATGCAGCTGTCTTTCAAAGGAAAGAAATATGTTTTTACTTCATCCAACTTATTCTCATTCAAATGAAATGAGAATTAAACATAGCTTTCATACAAACAATCAATCACTTATTTCAATAATAATCGTTCTAAAGAACGAAACTGACTGAAAATGAAGTATTTCACAAAGTTCCATATGGTTCCATTCTCTTCATTTTTGCTAAGGTTCGCTTACACTACAATTTATTCCACAATAAGATTTGTATGGATTTATCACACATGGACACAAATGTTTGTAAGGATGTAAGTAAGGTACGCTCGCTCAGACTATAAACATATGAAATATTAGAAATTCAATTGAAAATACAGAATGTATTTGAAAAAGCTATGTATTTTTATTTTTTAGTACCCATGCTCTTATTTCTGTTATTAAAATATTAAATCAGTTAACTTTATAAGCGATGGCTTGTAAGCTACAGTATTTAATTATTTTGCCAAAATATTGAAATATATAAATATATGAAATATATATAATATATTTATATAGAATGTTGAAAATTTAATATCAAATTAATAAGGGAATTCATAAAACGAGATAATTTTCCGCTTTCCAGAAAAATATAACTTTCCGCAAGATGTTAAAATGAACGCCCCCTTAAAAATGCTTGCGTAAACGTGGGAAATAAACGTCACAAATGACTTACCCCAGTGCATTAGGTTTTTTTTCTACGCTTTCCGCATCAAATTCATGAGATAAAATTGTCTGTTTTGCAGAATATTTTCCCATATAAATTATGACAGTTCATTTCTAACGAGATAAAATTATATGGTTTACCAGGTTTATCTGGGTCTTACGCGTTTGCATGAATAGCCCTAATATGTTTTATAACTAACCTTACATATGTTCATAATAGTTTTAATTATAAAGGTTAGACCGCACTCGACGGATTCGCACTGCAGCGGAACTACACTTCACACGAATTTGTACAAGATTGTAATTGTATGAAGTTCAGTTGCCGCTAAGTGCGATATAGCTCATACAATTTCATACAACTATTGTTTTGCCACGTTGTGAAATGTAGTTCCGCTGAAGTTGAGTCTTGCCTTAACAATTTTTTTTAATTTGTTTACAAAATTTTACAGAAAATTCTTCACAAATTAAAAAAAAAAAAAATTAGTATGACAGTTTAATGAAAATCGTTACAAATAAATTAAATTCAAATATAATTCCAATAATTCGGATTAAAGTTTAGACCGCACACAACTGCAGCGGAACCACACTTCACGACGCGGCAACTGAACTTCCAAATTTCATACAAATTATTGTGAATCGCAGTTCCGCTGCAATGCAGTTTCACCTAGTGCGGTCTAAACTTAAGCTGTTGGAGTCCGTTGACGAAAACACTTTTTGGTATTTGCGAAATGATCTTTCTTTGGCCCCAAGGAAAACGTAGAATAAACAACAGAGCCGAACGTACCTTTAAGCCCGAGACACACAGTACGGTCTGGCGGCGCGGTCGACATTTTTGACCGTCGCGTTCTTTGTCTTGTGTAGAATCACTTGTTGTTGTTCAAACAGAACGCGAACAAGTCAAGCGGCGAAGAATAGAACGCGACGGGCAAATTTAATTTGTAAATTTTTACAAGGAACGCGACGGTCAAGCCTTAAAAAAGACCAAGTCAAAACAAACCTCTGAAAACAGCTGCAAGTGAGATTATTATTTTGTATAGATTTTGTCAATTATGTTTAATTTCTTTTTATTCCACAAATTAAAAAGAAAATTAGATGTGTACATTGGCATTGGTTGCAAGTGTAATAATAATAATAATAATTGTGTAAGCAGAAGAAGCACTTCATCTTCGTCGGAACTGCTGCTGCTGCCATATTTTTGTTTTAATTCTGCACTCCGACCAACTGCTCAACAGAAAAACACATACGAAACTAGAACGCCGAAAGCTAGACCGCCTTCTGTCTGACATTATAGAACGCGGCGGTCAACGACGCGTTCTGACAGTACCACCAGACCGCGTCCTGTGCGTCCCGGGCTTTATTACTTGAACCAGTGAACGTGCTTTCTGTTTCGATTCCTGAATGTTTCACTGTCAAAAGATTTGTTTTGAATTTTTAATTCAGATTTCTGTTTTTGTATAAAAGTGGCAAAATTAAAATACATTACACGTATTTTAATTGAATAAAAAAATTTGTTGTTTTTTAATTAAAGTGTAAATAAAAGTTCAAAAAGATTTGTAAATGCTTCTCGTTCTCATTTGACAAAATGTTATGTCCCTAAAACTGCCGCGATGACAGGTCCCTTCCAAAATAATTACATAAAATATATTTTTTATGTAGGTATTTATTTTGGTGCCTTTCTTTCACTCACACAGAATCTAAACAAAACAATGTTATTTTCAGAAAAATTAAATGTTATTTTTTTCTAAAACCTATTTGTTTTTACTTTACTGCGTGAAATTTGGAAACAACTCGGGACTTTGATTTCTTTTTTTATAACAGGTTTTGGCTGTAATCTCAAAACGGAGTTCCAAGAACCAAGATCGATTTCAATCGATAATCAATAAAATCAAAGCAAGCCGAAAATGAGAAAAAGATTCATATCAAAATAGAACCTACAAACATACGTATGAGTGTTTGCATATATTTTATGAATTATGTATGTATCTGCATTATTTTTCAAAGAACGAGATAGAATCGTTCACCCTTGTCTTCGTTGACAAGATCCGATTGGGAAAATGAAACGTTCAAAAGAGGAAGAGGACGAAACGATCGTAGAAGAAATGTTTTTTTTTTTTTTTTTGATTGAAAGAACGATTGATTTAAATGAACGAATCTTCGAACAAACCAATACTTGATTGATTTGATCTTTCAAAGTGAACGATTGACACGCTCTACCAATAACCTGCATTACCGCATGCTTCGGTGCTTAAAAATACAAACGGTCATACTAACGCGCATTCTGATTGATTAAATTGCAGATGAAATTTATTTTTTTCTCAGAGATAAATCTCACTGGTTGACCTAACTTAAAAAAAAAAGCAAAATAAAGGTATCTCTCAGACTTAAACTGATATTTTTGTTTGTTGGGAATAAAGGTTATAGTGTGACCTTTATTGAAAAAAGGTTGAGATTTATCTCTTAAGCCCAATAATTAAAACTGAATTGGTTGCGTATATTCTAGTACCTATTTTGAAATTCAATTGAAAAGTACAATCAAAAACCACTTATTTCTTAGAAAAATCTTTCTTTTTTTTGTTTTGGTATTAAGTATTTTTTTGTTTTACATTGAAACTGTATTAAAAAAAAAAAAAACCCACTGGTCTTAAGCCTGAATTACCCAATTTCTCCAATAGCGTACTTTTTTATTTTGTATTAAGAAAATTTTTATTGAAAACCTCCCAAGTGATTCGCATTCGTTGAAAATCCATAGTATACATCAGTTAAACAGTTCTAGATCTACAAAGCGTAAGGAGGTATATGTAGGTACTCAAACTTCCTTTTCTTTGGTTTTATTATTTTCATTTCTCAACTTAATTTTATTCTTACCGATATTTGTCTTTCTCAAGTACCTATCTACTTGGCAAATATTTCGACGCCTGTTTTCCAAAACCAACTTCAGATTCAGATGTGACGATGATGAAGTCTAAAAAAAAAAATGAAAATTCTATTATCCTCCCGAGAAACAGAGAGCGAAACGAATAAAATTTTCAATTCCATTGCGTCTAATAAAAATCATTTGGTCATTTTTTTTGTTGTTGTTGTTCAAGTAGGTAACTCAACGCACTTTTGTTAGAATTATTTTTTTTTTTTGGCAAATTGTCGCCCATTACAGTATAATTTATTAGATGTCATTTTAGATTTGAGTTTAATGATGATTTGAAAAAATAATAAGAAATATTTATTTTTGCCAACATTTGTAGTAATTTTTTTATGGACAAATTCTAGTGATGTTTAGTTGCCCAACTTTCAAACACTTTTTTTTTTTTTATTCAAGGATGTTGTATATACGAAAAATAGTGAATGTCGTCCTTTATCATTTGATCAGTTGCAAATTATTTAGAAAAATAAACTATGAGTCAATGTCGTCATTGTAATTTTTGGACAAGACTGGTGATATATTTTTGTGATAACCTCTGGAATCGATGAATTGCTATTGAATGAAAATGACAAAAGGAGAGTACTTCTCCTGAACTCATGACCACCAAGGAAAACGACAAAATAAATATTTTGAATTATGTTTTCATTTCGAATTGATTGATTAGAATAGATTTATTGAGTAATGACTAAGATCCGGATTGTCAGGAGTATCATAGTATGTATATAGGTTTAGATATTGCTACTTGTTAATTCATTTTGTGTTGCGGAGAATTCTAAAGAAAATATATAAACTCGTAAATGGAATGATTGAATTGCTTGTAAATCATTTGAAATACAGACCTCGTTTCATTCCTATAAAAGAAATCATAGAAAAGTAATTAATTTTCGGTTTTCAAAGAAGAAACAAACTATATTTGGTTTTGTTAATGCTCAATAGTGTTGTCGGCCACAATTTTGGTTTGAATACTCTGTGAAACAAAAAAAAAAGAAATTAACAAGACCTTGAAGTTATTCAAACTATTAGTTAAGAATTGTTATTATTCAAGACAACAACTTAAGTTGTTCCGAATTGTTCTGAAAACAATTTAATAAACTTTTTATATTTTTTGTTATTGCAAAATTATAACTGCATTATGCATACATAATAATAAATATGGTTCAAAGCTAAGTATTGAAAAATGTTCTTAAAATAAATTAAAAAAAAAAAATAAACATGATTCAATATTTGTTCTCGATTATTTTGCTACAACACATAAAATAATCAAGCAAATAAATTGTGTGGCGCAACGGCTCTTGAAGAAGTGACTTACAACTCGCAACCATTCCTGTGTGCGCCTTTCGACAGGAATGGAAAGGGACCTACAATTGTATGCCGAATCCGAACGGCTAGACGAGAAGCACTTATTCGTGACAAGTGATACTCTTGGAGTATTTGTCAATTCCTCGCAAGAGCAGTAGCCCTGACAATAACAAAAACTTTTTAGTTTTTAGGTGGACGAGCCTGGCAAGTGAACCCAGACCTCCAGCTTGACAGTCCATCGCACTAACCATTATGATACGGGCTACTACAATACAACAAAACAAATATTTTCATGTTAAAATAACGTGAAATCCATTTAAATTGAAACGACCGTTATATTAATATAACTCGCCAATTCCGTTAAAACATAGGGAATGATATTTTGTTAAAATATTAAACAATTCATATTGAATTTAATTAAAAAGTAGTAGCCCGTAGCGTTATGGTTAGTGCGTTCGATTGTCACGCTGCTGGAGGCTTGGGTTCAATTCTCATCCTCGTCCACCTTAAACCTAAAAAGTTTTATTCAGGGCTGCTGCCTTTTGCAAAGAATTGACAAATCCGCCAAGAGTATCACTCGTCATGAAAAAGTGCTTCTCGTCTAGCAGTTCGTATTCGGCACACAAATTTTAGGTCCCCTCTATTCTTGTCGACACAGTTGTAAGTCAATAGGCCCTGGTTCTCAAGAGCTGTTGTGCCAGCATATTTGTTTTTCTTAAATACAATTGATTCTCATATTGAAAAAAAAAAAAAACGGATATTCCTGTTGAATCACCGGTACACTTACGAAAAAGTAAATTGAGGACTTAATATGAATAAAATTGAAATAAAATAGCCGTTCATATTTAAGTATAATTACTTGCCATATTTAGATCACACGAAAATCCATGTAAAATCAAAATTACCTCACTTGAATAAAATAAAATGAAGATACTTACTGAATTAAAATGATCCTGATGTCAAAATAACATGATGTTTCCTGCAAATGTAGTAAACTGCAAGATTGTGGAAATGCAAAAATTCGATTTGCGAGATTTTTTAAACGAGGAAGTCCGGTCAATCTTACATAAATCTTTTTAAAAAATCCTTAAATAAGTTCGTTTTCACAACCACCTAAGTTTTTGGGAGGTATAATTCTTTATAAAGTTCCACTATTCCTAATATTGAAAAAGAGCCTTGCTTTGAAGTTGAGTTTTTGAAATCTCCAAATCTCAGCGGCTATCAGTTACAGTTCCTTACAACCTGCGCAGAAAAACAATCTAGTTTTCGACAAGGCACTAGAGAGTTTTACATAGATTCTGGCAAGGGTAAGAAAAGGCTAGAACAAGGGCCTTGGCGACTATGAACCCCTTTGCCTCGTCAGGCAAAACAAAATGCTTTTTAGATAGAACTACTAAGAACAGGTTTTCTGTTCTAAGTTGTCTGACGTTTCTCACAAATCTGTGTTGTTCTGGTCTCACAATCCTATGCTATAATATACAGATATATCATACCCATAGTAAAAAGTGTGATATGAAAAAGAAGACAAAGGAAAGAGAGAAAAAAGGGTCTTATGATACTGAAAATGCATGTTCCTTATAAAATGTTTGTTCTTGGTGTTCAAGAGACATTCCTGATGGGTACCGAAACATGTCAACAAGTGTTTAAGGAAAGGTCTCACGAGTATCAAAATTGTTTCCCTTGTCTAAATCCAACAAGGGCTTGCTAAGTATGTGACAATATTTCTTTGATTGATTCTCCCTACTGAATACTTACTAGGGCCTTGCCCAAACTAGATAAAAACTTGGCACTTTTCCAGCCGGGAAGTTTTCAGATTTTTTTTTTTACCAAATGAATTTCTTAGATTTTTTTCTCCGAAAACATTTTGTTTGTAACAAGCTCTTATGAATGCTTTGAACTTTCCAAAAATTTAAGCATTATTTTCCTTTCACACAAAACTAGCGCTTACTTCCGTCTTTAATTCTCATTTCACATATTTTTAAGTTGGCCCTTTTGTAAACAATAATACAAAATAGTTTAAATAATTTACAAGAAATGAATAAAACAAAAAACACATTACGAAACTGTAAAACATGCAAATTAAAAAAAAGACCTTCATTCAGCTTTAATGCAAATGATTTAAGCTTATTTGATTTACTTTCCAATTCAAATAAATATCAGACAGAAAGCAAAAAAAAAAAAAAAAATAAAAACCAACGAAACTGACCCACTTACAATGAATAAAAACAACAACAACCACAAAAAGAACCTAACAGCTTAGTTATTAATATTATAAATTCATAAATGTTAGCAAATACATGTTTGCAAAAGCATGAAATGTTGTAAATTATCTAGAAAAATGCCTGCTTTGCATTCGATTAACGTTAGTCGGATCGGTTTCTTATTGACATCACGTGTTTACATACATTATACGTCCGTTCACTTATTGACAGGTAGAATAGTTCTCTTCTAATTTCAACATATCTATTTTTAATATCGAAATTAAACATAAAACAAAATTTAAAATTACCTTAAAATGATGAGTATTTATAATCTTATGTTAAACCCGTAATTAATTAAATATTCCATATTTGTCTCCTGATGAAAATCACGTCCACCAAGCCACTCCGAGCAAATTAATCAAGAAAAACCAAAAAAACTCGGCTTTAAATTAAGTGCAGCACAGCTAAAAGGATATGTATATGAATTATGCCATAAGCAGGTGAATCCTTTCCCGCTGCATGCATGCATGCCGTGCCGTAGTCCCTTTATGTTGACCTCGTTGGAAAAATGCCAGACATTACATTAAAATGTCGGTCACAGTGTATGATGATGCATCATGGCGATGGCGGTTGGTGGTGTGGTGATGCCCTTCATTTCCGTCGTCGTCGTTCATTTATACCACCAGCACCAGTCCACCACCCACCATTCCTCCATCTATACAACATTGCTTGCTTGCATTGAATGAACGATTATTTCAACCGATGGTGTTGATGACACAAATTGATGGGGTTCCGTTAATGGTTGATTCTATATGTATGTGTAATGTGTATGGGTGATTCATGTCATATAAAATGAAAGGGACATGTGACACTTGGGTTTGGTCGTCGTCGTAGTGATTGTCATCGGCTTGGTGTGTGGTTTGATTCGAGTGGAATTCAATATCATCGAAGGACAAATCGTGCCGCAAATTGTGTTTTGATAATTCACAAAAAAAAAAAAAAAAACAGGCAATACCGGTACACAAAACTCTCTGAAGTAACACGGAAGTTCGTCCTTGTTTCGACTTCCGGTCTTTGGAGGAAGTTTTTTTTTCTCTAATTGTCTATGCTGGTTAGCAAGAAGCCATCTGAGGGGAATGAGAAACCTACGTTGGTCGTTGTCACGTCATCTGGGCACATGGTGATTCTAAGAAAAGGAAGTAGCAGTTTTTGGAGGGCTTGCTGATTATTCGTTCTTCTGACAGTGCTTCCGCAAAATGTTACGAAACACTTTTATGTAGGTTAGAGAGCGTGTTCTTTTTATTTTGTTGTTGTGAACAGCTGCTAGATAATATTATATTATTTCTATTTAGTTTTGCAATTACAAATAATTGCATTATAAAGTAGAATGTGAGAAAACTATGATAAGAGAGACGACGAAGTAAATAGATAAATTTAAGTTAAACAAAGAAAATGTTTATCTTTCGAATGCACTGGGTGCTTGCTGATGCAGTACAATGACGCTTCGCAAGCGAATTGGTGTTTGTGATAAGCTGATGGCAAAGCAATGAATGTGACGACGACGGCAAAGTATTGGTTTTTTTTTAAGATAAGTTGAATACTCGTAGTTTGTTGTGTTTGAACGAATAAGACCTTGAATTGAAATTGAAATATGATATGAACCAAAATGAGTTTTTAAAGTGATGTCAAATAGAATATATTTTTACAAGGACAGCTCAAACTTTATTCTTTAATTTATTAACTCTATAATTTTTAATTGATTTATGTAATCACATGTTATTCTGGCTATCAAGTCGGTTTTAAAAGTAGTTTTATACAGTACTTTGCATAAGTATAAACGCGCCTTTAAAAATGCATTTTATAGAAAACTGGAAATGGAAGCGACAGCTTACTAATTTTTTATTTAATGGCATCAGTAAACAAGTGAATTGAGCAAAAAAAAAAAGTCCCGTTATTTTCCCTTGCGTTGTTTCGAAAATAAAAACATTTTTTTTTCGTATTGCAGAATTATAAACGCACCATGAATATCTCGTTTAAGCTTCATTTAATTATGAGTTTCGAGATGACAATCAACGGAGCCGCGTGGTATACATTTAAGCCATACGCCAAAATTCAAGACTTTCGTTCAAATATCCTAAGATCTAGGGCTATTCTTAGGAAAGTTCGAGTTTGGGTGGTTTTTCCGTAATTTCATACAAGATCCAGAATCTTATGGAATGAAAATAAGACCCGGGGGTCCGTAGATGCTGACACGTCGCGATAAGAGCCGAACAATTAATGTTGTATCTAATTCGGTGCATTTCTTGAGGGAAATTCGTTACAAATTGGGGTTAGGCGTTTCATTTTCGACGGTTTTCCGTACTTTAAGAAGCAGTGGAGTGATTGTTCGGAGCAAAATGGCGCCAGCTTAAATCTGACAACAGCCCACAAACAAAAAATATTGGAATTTGCCCGTCAAATTATGGACCGCTATTGGAAAATCGTAATTAAAATTTTATTATTCAAAACGTTGTAACTCTTTTAATTTTAAAAATGTATTAATACCACAATCTAGTGCATTTTTTTAGAAAGATTGTTTTCAGTGACAACAAGAAGTTTAGCCTTGATGAGCCAGATGGTTTTAACAGTTATTAGCACAAAAAATACTTTAAATTGTGGCATTAATACATTTTTAAAATTGGAAGAGTTGAAACGTTTAATAAAAAAATATAAATTACGGTTTTCCATTAGCGGTCAATAATTTGACGGGCAAATTCCAATATTTTTTGTTTGTGGGCTGTTGTCAGATTTAAGTTGGCGACATTTTGCCCCGAACAATCACTCCACTGCTTCTTAAAGTACGGAAAACCGTCGAAAATGAAACGCCTAACCCCAACTTGTAACGAATTTCCCTGAAAAAATGCACCGAATTAGATGCAACATTGATTGTTGGGCTCTTATCGCGACGTGTCAGCATCTACGGACCCCCGGGTCTTATTTTCGTTCCATAAGATTCTGGATCTTGTATGAAATTACGGAAAAACGACCTTATCTCAAAATTTTCCTAAGAATAGCCCTACATCTTAGGATACTTGAACGAAAGTCTTGAATTTTGGCACTTTCCGTATCTCTTAAACGTAAACCACGCGGCTACGTTGTTTGTCATCTCGAAACTCATAATTAAATGAAGCTTAAACGAGATTTGCATACTTCTGCAATACGAAAAAATCTGGTTTTATTTTCTAAACAACGCTAGGGAAAAAAACGGGACTTTTTTTAAGCTCAATTCACTTGTTTACTGATGCCATTAAATAAAAAAATAGTAAGGTGTCGCTTCAATTTCCAGTTTTATATAAAATGCATTTTTACAGGTGCGTTTATACTTGTGCAAAGCACTGTAGTGTAAGAACTGTGTGCTGATTTAAAATAATGTGTACCAGTCCTACTTATAAACGCATAAAAGCGGCAAGACAACACTTTCACGTGTTTTAACGGTACAGGGAAAGAATTCCACGGGAATCTGCTCCACATAAGCATTTATTTCACTCTTAGTGGGAATCTGCTCCACTTTTCAAAGTGGAATTGATTCCTACTGAGAGAGAGAATTTATTACACTTTTCGGCCCACTTAGTGTGAGAAATAATTACACTTCTTTTCCTATGACATTTGAATAGTGTTTTTGTTTTCAAAATCTTTGAACTGCACACCTAGTATTAAAAATTTTTTAATCAGTTATAAGGTTTGAGATTTTGAAAATTGGAGCATAACGCAAAAAATATTTTTAAAAACGCGCGATTCTAAATCTTGTTTTCGCGCGGTTTTAGGTGAGAAACACTTCCACAATATTTAAGGTGAAATATATTCTCACTCTCGGTGGGAATTAATTCCACTTTGAAAACTGGAGCAGATTCCCACTAAAAGTGAAATAAATTCCCATGTGGAGCAGATTCCCGTGGAATTATTTCTCTGCACCTTTTTAACTCACAATTTGTATCAGTAAAGGTGTTACATGTGATAACAAGACGATACCTTTTATCTTACCACATTTTGTGTTCAAGGGATAGATAACTTCGAAGACACACAAACGTACTTTCGATAAGAACCGTTTCTACACCAGCTAAGTTGTCACGAATCAGTGCTTCTGTGACAAAAGTATTAAAATAGTTCCATGATTTGATGATAAACACTGGGAATATATCATAAAGCACAAATATGTTTATTATCTATTGGTGTGTTAGCTACCACGTGGGTTAAATAGCGGATAGTGTTTTTGTATGAATAATGGTACAATACTAGATTTTATCGAACCATTGGGTATTTATAGAAATTAAGCTTTTATATCTCTTAGAGACACATTTGCTGAACCGAAACTTAAATATTTTTTAGTTCATTAAATTAACTTATTTCACAGTTAACTCGATAACTACGACCAGCCTCGCTTGGTGACCCGATAAGCGCTGGAGTGCGCCGTTTTGATATCATAAAGGGTTCGCCAATAAGAGGTGTTATTTTGATATTCAAAGACAAATGGCGTTTTTTGAGATAAATTATCGGATGTTTATTTCAATGTAAGGAGGAAAGTATGACATTAATAATGAAAAACAATATCAGCCAAATGGCCGCCACGGCTTCGCTTACACAGCAATATCATTTTCATGAAATTTTTCATCACCGAATGGCAAAGTGGCTGCTGTATGCCCTTAACAGCTTCAAGAATTCCAACTTTAAGGTTATCTTTCACGTGGCCCCAAAGGAAAAAGTCGCAAGGTGTTAAACCACAAGATCTCGGTGGCCAATTGTGATCACCTCTTCGAGAGATAACATGGTCCGGAAACTTTTCCCGTAAAAGATCGATGGTTTCGTTGCTTGTGACGTGGCACGTAGCGCCGCCGCCGGCTTGTAGAAAGTAAACGTTGTCCAGATCAATACCATCCAATTCCGGCCATACAGAATTATTAATCATCTCTCGATAGCGCAATCCATTCACCGTTCCTGTTGCTCCAGCCTCATTTTCGAAAAGTAAGGTCCAATGACCCCGCCGGACCATAAACCGCACCGAACAGTTACTCGTTGAGGATGGAGAGGCTTTTCAACAATAAATCTTGGGTTTTCCGAGTCCCAGATGCAACAATTTTTCTTATTACGTAGCCACCCAGGTGGAAATGGGCCTCATCAGTCAAGATGATTATTCGATGAAATTCCGGATCATTTTCATGCATTTCAAGGACCCAACCATCAAATACACGACGTTGTTGATGATCGGCCGGCTTGAGTTCTTGTATTAATTGAACTGTATAAGCCTTAAGACCCGAGTCTTTATGTAAAATAGTAAAATGCGTTGTAATGACGTTTGTGGAATGCCCAAGAACGATGAGGAATGGACAAACCTGGGTTTTCTTTAACACTTTGGGCTACAGCAGCATTATTCTCAGTTGTTCCTGAGCGACGTGCACGGGTTTTATTCTTCACATCGCTAACTTCTCCCAACAGCTCAACCTTTTCCACCAGTTTCTGAATTGCGGTCCTACAAGGTGCAAGGTTACACAGGAAGTGACTGACAGTTTCCATTATATTGGTCGCTATATTGGTCTCATAATTCCCTATTCTTCCAAAGCATTCTTCGTCAGTTACCTACATTTGAATGCAGATGAAGGGTAAAGTAATTGGCAGCAATTCAATTAAAATTATAAGTGACCTCAACTCCAAAAATTAATGCATTGCGCCCAGATATGACAGTGGGCTCTTCAGTAATATCATAGCAAATTTTGTTCGATGTTTACCGACTCTAATGAAAATCACATAAAAAGATACTTTGATTTACGCCTTGGGAGCATATGAAAAGAGTCGGTAAACATCAGATAAAATGTGCTGAGGCATTCATTTAGTTTTAGTGTTATCTTAATATATAGGAACTCTTCTAGGAAAACTTTGCCATCTTCTGTGATAGAAAAATGCCCCCTACGCTGACAGGAAAGCTCTACACGGCAGTTGTTCGTCCAGCGCTTACATTAAGTTCACAGTGTTGGACAATGTACAAGAAGTTTAAGAGTAAATTGACGGCAGCTAAAATGAAGATGCTTCGCATGAGAGTAGGAGTGACAAAAGGGTGTTCGAATAAGAAGCAAGAGAATCCGAGGAAGCCTACACGTCGAAAATACCATCTTGGACGAAATACAGCATGACCAACTTAGCTGGTACTATCATGTACACGAGAACCCAGTTCAAAAGGCAATAGCTGAAGACGTTTCAACACAAAAACTCCTGGATGAAACAAATACAACGATACCTGCATTTAGTAGGCCTCAGGCATGGAACAATCCAAAACCGGGAGCCCTGTCGACGTTTTCTGAGGTCAACCCGGCGAACCCCACAAGTGGAATCTTAGGTGAAGCAGTTGAGTGGGAGAGTTCTGGTCCCCCTCGAGATCATGACAATCGCCGCCGGTTAAATGAAGAAGAAGAAGAATAGGAACTCTTCTAGTTTTATGTATCAACATGACTGGCGAGTGATCTGTTGGAACTTGGAATTTCTAGGCTATCTGCTATATTAGGTTAATATTTTTTTGTCTCTTAGAAATGTACTAGATTACTCCTATCAGTCGTCTTTTCTATTGAGAAAAGGCCACACGAAATTGCATGCGAGCTTTGAAATCTTTTCTTCGTTTTTTTTTTTTTTTTAATTTATGTTGATGAAAAATGTGTGGTCCAAACACCGGATAATCTTATTTTAAGAGTTTTTTTATTCACCGGTGTTTGCTTAGCAAATTTATTCTTTAAATTCGTTACGTTCCGATAATTTAACCTTCTTCCCCACGAAACTATTTATGTATCTCTTTGTTTCTACTGTTCACACTCCATATAGTCGAATTAATAATTTATTGTCATGCTAACACCAAACAACTTGAATTTATACCCATCAAGACCTTAATTTGTATTCATTTTAATGACAGGAACTTTATTTTCTCAAAACCTATATAACCTTAACAACAAAACTATATCAGCCAGCTGCTTGTTGGAAAACACAATATCAATTCACTGTGCTACTACCATCATCCCGACTTGTGGACCTATTGGCTATGTATAATTAATTCCCAAAAGCTCCTCTGTCTACATATTTGTTTCCTCATTTGTAATTCGATATTATAGTCAATTGGCAATTGATTACCTCTATTTGTATGTAGTATAACAACCCCTCCCCCAAACTCCCCAATTTATTCATCAGCAAAGCCATCGAAGAGCACAACACCATCATCAACATCATGCATCCCAAAGCAATTTTATTTATCTAGGCCAATAACATAAATAGTTTTAGATATTTAGGATTCCTATTCCTTTGTACAAGTCCATACTTATATGTATGTATGGTGGTATATCTGCATGCATTGGTGTTTATCTAATTTAAAGAATCGTGCATCATCGAACGGGACATAAGTAGCGATAAATTCAAATTAAATTGATAAACATTCTTCGATGAACATTTTTCGTTGCAATAAATTCCTCTGCTCTAAAAGGGTGTTTTGTTTCTTCGTGAAAAATTGATCAGTATTTTGAAATAAAATGCAAAATAAATTTTGAAATAATAGAGGCATGATCCTATATCTGAATTAATAGGCGTGTACAAAAAAAGGAGATTTCAGAGGGACTCAACAATCTCAGTTGCCTGAAAAGGATTCCTCAGCAAAAAAATCTCAGTTTGACCGTCAAAATACTGAGGAAATAAAAAATGGATTTGCTTGCTCAGATTTTCATGGAGCAAAATTTTCGATCTTTTTTTCCTGAACCCGCCATATCTGAGCACTAATCGAAAGCTCTGTCTATTTATTTTGTTTTTATGTGAAGTTGAGAGGAATTTGGTCTTAAATTTTCACAAATGCAGATTAAATGATTAGACCAAATTAAAAATCGCTAGATTGTCACCATATATAGCAGATTTTTAACGTAGCGTTTTAAGTGACAGAAACTGACAGTTATTTCAATGAAAACATATTTTTTAAATAAATTTTGGATAGCTTGAAAGCTTTTTTAACTATTAAGTGTCAATTTGAACTGTCACGCATTTCACAGTGACAGTTCTTAACACCCTCTAATTCATTGCTCGAAATAATGTGACAAGAATTGAAAAAATAAACAAACAGAACTATCACTATGACTATCACCATCAGGACTGATGTCGTCGGTCGCCTCCCCGTGTATAACATTGTAATCGAGAATATATTTTTTTTTTGTTTACATTCTGGGCTAATGGAACAAAGAGTCTTTAAGTTTTGTATTTTTTCGTTCTCACAAGCGTCATTTATTCCATTTCAAATCCCCCTTCGCGGCCAATTGCGTCGCGCCACTTTGACATTTTGAAATTGAAATTCTATTTCACTTTCAATGGTTTCTTAAAGAGACTCCTGTTTCTTTCTTCAAACCAAAAAAAAAATAATAATAAGACACTGTTTAGTCTTCAGTTCTATAAAAGACCCAAGGGAAAAGAGGATAAGTATTTAAAAGCCTTAAAAAAATTAGTAAGAAGAGATGGAGAGGTACGTAGGTTTGACCCAATGAAGCTAATAAAATTTGTTTTACTGTTGCTTTTAAATTAAGAACTCAGGGGCTTTTGAGTTTGTGCCAACTTTAATCGATTTTAAAGAGAATGAGGGATGAAGTTAAGGAGTTTTCTGAAATTGAGTCACAAAGTAAAAAAGTTAACTTACCGTATATTTTGTGATTTAATTACATTGTCTTTGTTTGTTTGTTTTTTTTTTGTTGTTATTGTAAACAAAAAATATTTTGTTTAGATTTCAAGTGGAAAGAGATGGGATAGTGCTTAAGTATTTAATAGTATTTGATCAGTGATGGTAGTGAGATTAATGTTTTGTAAAATTTAATTTTTCAAGAGCTTTTTTGAAATTATACTACTCTATACGAGGCGGAACCACTAACTTATGATTTTAATAAAATTTATGATATTAAAAGTGTAATAAATAATAATCGGTTTATGATTTTGAAATAAGAACTGAAAAACTATTTCAATTCAGTTTGTTATTTATTTGATTATGTTTAAAAAAAAACAGCTGGAGCGTGTAAATTGGGTTGTATGCCTTAAGGGAAAGATATATGGGCTCAGTACAAAGATATTTATGTTAAATCTATGTACCTACTGAAGTTTGCATAGGATTGTCATGAACGCTTTATTTACTGAGTAAAGTTAACATGTGCTGGTTATATTTCAGTTTATGTACCAAATGAAACCCACCCTCAGGGAGTGCAATTTATGTAGTCAGTCTATAGAAAATATATATTGTCTCAACATATAGCTATTGACCAGCTACATATGTACTGAATAAATAAATTAAAAGATCCGAGAGCAAGCAACGTGTGTTCATTCAATACGATTCTAGCAGCGTTTATTCATCACACAAAGTTATGTGTTGATTACAATGCAACGTGTATTCAGCCATATTTTATTTTTAAATAATTGAAAAATCAAATTCAGATATCTGACATTTTTATGCGATGTGTCCATAGAATTTTTTTATTGAATACATAATAGGAAAAATGTATGCACGCAGTACAGATTTCATCATTTAATGAGTACATAAAGTTATATGTGCAGAAACCTATGGAATGAGTCACCCTTTTAGATGGAAAAAAACAACAATTTTTCAAAAATAACGTAAAATACAAATTAAAATTATTAAAAAAAAACAACGGCAACACTAACACTTTTCAAAGCTAGAAATCCAATATTTTATTTTATTTTGAAATCAAGTGGTTTTGGGTTAATTCTTTTCAAACTCAAAATTTTACAATAATTTTAATAATTTAACAATAATTTAAGCATAAAACTCAAAATAATAATTTCATTCTTTTTTTTATTTTCAGGTAAGTGTTGGAATTCAACCTAAATTTATTATATAAATTAAATTATTCTTAATTTGGATATGGTAAGCATTTTTTTTTCAATTAATTCTAAAAATTCATGTCAGTAAGAAAGAATTCAAGAATTAAGGATAAAATAAAAATGCCAAATATTAACGAAATTTTCTGGTGGAGAACCAATCAGTTTTCCAATAAGAGGTGTTATTTTGATATTCAAAGAAAAATGGCATTTTTTAAGTTTATTTCAATGTAGTTAGGGTGTTAAGGGAACCAACCTTGCACTTCATTGTGACGGGATGAGCTTTCTACATCGAAGTCCATTTTTATCCATGTATTAGTTTTTTATATAATCACTTTCAAAATGGGGGAGGGGAAGGTGGAAGTATATCAAACCACTATATATTTATCTTAGTTTAATCTAAGCATATGGCACATGACCTTAGGGTAATATATATTTGATTAATCTTTTTTTTTGTTCTTGGTAACAATAAAAAACAAAATCCTACCAACTTTCATCAACGTACTATTTCTGGAGGGGGTTTACGGTTCATAGTTTTACACTTTTCTGTTTCGCTCAAAAAAAACACCCTTTAGGCCCAGATATTTTTATGGACTCTTTTGATTCTTATTTCTTACGACAAATGAGACATGTGTGACAAGTTTCATCACCATACCATTGAAATTTGTTAATGTTATGCTCGTTTTACTAAAAATTTAGTCATCATTTTATAAAAACGTTATAACTTTTTCTAGGGAAATTATATTGAAATTATTTTAATTGCATAAGATTGAGCATTAACAATTACCCTAAGGTCATGTGCCACATGCTTAGATTATACCAAGACAAATGTATAGTGGTTTGATATAGTACCACCTTCCCCTCCCCCCATTTTGAAAGCGATTATACAAAAAAACTAATACATTGACAACTATGTGCTTCGGATATGCTGTAGAGTATGAAATTTTACGTCGCCACTCATCTTAAAATTTTTTGATTATTAATTTTATTACCATTATTTTCTGACAAATAAAAACCCTTATCCGCCGAGGGTATTTTGCTCCCCCAGCGTTAAAGGGTGGGGTAGGTGTCAAAAAATTAACATATTCCTATGGCTTCAAGTATTCTTAATCCAACGAGATATATCATGACATCAATCGATGTCTGGTTCCCGATTTATAGGCTTATTTATATGAAATTTCGTGTTAAAATATGGTCAGAAGGCAACCCTTATATATCTGGTCTGCTAGTGTTGCCACCGTGGAAAAACTTCTTTAAAGTAAACTTAGGATGTGGACCATTAGTGTATCAAAGCTCATCCCGTCAGAATGAAGTGCAAGGTTTGACCTAAAATATGGCCTCAACGCCATAACTAATGTAAAGAGAAAAGTATGCCATTAATAATGGACATTATTTTTACAGACTTTGCCAATCCATTTGATAAGGTAAATCATGACATCCTACTATACAAATTATCAAAGCTTGGATTTCATTCTATATTTTTGAAATGGATACGTTCTTATCTTACTGATCGAACCCCATTTGTAAGAATAGATAGATTCATTTCAAGATGCATTAACGTAACATCTGGTGTCCCCCAAGGAAGTCACATTGGTCCTTTATTCTTTATTTTGTTTATTAACGATATTCCCAATATTTTCGAGTTTTCCAAGTTCTTATTATACGCTGATGATTTAAAAATATTCAAAATTATAAAATCAACAAGTGATTGTCACCTATTTCAGGATGACTTAACGAAATTAGAGTTGTGGTGTAGTAGAAATCTTCTTTTTTTAAATATGGCTAGATGTCAAAGTTTTATATGTTCTAGAAAAATGTACCGATAATATTTGACTATACTATCATTAATGTCATATTAGAAAAAGTGTCTCAGAAAAAAGACTTGGAAGTCGTATTAGATCGGCAACTCAGATTTACTTATCACTTTGACTTCATTGTGAATGAAGCAAACAAGATGTTCGGATTTTTGAGACGGAACACTAAGAGTTTTCTGATTCTTACGCCCTTAAATTCCTGTATATAGCGTCTGTAAATTCCTCCCTAAAGTACTGTTGCGTGGTTTGATTCCTTACTATGATATTCTTTCATACAGGATTGAAAAAATTCAAAAAAGTCACCAGATACTGTTTAAGTAAACTTAATTGGAATATCGATATGCCTCCATATAATGTAAGATGTATGCTTTTTGGGTTGCAAACGCTTGAGCTCAGAAGGAGGTATTTTTCAATAATGATGGTAAAAGATGTAATAAGTAGCCACATAAGTTGTCCCTACTTGCTAGAACGAATTAATTTGTTTTTTCCTTGCAGGAGTCTCCGTATTAGTTTTCACCCACGAGAGAATTTTTCAAGAAGTAACTACGGTAGAAATGAACCGACTACTCGTTGCATCAGAGAAACCAATGCCGTTATTAATCAGATAGATGTTTGTATGCATTGTAAATGCATTGTACTTTTAAAAAAAATTTGATGCTGTTATTGTTCCAATTATTTATGTAATTATGTATATATTGTTTTTTTCTCTATTATACTATTTATTTATTATCATTTATATTATTTATTATTGTTATTATTATCTAATTATATTATTTATTAAACTATGGTAATTTAAAAGAGAATGTAAATCTCAAATTGATGAATAATCAAACAAACACAAACAAACACAAACACAAGAAAACAATATCAGCCAAATGGCCGCCACGGCTACGCTTACACAACAATATCTTTTTATGAAATTTTCCATCCCCAAATCGCAAAGTGGCTGCTGTATGCCCTCAATAGCTTCACGAATTCCATATTTGAGGTCTTGAATCGACGCTGGGCTGTTGGCGTAGACCTTATCTTTCACGTGGCCCCCAAGGAAGGAGTCGCCAGGTGTTAAATCAGAAGATCTCAAGAAGACAATTGTGATCACCTCTTCGAGAGATAACACGGTCCGGAAACTTTTCCCGTAAAAGATCGATGGTTTCGGTGCTTGTGTGGCAAGTAGCGCCATCTTTCTGAAAGTAAACGTTGTCCAGATCAACACCATCCAATTTCGGTCATACAAAATTATTAATCATATCTCAATAGTGCAATCCATTCACCGTAGCTGTTGCTCTAGCCTCATTTTCGAAAAAGTGAGGGTTAATGACCCCGCCGGACCATAAACCGCACAGTTACTCGTTGAGGATGGCGAGGCTTTTCAACAATAAATCTTGGGTTTTCCGAGCCCCAGAAGCGACAATTTTGATTCTTGACGTAGCCACCCAAGTGGAAATGGTCCTCATCAGCCAAGATGATTTTTTGATGAAATTCCGGATTATTTTCATGCATTTTGTATAGTGAATTTTATAATAATTTCAATGCGTTGCTGAAGCGTGTATCGTTCCATTTTAATTAATGGCGTAGTTTCTACTTGTCAATTGTCAAAAATTACAGCTTCAAAAGTGACCACTAACGAAACAGCGGGCTATTATTTTTTTTATATTATAACTATATCCTTGAAAAAAAAAAATACGAATTTTAAAATCGCAATCAAGTGTGTCACTTATATACAAAATGTCAACTCTGTATTAAAAACAAAAAAATCCTTTTCTCCCCAACCCATCATATAGATGAATTTAAAAAAGAAATAAAACACATCCTGTATTGTATAGTCCACCCGTACATAAGAGTTAACTATTGATTTTACTCTTCATGCCCTGAACTGTACAGTGTACACACCTATACACATCGATTATAATATGACTGAGTCCTTTGAGATGGTCCCCTAAACCTTTAGTAAATTACCTCGTACCTCGTAACTTAGCCTATCTAATACAAACGTTTTTATTGTTCATTTTTTTATTCTGATTTTTTTCCTGTTTCGTTCTCTTCTTTTTTTTCATATTATCAAGAATTTGTGTGATAGTAGGTACATTGCAAAAAAAAAAAAATTGAACACAATAGAAAAAGATGGACGACTAGATAATCCTTACGTTCGAAGTTTAAGGAGGATTATATACCTTTAAAAAAATAAAAAAATTCAAAAGAATGAAATACTGCCCAGAATTAGTTGACACAAGTGCCTTTATTGTACTTCGAACATTGTGAATAGATTATGTAAAAATTTGTTATATATAAATATTACAACATATGTTCATTCTTTTATGATTGATATTCGTTTATTGTTGATAATACCTGAATTGTAGCTGATATATTGCGTATACTTACTTTTTTTCTTTCCTTTAATCAATGAAGATTTTCTATATCGATTTTAATACGGAATTATATGATATATATGTGTTTTGTCATAACATTTGTATTCCAAGAAAATTCAGGGAATATGTTATGAAATCCCCAACAACGAAATACATTAGAATCAATGTAGTAAGGTGGAGGAATGATGTAATTTTGAAAATTTGTATTATACATTCTTTTTCAAAAAGAAGTGATATCTCATGTTTCTTATATTGTATGTGCGTCGTTCCGGAAGACAAACGACACAACTTAAGAAATGATTTTTTTTTTAAACTTTCTTAAATGCGTCCCTCAAAAAATAAAACAACCTTGTAGAAAAACACACGGCTCCTCCTCCCGTTCAATATTTGTAACTCACATAGCTCTTGTGTGGCTGATATCTTAATATTTTAATAGAAGTCTGGACTAGATAGATGGCGCTGTGTTCGACTTATTAACAAGTTCTATATTTATGCACCAAAATAACTCATATTTACAACTATTATAATTACTCTTCATGACTAGTTTATGCATCCGACGGAAAACTCAAGTCGAAATTAGGATCAACGAAAGATAGAACAGATAACAATAAAAAACCAGGTATCTATGAGATTGCATGTAATGATTGTGAGCAAAAATATTATGGACAAACCAAAAGGAATATAGAAACAAGGTTTAATGAGCATTTAGCCAACAGAAAGCTCAACAGACCTAATAAATCTGCGGTGGCCCTACACATGATAGAGAACGAGCATAATGTGACGAAAGAAAATTTAAAGCTAATTAAACACGTAAGCGATGACAGATTCCTAGACGCATATGAAAGCTTGTACATGCACAGAAACAACAACATCTTAATGAATACCATGGATGCACCGATCAAGTCATCTCTCTTTAACATCATGACTAGACAAAATTAGCTTAATGTTCTGTATGTACATGAGTTAGTTAATTGTTTTTCTTTTTTCTTTCTCGCTCTTTTTAGTAATTGCTTAAAAGCTTTTAATAATAATTATATTGGATATTTAGTCAATAAAAAGACGTGCTGAGGATGGCATGTAAAATGCCGAAATGCATCCGAAATTGACATTTGTTTTTATTATTTATTTTTTAAAATTGGAATGAAGTAATAAGAAGTGTACAAAAATAAAGTGAAGTCAATAAGGCGTTTTGACTAAATTTAACATACTTAATAACATACTTAATACAAAATTATGTTGGTTTAGTAGCAATAAATAAAATTATAAAATCTGGACATGATAGGTGGCGCTGTGATAGAGTAAAACAATGCAAATATTCAGTCGTTAGATGAACAAACAAACCACAAAAATATGCAATAAACATGGAATATTTTTATGGCGCAGGGAGATAAATCCCCGGGACATAAGTCCCGAATTTTTTTTTTCGGGACTTATGTACAATTTTACTGGGTTATAAGTCTCGAATCGAATTCGGGTCTTATGTCCCACTTTACTAGGACATAAGTCCGGAAAAAAAATTCGGGCCTTATGTCCCGGGGACTTATGACACTGCACCTATTTTTATCCTCTCTAAAATGACGGTAAGAAAGGGGTACACTCGGAAGTAAAAAATAAATAAATCGGCTGGCACAACGGCTCATGAAGAACCAGGGCCTAGTGACTATCAACTCGCAACCATTCCTGTGTGCGCCTTTCGACAGGAATGGAAGGGAACTACAATTTTATGCCGAATCCGAACGGCTAGACGAGAAGCATTTATTCGTGACAAGTGATACTCTTGGAGGATTTGTCAATTCCTCGCAAGAGGCAGTAGACCTGAAAAAAACTTTTTAGTTTTTAGGTGGACGAGGCTGGGAAGCGAACCCAGACCTCCAGCGTGACAGTTGAACGCACTAACCATTACGCTACGGCCTACTACTCACTCGGAAGTAAACGTACTTTTTATCATATTTTGTACTTGCTCTATAAGGACAAGCATTATACACACTTGTCCTTATAATAAGTTTCTTGTCAACAAAAAAATTTTTAGATTTTAATCAAAACTAACATTACGATGGTGGAGAAGTTGAAAAAACTGATTTGCGTCCGTGCATCTGTGTGTCGTGATGTACCATCCACCAGCTAAAACCTAAATCAAATTTTCTTGAAATCTTGTGTGATGCATTTTTATGTGATTCCCTAGAGGGAAAATTCAAATTTCGTTTTAGCTCATCTAGAATGGGTAACTGCCACGGGATTTCAGTTTTAGCAAAGTTTTCTCAAACCTAACTTTAACGATTTTGATTAAACTTCATGCATGCAATCTCTAGACCAATTTTAACAATATTTTATATCAGATTCTTAGCAAAATATTGGAAGAATGAAAATTAAGTTTTGATTTTTTTTTTTTAATAATAATAATTGTTTTGTTTTGTTTAGAATATTGCCTTTATTAAGAATATTCCCGAAAATCTCGTCATTGGCTCTGTTGATATTCTCATAATTTATTATTTGGGACGTCTAAGTAAGTTAAAAAAAAGTTGCATTTCAAATTCATATGAATAATTTTTGTTTTCTTTTAACTTTTTTCACATTTTTTTGTAATAAATCAACAAATTAAAGAAAATTCTATTTCAACAAATTTTTGTTATTTTCTCGTTACCAATATAAAAATAGTATGGAACCATTACTATACAACACCGTCAATGTCTCGTTACATTCTAGGTGTTAGCTACAAGCAAGCAAGTTAGCGCGGTCCAGTTGTGCATTTTATATTAATTTATTTAATAAAATTTTATAAGTTTTTGTTTTTGCACACTAGGTGGATTTTTGTCGTATAAATCAATAAATTGCCCGCTAGATGGCGCTGCGATCAATTCTTCTCTCTTCTATACTATATCAATCAAAATGAAATGCTTTTTGTTGCTAATTGCATCATTTGAGAGCTGCCGTACATATTTCGCTTATTTTTTTTCATGTTCGTGATGGCTAAGATTTTTAAACGAAACGAAGATTCAGAAAATTGGAAAATTCGGTAAAAATTGAGTGTTTTTTTCCATTTAATTTTTGTATGCCCATCGTGACCATGGTTTTGCTCCATTTGGACAATCTTTCCATTTTGTTTTTTTAAATGTTCGTAATACATAATTCGAAAAAGCGTTTAACGGTAAGTTAAACTGAAAAGGTTAAAGGATTGAATTGCACTTACACTTGCTCATCAAAAATTGCAGCTAACTTTGTTGGAGAATGCCTTATTCAGCACTTATAAATGCACATCAACCTATAAAAGTCCTGTACTAGCACCATTTTACTCTACTCTATTTTTTATTTTTAAATTTAAAACTAGTGAACAAAATTTTTAGTTCATCAAAATCTTTATTGTAATTTTAAACTAAATTTGGTGAGTTAACTAGGGTTTAACTTTAAACCCGCACTGAAAAACTGACCCTAAGTGTACACTCTGCAGACATGTGAGAGTATAAGGTTCTTTTCATCGGATTTTTTTTTAGGAATGTTATAAATGCTTAAAAAATACTTTTTTTTTAATAGTGACATTTAAATGTGCGTGTAAATTTGGGGAGAGGAAATTTTATAATTGAATTCTTGTGTTGCTGAACTTTAAGTAAAAGTTTATTTTTGTGATTAAGCAATTAAATAATCAAAATTTATAATTTTTGTATTGAGGCAATATAAATATAGTTAAATAAAACAAACTTTCCATATTCCATTGGAATAAAAAAAGTCAAAATTTAGTGAAAATCGTAGAAACTTATTTTTATTACGACTCGAAAATTTCACTTAAAAATATTAATGTTTTCATAAAATCATTTCATTCTTTTTCTATATATAAAATGACTGATCTAGATACTAGGTACATACATATATATATAACTTTATTGATCTGAAAAATATGCCACCATTAACCGACTAGCTATGGTATTTCTCAAAATTATTTTCTCCAAGCTATTTTTATTTCCTTTCAAATATTTCTTATTGTTTTTATTTATTTTTTCAATTTTATTTTTTGTTAATTTCTTTCTCTAATATTGTGGATAGTTTTGTTGGCACATTTAAAATTGAATCAATGCCAAAAGTTTCTTGTTTATAATTTTTTTTTTTTTTTTTTTTTTATCTCGTATTTTCTCTTGTTTCAAATTAATTTTGTTCTGATACTGGAAAATCTACTGAAGAAGAGAACGTGTGCATCATCTAGATAAAGTTTGTATACGAATATTTATCTATGTATCATCTATCTATCAATTCTATTTATTACAATGAAGGTACTTATCTACAAATGTTCACTTTGGTATCTTCATGATTTCGAGATTTAATTAAGCGAGAAAAATCGAATGTCAGAAAAAGGTTTTGACTTTATATTGACATTTTGCAGGCACAAGCGAAACGTGTCTAATGAGACGTTTTCGAAGGAATTAATTTTTTTTTCTTCCAAAAATAGAAATAAAAACATTGAACCATGCTAATATTTTCGATTGAAACAAAAACAACAAAAAAAAAACATGATATATTGTCAACGAATATACGACATTCATACATTCATTTGACAAAAGAGAATGTCTCTAAATTATTGTTATATGCCACGACCCGGCTAGCCATTAGGGTTGAATGTTTATTGTTTTCTCTTGTGACAGAAATACAAAAACAAGTAAATTCACCATGGGGGGTATGAAATATATCATAGGCGCAACAAAAACAAAAGAAAAATAAGTTTTTGGTTTTAGTTGGGTTAAAATTTAAAATGCAAATGCTTTTGGCTTTCGCGGTTTTTGAAAGTGACTAATGTCTCACAAGCCTCTGCAGTGAGAGGCAAGAAATTAAACTTCTGACAGTACTCGTGTTTTGTTTTTTATTCTGAAATTCTAATTTGTTACACCGTACGTACGGGTGTGCTGTGTCGGCATCGGCATCGGTGGCGGCCGGCGGGGTGGTCACTTACTTGGCCGTTCCCGTCTCGTACACAATTTCCGGCAACGATGTGCTGGCACATTGCTAATTATGATGCAAAAACAGCAGCGGCTATTAATATCGTGATTGAAGAAGAAAATGCTTTCAGCAGTTAGCCTAGATCTTCCGTACCTACCTATGTTGCGCAGATTCGTTTAGTTTGTTGTGTATAACCATTATAAGCCTGGGTGTATGAAAATGGAAATCATTTGTCAAAAGTTTTGGCGGACAAAATTAAGTGTTTTGTGATTAAGGAGCGTATAGATTAGAGATTTTCTTTTTATTTTGGGAATAACAGGGATTAAATTGGGAAAAACAGAACAATCAACAGAAAAACCAGCAGGGGAATTGAAATGAAATCAGTTTTCAATCCAATTTAAACTGATGGAATTGTTCGCGTGGCTTTGTAAAAAAATTCTTACGATTTTCCAGTTTCCGCAACAGTTATTTAAAAGAAAAAAAAAAAAATAAATTGCATGTCTTAATAGCCGTGTTTTATTGATAACTATACACAACATACGAAAATGCTTCTCAACAAAAGAACGATGTTGAAGAAATTTGTTTGTAAAGTTATTTTTGTATATGTGAACTTTATAATTCCAAATTGTTCATTAACAGTAGTATTTTCTTCTCGCCTAAAAGAGCAAACCATGAGAATTTGATCCGAAACGTCAAAGCAGTTCTGAAGAAATAAAGATTTAAGAAAAGTGGGTGTGGAAGTTGGCGGATTTTTTTGAAAATAAATTTTGTATCTTTGTCTAGAACCAATTCTGAAAATTTCATCCAACTTGCTTGCACTGTTTCCAGATAGAAGATAAGTGGGCGTGGCGGTGCCCTTAAAACAACATTTCTGCAAGGGGTCGCCGATCAATAGTAAAATTGCTCTATTTACTGGACAATTTTGTCACACGTGTATCTTAATACAATTGTTGATTTTTCTTCAATGTAGTGTCTAATTGTCAAAAAATGATTACAATATTATCTAGATTATTTAACCACAATAGGTATTGCAATTAGCTTAAATATTTTTCTTCGAAGCCAAACAGCTACCAACCTACCACTGAAACTCATTGCATCAGCTCAGCCTCAGACAATGCTATGACCATGTTCTTATGATTTTTGTTTTTGCAATGTTGCTTATATTTTACAAAAGAGACCTCCTTCTCTTAATTCAGACGACCGAAAATTTAAACCAAGTTAATAGAATGGAAAACTTACACAATCCTACGTTGAAGACCAACAAGATGAAAGCAAGCAACGGTGGGCTGCGGTGGTGAAAATGGCGTTGATGATTTTCGATTACACAATTGAGAAAGACACAAGCACTTACATATACATAAAATTAAGAACGAACAATGGACGACCGCCTACTACATAGAACTGAGGGAGGAGGTGACAAAAATGGGACAAAATAAATCAGAAGGAGTATAGAAGAGAAACTGGGTGAATCAGTTAGATATATAATATACTGTGTTAACATCGAAAAACCATTGTTTTGTGATTTAACAATGACTAGATACACATGTACAGAGACTGTGTGGACTGTGGAGCATACCACCACAGCCAGACATTCATGCTACATAGTTCAAAAGAGGAGGGCTTCCTTGCAATAAACTGCACTTCCTATTTCGTGTCGTGTAATTTTTTTTTTTTTTTTTTTGTGGACGAAAGAAAAACGATTTTAATAGTTTGGTAATCTTTTCATAGTTACAAAGAAAACCACGAAATCAAGTAAGATTAGGTATGTGGAAATTAAAACAATATTGCAGTTAATTTTTTTGCAGTTCGTTTATTTATCCGGAAGAAGATTGACGTTTAAATTGCTGCAGGATTTTTAAAATCCGTAAAAAAAGTATCAATTTTAAACGTGTTATGCTTATGTTTATTTTGACTTTTCATTTTTCTACGTGCATTAGGCCAGTTTTTACACAGGAGCATTTTCCAGTTTTTGTTTTTTTTTTCAACTAGACAGCGACACTTTTCAGATATCGAATCATATCAAACGATATTCTTATATGAATTTTTTATTGGTTATTTTGTAACTAGCGAAGAAATGTTCAAATAAAACGCTTTGAATCCACTTTTTTGTTCAGTAAATAATTTTATGTCTCGGTTATCGACATAATGTTAATCATTATTATTGTATGAAGACTATGACGATTGACGGTATGCTCTTTATAGACCTATATTCTAGGCTCTATAGGTTTTAACATAAAACCCAATTGGACCATTTATTGTTGTTTTTTTTTTTTTCGTTTAAGTTTGTTTCCAAAATTGGCAACACTGTTTCTAGTGACAGTACAAAGTACATTATTTGACAGTTGACAGATCATTTGTGCTCAGTAAATTTTAGGTCCGATCCTTAAATTCATGCATAAAAATGCAAAACCTTGCAAATTTCGGAGCGCAAGGATGAAATATTCTCAAAAATATCAAAACTGCAAAAGTACGGGAATGCAAATGTGCCAGACAAGTACGGCTTTCATTCTTTTAGTCTCGAAATGACATTTAGCTGAACAGTGATTTTTAGTCCAAAGAATTTTCTAGGGCAGAAAATCAAACTTTGGGGAAATTTATTACTCTCCCGTGGTCGTTGTCGAAATGAGTACGGGAACGGCTGTGGACTGAAAATCACGCAAATGTACAGAAAAGTAAATTTAATGAGGGGATCTTTTATTAATTCGAAATGGGCTAGTACATTTAATATGTTTTTTACGAAAAGAAGGAGCTATCACTTGAGCAACTATGTAGTAGTACAGGTAAAATAGGTCATATAAAATAAAAAAAAATTCCTTCCCTCATGGAAAATTGGTGAAAACATTTTTTTTACCATACGATTGAAGAATCAAAAGAGTCGAAGGGTTTTTTTGAGGGGGAAAGGGGGAAGTTGTGGTTTATGAAAAGAAAAAATTTACTTTAGTACAATCTTAACATGTGACACATAACTTAGAGGAAGTTTTCAATGCTGAATCTAATGACACCAAAACAATACCGCTCTGCTGAAATAAGTTATTGGCCTTTTTATGTAAAGAAGATTATATTTTCAACACAACAGGTAAATGGTACAGAAATCCTTTTGAAAAATAGTGACTCATAAATGAAACTTAGTAAACGTGTTAAATTTGGCATACGAATCATGAATAAAAGAGTTTATACAAATATCTACAGTTGAAGGGTGTTTTTTTGAGGGGGGATAGGAAGAAGGGAAATCGTTACCAAAAAACCTTCGAAGCAAAATGTTACCTTGATGAAACCTTGTTAAAATCTTAAAAAGTTTATTATTATCAAGAATCACAGAAATGAGCCTACCGTTATTGAGCTGAAATATTTGCTTTGGTACAATAAATACATATGATATATGCATTAAGGGTAACTTTTAATGTTTGATCCAACAACAAAAACGATATTGATCCTATTAAAAAAGTTATAATCCTTTTTTCGTTTAAGGATTGTATTTTCAATTGTCATCTTAACATGGGATTATAACCATCCCCACTAAATATTTTCTTACGGTTTTTTTACCAGTAAGCTATAATTGAAAATCATCATTATCTTCGTATTGCTTTTTATAAATTGAAACCATTTTTTTTTTTACATTTTAAAGGAAAGAATAATTATACAATAAGTTAATAAAGTTTGTGAGTAAAGAAGTATGAGGCAGTTCAGCTCTGTCGAGACAGAAAAGAATTTTTATAATTAAAAAATTGTCACGGTTGGAATAAGTTCTATAGAATTATTGATAAGTTGTCTCTGAGTATTAGAAGATGTTCCGGCTTTTTGTTGGTGTAGGTAGAAACAAAATTATTAAATTGTATTTACATCAAATTTAATTTGTCTTTCGTTTTTTCATTTGATATTTTGTTTGTAGGATTTATTCAGAGTTAAAAAGTTGAAAAGTATTTTTTATACGGTTATAGCCACTAAACTAGCAGCCCGAAGTTGAAAAACTAAAACAGAAAAAATCATTACTGCTTAAAATTTTATAATTAAAAACTTTAAGCGCCAGATTTGCAGTCCGGGATCAAAGTTAAGCCCCAGTTAACCCACCAAATTTGATGATTGAACTAGGATTAACCTGACTGATTTTTTTTTGGTATTCCGAACTTGTTAAGTCTTTCTTTATTCATCCTTCACTGAAAAACTGACCTAATTGTAGACAAATATATGTCCAGAGTCAACTAACTCTGGTTTAACTCGCTACGGTAAAATTGGGCCTAAAAAATGTTGGAAACAATTAACGAAATGTCATTTAATTTTCTCCGAAGAAGTACTCTAAATCTTGTTTGTAAAATAAGTCGGCTCAAGATATTGCTTAAAATGCGTTTTGTCAAAATGCCGGCTGAAGCACACCATTTATAGCTGCGCCATAATTCAATACTGACAATACATTTCAGAAATTATTTAGGTTCTGACAAAATTCATTAATAAAATTTGACAGTTCTGTCAAATAAAAACAAAAGATAAAAGTACTATTGAATTGTCAAGTTAAGCCAGAGCTTTAACTGTCAAAAAATTCTACACTCAACGTCTAAAAAACGAAAGGCCATCACTTTTAATATGTACGCAGGTACTCGTCGAAAAAAATAAATTAACATTTTTTATAATAAGAAACGTTGAGTAACTTTTTTATAAACCAGGAGTTGTATATTCACTTTCACTTGATATCAAACGTTGACTGACGTTTCCAACGAAAGTAAAAACTATAAACCTATGACCCTTTAAAAGTCTTCCGGGATTATAAATGAATTAAACGAATCAACCGTCTCTAACTCATCAAAAAAAAGGTCAAATTTTTAGAACAATTATTTAATCACCTGCCACATTGTTGAAACTTGAAAGTCATAGAGAAATCTCCAAAAAGTACACAACCTACTACGAAAATAGAAATCCCTTTTTATTTATGGTCACACGTTTTTCTTAACGTCCATATAAAATTCTATTAAAATAATTGTTGGAATTCTGTGAAACTTCACTAATGCTTAACTTTTACGTTTTACGACAGACAAGAGTGACACTTAGCTGATGAGCTGATTTAACATTCGTATTTTTTTTTTTTGTTCATTCGTATGAAAAGAGTCAGCAAATTTATGAATTTTTTGGCCAGATAAATTTTGGGAATATGTACTTTTTATACATTTAAAATTAAATTGAAACCACCACTATTTTGTTACATGCCTGCAATAGGTTTGTTCGATTATTACACCCCGACTCCACAGGCAATGAACGATGTCCATAATCTAATCTTCAGTCCAATCCACAATGTGATTTGTATGGATATGTCACTGCTTGGACATGGATTTTTGCGACTCCATTGGATTTTTTTTTTTTTTAGACATGTTCCATAGTCCGGCCATCGTTCATGGCCTGTGGAGGCGGCATGTTATCCTTGCCGTTCTGAGAAATGTGATTGATATATTTCTTCAAAACAAAGAAGAATTTGAATTTGCTTGTTCTTTAAACCCCCCCCCCCCCAGAGCCACATTTGATATTCCCGACAAAAAATTTCACACATCGCCCCATCGAACAAACCTTTTTACCTCACATATAGCTACAACTCTGAAAAATTCAAGATTATATACAACATTTATGTATGTACATCATAAGAATTTTCCAAATAAACAAAAAAATATCATTTGACAGAAAAAGATTAAAATGTCAACAAACAAAATACCAGATAACAATTGAATTCTGACATCTGTCATTAAAAACTCCTTTTTTCGCATAATATGCCACTGTTCTAAGAATTCACTGATTATTATTACTGAACCCCCCACAGTACATCTTTTTTCAATGTCAATTACAATTTCCTATGGCTTTCCTTAAAGAAAATACCAAACAAAAACAACAAAAAAAAAAAAACATTTTCCATTTCTAATATCCTGTGCAGAAAACTCACACTCATTTTATGTAGATACATACATATAAAAACAAAAAAATACCTGCACATAGACAAAACCACAACATCAACGACGAAAACCAGCGAAGAGTTAGAATTTAAGTAAAAAATATGGGAAAAACATATGTTTATGTAGAACAAGAACTATGTACGTCATTTTACGCGCGTGGGCTTTAAAAAAATTCAAGGTCCTTAGTGACAAGGACACATTCGCTTTAAATTAAGACATATTGTTGTGATCACCATGACATGCATACCATATGGGATGGGACATGGGTGGGAATAACCTAAACTTTATCCATGATTCCCACCCCTGCCTCCTGCTCTCATCAGCGCCAGCGCTCTTAGCCAACCAACCTCAAATGATGGGTGTGTTGTGTCACCCCGAAAGGAAGTGTCAAGACAGAAGACAACGCAGATAACGGTATACGAATGTAAGTTGATATTTTGTGTACTTATTTTTGCATGTAAACAAATGGCTCGTCAAGAGTGAAGAAAGGACAACGGAAACGGATATTTTAGTGAAAGGGGCGTCAAAGACGCATGGTGGAAGCGAAACACATCACTGTCAGTTAAGGCTGTTGCGGGTGCGGGATGAACACAAGTGTTTCGAAGAATATAAACCTAACCTACATCGTATATTGTACGTATATTTGGCTTTTGAGATTGGAAAAAAGTTTCGTAATACCATCAAGATGGTGTACATACCTATACATGGCTTTATGGGATGTTTCTCGAATGTGTTTTTTTTTTTCTATTTGTTGTTCCTTATTCTTTGAATAAACAATCTTTTATTTGTTTATTTTTCTCTTTTGATTCAAACATACATATGTACAACTGTACATACATATGTATATTATTATACAAGTGTATTATATGTGTTTTTTTTTTTTTTTGTTGATAAAGTTTGTTAAGCAGAAAGAAAAAGGAATTGATATTCCTCAAGTGTGTTGAAATATTTTTCTAAGTGGAAGTGAGTTGGATATTTAATTAAGACAACCATCGTTAGAATTGATCTTGATATTCTATGATGGGATGCGCTCTCTAAGGTCTTATCGTGGTGGATTAAAGAGAACACAATTAAAAAAAAAAAGATTGATTGGCTGAGTTTATTTAACCTTTTTTTGTGGCTTTGTTTATAATTTTAATGAGCTTGTTTCTAGGGTATATTTACGGAATTAATTAAGAATCAACTAACCGAAAGAAACATCATCTTTTTCGAGAATATTTACAGTAGTATGTTTAAAGGTGTTCTAGCACTGATGCTTGGTAAGGTGACTCACGGTTGAGAGTAGTAGTACTGGTGACCACCAGGTGCATGTGAGTATTATAGGTGATTGCAAGTACAATGAAAGCGGCCGGAGATTCAAGTTAAGAACTGGTGCTCATGTACCTAATTCATGGGTATTACCTAAATTAAATAGGTATATCTTTTTGCATTTGTGCAGAATAATAAAAAAAAGAGATTTTCGTCATAACATCTGTCAATCCAAGGTGCCTTTCACATGAGCTGAAAACTACGAATGCGAAGGGTCTTCAATTTGGACGTTTCATCCACATGATGGAATTATTTATTAGCAAGTTTGTGGAACACGTTGCGGATTGCGAATGTCCAATTGACAGTTCTCAGAAGCTTGTTGTTGATCGTGTAGAAAGTATTTAAGTGCATTTTTATTTTAACACATTTTTCTCGTTTTTTTTTTTCATTTTAAAGTTTAAGATAAAATCATTTAATTCACTTCGCCGAAAATTTAAAACAAAAATAATTTGAAATTGCTAAAAATAATGTATTCGCGTTTGCAGCTCATGTGAAAGGTACTCAAGCGTCTCTACGTCCACTGTACATTAAGCTAGATGCTAGAGTATAAACGCGTTGATCGTATGGCTTCAAATTTAGCACATATTAATTTATTGTATTTGACTCCCTTGAGTACATTACTCAGTTTTTGGTGTAGCTCATTTAGAACGGGAAGACAATTTTTTCGAAAACGGCTGTACTCGTAACGGCTATTTGTAAGTGCATTTGTAACTGCATTTTAGGTTTTTCGCCGAACGGAAACAGATTTTTTACTTTTTTTTTGTCGGAAACACACTCACGTGTCAAAATCAATATTTCAAAAACAAACTTGTTATATTTTTAGGTATCAAATGATTTCTTATAAGTTTCTGACGTACTCGAAAAAATCATGTTCCTTAATCAAAAAACCTTCCATACAAATGTTAAATAACCGTTAGATAAAATCTTATAAATTCTTATTATTGTTATTAACATTACTTCCCACCCATAGATCCTTTTTTCGTCTAATTGGGTGAACCGATTAAAACCATTTTTTTTTATACAGAGCCTTAAAGTTTTACAAGATATCATGTTGTTTCAACATGAACTAAAATTAGCGGTATTACATTACGACATGACCGCAGCACATCCTATTTTCTCTTATAAATTTAACTTTAGCTGATAAACTTGAACCGATCTCGAGTTAAGTTAGCACTTAAATATTTATGACATCATTTGAATTTTCTAAAATTATATTTACATAAGTGAATGAAAAACTAAGTGAATGAAAGTAAACTCCATACAACGTGAAAATGGTGTTGATTTTACAGTATGTTTTCTCATTTCAAAACAATGTTGTATTAATAAAGATTTTGAACAAGTATTAAATTTTGAGCAAATAACAGTCTTTGATTAGTCATGAACTTCATGCAAGCGTAAAATGGCCACTGAATTAATATGACAAGGGGCATGTTAGCTACGTAATTGTGAAAGTTTTCAAAATAACAACCAACCTTCTAAATTCATCCTTGTTCTGACGCAAAGCTTAACACGGCCACAACTGGCTTAACTTAACATGGAGCCAGCAAAATGCGCAAAAGCTAAAATAACTTAAACAAAATATTTACCTCGAAAATATTGACTTCGCAGAATAAACACGGTTTGTACAAATAAAATATGGTTATTCGATTGCCAACAGCACTTGGTACAAACAACATTTCAGACGTAATACTCTCGCAAATGAAAATCATATGTAGGGGAGAGTGAGTACGAAAGTAACAGTGGGTCGGTTGTAACATTCAACTTTTACGAAAAACTAATCCTGTGTGCGTTCATTTTTTAATGTACAATTCTTCACAATTACGTGCTGAATGCTTCCACAAAAAACCAAGTGTCAGCATTTATCACAGTGCCAGATAAAGTTTAAAACGTGAAATTTGAGTGCAAAACGATTTTTTTGATTTTTGGTGATTTTTTCTTTTTTTATTTAATATAGTTAACTATTTATTTAAATAAAGCAACCTTCTTGTAGTTTATTTTGTGCTGATTCGTTTGAAAAAAAGTCTTTTAATGATGTGCTTAACAGTATCTCCTTAATTTATTTTTTATTTAAAAAACAAGGGGTGGACGTTTGTTACATTTTAATAAAAATGCAAGCTTGTCGTTTACATTTTATATTTACAAGGAAAAGTTTATAAGCGAGTTTAAAGTGAGCTATGCCACGTCAACGTATAAAGTCTGATCCACATCTGTGTCGTGTGTTGTGTTGTGTTGTGTTGTGGAGTCGTGTGTCGCTATCGCTACAATGTATTTTATGTGCGTAGAACCATATTTGTCTCGTGTGTTGTGTTGCAGTGTATATATGGAATGACAGCGACAACCGACTCCACAAGACAACACACGACACAGATGTGGATCAGGCTTAAGAAAGAGCTCTCGAGGAATGATTTCAAGAGAGGTGTTAATATATGAAGGCAGCAGAGGAAGTCCTCAAAGTTGGGAGATCACTTCGAAGCATCGGAAGGATTCAAAATATGTGTCATGTGACACTAGATCGATTTATACGTTTGACAAAAGTTTTACGAGGCTCCCCTGGCGAAGCAGTTAATCCTGCTGTGCGACATCGAGTGCACAATCGAGTTTTCTCAGATGAATACGAAGTATGATCTTAGAGTGATTGTGTATAAAAACAATAAAACTACCTGTTTTTTCCACTTTTTTCTTTCAAAGTTGTAGTTGGATGCATATATTAACCGCTGAGCTGATTTATACTATGTGTTCCTTGGTTTTTTGAATTAAAAGTGAAGTAAAACCAATTTAATTATTTTGTTTACTATAATTTATGTGGTGTTACAATCGTCCTTGCTCTGTGTTACAACCGACACACCCTAAAGGACGTTTGTAACATTTAACTTTGGCTTCTTTTTCACAGCATTGACTTGAAACAATCACGAGTTTAGAAATTATGAAAGTAGTTTATGAAAGCCAAATGTCCTCTCATTGATATGGACTTTCTTTCATTTCGTTACGTAAAGTAGTTTTCAAATTATGGTACAAAATATCAAAAATGTTACTTTCGTACTCACTCTCCCCTATAGTTCAACTTTTTGCACCGTGGATGATTTTATCAGGGTCATGGTGTGCCGAAAGCTTGGACTAATGTAAAAAAATCGTTTAACTAAACGAGTGGTTTCCTACTTGCTTTTCGGTAATAGTTTTTAAACCAATATTTTATAGCCCGGTATTTAAATAAATGGCCGTCGTTTAATGGAAACTCACTAAGTTTAATCGAAACAGAGATCCTAAGTTAATATACGACATAAATTGAAATAGACTGAAAATGCCAAAATGCTGTTCCTCTGAAAGGTCTCTGTGATCTATTTCTAAAATAAGAAATTCTTGTCAGTACAAAATCCATGAAATTGTAAAATATCTCAAAATTAATAATGAACTTAAGAAATTTGCATCGAACGACGACGATATAATACTGTAATAATGTGGAGTGTAAAATGGATTTATTCACTTGAATAAGTTAAGTATTTTCTAAGAATTTGGTTCAATTATATGTTTACTTTTGCATCTATCATATTTTCCAAATTTACATGGTACATAAACATAACTGAATTTATTAAAATGATAATCATCATTTTACCGATGACTAAACACAGATCAACCAACTCATAAAAGTCAATTTACCACCTGTTTAGATTTTGAAATTTGTATTAAATTCACAACTCGCACTTAAACTAATCCCCACAAATACACAAAAAAAAACATCCATTTTGAATTTCAATTTACTAAATCATTTCTGTGGAAACAAACTGGGCAACAACAACAAAAGAATACTGAACCTCGCCCTTCGGGCCTTGTTTTATCGACCACATAAAATGCCCGCGATGGTATGTATTAGTGGTACTTTGCCCTTGGCTCATTATGAATTGAATACTTTTTATTGTATTTAGGTTCAGGTTTATTCGTGTACATGTACAGGTATAGGTTTATCTCTCTTCTTTTTTTTTAAACTCTCCTTTGTTAAATTTGTGTGTTAATCTATTGGATTTCATAATTTTTCGTTATTTTTTTGTTTGTTGGTTCACCTGACGACACGACCGACAGAGCCTAAACAAACAAAAGATATTATAATTCAAAAACAAAGGTAATCTCTTATTTCATAATATGAATACATGCATAGCCATTTTGCCGGTTGAGGGTCTGTTTCTGTTCCTGTATGTTCTGAGGTGTATTTAGTGCACCGGTATTTATCTTATAATCTCTTGCTTGATGATGATAGTCATTAATCTTCTTCTTAACTGTGATTTTACTTTTGTGTTCTAAAACTTCTAAATGATGGTGTAAATGATATTAAGATGTTTTGTTTTTGGATTGAATTTGAATATGAGAGGAAGGGCAAGGTAAAGACAGCTAGAAAAGGAAAAAAAATGTCAAAAGTCAGAACCTATTTTGATGAAGATATCTCTGAAAATTTTATAATAACTGGAGTTCGAAAGGTCTTCTTTTGGGTTTCTTTTGGATATAATTTGTTAAGATTTAACGGCAAAAGGCATAGCTAATTATTTTTAACACAAGATATCATAACAGCTAGTTGAACTTGGACTTGAACCTCCGCGAAAATTAACAAATTTATTCAATTTCAAGCAGGTGGGGCTGTTTATTGTTTCCGTTGGAATTTTTAAATGTAATAGGTTTTTTTTTTGTGAGTTTTGTAACAGGAGCTTCATTTTTTTTAAATAATTTCGTACTCTACATAAATAAACATATTGTCATCAAAGTTTCATTGCTCTTTTAGGAATGAAGTGGATAAATGGATTTTTTGACGGGAAAACTTTTACAGCTTACACAGGATGCTTGGTAAATCTTATTAGGCCTGTCAAAATAAAAATAGAATATACAGCTACGTTATTTATAATAAATCAAATAAGGACGACGAAACATTATCCAAGTTCAAGTGGTAAACATATCGGTTTGTCTCTTATAACTTTTGAATAGTATTTATCTACATACCTAGAATTTGAACTGTAGATCATACAATGCTCTTCGAAAATGGAAACTTTTTTTTTAACTATGTACGATCGTGTAGAAGATATTTATGGCGATTTCTTAATAAGTCAAGTGTCGAAAATATCGGTTTTACGAATATTTCTTTGAAACAGTACATTTTAATGAAGTGTTCCTCGGGTACTGTTTTGAACACCATTTTAAATTAAACACCAAATTAATTTATTTCTACTTTTCTCCTCCTTGGGTTTTTTTTTAATGCTTGAATTAATAAGATAAATATTTAGAAATAAAATAGCGTTCTGATGTACGTCGAACTAGAGCCTAAACGAATGGACGGATTTGCTTCAAATTCGGTGTGATGTGTTTTTATGTGATTCCCTAGAGGAAAAAATTGAAATGTTTGTTTAAGTTAATTTAGAACGGGTAGCTTCGACTTCAATTTTATAAAATTTTCTCCAAAAACGACTCTAACGATTTTGATTAAACTCCGTATCTCTAGAACAGTTTATATAATACTGCATACCACGTTTTGACCAAAAAATTCGAATTATGGAAATAAAGTGATGGGAGTTTTTGCACAAATTTGACTTCACAAAAAATAAAATTTTCCTTTTTGACCAACACATAACATGTGGTGATGTGTGGTATAAACATGATAACTCCATACAAGCATTTTGTTTTGATGCCCACTTTACATTTGGCTAGAGTCTAAACAAGTTAACCGATTTGTTTCAAATTTGGTACAAATATGCATTGAATTCAAAATAAATGATTCTCTTAGTTTTTGTAAGAGATTTTCCAATATTTTAATACAAATTTAAATGCCTTTTCACTAAAAAAACGTTTATGGAGTTATCACGTTTATACCAAACACCACAGAAATGTATGGCAGGAATAGGGTTCCCAACATTTTTGCGACTGATAGTATTTTTCAAATAAGCGTGAAAAAAATATAGTACAATCCGAAAAATTATAGTATTTTATGAAAAGTGAAAGAAAAAGCCAAAATTATTTTGTCTGCATATTATTTTTTATAAAATCTATATTTTTTTGAACTTCTTGCATCATTTAATAATTTTTTCTTAACAATAAAAGTTTCGTAAGCCTTATCACATTCAATTTTCAAATTCATAGAGACCAAAAGCTCACTTTTGATTAATGAGAGACACTATCGGTTTCTTTCTTCCCGCCATTTTGAGTTCATGAGTGAACACCGAAGTGGCAGGAATAGAAATTAGAAATGAAATTAGCTTAAAAATAATTGTTAAATTGTTTTCGGTATTTTGAAAAAATATGCAGCCATTTTTGATCTGAAGTTCTGTTTGAGACCTTAAGGTGCAATCATAATGAGAGATATGTTCGCTTTTCATTCAATCCATTGAAATGTAGTATTTTTGCGTACTATATATTTCTTTAACAGTATATAGTACGAAAAGCCAAAATATAGCACAAATATTATAGTACGGTTGGGAACCCTAGGCAGGAAAATCAAGAAACGTTTGGGGTTATTCTACCGTCCTAAGTAAAAAAATGCACACCTCCAATATGAATGCGTTTTACTGTTTTTGGTTTCTTTGAAAGCCATACGAAAATGGGTTTATGACCATTTTCATACGTGATTTTGAGCCATTTGCAGCTAAAAATATGATTTTTTTTTTCACACAAAAATAAGACACTGTTTAACCTTTCCAAATATGTCTCAAACTCAATTTTTAATTGTTCGCGCTAAGGCCCTTTCTAATTACGACGACGACAGTATTACCCAAAACTCATTAAGCACTAAGTTTTAAGAAAATCCATTCAGTCTTTTAGACTGCAGCCTCGGCTAAAGGCAGAATTGCGAGACCTTCTTTTTTCGGTTTAGCTAAAATTCTCTAAAATATGCGCTTAAAATATTCACTTAAAATGGAAAATATGCGATTACTTTAAATTTTAATACATTTTTTGCATTATCTACCAAATCAACTCATCGACCCAGGTTTTTCGTAAAAGAATTTTGACTCCACTCTGGTCCCGGAGTGGAATCGGGTCGTTTCAAGCTCATTTAACTCGATGTTTTTTTATAAAGAACCGGAGCTCACTTCAATACCTCATGTCAACGTAGTATTTTACACAGTAACACTAAAGTCTTTACTCTTTTTAAAGATATTCACAAGTTATTGAAAAATATGCACTAAACCGGCGATTGTCATGATCTCGAGGGGGACCACAACTCTCCCACTCAACTGCTTCACCTAAGGTTCCACTTGTGGGGTTCGCTGGGTTGACCTCAGAAAACGTCGACAGGCCTCCCGGTTTTGGATTGTTCCATGTCTGGGGCCAACTAAATGCAGGGGTCGTTGTATTTGTTTCATCCAGGAGTTTTTGCGCTTGCCGTTCCTTCGTGATAGTGTTGGAACGTCTTGTGCTATTGGTTTTTGAACTGTGTTCTCATGGCTTCTCCTTTGTACATGACAGTACCAGCTAAGTTGGTCATGCTGTATTTTGTCCAATATGGTATTTTTGACGTGTAGGCTTCCTCGGATTCTCTCGCTTCTTATTCGATCGCGCATTGTCTCTCCTGCGGTCATGCGAAGCATCTTCATTTCAGCTGTTGTCAATTTGCTCTCATACTTCTTGTACATTGTCCAACACTGTGAACCGTATGTAAGCGCTGAACGAACAACTGACGCGAAGAGCTTTCCTTTCAGCTTAGGGGACATTTTTTTATCACAGAAGATTGCAGAGTTTTCCCGCCACTTCATCCAACCTACGCTTACGCGATGTTTGATGTCGTCATCACAAGATCCTTCGCTATTGATCATTGATCCAAGATATTTAAACTTTTCGCACTTGGGAAGCACTGTTCCATTCAAATAGATGTCCGAAAGAAATGAACAGCATAGGTATTCGGTCTTTTTCGCGCTAATGCGGTATCATTTCCCTCTAGAACATCCACCCATACATCAAGTGCTCGTTCCAAGGACACCGGATCTTCACTTATGATGGCTCCATCGTCATCCATCGTCCGGCTTGATTTTATAAAATAAAAAATGTGTGATACCGACCCTCAAGGGGAGGATGCGTAAACAAGGCATACCAAACTTCCAGTTGGTTGCTTTGTTTTCGAAAAAACTGCCTATACCACATAACCGAACTGTACCACATTACCTCAATTTACTCTATTCAATATCGACTCAAATCGACTGATTGATAGTACTGTAGGTTTTATATACAATTGGGCGTATTCATTGTCATTTTAGAGCTGTGTCTAAGTTAAACATGGGTTTCGTTGAATTTTCGGACGTTGATTCTATTTTTGTAAGTTTATCATTTCAAAATATTTGAAGCTATTTGTGTAGTAAACCAAGTTAATTATCTTATAAAAATATAAACCCAACAATTTGTAATTAAAATCGGTCTGTATTCATTGAGCCAAAATTGTCTTAAACTGTAGTTTAGTTAGACCTGGGTCTAACTGCGACTATGAATATGTCCCAATGTGTTTGGTAAACAAAATGGTGCGGAACGGATATATAATGCTGTATCCGTGACTATTCTACATTCAATTTTACCCATACCTTTTTGTTTAAATAATCTTAATATGCATGTAAATGCAATGCACACGGCACTAGTTAGAAGGAAAGGAAAGAATTTTCGTTGGCGTAGTTATAGATTCTAATTTAATAACGAAAGTAGAAAATATAGACGTAAAAGCACAATATTTTTCTAGTATCTCCTACAATACTTATATTGCTTATCAAAAAAATCAACTTTAATGCCACGATCTACAATATAAAAGGTCCGCCATATAAGGTTTTTTTTTCAACTAGTGCTTATTTCGTGAATGGTAACACTTAGCTCATGTCTGATTTGACAGATAATTAGTGTTATCCTTCCGCTGGACGAATATGGTTGTGTATACGCTTGAACAACGCTGGGAAATATTGCGACATTACTTTGCCGATTTTGCCAAAAAAAACATCTTTTCAGATGAAGCTCATTTTGATCTTGGCGGGTATGTAAACAAGCAAAATTGTCGCATTTGGGGCACAGAAAACCCGCACGCATACATTGAAAAGCCGATACACCCAAAACGAGTCACTGTTTGGTGCGGATTTTTGTCCAGAGGCATAATTGGGCCATTTTTCTTCAACTGAGCAAGGAGTGGCCGTTACAGTCAATGGCGATCGTTATCGGGCCATGTTGACAAAAATTGAAGAGGAGGATATTGGCAACATTTGGTTTCAACAGGACGGCGCTACGTGCCAAACAGCCGAAGCTACACTCGATGTTGATGATGCATTTTCAAAAAAAAAAAAAAGTTATTTGGCGGACCTTTTATTATTAAGCATTATTTATGGATTATCTTGAAACTTTTAGATTCAATAAAAATATCTTTAATAAAATGTGTATTGCAAATTAATGAACAAAGCAATATGGAATTAAAAAAGACAATACAAAATTCAAGCTAAGCTTATATAACAAGATATTGCCATAGCTATAGAGCCACACAAAATTGTTTTAATCCTTTTATAAGTCCATTACATATATTTTCTTTTTGAGTATATTCATAAATCAATGACACAAAAGCTTTGATGGAGAGTAAGTGATGCATGTGTACATGGTACTTTTCTATGTATGACATGTATGTTTTATTATAATAATAAAAAACCTCTTAGCTAAAGAACCATAAACATACCATATACAATCATATCTACTAAATGTATATATATGGATACAAATAAAAAAAAAACACATCTACTGCTACTACTTACAAGATTTCAACCATATGATAAAAGATACATTTTATAGACTTAACCACATTCTATCGAGTTTTACAATATACGTACATAAAAATAGTGGTAGCAGTTGGTATATACGAATTCTACCCATAACTATGTCGGTTTGATCGTCCTTATCTTAATCGAACTTCATCTATCTCTCACTTATTGTTGCGGTTATATAATCAAACAGTTAATGTATACGAACACAAAAAAAAATGGTGCTGTTTCCGCATATAAAAATATCCTTCGTAAATCCATGTCATGGTTCGTTTGTTCCTTTTTAAATATTTCTCTTATCGCAATTTCCGCACTTCGATTGATTTTTTTTTTTTTGTTTTCATTTTCGTTTGCCTTTCTTCGTCCCATTGCATGCCTCAATATTCACACAAAGGATATTGAGTGTTTGAGGTGAAGTCCCTTGTATTTTTTTTTTTTTTTTTTGACAATATTTGACCAGTAAACAGATAAAAATGTATGGAAAATAAAATGCACGACTGGGTCGCACGTACTTGCTTTTTTGGTTGTATGCTTTATAGTGAGTAAGAATAATTATTGCGAGTCGTCTATTTTTACCAACTCATTTATATATTAGAGCACATCTTTGTTGATGGTTTCATTATTTTTTCATAAAATTATTATGATTGAATGATAATCAAGTGGCTTATTGCGAGAGTCTATTAGGGGGGTTCACACTCATCGACAAGTTCATCAACTCATGTCGAAACGTCACATAATTTGTAATGTGAAGACTGTCGGAAGTTTTTCAAATGTTTTGATATTTTGCTCGGTCGAACGACCGCTGTAGCTAATGTGAACAATAGTTGAACAACTGAAATGTCTAACAATTTGGATTTTAGTGTTTCTTTTTAATTTTTTAAGTGAGATTCATAGACAATGGGTTGAAATAGAAGTAAACTCACTAAAGGAAGGGAGAAGATTTGAATTTCCTTCACTGAAACTGGTGCAACAAATTAAATCTACGCCATGTTTGCTTCTTGAAAACTTATTTACAAATGAAGTTGATGAGGCGGTCGTTGAATGCGGACGCTAGCAACATGACTCAGGTTGATCGACTTGTCGAAGAGTGTGAACCCCCCTGTTCATAAAAGAATTAAAAACAAATAGACTTAAACTCTACTATCGATATTTCAAAAATTTATTTGTCAGTATTTTTCTGTCAAATTATTATGAATTTGTATGAATTTTTCAGTTTGATAGAAAATTAAATCCTGTCAAGAATGTTTGACCGCCTAGAAGTCGCCTAGAATTTTTCGGAGAAGACTATCGCAATAGGGCCTCAAGTTCTATTTTGTTTTCCATGAATGTATTACTTTTCCTTATCCAATAACATTATCCATATCGCGCAAGTAATACGGACCGGACACCCGTTGGGATGGCATTGATAAAAATCAAATTTAACGATAATTTAGAAATAATGTAATCACCTCGATGTTCTTATTTAGAAGACCATAAAAGAGGTTTCCTTGTGGGAAATATACCCAATGATGGGATGATGATGGATCCCTACTTGCAGATACGCCATCACTATGCTCGTTTTCCACGTAAACGCAGCATTGTTCTGTGGATAAATTGTTGAGATATAGCCGTACCAAACAACCATCACATATAACGACGACGACAATATATCATCCTCTCCACTATGACAGATTTCTCTACTCTACACATGGGAAGCTTAAAGGACGGTTGAATAGAGATAACGTTCTAGGTAACTTTAAGTGCATTATCATTATATCCAGAGGCTAACTCCACAATATTGTCTTGTTATATGTATACGAGTACACTGATGCAATCCCAACGGACTGCGAACGAAGTTATTAACTGCTTTAAAGCATTTGTTTGTGTTTAATAAAGGCAAGCAAACGTGCATCTCCCTTATAATAGAGATGATGTGAATGGATTTCAAAATTAAGTGCCAAGAAAGAAATGAGATTCATCTATATGTCCGCCTTGGATATGATTGTATAGGATTATATGGCATAAACGTGCGGGAATTTCTGGGATAGAAAATGTGTTTAGGTACCTACTTTTGTTTTAACAAATATCGTGTTAACATTTTTTTTTTAATTAAAAAAAATAGGTGCAAACTTCAAATAAAAACACGAAATTAATTTTAAAATCGTGTCTTTTTTTGGAGCCACTGACAACAATGGTGATGAACTTAGCTTAGCACATTTCGCAATCTTTCAACCGAAGCTAAATGCTCCTTGCAATAAGACAAAAAAAAAAAAAAAAAATGAAAATGAAACAAAAATTAGAAAACTGGACCGTTTTTAAGAATTCTGAAATTCAGAAAGAGTGAATTGAAATTCTGTCTGTTATCAAGTCTCTCGAGAAAACGATAAGCGATGAACATTGTCTTTAATTAATTGAAATAACGAAATGTCATTTTCATATGACTTTTCGTGTTTTTTGAGGACGATCTGGTGAAATCGGAGATCAAGACTTCAGGTGGAGAACAAAAAAAACATTATAGAGTTGAAAAAGCGACGAAATAGCTCTCAACATATGTAACTTTCCTGGGGTAGTATCAGCTAAGCTCATGAATGGATTACAAACTATGTTGTTTATCGTTACTCTTACCTTATTTATCCATATTCTCTGAAATCAAATTAAAATAAAAAACAATCGTGGTTGAAACAGAAAAATGAAAGTGTTTATTAAATTGAAAAAAGTAAATATAATTAATGAATTAAAAATATAAAATATTACTATAATTTTAATTATAATTCTTATTTCTTGCAATGTTATTATAAAATTATTTGATCCAAAGTGCCGAAAAGTTGGGTATTTCTCACAATGTCCGTTTCTACCAGAGCAATGACCAAAATCAAAGGCCAGGTATTGTAAACTTTTGGCTCATTAAGAATCGTCATTTCTTGAAGGAACCTCCGAGAGACAGTCACCTGAAATGAGTGTGATCAAAAACTGGTGGGCTTTGTTGGACAACACAGTTCTAAAACACAAAAATGACCTGAAAATGTAGTTTCGGAAGAATATCTGCAAATTACCGCAGAGATCACAAAGAAGCTTGTTAATTTCTTGCCAAGAAGTTTTGAGGCTCTTAAAAAGGCCACCACCAAAAATACTTTAAATGCCACGAAACCAAGACTGAATATGCTGCATCAAATAAGCTGTGACTTGAAATTTTGCATTGTTTTTAGTTTTTTTATGGTTAAAATGCTAAATACCAATTTTTTTTAAATAAATTATTTATCGGTGTTGAAGAGCATAAATTTTTCTTCAAAATAGGATTGAAATTTTGTCTGGTGTACAAGTTATTCCAACTTAAATTTTAAACCAAATAAGCTGGAAGACACTGTATGTACTTATGTATGATTTTTATTTTGTTTTTGTCTTTTATTAGAATTCAATTAAATATCGGCCCCCTTTGAAAAATCATCAAAGGGATCCATACCAAAAAATTTTCTTGTACTTCATGACGTTGTGGAGTACGAGAATTTTTGAAGAAATATAGCTTTATATTTCAGTTTTTTTTTTCTCTTTCTTTTTTTTTTTAATACATGTACATATGTACATACATTAGTGTATACATCAATATTCATTTAACAAAAAAAACATCAATATTCATAAAAAAAAACACATTAACATTCATTTAAAAAATTTAAAAAAATTTAAATTTATTAAAAAAAAAAAAAAACATTAAAATTCATTAATAAACAAACAAAAAAAAACATTAAAATTCATTAACAAACAAAAAAAAAAAAAACATTATACATAATTCGTTAACAAAAAAAAATATAAAATTTAATATCAAAATTATGATTTTTGTATAAACATTTCGAATTTATGTAATTAAAATTTTTATTATTGTTACCTACAAGAAATAAGAATTATAATTAAAATTATGGCAATATTTTATATTTTTAATTCATTAATTATATTTACTCTTTTCAATTTAATAAACACTTACATTTTTCTGTTTCAACCACAATTGTTTTTTATTTTAATTTGATAGCTAGTTATAATTTATAAATTGATAATTTCAGCATTTTTTATTTTTATTTAGGGGCTAGTTGCATGGGTTCACTGGAGGTGAGCCATCTTCTTTCTAAAATTTCAGAGAATATAGATACATACCATACATATGTAAATAAGGTACAAATAAGCAACGATAAACAACACATTTTGCAATCCATTTATAAGCTAAGCCGATTGTCACTTGTAACCTGTGTTCAGAGCTATTTCGTGGCTTCGATGTAAAATTTCAAATCTATGATGTGTATTTTGTTCTCCACCTGAAGCCTGTCTTGCTTGCCGATTTCACCACGGTCGCCCTCAAGAAACATGAAATGTCATATGGAAATTGTATTATAAAAGATTCAAATGTATTTATTTAACACAATATTCATCTTTTTTTTGTTGTATCAAGAGACTTGACAACAAACAGCTCAATACTGCAAATAAAATATAATAAAATTCTCCAAAGGTGTTTTGTCATGATAACACTTGCAGTTAGGCTGCATAGCTTTCGCTCCGTCATATTAAACATTGAAGGTTTTGAATGAACAACAACCACTTGTGTTGGCTACCTCGGAGTATTACATTTGGCTGGAATTATTGCAATTTCATGGCTGCCACACCAACATCAGATTCCTTTTAGTGGGGCTTAGTCTATAGTTCCAATTTTAATTTATAAATTGTTTTTGCCGTCAACTGGATTCGAACCTAGACCAAGCTACCTCAGAGGCCGTTGCACTACGCATTGGACCAACGAGGTCACCTGATCGTGTCCATCCAAATGAAGGTTTTTCTAATTTACAATTGCATTTGGACAACTAGCATTTTTATAAGCCACACACAAGTTAGATGTTATTCATTCGAGTTCTTTCTTTTTCTCCTCTCCGTTATCACCGCAACAAATCGTTGCATATGTGTAAGGAGGGTAATTGTATGAAAGATTTGCCACTGGTCAAGAATTAAATTTCATTCGAAGGTGTTTTCTCGTGATAACACTTGCAGTTAGGCTGCATAGCTTTCGCTATAAAATTCTATTTGGAAAAATATTTGAGTCTGATAATTCTTTCAAAGATAATGTTGATTTTTTTTCTTACAAGTAATCGTTCTAAGTACGCCAACCGTTCTATATTAATTTTATAAAGGGAATACATTTTTTTTACGGAGGTTTAATTCATATGAAACAACAAAATAACTGATATTGTACGAGTACTGCTATACGTCCTGAAGTACCTAAATACGCTCCACGCAAGAAAAAAGCCAATATAACACTTCTGTCTCAAACTAAGAATTTCTTTTTGATTCTATGCGGAGATAAAAAGCCACAAGACCGGCAAGAATAATGGGCTCAAATGCATTTTAAAAGATCGAAAGATAATGTTCAATGGAAGATCTAAATTCTTGTTGACACTTTTTAAATAAGAAATCTACATGGGTGCATCTACATCAACATGCTTAACGTACAATAAATACATTTACATACAATACATCCATAGATCATGAGCAGATATTTCTTTGAGAATATTAATTAGAACTTTTCGTGATTCTTTTGTGGTTTTCGTTTTAGGTAGGTATGTGACTAATGTTTTAGGAACAAAATTGCTCTGATTTGAGAGTTTTTTTTTGTAATAACATGTAAAATGTGTTTTTCATTTCATTATACATAAATACATACAGGGTGTCCCGTAAGTAATGGATAACCCTGAAATGCCGCATAGTAGACTTTATGACCGTCCTGAAAACTGATAAAAAAAAGTTCGATCCCAACCACAAGAAAAGTTATATGCATTTTTTTGTTCAGTGCATTATTTTTTTTTCTAACTTTACATTTTTGAATACCACGACTACAAGTGAATGAATTCCATCAATTTTTTTTTGCAGGAATATTTTACATTACTTGTGCCAACACATTAGTAGAAGAAAATTATTATAACTGTTGGACTTCTTAGAGAAAAAAATTATTTAACATTGAATTTCAATGCAAAATGTGAAAACAAATAATTTTTGAAAAAGTTAAATCATAGCTGGTATAAAAAAAATGCATGAATACCTGAGTGGCCAACTATTTTAAAAATATGCGCGTTAAATGCAGATTTCAAAATGGTATTACTTATTATTATATCTAGAGTCAATAGCAAGTTATTGGTAAAAATCTGCAATACTAGAGTAAATTTAGCAAAAACAAAAGTTTTCAAAATTAGCACAGTAAACGTGAAAATAATACCAAGCGTTGAACATAGCAGATTTTCGATTTATTGGCTGTTTCTATGATGTTGTCCTAATGATAAATCCAAGCTTTCAACTTCTGGGGCCGAATGCATTATTGATAAGAATGTCAAAAAAGTGCAAAAAACGGTTACATTTTCGAGCTTGTTTTGAATTTTACCTGTTCTATTGGGCTTTCACAAACCCATCAAATATTTTGTTGGTTGCTTTTAGTTTATTTGTTATTTTCTCTAAACAAAAAGTTTTTGAGCCAGCTTTTAATCACATGATCACTTAGTTAGAAAACAAAAATAGATAATTTTTTAATTTTTTTTTTATTTAAAGCAAATGCTCAAACTGTTTTCCACCCACTCTTATACAGGTTCTGCACCTCCGAATAAATGAACGTCTTAGTGAACGTGCAAGGTTTTGCTCAGAAATTTGTAATGCAGCTGCCTCCACACGATTTCTTAGCTCCTCTAAAGACCTGATCGGCTTGCTGTATACGATTTCCTTAATGCATCCCCAATAAAAAAAATCAAGTGGATTTAGGTCTGGTGAACGGGGTGGCCATAAAATTGGTCCCAGACGTCCTATCCATCTGCCTGGATATCTGGCATTTAAATATGCCCGCACAGGCACAGCATAGTGTGCTGGACAACCATCATTTTGAAGCCAATGGGATTCCTTTAGTTCTTGAGGCACTTCTTCCAGCAAGGTTGGGAGATCATTTTGGAGGAACTCCAAATAACCTTGGCCAGTTAAAATCCCCGGCAACTCAAAGGGTCTAATTACTTCCCATTAAGAATCCCAGTCCAATAGTTTATTTTGAATTGGTACTGGGACCTGTCTTCCCTCATTATGTTTGGGTTTTGTAGTGCCCAGAAGTGGAGATTATGGAGATTAGTGTAGCCATCTCTTTTAAATGTCGACTCATCGCTCCAAAGAATTTTGTCAAAAAACTGCGGATCTTCTTCAATTTTCATTATCATTTGTCGACAAAAACTCATTCTCGTTTCAAAATCTTGCGGCTGAAGAGTTTGCACCCATGTTAGGTGAAAGGGATGATATTTATATTTACTTAGCACATTATGCGCAGTCGTCTTTCCGATCCCAGTGCGTCGTGCTATTGCTCGGATTGATACTGTAGGATCTCGGTCAAGTTCCGCAAGCACTAAGTCTTCGGTATCTCCTCGAGGGGGTCGTCCCACGCCAGCACCACCAACACCACTACCAGGCAGCCTTCCTTCCAAGAAACAGCTATGGACTCTAATAAACACTCGATAATCCGGGTGACGTGCGTTAGGGTACCTTTCCTTATACAGAGTCGCAGCTTCGTTTGCGTTGCCTCTGCACTCTCCATAAATGAAATGCATGTTTGCATATTCTTGTGCAGAATACAGAATACGTGGCATCGAAAAAGTTCAATCAAACGTCTTAATTATCAAAAAGCAGGTTCAGGAAAACAGCTATTTAGACCGTTAATTTTTCTGAAGAATGAACAATAAAAACGATATAAATAAGTGTTCGTCGTGGTCTTAATCTTATGAATTAAGATCAAATTACAAAAACTTTAATTCAAAATTTAAAAACCTTACGATTTTATGCGTTCTCACTTTCTCAGGATCTTACAATTTACTATTAAAAAAACACAATTAAAATTGAATCAGAAGACTTTTTGTTTGGAGAAAATAACAAATAAAAAATAGCAACCAACAAAACATTTGATGGGTTTGTTAAAGCCCAATAGAACAGGTAAAATTCAAAACAAGCTCGAAAATGTAACCGTTTTTTGCACTTTTTTGACATTTTTATCAATAATGCATTCGGCCCTAGAAGTTGAAAGCTTGGATTTATCATTAGGACAACATCGTAGAAACAGCCAATAAATCAAAAATCTGCTATGTTCAAAGCTTGGTATTATTTTCACGTTTACTGTGCTAATTTTGAAAACTTTTGTTTTTGCTAAATTTACTCTAGTATTGCAGATTTTTACCAATAACTTGCTATTGACTCTAGATATAATAATAAGTAATACCATTTTGAAATCTGCATTTAACGCGCATATTTTTAAAATAGTTGGCCACTCAGGTATTCATGCATTTTTTTTATACCAGCTATGATTTAACTTTTTCAAAAATTATTTGTTTTCACATTTTGCATTGAAATTCAATGTTAAATAATTTTTTTTTCTAAGAAGTCCAACAGTTATAATAATTTTCTTCTACTTATGTGTTGACACAAGTTATGTTAAATATTCCTGCAAAAAAAAAAATTATGGAACTCATTCACTTGTAGTCGTGATATTCAAAAATGTAAAGTAAGAAAAAAAATAATGCACTGAACAAAAAAATGCATATAACTTTTCTTGTGGTTGGGATAGATCTTTTTATTATCAGTTTTCAGGACGGTCATAAAGTCTACTATGCGGCATTTCAGGGTTATCCATTACTTACGGGACACCCTGTATAACATAACATTCACGTCTTAAATAATTCTAAGAAGAGCTAATGAAGATTTAGGGCCCTATTATCACTCGCAAGTCGAACGCTCGACTCAAGTCGAACGTTTTTAAAATCACTTATGTCTTGGTTTTAGAAAAAGCAAACTGCGACGTTCGTATAAAACAACATCTCAATTCAACGCATTTTTGACTTTAGCGGAATGTAGTTAGGTGAGCCATAAACGGTTGTGTCAAAAGTCAGATTCGCCTAATATCTCTTGCGACTCGCGATTCATAATAGGTGCCTTAATGACAAGATAAAATGCACGAATGGGCCGCACGAATTGGCCGCACGAATGGGCCGCACGAACTTACGTTCAAGTGGCGTGTGTACTATTAAAAAATTGTATGTAGAAAGTTCAAATGTATGAAAATATTTTTTAATTTGCTTAATTTCTTAGTTATAGTAGATTGAAATAAAAATGCCATTTTGTTTCTTCACAAATATGAATTTATGCAAATAAAATAAAATGCACGACTGCATCGCACGAACTTGCTCCTGCGGTTAACATCTAGAATGTAGCTAGACATTGACGTACCTATTGAAGATTTATGTTAGTGGTTCAATAATTTAGTGTTAGAAACGAATTAAAATAACATTTTAAATTTTGTGTACAAATTTTATTTTAACACATGTAAAAAATAAAAAAAAATCGGGTGGCACAACGGCTCATGAAGAACCAGGGCCTAGTGACTAACAACTCGCAACCATTCCTGTGTGCGCCTATCGACAGGAATGGAAGGGACCTACAATTTTATGCCGAATCCGAACGGCTAGACGAGAAGCACTTATTCGTGACAAGTGATACTCTTGGAGGATTTGTCAATTCCTCGCAAGGCTGGGTAGCGAACCCAGACCTCCAGCGTGACAGTTAAACGCACTAACCATTACGCTACGGGCTACTATGGGAATGGTTATGTTAACAAGAACGCAAACAAAAAATAATATTTTCTAATTACGAAGTACAATGTACACTCCTATTCACTCGTTTAAATACATATTTTTTTCAATAGACTTTTACCGATTTCTCTATAACCTTTTATAATTATGACAAATCTAATTACAGAATTTATTAAGTGCAATATGGGGATTAAGACCCAGGAAGAATTTGTGAATCATTTTAAAATATTGTTAGTCTTATGGCTCTTTGAACAATTTTAGTCTCAAAATCGACCTTATTTTTTGTGTAATTCGTTTAAATACACCTTGAAAAACAACCTAGTAGCTCATAAAATCTTAAAAAATAGTATGCAAACAATCAAATAATAAACAGTTAAAGACATTTCCTCATGAATTTAACGATTTTGCCAAAAGGAAGATTTCTAACAGAAGAAAAAAATGCTCAATTTTGAGACTATCAGGACGATGGTCATAGCAGTCGCTGTGGAGGTCACAACATTGGACTAAGTATGCAGCTTCCTTCGATATAGGGAAAACATTGAAAAACAACAAACCGCTAGAGAATATGGCTACAGTACCTCAAGAAAGACAACGCATACTCCGAAAATCCTCAAATTTAACATTACCAGTCAGCAAAATCAATGGTAAAACCGTAGTTCAAGCGACCAAAAATGCTTTTTATCAGACTATCCGGTAAGCCAAACATTTTAATCATCTGAAAACTAAAAATGAACCACCGAAATCAGGCTGGTACAAATCTGATTTGTGAGCTTTTAAAGTTGAGTTATAGAGGAATCGTTAAAATTCTATTGAATTTGTATTTAAACGAGTGAATTGGAGTGTACTAATTAAATATCACAGACATCTTTTTATCAAAATTCTTGGAGCCGTTTTGGAGCAAAATAATATTTTCTGAACGTTTTTTCAACATTGACCGTTACCGAAACATGAATTTTATAAAAAATATTAGAAAATAATAAAAAAATACTTCAAATAAAGTTTTAAAAATATTAACCAACTCTTTTTCAGAATATTGAGTTTTAAAATAAATAATTTTGAACTTGATTAAAAATTTCAAAAAACAAAGTTTTTTTTTCAAATCTCATGTTAAAACTTTTTCTGACCTTCGCCATAACAAAATTAAAAAATTCAACTGCACTGTTTTCGAGAAAATCAAAAACCAAAAAAAAGATTCTACTAGAGGGACCAAAAATAAACAAAAAAAAAAAAATACCAAATACTATAATATGCCTATTTGAATTTTATTTTGAGAAAATAATATTTTCCTTTTTAGCTATAATAAATTGTATTGCAGGTAACGTTATTTTTAGTCCTTAAAAAAAAAGAACGTTTTTAGAAAAATTGTAAGTAAATTCTACCAAGTGCAATGCTGGCTGATAAAGTGCATGATAATTTAAGCATAAGTAAAATGGTACCTATTGAAAGCCTATTCAATAGAGTAAATCTCAGCTTGAAAGACACTTCACTCATCTGGGAGTTTATATGATTCTCTAATATTGAGAGGTTCACAGAACACGCCTGCCCCTGTTCCTTCTTCCATTTTTGACCCATCAGTGTAGAACGGGATGCCTTGTTTACTGATTAGTGAGCTAGGTTCCCATCCATGTCTTTCGGGAATTAAAATGGAGAAGTGTATTTTAAAATTATCGGTGGTACGAAGTCAGTCGTCATATCAAGTTCGGCCACTGTGTCATACCTTTGCAAGATAGACCCATGATCATAGGCGCTGTGCTTCCAAGAGCTCATCTCTTTTAGTCGAAGTGTACTTTTGGCTGCTGTGCATCTTATGTACTCGTCCAGTGCTGGAAGATTTAGAATAATTTCCAGCCCTGCTTGTGGCGTAGAACTCTGTACCCCCGTTATTCTTATACAAGCTAATCTCTGTACCTTGTTCAGGTTTTTGAGATAGCTAACTTTTTCTACTACCTTCCACCACACGATCGAACCATAGGTAAGAATGGGACGAACATTTGCCGTGTACATCCACTGTATGACTTGTGAACGTTTTTAGAAAAATTGTAAGTAAATTCTACCAAGTGCAATGCTGGCTGATAAAGTGCCATGACAATTTAAGCATAAGTAAAATGGTACCTATTGCAAGTTTTCTATATATCTGAAGCTTATTAAGAATTAACGCTTGTTTAATTCTTACATTAAGATTTGTACTTGCTTTTCAGGTAGGACAACTATAAGAACAGGTTTTAACAGATGTCTCATGCCCTTAGTAAAAAGTGTGATATGAAAAAGAACACAAAGGAAAAAGAGAAAAAGTGTCTTATGATACTGAAACTGCATGGTGCTTATAAGATGTTTGTTTTTGGTGTATAAGGTAATTTCATGATCGGGTGCCGAAACATGTCTAACAAGTTTCTACTAGGTAGGGCCTCACGCGTGTTTAAAAAGTTTCCTGCGTCTAAATGGTTGGTACTGAAATCCACCAAGGACTTGCCAAGTACCTGACAAATTTTCCTCGTCTACATTTGCCCTACGAAAAACTTATTACGGCCTTGTCCAAACTAGACATACACTTGTCATTTTTCCATCCGGTTAGTTTCCTAGAATAATATTTGTTTAAGAAATCAAAATTAAACTCTCAACGCAAATTCAGCTTGGTATCATTAAACCGGTGACTCTGTAAGTACATTTCATTTCACAGAGCAGAACATATCAACAAATTTCTGTTAGCGGTAAAAATGCAATTAGTTCTTGAGAACTCATGAAAGTACAAAGTCATTTCTTATTCTTTTTTTTTTGTTTCTGTTTTGTGTTAAGATACATGTACTCACTGTATCTCATCAACACACCACAATCCTGCGACACGTTGACGACTAAAAAGACTATGCGAAGACGAAAACGTCGACGAAGACAACAAAGTGTCATTATCATTTTCAAGCAATTAAGTTTTAGTCCCTTGCCTTCAAAAAACGAAACAGAAAAGATAAAGCTACAGAAATTTAAAGAATCCAGTTAGATCAGTGCGTATATCTCTTCAAGAGTAATGGATCTACTGCTACTACCTGTGCGGCAGTGGCAGCAATTATAAACGCACACACTTCGTATAGCTCCGACCAGTGGACGGACACTAAAACTGGACAGACAATCTTCATTTATACTACTCGTAAGTACGTGTACTCGTATTATTGTGGCTGAAAGATGCTTCTAGTTTTTATATCTGCTATCCCGCATTTTCAACACACCGGTTAGTGCCACAAGTGCAACTGCATCACAACACATTGCACAAAGACCTCGTTCCAATAATAGTGACCAACAGCACACTAGCCTCTGTTGTGCACCAGAGATGCTGGATGTTATGTATCTTTTTTTTTAATTTTTTGTTGATGTTGATTTGTTGCATCTACGGACACCGGCTGCACGCAAAAACCGGATTTGAGTGATTATCACACTGAGATCTGCACTCCAAATCTAAAAGTTAGATAGTTTTTTTTTTTGTTTGATGTGTTTGTAGTTGCTTTGTTGCTGCTGCTGCTGCATCGACATCAAAGATTATGTTGCCCCCAACTGTAGGTCAATAAGCGCGTTCAACTTGTTTGCTTATAATGCGCCAGAGAGGCACGACGACGACTATGACTACGACGACAACGACATCGACGAATGATGATGCTACCTATAATGCCATTACCCCAACTGCTCTTACTGCTGCTATGGTCATATTGTTAGAAACTCGTTATATTTGTATCTAATTCTAATGCGAGATGCATTCGAGTTGACTTTGGCTGGCGGCTAAGAGATTATTTCTCTTCCGTATGTGATTTGAAAAACAAGTGCGGCATGAATGTGAAGAAACATGCATTTGTACACGGACACAGATACAACATGCATGCATGGAATTGGGGGCGCCAAATCAGGTGTAGGTTGTTAGATGTTGTGCAACAACAAGTGGGTGGACAAACGAACGGACGGACGGACAAACGGAAGAGTTATATTCGATCTAGATTCACTACATACATCGTTTGCTCTAGAATATGAATCAGTCCAATCAGAGTTTATTTTTTTTTTTAACTTCGTCTTCTTGTTTTTTCTTTATAGGTACTAACCGAATAGGAAAATGGTAGTTTGTTTATCTTGTTGAATCTATCTTAATTGTTTGTTAGCTTTGAAAGATGGAATTATTGATAAGAAAAATTGAACTGGAATTATTGATGTTGACTGTCAATTAGATTGGGTTTATTGGGTTGAATAGAATTATCGGGAGAAAATGGACTGTTGGGTTATTGTTCCATCATAACGGGCAATAAAAATTCATATCTTAATTTTCTGAGTTTTTTAACCCTCATCAGATAATGTTGGCAGTTGACACATAATTGAAAAATACATATTTCCCGTGTTTTTTGAGAGTTTTTGAGAGAATCAGAGACAATTCCTGAAAATCATTTTGTCTGTTATTGTTTTGCGTGTCAAAATTCTGCTGAGTTGTTATACACTCTCTCAAAAAACACGGATATTATAATATTGATTAAATAGTTAATTTATCAGGCACCATATTTTGAATGATCAGATTCCCCTTAAAACAAAATCCTAAATATCCCCGAAGAAAATCAAGAAACCTCAAAATCGAAGTAACTCAAAATCCCCAAAATTTGCATTCTTAATTTTATATTTACGAAATGAAAATTGGTTTGCGGAAATTTTTCATTTTATAAAATTTTTCGGGACTTCGATATGGACAAAATCGGAGATTTGGTTAGAATACTCGTTTTCCAAAATACCATAAGCAAAAAATCCCGAAACCCCGATATCAAAAAATTAAACAAAGAACAAAATCAAGAAAGCCTTTAATCCAGAAAACGAAAATCCCGGAAATATTGTGTCTGACCTGAAACTTGCTTAAATTTTGTATTTTATAAATTTTTCGGGATTTTGATTTCGAAAAAGTTAGCACAGAATTCCAAAAACCCAATATCTACAAATCCCAAATTTAAGATAACCCAAAATCAAGAAAACCAACAATACAGAAATTTCAAACCCCGAAAAACCCAAAAAATTGCTATCCAATCCCAATTTTTTTACCCGACATAATTTTTCTGGGCTTTGATCTTTGAAAAGTTAATGCATGTTGAATTGGATATAGGGGAAAAATTCCCGAAAATCTAAAGATCTAAAGAAGAAGAAAATCTTTAGATTTTCCAAGTTTTTTGGATTTTGGGTTTCCTTTAATTTGAATTTTCTGGATATTGTATTTAGATCTTCGGGAATTTTTCCCCTATATCCAATTCAACATGCATTAACTTTTCAAAGATCAAAGCCCAGAAAAATTATGTCGGGTAAAAAAAATTGGGGTTGGATAGCATTTTTTTGGGTTTTTCGAGCCATAGTCAACAAACTAAAAATTAAGAAAATCCTAGATCTAGAAAATCCAAAATCCCTAAAATCAAAACCACATAAATTTATTATCTTACTCGAAAATTTCTCGGAAATAGGAGTGTGGAAAGTTATATTTTTGCCCAAATTTTTCATTTAATATAAAATCAAAAAATTCAGTAAAGAAAATTACTCAAAATCCCAAAAACGTAAAATTCAAAAAACCTAAAATCTGGAAAATCCAACGTCCCGAAATGGAAATTCCGAAAGTTTACATCTCGAAAATATTATTTCAAGATGTGAAAAATTATAATTTTATTTAGAGTTGGGATTTGGGGTGATATATCCTAAACCAAATTCCTATAAGCCCACTATCCATAAATCCCAAGTTTAATAAAAAAAAACTCAAAATCAAGAAAACCCAAAATCATGTTGACTTTGTTTTTCGAGATTATGGATCTTCGGTATTTTGGGATTTCGGGATTCTGTCAGACTCGCCTTGTAGCTTTGCACCATAAACTTTGTTTCACAATGGCTAAGTTAAGTCCTGATTAGTTATCTGGCATATTATGAAAAGTGAATTTATATAATATTGAGGTTAGTGATGCACTTCGATATTGCGACCTATTCGTTAATTTCCTCTAAAACTGTTAATCCTAAAAAAGAATACTACAAGGTAGCGCAAAATAAATCATCCAATTCTGTTTTTCAACTGCTTTTTTACTACTTTTTTACTAAATAAAAAAATATATTTTTTAGTGATAGAAATCTTGCTCTTGGGGAGTATAGTGCTCCATTACTTGTCTGTTTGTATACTGCAGCTGTCTAGTTCACAAATATGATTGACGTACGACGCCATTTGCAAAAATTATAACTTCTTCCGATAGGGTGATTAATTTTAAACTTCACCAAAAATACCTGTATGGTAAAAGGGTGAAAATCTAACATAAGCCAAATACACATATCATAATACAAATTTCAAATATTGAAACCACACAGAAATGTATGGCATACTGATTGTTTAATTTCCTTGAAAAACTTATCGATAATATCTCTTTGAATTGTGATGTTTGGTGTTGTATTTTTGTTATCAGCTAGGACGGCAATTCCCGCACTTTTCCTTTTGAGAACCTCAAGGTCTTGCTTATCCTAAAATTTCTGAAAACCTTAAAATAAATTATAGTTAAAAATAAAAATCAACCCACAACTCAGTTCACCTTGATCAAAACAAAAACACTTTCAAATAAAAAATCAATTTTATTCTATACAAACATATCAACACACCAACCACAATAAACCCATTACAAGTTAAAAACCCACTGTAAGCAACCACCCACCCACATATTCTGACAAAGTCACTTCTCATTTTAACTGAGTGACAGCGAATGCTTTTGTTTTGTGCTTCACCATCAGCTGAGAGATTCATTCATAGCGAGTATTGAAAAACAAAAATTTCAATTGCGACTCCTTTGAATGTGTAAACTTTGAGATAGGTATAGAGAATGTCCTTATATCTCTGATGTGAGAATATAGGTGAGGGTGGTTGACATTGACGCACACACTAAATGTGAATAATAATCACCACATACCTATACCTCTTCTCTCCCTGCCCCATCACCAACATACCATAACCAACTATAAGAACGTCAAGTATAAATTGTTCTGTGAAGAGTCCTTGTTTTAAAACTATTTCACACATGACCTTCAATTTTCGACTCTTTCTCTCGTTGTATGTATGTATATTGTATATGTGTTGCACGATGACGAGCGAGACGTGAAGCAATGCACGTGAAGTATTTTCATTCAACAAAATATCCCTTTATTCTACTTCTCCCTCTCTATATAATTAACACACGATCAAAATGAAAATACCTAGAACCTCAAGCACCTCACATGCTCAGGATAGTGAAGGTAGTTTATTTATCATGTGTATGTGAATACAACATACAAACAAAAAAACACAAAAAAAAAAAGATTTATAAAGTGTCCTACCAGCTTGGCTTGGTGGTATCTCGTCGTGTCAGTGAAATTATTTTCCACAGCCACCTATACACAATCACTAGACCAACTTGAATAGAGCCAGCTAGTAGTACCTTGACCAAAGGAAAGGAGAAATGTCATAAAAACTAATTGACAATATTGTCCTTGTATCCACGGTTGTTGGATTCGTTCAGTTGGTAAAAATATATGTCAGTTAGTAATCTAGAGATAAATTTACTACATATGTTTTTCTAAGATAAATTCAAGATTTTATGTTTTAAGTTATATATATTTCACAGAAGGACATAGATTTTTATATTTAAGTTACCTTTGAACAGATAAAAGAACACAAAATTTAAAAATGAGATTCTCGAAAATCTAAAATGCTGAAAATCCCGGAAATCCTTAATCCCAATATTTATAGAACCCAATGTGCCAAAAAATCTTCAAAACCCAAAATCACGAAAATCAAAAATTAACATGCCAAATTCTGACAACCCAAAATCGAAAACACTAAAAATCTCAGAAATCCCGAATACCTAAAATCTCATAAACTCAAAATCTTTAAGTACCGAAAGCAAGAAATTCTGAATAGATTTCCGATAGACCAAAATCCAGAAAACCCAAAATCTCGAATACCACAAATCACGAAAATCAGAAGTTTATTGTTAAAACGTCAAATCTTGATAACCCAAAATACCGGAAACTCTAAATCCAGAAAACAAAAATTCCCAAAAACCCAAAATCTTGAAATATCGAACCCAGAAATTGTAAAATGATTCTCCAAAGCCCAAAATCCAAAAAAAAACTCGAATCCAGGAAACACAAAATCACAAAAATTAGATTTTGTGAAAAAGCCGAATCCAGACAACCAAAATCGAGAACACTCAACAATTCAGAAGCCCAAAATCCCATAAACTCAAAATTTTGAAGTCCTGAATGCAAGAAATTGTGAAATTTCCGAAAGCCCAAAACCCAGGAAACCCAAATTCTGGAACCTACCAGAAATAAATAACGAAAATCAGAAATTGTGAAAACGTCAAAACGTGAGAACTCAAAATCAAGAACACCCTAAATCCCGGAAGCTCAAAATTCCGAAAATCCAAAATTCCTTAATCTCAAAATCACGAAACCAGAAAATGTCACGGAAATTGTAACAAGATTCTCAAAAGCCCAAAATACTCAAAATACAGAAAAAAAAAAATACGAAAATTAGCTCCCGACAACCCGTAAAATCGATAACACTCAAAATCTTTGAGACCCAAAATCGCAAATATCTAAAATCCCAATTGCCAAAAGATTTCCGAAAGCCCGAAATCCAAAAAACCCAAAATCTAGAATATTACAAATCACGCAAATCAGAAATTGTGAAAAGGTCAAAACCAGCTAACCCAAAATTCCGTTAACAAAATCTCGCAATCAGAAACTGTAGAAAGATTCTCGAAAGCCTAAATTCCAAAAAAAAAAACTCAAAATCCAGATAACTCAAAATCAAGAAAATCAGAATTTGTGAAAACGCCAAATTCCGACAACCCAAAATCAAAAAAAAAAAAAACAAAATCTGGTAAACTCAAAATCTTGAAATACAGCAAGCCAGAAATTCTGAAAATCCCGTAACCCAAAATCTCGGAAACCCAAAATTCAGAAAGAACATGGTCTCAAAATCAATAAAAGTTTGCTGAAAAAACTTTTAAACATAAAATATATATTGAGCTTTCTGAATTTAAGATTTTCTGAAATTCGGACTTTTCGGGATTTTGATTTTCTGAATTTCACTCCTTCAGGATTTTGGGTGTCGTGGTTTGATTTTTGTTTGGGGGTTTGAGTGTTTCGTATTTAAAGTATTCTGGATGTTTGCTTTTTGAGTTTTTGGAATTTCCGATTTCGGGACTGTAGCTGACTCACTTTCAAAAAAGCATTATTCAAAGTCAAAACTAAAGTTACGATAATGAAGAAGTCCTAAAAAGTGATTTTCGACAAGATGTCTGTCCAGGTTTGCGTCCTGGGTGTATGTAAATCGAGCTAGAATCAAAACGTTGAACGAATTTTCTTTAAATTTGGTTTGAATCATATTTATGCGATTCTTAAGAACGGGTTACTGCCTTACAACGATTTCGGTTTTATCAAGTTTTCTCGAAAACGGCTCTAACGATTTTGATTAAATATTGTATAAGTGATCTATAGACCAGTTTCATTGATACTTTATGCCAGGTTTTGGCCCAAAAATTCGAATAACAGAAATAAAGTCTTGGGGTTTTTTGAGCAAATTATCTTATTTGGGATATTCCAGAATATCTAGTCATTGGCATTGTGGATTTTGTCATAATTTTGTAGTTTGGTACTTCTAGGTTAGTACAAAAATATTGCATTCAAATAAAAATAAAATCAAAGAAAAAATCATTTTTTATTTTTAACTATTTTCCCACATATTGTTGGTATTAAATCAAAAAAATTTAAAATTTTTATTTAAAATTGTTTTTCTCAAAATATTATCGAACCCACTTAAACAGAATGGGTATCAGCGCATCTAACCTTTGTAGAGGGTGTCAAGATGAAGAGGCAGAGGAGGGCTCATTTCATTTCCTTTCTGAATGCCCTAACCTAGCTAGAACGAGAAAATCAGCCCTCAGAGAATACTGAGGGCGACGAACTGGGCGACATCTCGTCTCTACCACTAAGGAACATCCTGAAGCTCATTCGAAATTCGGGATGGTTCAGGGAGACAAAATATTGCACTTACTCCTTCTCTTACCCTTCCCTTTTCCTTCCTTTTGTCGCAAATCCTGGGGAGCGCATTGTATCCATTGAGATCCCAGTGAGGTGATTCTGCTTGCTGAATCATCACCCCTTATAACCTAACATAACCTTACCTATCGAGCCATTACAATTAACCGTCACAGCTACAAAAGGAAGTTAGTGCGATCCAGACGTGCATAATTGTTTTGCTTACCTGGGGAGTTTAAATGGTTCATTATCGACATTGCCTACAAAATAACCCTTATTACCCTTGCTAGGGCCTTTTAATATCAACGAAAATCTTTCTGGAGTCACGTTAAAAAACTAGATTATTTTTCAGACAATATCCGCCTACCCACGTATATTTTTTTGTAGTTATTGTATAAATCCTCAAAAAAAAATAAGCTTTTAACAGATTTATTTTTGTTTTAAATAAATAAATTTTAACAGCGTGAGCTACATTACAAACAAAAAAACTAACTTAAAGTATTTTTTGTAAACAATCGAAAATTGAATTTTGTTCCTCTCAACATTTTCTCTCAAATTATATTTTCATGCAAAAATTAACTAGATTTAAATTTAAAATTCCATATATTTTCCTCGTACTGCGAATTCTTTTTTGTATTTTTAGTTTTTTTTTTTATATTTTAATTTTCTTTGTTAACTTATTTATTGATAAACACTCTAAATTAAGATGTATGACATGTTTACTTACACTTAAAGAGGCATGTTCACTCACACCAATTGTGTTAGAAGTAATTTAAGGTAATTATAAAAATTCAAGGGTAAATTGATTGTATAGGGTAGGTCCGGAATGGAATGGAGTAAAGAACTTTAGAAAACTATGTTGTTTTTTCAAATTAATTTATTACTTTTATATTGAAGCCAATTCAATCTAATTGTTTTTGTTGTTGGAAAAATAGAGATTTCTACTGCCAGAGCGACCGGCCATCAGTGTCGTTAAAAATTAATTAAATCTGTTTCTTGATTGAACAGAAAAAAAAAAATAAATCGGGTGGCACAACGGCTCATGAAGAACCAGGGCCTAGTGACTAACAACTCGCAACCATTCCTGTGTGCGCCTTTCGACAGGAATGGAAAGGGACCTACAATTCTATGCCGAATCCGAACGGCTAGACAAGAAGCACTTATTCGTGACAAGTGATACTCTTGGAGGATTTGTCAATTCCTCGCAAGAGGCAGTAGCCCTGAAAAAAAACTTTTTAGTTTTTTAGGTGGCCGAAGCTGGGAAGCGATCCCAGACCTCCAGCGTGACAGTCGAACGCACTAACCATTACGCTACGGGTTACTACTTTGATTGAACAGAGCAAACTTATTTATGTTAACGAGCATCTTTCGAACCTTAGAATCATCAAAAGTTAAATATTTGTTCTTACATTTTTTTTTGTTTGTTAGCAATAGCCGTGTTTTATTTTGCAAAAGCCATCCGTAGTACAGTAGGATTTCACATGCATTACAAATACAACATCGCTAGTAGATCTACAGCCGATAAGAAGTTAAAGTAGTAGCGCCAAAAATATATCGACGGTAGTATTCTACTTTAGCTTCTTATCGGCTGTAGAGCTACTAGCGATATTGTATTAGATAAGCATGTAAAATCCTACTGTACTATGGATGGCTTTTGCAATAAAACACGCCCAATATTAGTTCCTCAAACAGATGAAAAAAGGTAAATTTAATTTTCACACAGGAAATAAAAAAAAAACATCACAAAAAATAAAAATGAAAAAAAAAATGGGGTCAAAGATACCCCCATCTGTGAAAATAAATCGCTGCTGCTGCTGATACAGATCTTTCAATTCATCTGAATAAACACAAGCACCGAAGTAATTAATTTGGTTTTTCTCACAAAAAAAAAGCAAAAATTTAAAACAAAAAATTGCAAACCTAATTACAGTTATAGAGTTAGTTTATTGATTTTCGCAGTTTCGTTCAATCATCTGCAGCACAGCAGCAACCAAACAGGGCACCAGTCCGCCGCTCCACCTTTTATTCAAAATCGAATTAAACGTTTTTTTGTTTATAATAATCATATCCATTGAACTGTTTGATTTTGATTTATTGTTCCTTTTTGATGTTTGCGAAAAGATCTCTGTTATAAATCATCTATATATTGGTACAACTGGATTGTACAGACAGTTTATTCTTTTGTTTCTTCATATTTGTTTGAAATATTTATTCACGCTTCACGCAGATATCGGCGCTGATATACAATAGCAATATTGAATGACCTTGTGCCTTCAGAGCCGAGCGGTATATAATTATTTTGATGAGTGCCATATAGTGGGTGGGTTTAGTACTTCTGGTGAATTATGATTATTAAAAGGATATTTGGCTATGCTCTCATTTAGTGGATATAACAACCATTTTCATGTTGTTTTTTTTTTTTTTTTTATTTTTCTCTGATGTTTATAAATTCAAAGTCCCACTCAAACATAAACCCTCAGGCATTGTTATTATAACTATTATGTTTAATCATTGTAACCAATCTTTTCTTGGTATAAGTTGGTATGGGAAGGAAGCAAAGCGAATGTATACAGGGCAGCGAGTGTGGCACACAGAGTCTTCATTAAAAATTGAATCCACTCAGTAGGAGGATTATAGTGTTAAGGCTTTTATCGCATGCCAAACGCCATTATGTCCTTAAAACTTGTGTCCCTTCTGTGGGTAGGCTGTATAGGATGTGTGTTTGTTTTTGTGTTATGTAAATATAAACATAATATGGGAAAAGATAATGGAGGTCGGGTATGTAAATATGGCATCAACACAAGGCTTAATCCAGAATATATTTTTGTATACATTTTAGGAGTGTTATTTCAGTTCCTACGTAGGTAATCATGAACTTGAAAATCACATTTAAAAAATTATGTACATCTCGTATATGTAATTGAAAGGGTTTTCGAGACATGATTTTAATTTTTGTTCACTGTTTTCGACACTGAAACTTTGTAGCTTTCAGGTCAAATCTTCATTAAAGAATGACTTATCTGTTTGCCGAATGAATTCGATTGAAGTTTACTGATTCGCCATAGATGAACATTGTTTCTTTATTCTTCTCAAAAGTTGAAAATTTTGAGTTATATGGTTCAAGTAATGGACCAATATTTTCGTTTGGAAATGAGAGCCCAAAATTTGTTCAAAAAGAATTTTAATCTTAAAAAAATATCGTTTTTAAATGCTTCGCTAAAAATATATTGTTCGCACTTATGTAAGAGGCTCGCCAACTGGGTAGAAACCAACCAAATTCTCAGTGAGTACCAACCTGGATTTCGCAGGGGTTACTCCACAGTAGACAACATTTTCGTCTTGAGTGGTATGGCAAGAATGAAGCTAAGCAACAATAAAAACCTGTATGCATTTTTCGTGGACTTTAAGGCTGCCTCTGACCCAATTGACAGAAATGCGTTGTTCTTCAAGTTATACAATTTAGGAGTGTCAAGTAAATTTGTTAATGCTTAGAGAAACTTTACCAACAGTCATTTGCAAAAGTGTATGATGGGAAAAATAAATCCGAAAAATTGGAAATGAAACGAGGTCTTAAACAGGGTTGCAATCTTAGCCCGTTACTTTTTGCGCTGTATCTGGACGACTTGGTACACTGGTTACCGTGTGGAGTTAAAATTGGTGATATAACCATTAAAGTTATTATGTATGCAAACGACATTATCATATTAGCAGAGTTGGAAAAATCGCTTCAACTGATGATAAATAGACTGGCAGAGTACTGTAGAAAATGGAGTTAAGAAGTCAACATAGATAAGTGAAAAGTTATGATTTTCCAGAAGTGCAGTGGGAGACTTTCAGTGATCGAAGGTCGAAGAGATTTGGAAGTAGTAAAAGAGTACTCTTACCTAGGAATGGAGTTGACTTTTTATATCAATACGGAAGTACACTGAAAATTGAAAGCTAATAAGGCAAGAACAGCTATTTTGTTACTTTGGCAATTAGAACATTGGCTTGAGTTCAAATTACAGGGTTTTCAACGCAACTGCACAATCCATTTCGTTTTATAGAGCTCAAGTTTTGGTCACAAAAATTTGAAAATTGATGATGTGGAAAACATACTTCGTTTCTTCCTTACAAAAATCTTCTCACTCCCTATAAGTACTCCAAAATATATGTTTTACTTGGAAAGCGGTCTAGCAACACTCTTTATTTAAACTCTTAATCTGAACGCGGATTACCTGATAAGGATTTCAAAAATGCAAAACTCAAGGCCGCCAAAGGTTATCTGGCAACATGCAATTCAATATAGAAAAGGTTGGTATGAAGATTGGAGAAAGCTAGAAGCGGACTGTTGAGTCACTTTTAATGAAATTGGAACGAATTATTGGGAACTGAAGAAGTCACTCTATGAAATAATACAGCTAACCGATGAGAACGAATGGTATGCTTTCAAAGAAATTGCAAGAGAATCTACAGAATATTGTTCTTTGCTTAGACAGTGTTTCCCGTGGGGCCCATGCCCCACAGGGGGGGGGGGGGTAATTTGATAGTAAAGGGGCGGCAATTTAATAATAAAGGGGGGCAATTTAAAGTTATGCTGCATAACATTTCTCTCCGAAAAATCTATGCTTCTCGTGCTCCACCATTAAAGATATATTTTGGAACGTACCCAGGATTAATCTGGATTAATCAATTTCATCAACTGTTACCAACTTTACTTCACTCAATGACACTTAACGACAAATATGAATCAGCTTATTTTTTCACGTTGATTTTTAACCGAAATCAAATACATACCCCAATGCAACCAAAAATGCAAAAGAACTATTTTATTACCTTTTCCATCTTGGTATTAACTGAATGTGGATTTACTGCCATAATTAATTTTGCTGATAGCAAAAAAGAAATTGCCTGGATATAACAAAACGGGGAGATTTAAGACTAGCTGAATTGCAGGAGGCATCAAGCGCAAGGAATTGAAATATAATTATTAACTTATTTCTTATTTGAATTTTAGTTCTAAATTAGGCTCGTGAAGGGAAGAGAATTATCGGAGATTTTGCTCCGTGAAAAGATAAGTAAGCGAATCCAAAATTTGTTTCTTCAGTGTTTTGACAGCCAAACTTAGATTTTTTGCTGAGGAATCCTGTTCAGGGAACTGAGATTTTTGAGGCCCTTCGAAATTTCCCTTTCCTAAACTCGCCTATTTCTACATAAGGCGCGTTTAGGGAAGAGAGATATTGGAGATTTCGCTCCGTCAAATGCTGAGGAAGCGAATCCAAAATTTTTTCTTCAGTATTTTGACAGCCAAACTGAGATTTTTTGCTGAGGAATCCTTTTCAGCGAACTGAGATTGTTGAAGCCCCCCCGAAATTTCCCTTTCCTGAACTCGGTTTTCTTTATTTCTATGGGATTCTTTCTTATGTCAGCTATTGAATTCTTTCACTGGACATTTCAGATTTCATATAATTTTAGGGGGACAGGAGGATTTTGAAAAGGTTCTGTGGGGCATAGCTCGCAAAAGGTTGGGAAACACTGGCTTAGAGAACTACATTCCTTCAACTGATTTTTGATGTAAAACACGATCATAGGCTATGGTAGTGACCGACCATCCAATTTCTGGCGCTACACCCCTTTTACAGTTATGAACTTAAGCGATTTTCGACCTGTTTCTATAACATCATGATCACCTATTAAGTATATACTGATGCAAGTCAACTCTCGGAAATATTGGACGGTGTTCACATTCGACTGACTCCTCTGACATTTTGTTGACTTTACAAAAGAAAACTTGAACAAAAGTCCTCGAAAATTTAAATTTTTTTAAAAAAATATATCGATTTTTGTTGATGTTTTCCTTTGTAAAGTCAATAAAGTCGGATTAGTCAGTCGAATGTGAAAACCGTCTTAGCCGATTGGAAAAAAATGACCAGTTGCAAATTTGTCGATCAAAGTTTCTTGTGTTCTTTTTGTGCTTCGTTGATATAAAGTTAGCAAAACACGTTCCCAAAAATCGAACTTCTTATATCAAATTGTTGAAAGTTACAAGTTGTTCACACCATAAGCCAAAAATCAAGTTTTGAAGCCGCATGAATGACTGCTTCTTCTATTGTCAGATCCGCAAAACAGTTAATTTTCTATTTTCATTTGCGTCACATTAAACTTCACCAAGTTTTGCCAAACTCCAATACGAATAATTCATAAGTCTTAAAAACAACGATCCAAAGTTTTGTTCTATTTGTAAAACGAAGCTATTTACCTACTCCTTTTGACAGTCTTTTTTCACTAAAAATTCCCAAAAACAAAAAATAACAAGTTAAAAAGTCTTGCAAAGTAAAGAAAACTTTTCTTTTTTCAAATTCACCATAAGTAATTAGTTTTTCGATTTATTTTCTTCAGACGAAGAAATAGAAAACAAAAAAAAAAAAACATCATCCACCAAAGTAACTAACTTTATTTAGCCTTATAGATTTTCTATCACCGAATATACCAATCATATCTCGCTATATCAGAATTACGTAAAAATGCTGCAAAACACAAACAAAAAAAAAACAATATGCCACTCAATTGATTTTCAACAAAACTTCAAGGAAACAGAGTACACCAATATAACGCTAATTAAAGTGCCTTCAAAATGTGTATAGTAAAGAAACAATTAAAGTTCCGATACTTTTTTTTGTTCGTTATTTACTTATTTCTTATATTATTTTTTTAGTTCATGCTTTTGAAATTACTTACTCATACTCTGCTGCACTTACATTCAGCTATCTTTGCGTACGAACCTTGTAAACACGAACAAAAACACATAATGGTACTCTGACAAAGGTACATGCCACTATATTGTATCGCACAGTGGGTCTGAGCAGCTTCAAAGTTATGATAACATAAGAGAAATTCTAAAAATTAAGCTTCAAATATGTTTGAATCAGCAATGATTTACTTACTTACTTACTTAGGTCCTATTAGGACCTATTACGTCCGTGATGTTTCCCTTACGGGACATAGGGCCTCCACTACACCTACGCGCCATCGTGTACGATTTCTTGAAATATATTTCAGCTCTCTCCAACTTTTCCCCAGTCGTGCCGATTCCTGTTCGACCGTTCTTCGCCATGTACTTCTAGGCTTTTCTGATTCGGCTGTTTACGTCCAGTTCAGTTCCGCCACCCGTAGAGACAATACTCCCAAGATATTGGAAATCCTCTACCATCTCTACCGGTTGTCCAGAAATATTTACTTGGATTGATGAGGAAGTTCCAAGGCTGATCCTTTTAGTTTTTGCCGAGTTGATCTTAAGCCCTACGATTTCTGCTTCTCTCTCCACCCTTGTTGTCATTTGATGGAGATCCATGATCCTATGAGAGTAAGCATACGCCGTCCGCGTAGTCCAGATGTTTGAGGTGAGATTGCAGAGTCCACTGAATTCCTCCATTTCCATTTGACAAAGCTGCGTGCAGTACGTCACTTATCACCAACAGGAACAGTATTGGTGACAGTATACAGCCTTGCCTAACTCCACTTTGGATTTCAAACTCCTCTGACAGCCTACCTTTGTGCAAAACGTGACACTTGGATCCATCATATGTAGCCTTGATAATAGCAATCAATTTATCTGGGATGCCCCTCCTGCGCAAAGCAAGCCAAATAAATTCTCTGTTGACACTGTCGAACGCCTTTTCAAAATCGATGAACAGCAGGTGAAGTGGTGATCGATATTCAACGCACTGTTCGATGATGATCCGCAAGGTGTTGATGTGATCCACACAGGAAGATCCAGTGCGGAAACCTGCTTGTTCGGCGTCGAGTGTGTCTTCGAGGTGGTCTTTAATTCGGTCCAATACTATTCTTGCTATTATCTTGGCTACTGCAGGCAGAACGCATATTCCTCTCCAGTTTTCGCACTGTGTGAGATCTCCTTTCTTTGGGAGCTTGACAATCATTCCTTTTTTCCACTCTTCAGGAAAGCTCTCTGTTTCCCAAGCTCTCTTAATAAGTGGGTGCAGTAGCTCGCTCGATGTCGTTGGGGCTGCTCCTAAGAGCTCTGCAGGAATACCGTCAAGTCCAACCGCTTTTTTGTTGTGATGGCGGTGATAATTTCTTCTTTACTGGGGGGTACGGTGCGTATTCGGGAAATTTGTTACTTCGGGTAGCTCAGTGGGAATAGGGTTCACTTCACTGGCGAAAACGCGGTTTAAAACCGCAGAAAAGTGCTGATCCTCATCCGAAATTAGGAGGGATCCGTTTGTGTCTTTAACCAGGTGTTGTTTAGAGCTGTGGACACCAGTGAGCTCTTTGGTAACTCTGTAGACGGTCCTACTGTCACACCTACTAGCGGCTTCTTCTGCTTCTGTAGCCAGCTTCGTTGATGTAGTTACGCTTATCACGTCGCACACTACGGTGAACTTCCCTCATCTTCATGCGGTACGTAGACTCAAGCTCGTTTCTCCCTGCTGCTGGGGTAGCTGCGATGCGAGCTTTAAGGTGTTTCCTTTCTTCAATCCTTGTCCAATTTTCGTCGGAAAGCCAAGCACTCTTTCTTCCTTGCGCTCGGCCGACTATACTTTCAGCACCGGATATGAACACATTTTTCACAGCACACCAATGATTTTGGTTTCCGTGCTGCTGATTGCGATCAATCCTTGTGAAAGGTGGTCCCCTAGTTGTTGGCGCACTGCGGGATCCTTTAGTCTATCTGTATTAAACTTGGGCATTCGAGTGTTTCCTTGGGATCTCCAAACTGCAGCTGTACGCAATCTTACGGTAGCAACCATCAGATGGGGGTCCCGGGTCATTCCCATGTCAGCACCTCTTCTGTTGCGGACGTCCTGGAGACTGCTTCTAAAACGCCGGCTGATCGCGAAGTGGTCAATTTGGTTGAAATTTGCTTGTCTGTCAGTCGACAGCCAACTGACTTTGCGGCACGTCTTATGCTCGAACATGGTCCCTCCAATAACAAGGCCGTTGGCGTTGCAGAAATCGACATCGACAATGATTTGAGCCACTCTGACCTTACCAAAATTTACAAACTTGATAACAATTATTAATTTTGTGATGCTACTACTTCAAGATTTGTTTGCCTATAAAAAACACACCAATACGCTTTTTTTTAATTATTTTTATTTTAAACTAACGAATTATCACAAAAGTTTTCTTCACAAATATCAATAAATTGTTCTGTACATCACATCGCCCCATAATGTAGCAATTGAAAATTAAAAAAAAAATTAAACCTTGTATTCTTTTTAAACTTATTCCGTTTTTCTTTTCAACAAGAAGGCCCCACTGTACATAGTAAGCCGTTTTAGTGATGGGTTTCGGTCGATGACTATAAGAGCCAAAGAGTGTGCAGTTTTTCATTTAAAATCCCTCTGATGTTGGATTATGATTTTTCGTTACAAAATCTATGTGTTTGGTTAGGGTTTTCTCTGTCAGACTATGTTGGATGGTTCATCATCTGAAATGAAAATTAACATGCATGTTGAATAGTTGAGTTTGAATGCTAAATTTTAGTGCATATACCAATGATGATGGCCATTTGACGTGCCAAACTTTTAACCGTGTTATTAGTCTCTATCTGCATTTGAAAATGGGCGCCAAACCTATAGAAACAAATGCAGACAAGTATGCATTTTACGCATACATGCCAGTCAAACATTTGATGATGCCAGAGCACTGATTGCGCAATAGTCATTAAATTAAAAATTAAAAAAAAAAATTAAAAATATTATTATGAAACGACACGAGTCATTTGGATAGGCTTAGAAGCATATATGACTTAGATGCATTCGACAACGCGACGCCAAATCGTTTTTTTATACTTTTAGTCAAGCAACAACTGACTGATGATGAAGGTTCATTTAACATTGACTGTTGAATATTGCACAATATTATTGGTAAAGCCCGCCAATAATCTCTCGAGGTTAAGTGGCATCCATGGTTGAATATAATTTGCACACAGTGAATGTATATGTGTTTACTGACATATTATTAGGTCATTCATTTTGCAATTGAACAAAAAAGTATAGGTATAAGGTCGGTTTTGAACTTGTGTATACATGGTTTTATGCCTTTTTGAAATAAGAAAATAAGGAAGTTTAAAGAATAATTATTTCATGAGCTATAGAAAACACATTTCCTATAGGTAATAAAATAACCTTTTGCCGGCATAAATTATGGTGCAACTTGTTACCACCTTTGTAGTAAAAACATTTGTGGAAAATAAATATGGTGCAAACACTTCATATACCTACTCCATAAAAATTAATTATTCAAAAATTGTATGGAGATTTGAGTTCAAATTAACTTTTTACCTAACTTGATGAAATATACACCAGAAATCGATGTGTTGAATAATGATTATACCCCATTGGTCAACAAAATTTGATCTTTTGTTTTGTAAAACATAAACCAAACTAAAGTTTTTATGATTCCAAAAAAATAATCTTATCATTCAATTTTATAGATAGTTTTATGGGTATACTGACCAAATAGAAGATCTTAAACACACCGAGAAGTCACTTGAGCAAATTATTTAACTCAATCAAATGTTACCTAAAGCTCACATGAGGTACATTTTTTTTTAATACATTCAAAGGGTCACGAAGAAACGATAAAATAATTTTGAATTACTCGATGAGGTTTAAGTGTTTGTCTTTAGCGTCTGCTTTAATTATTTCTTGTAGTGGCTTATGGAAAGTTATCAAACTCCATGATCATTTTTGAGTTATTCGGTTAAAATAAATATGTCATAGCTCATAAAGAACTGGGTCTTGTGACTTACACTATCAATCATTCGTGAAGTGATTGTGAATTTTAATCGGAATAAATGAAGGGGACCAACCGTTTTCTTCTGAATCCGAACAGCTAAAATGAATATCTTTTCTTCATGACAGGAAATACTTTCGGAGGGTTTTTTGCTTTTTTTAAATAGGAAGTACATTTGAAGAAGCATTTTGGACGGAATCATCTGAACTCGGATTCGAACTCCGACTTGATAAACTATTAACTGTTACGCCTAAGGGTTCTGATAAATAATCAACTTCACTTGTTTAATTAAAAAATTACAACTGCATCAAGAACAAGAAACTTTCCATGTGATTAAGGAAATTTTCTATAAATTTTCTCAAAAACGGATCTAACGATTTTGATAAAATCCAAAGCGGCCCTTAGTGCATACATATTGGCGTTTTGTCAAAAAAAAAATCGTTCAAGGTTGTTGAAAAATTCAAAATTTTTCTGTTAAATTCTAGAGTTGCCTTATTTCTGCGTTTAAAGGTTAGATCTATGAACATGAATTTTGACCTACTTAAAACATTCACTCATGAATTTCTGAGAAAATTACTACACTGGTAATTTTTCAATATTTTTAATATGACTCGAAAAGTAGCCTGAATTTGAGAATTTAACTTTAAACACTTTTTGTAGGAAATTAAGTTTGCTATCAATATTAGTGGTTTATAAATTTTTATAAGAAAATTAAAGCAGGCAAATTTAACAAAAACTATTTTTAAAAAATCTAAAAATCACTGATTTTATTTTTGTTAACTAAATTTCTCATAACTTATTTTGAGAAATGCGCAAGACATCTCATATTGGAATTGTTTCTTTTTTCCTTTAAAATTCAGGTTTATTCAATAGCCCATAAGTTTTAAATGGAATTATGGAAATTATTTAAAAAAAGAAATATGTTAGCTTAACCTAAATTCGCTGGGAAATAAAATTAAATTTTTTTTCCAAAATGAACATCTTTAACTACACCTTTTTGACTCCAAAATTCTATATTCTATCAAAAGATAGATATATCTAATTTCCTACATATTTATAGGGGGAAACATTCTCTAAAATTGATATTTTGGTAATTTTCTTGAAGTTAGATATGTGCCGTATAGAAATTTGAATTGCAAACTTTTATTTGTCATAATTGCAAATTTCATTAAATATTTGATGGCAAATCTGGCCACAAGATCAAGCTTGTGTGATTTAGTAGTGAATTTTCTTTTCGAATTGTTAAACTTCGGTTTGTATTGGGTGATTTCCAAAAACAAGTCATGAATGTCATAAAAGTATAAGACACATATGGAAATGTTCTTCATCGTCACATTTTGTCAAATCACAAATTCAGAATGTCTTCTTCTTCATTTAGCCGGCGATTGTCGTGATCTCGAGAGGTACAACTCTCCCACTCAACTGCTTCACCTAAGATTCCACTTGTGGGGTTCGCCGGGTTGACCTCAGAAAACATCGACAGGCCTCCTGGTTTTGGATTGTTACATGTCTGAGGCCAACTAAATGCAAGTGTCGTTGCATTTGTTTCATCCAGGAGTTTTTTCGCCTTCCTTTCTTCCGCGATAGTGTTGGAACGTCTTGTGCTATTGCCTGTTGAACTGGGTTCTCATGGCATCATCTTTGTACATGACAGTACCAGCTAAGTTGGTTATGCTTAATTTTGTCCAAGATGGTATTTTTGACGTGTAGGCTTCCTCGGATTTTCTTGTTTCTTATTCGATCGCGCTTTGTCACTCCTGCTGTCATGCGAAGCATCTTCATTTCAGCTGCCGCCAATTTACTCTTATACTTCTTGTACATTGTCCAACACCGTGAACCGTATGTAAGCGCTGGACGAACAACTGACGTGTAGAGCTTTCCTTTCAGCTTAGGGGGCATTTTTCTATCACAGAAGATGGCAAAGTTTTCCCGCCACTCATCACTTTGATATCGTCATCACAAGATCCTTCCCTATTGATCATTGATCCAAGATATTTAAACTTTTCGCACTTGGGAAGCACTGTTCCATTAAAATAGATGTCTGAAAGAAATGAACAGCATAGGTATTCGGTCTTTTTCGCGCTAATGCGGTATCCATTCCCCTCCAAAACTTTCACCCATACATCAAGTGCTCGTCTCAAGGACACTGGGTCTTCACCTATGATGGTGCCATTGTCAGCAAACAATAACTGATTCACTTTGGGGTCAGTCACCTTGTCCTCAAGCAGAAAGTCAAAGACAGTAATAAAGAGCAAAGGACTCAAGACGCTTCCCTGGTGCACACCTACTCTAATTGGGAACTCTTCCGTGATTCCTGCATTTTTGTATTTAAAATTTTCATTTGGATTAATTATAACTAGTATATCGCCTACTGGCCGAAATTCGACCAAAAACTCAGTCACTCAAAAACTCATATTGACACTTGAGAGAAACTTTTCTCTAGAGTCAAACAATTAGTTTGAAAATTTAATTACACAAAATTGGTTTTAAGTTTTCAAATTTTTTTTTTTTTAAATATGCACAGTAATCGGCAGTGCAAAATCAAAAATGACCCACAGTGTGTAAATGTGTGTCTTCTTATAAAATTTATTGAAATCGGTTGGATACTTTTTGAGAAAATGGTACCACAAAATTTTGTTAAGGCTATTTATATATAAATTCCTGGAATGAATCAAAGTTAGCCCGAACTTAACAGAGCTTAAAATTCTCAAATTTGTCTATTTTACTTATCTCATCTCATCTAATCTCATATGTAAAAAAATCTCCATTCTTTTCCTTTTTAAACCAACCTCTCTTGCTACTTCCTTTTAATCTTTAACGCCTCCAACCGAACAATTAAAAATCCAATGAATATGTACAAATTCCAACATTAATGCAACAAAACTGTCCAATTCACTGCCCGCCAGATGATATATTACCATTCTAATCCGCCGCAATTTTACAATATCCTACTTATTCATGACTTTTTTATTTCCTTCCACTTTTATAAAAAAAAAAAATACACACAACCTCTCTAATTGCTTCCTGACTTTGTTCTTGAATATTTAAAACGCCTTAAACCAACACCTGGTTGGAGTTTGTAAGTTCGCTATGGAAGTCTTCTCTATACCTACTTTAATCTATACTTGCAACTTTTCATAAAATATACATTAGCACAGTCCACAGCACAGGTAGATATAAAATAATTTTACAAAGAAAAACGAATGAAAGAAATTAACGGTAACTGTATCACTTCCTATTACTCTTTTTAAAAATATCCATCATAATTATGGTGACCAACTATATTTTTTTCTTTATAGAGAATATTTCTGAAATTTAAGATTAGTTCTTATATTTTTTTTTATAATTTTCGGTGCAGAATAACCTAAATATAAATAAAAAATATTGGCGAATCATTTTAAACGGCCTAATATCAAGGTATAAACATAAAACTACTTAATGTTTTTTTCATTTTTAAATCAGCTTACTAAAATGTTCTTTAAACACTTTTAATTAGTATTCTATTTCTACCTGAACACGTATATAAAAGTGACAACTCACGAGAAAAACATATTCATTTTTACATTTATAAATGTCAAATTGTAATTATTCTAAAACAATTTCCTTCATAAACTTCAGCTGAAAACGTTCAAAAGAGTGACAGCTCGTTAAAAAAAGCCACAAACATACCTCAATTTGACATTTATAAACGTCAAAGTGCCATATGAATTTAGTACGTTACTAGGAATATGAAATATTGATTGGGTAATTTTAGCTTTAGTAAAATATTAGGAGATAGAACGATGTTAAACTCGATAAAAATTAGCAAAATACAATTTTTTAACTTAGTGTCATACTAAAAATAATTTAACATCGTACTAGATCGACTAAAATTTTGCGCCATTGTTTTTCTCTTACGTTGTGTTTCGTTTTCGACTTTAAACATTTCTTAGAAGAATTTATTGTAAGTTAGTGACTAGAAAGCTAATTATTGTTTTATACACAAAAGTATAGATTTTTCCCACTGCCCTAAATCGAAAAAATTAAAAATGCATCTCTTAACAAGATTTCAAAATTAAATCTAAATGCCAGTTTTTCAGTGCAGGATTAAAGTTAAAACTGAGTTAACTCGCAAAATTTTGTGGGTTAATCCTGGATTAACTCAACAAATGCTTTTGATATTGAGGCCGTTAGTGCAATAGTGGCCTAACTGCATTTTTCATTATTTTCAGTAAAACAAAAATAAGAAACAGGTTATTTTTAAAAACTTGTAGTTTTCAAACAAAGAAACATAACTTTGATTTTATTTTTGCAATATGCTCAAAAAATAACAGGGTTTTGATTTTTGATTCATAATCCTTCAAAATACCGTTATAAATAATTTTAAAGTCAGATAGGCCACTATTGCATAAAAGAAAAATGTAAAAAAAATAAAAAAATTGAAAATATAGGCCAAAGATTTGTAAATAAAACAAGTTTTTATGGTTTTTTGTATTTTTATTTTATTTATTATTTAAGTTTTTTGGTAATTAAGTTGAAATTTAACATTTTCTTCACTTTCAGAAGTGTTAGGATTCATAAAAACCTTTGCGGTATTTGCAATAGAATTATTATTTCTAAAGATCAGTATTGGGGTATAAAAAGTTTTTAGGTTGAGGCTGCTTGGCTTACACTTGTTGTTTTCGAAATAAAATACTTTGAAATAGAAAAATTTCTTCAAGAGAATAATTAAAAAATATGAAGAAGAGGTCGGTCATAAAATATTGAAGCTCAAGAATCTTGAGCCAGTTAACCTTAAGTCCTTTTCAAAGTGGAAAAAAAGATGTCTTTGATCATTTTCATGACATTGGATGTTTTTTCTTCCGTTGAGCTTATGACTTCTATCCAATTATCGGGGATGTAAATATTTGGATAATATTTTTCTCAAGCAACCCAAAATATTAGTCGCTTTGTAAATATGAATGTCCGCTGACAAGAAACATATGGTTATTCTTATCAACTCTATAGTCCGGCTTAGATTTTATGTACCCGTAATGCACTCACTCACTTCGTTATGGCAGCAACAACTGCAGTATTAACTTTATGAATTTTTTAAACGTCATGGCTTATCGAGGGAGATTATCGGGGAACCCACTTATGTTTAACACATTGCATTGATGCCCCTGTGATCAAATAGTAAAATAATTGACCTAACTTAAAGTTTCAAACATTAAAATCAAATATACGAGCGCAAAAGTGGCCTAAGTGGTAGATAGGCCACTCTTGCACTCAAGCTTTTAATTTGTTTCTGTTTGGCCTAAGTACAAAAGGCCTGTAACTATGGCATGAAGCCGACAATTTAACAAATTTTAATACAGAAATGTGGGTTAGTAGGTACAGATTCAATTTTCGTAATAAACTCAATTTCGATGAAATTGCAGTTAGGCCACTATTGCACTCACGGCCTGATTTAATCTTCCGATTTTTTTAAGTCGTCCTTGACTGAAAAAATAATTCTTGACTTAATTGTAGACAAATCTACTTATTACAGAGTTAACTGACTCTGGTTTAACTCACCACTGAAAAACTGGGCCTTAGAGAATGTAACCAACTGAACTTTAAAAAAAAAAATGCAATCTTACTTTTCTTTATTTGGTTTCTGTTCCTGTTAAAATATGGTCACCTTAATCACCACATCGGATTCGTTATGCTTTCCCTACTCTTAATTCTTTGTATACTTTTTTTTTCGCACACACGCATTATTCTTCTTGGCTACACTAGAGATTTAGATCCAAGCCCGTAGTGATTTAGAACAACAAAAAGAATCCTCAGCCAATTTCATTTGGAAAAGCAATTATTTCCGCTAAGAAAATAAATAAAAAAAAAACGATCCGGACTGTTGATTATGGCCAGTTAGATTCTTTTGTATAGTTGAGTGATGTCTGAAACAAATTCGTTTCTTTGTTATATGAATCTGCAGTTCTATTGCAATCTAACTTGAGTGTTCAGGATTCTTTTGAATAAATCGATTTTATATCTTTTAATTGACTTTGTTTTAATGTTTTCTTTTTGTTTTATATAAATCTAATTTTTTTCTTCTCTTTCTCTCTCTTTGCAGGTAAGTGTCGATAAATAGATTCACAACCTCTCTAACAAATCAGGTTACAAAATCGAAACAACAACAAAAGATAACTATGAACGCATAAATTGTGCGGTTAATTGTGGCTTTTATTATATTATAATATCTTTTAATTGTTGTTAAACGAGGTAAGTCAAATAGCAATAGATATAACAGTACCGATTAAGTCAGCCAGAAGCGGCAATATGGGGACGCGTTAAGACACTGTCTCTATATCGATGATGAGTGTAAGGAGGGTTTGTGTGTGTGTTATGCTGCTGGGGATCGATCTCATGGGAAAATTAATCGTTTTGCGGTTTGGAAAAGAAAAAAAAACGTTTTTCACTTGGAACTTATTTATTTTGTTTTCTTTCTCGCTCTCTTTGCCACACTCTTTGAAATAACCCCGGGCAAATTTTGTTCGAGTTGTTTTTGTTTTACCCTTCAATATCAATTTTCCGGAAAAGGAAGAAAAATGTTTGCTTATGCTTTGGTTTGGTTTTATGGTTATGCGAACTAAATGGAAGCAGCTTGGTCGTTGTCGTCGCGTCGTCGTCTTCAAGGAAGGCAACTTTAACGAAGTCTCAAGGGTCATTCCCAACCCAACATTAAGACTTTCTATTTAGATTAACATTCTCTGTCTCTCTGATGTCAGTGTGTCTCCTATACACACTCATACATACATTCCACAAAAATAAGAATAATATTTTATTTGAATTGAATTAAAAGGATGTGCGATTGCAGAATAAATACACATTTTATCCCTGGAGCATAATGATAAGACTTATTTTGTTTTCTTCTTTTGCTTTCATTCAGTGAGGATTTATTATTTTTTTTCTTGGATTTGGATCGTTTAGTCGAGGGGGGGGGGGTTTCTCCATTTCTTCACCAACCAGCAAAGCCTTGAAAATAAATTAATGTTGTTTTTCGTATTCAGAGAATGTTTCTGCCATTTATCACACCCGTGCTGGCCGCGCTATAAATGCGGATGTTTTTATTGGATTTGAGAATATAGATCTTTTGTGATATACATAGGCTTTGATATGGGTGGGAATGTTTTTATATAGTATTATGGAATCGCTTAGATTAGTTTGTTAAGCTAACAATAAGGAGATGATTATTTACATAATAAATTTGAGTTGGTGGGATTCGTTTTCGACATGGATGTTTTTCTTGCTTTGTTTTTTTTTTTTTTGAAAGAATTGGATTTGTTTACTTAATTGGGTCTTGATAAAGTTCAGGGTTAAACAAGTATAGTTTTGAACTATTGGCAGTAAAGACTTTTAACTTGTAATTATCTGAAATAAATTGAGATTGGTTAACAAAAAGCATTAATTATCTCAAGCCAAAGGAATTCCTCAATAAAACACGGCCAAAGGTGGGACCTTGGCCTTCAAAAGTGATTGTTGTTTATTTTAAGAAATTGTTTCATATATTTTTAGAATACGTAGAGCCGATTTTTCAATCAACAGTTAACTATCAGAGGAATAAATACCATAGCAACAGAAACAAATTTTTGTTTTATTCGAAAAATAAGTTGTCAGAGGTTTAACTGACTTTTGAAAAATTGTCTCTTAGTAGATAAACTGGACGAAAGGATACGGAAAGAGTAACTCAGAAAGATGGACGCATTTTTTTATTGTAAATTGTTAGAAAACATAAAGTTTTTTTTCGAAGAAATGTGACAGCGAAAATTTTAGCTTACAAAATTCTACTTAAATAAAATATAGATAGAACTTTTATCACAAGAGCAAGACATATTTTCAGTTTAACTAAATAGGTTTCAAAACTATTAAATTCCACTTCTGAGTCCTTGGTATCTCTATTTTGTAGCTTGTTTATTTCGAGAGAAAAAATAATCCACAACCAACCTGGAGCGGGCAAATATTCTGTCGATTCAAACACTTCACGTTCAATTACCCTCAACATAAAAAGAAAATTCATTTCGTCCGTTTGTACCTATACACAATACGAATAAAAGGCCAATGTCGAAAGGACCGCGCTAAATCCGCGCAATTTTGGGACAAAATAACTTATGGTTACAATGGACACTGAAATTTTGGAACTCAGTTAGGTAGGAGGAAAGAACAATGAATTTCGTATTTAACATTGTGTCCATAAACATTCCAGTTTCCAGCATATGTGGCTCTCCAAAAACAAAGGTATATCTGTCCAGGGGTTATACGCGCTGACATTCACATTCACTAGATACAAAATCGGAATCTGTAGGATGTGGAAATGCTTATGCTATGCTATTTAACCAGAAATAAAAAAACTAACGTTCGAGATGCGGAAAGATTTATTATGAAAACAAAAAAAAAAATACAACGGAGGAACTTGAATTTTACAATGATATTTATGGAATCCCTGCGGAAGGACATTTGGGGGTGGCAATAAAATTCTCAAAAACTCATGAGCCAAATTGAGGCAAGATGATTTTTTGTATTTTTTATGTTCGGGGAATGTAGGAGAAATTTTAAGTGCGATCTCATTAGAGCGCATTTAGCTCAAGTTGTAAATAATTATTTTAAAATTGTGGATTTCAGTTATTTACATTTTTATGTTTTGAAGGAGTAGAGCAGAAAATTTTATGGATTAAATGAAGGAAAAGCAGATGTAGAATGTTAATAAAGTAGTTTAGTGACGAATAATAGGTTTTTTTTGTGAAAATTAGGAAAAAAACATGTATAAGTATTCTTATCCTTTTATATAAAAAAATGTTTTGGAAATGAGTTTATGTAGCTATTAATTTAATTAAACACTGTGACAATTCGACATAAAAAACTGAAGTGAAGTTTAGTATTTTTAATAATTTTTTGAAGTCAAAAAATGTTTTTTTTTTTAACTTTCTCACTCTTCAATTTTCATGACACGTATAAATTGAAGATAATTTGAACAACGAAAACAAATACCTATACTGAACTCCAAGCAGAGAAATTTTTCTTCTTCAACTTTTCGTCTGTCCAACCAATAGCAATTTTTTTTAGCTTGGATATTAAAAGAAAAAAGGATAGAACAGGGGAAATACTGGAGAAGCGAAGAGGGAAATTGGAATTTGGAAAGTGGATTTTTTGGGATTTTGGCTTTTAGAAATAACAACATCCAAATTTATGTTCAGCAATAAAAGTTCTAAACTTTATATCTATAATTTAAAAAAAAAAACGAAACGATCATTTTGAAAAATGTCGTGATTTTCAATTTTTCAAAAAAAAAAAAAAACTTTAAAAACAATAATTTAGCATTTTATTAAAAATTCCCAAAAGTATTGAATTTTAAAAACAAACAAAGGAGAGAATTTAATAATGAAAGATTTTGTAAAATCAGCTTTTTCAAAATTTTGAGTTAAAACTAATTTTGTAAAAACAGTGTTGATTTAAAAACAAAATAAAAGAATCACGAGTGTCGGTTTGAAAATTTAATCTTGACTAACTAAATACGTTAGGATGGATAGTCAACGAATTCCTTCTTTAATTGTTGCTTTTTGGTCTTTTCCAATTAAATATGTTCCCGTTTAGGACAAAAGATATTACGAAATTTGTTCAGATTTCTAAAACTATATTTAGGGGTCGCGAATATTTAAGAAATAGAAATATTTTGTTTTTAATTCAGCCCTAAGTATATATTATTTTTAGCATTTACCTTTTATTGATGCTCTCGTTCTAAATAAATGTGTATCAGTGAAACCCTTGTGTGCTCCAGAATCCTCTTATACACACTACTGATAAATATCTAAGAAACACAATCCCAAGGAAAGCCTTCAAAATTAAGGACCACCTTAATGTACATAAATGTACATGCATTTATTTGCCAATAAAACACATCCAACATCTAGTTTACTTATCATAACTGTACATCTATTGCATATATTTGTATGCGATTGCCTGTTTTTAAGCTCGGTTTTCGAAGGTTAGTTTTATATAAAGCTTTAACTAAAATAACATTAATTGTGCGTTTAAGCTTGGCAAATCTAATAAGTTCTTATAATTGAACCCCTAAAAATCCCCTATTGAAAATAGAATCAGCAAATGCTAACACACTGTTATTTAATTTAAGATACCTTTTTATAATCCATCATTTAACCAAAATCGGCTCAAATGATGAGAATAAATAAATGTGATGATGATGAGAAATTTAAAACCATTTGATTACTATAAAATTACTAGAAAAATCAAAGAAAAGAGAATGAAAACATCTTAAATTGTTGAAATCTTTTTCGCACTTAAAATTATATTTTACTTGTTGAACTTTACAAAAAATACGCTAAAACTCAAGAGTAGAAAATTATCTCCTTAAAGTAGGAAATATTTTTAATTAAAACTGTAAGATTCTTTAGATTTCTATTGAACTTTACTATTAGATCAAACTTATAAAATAATTTAACTCAACTTCAAAAAATGTTTGAAAGCTTAAAATTTTCGTAGAAGTTGTATTAAGAAATATCTTACTAATTTAAAAGGAGAGCATACAAAGGCTTCACAGATTATTTTTAGTATTGTTAATTTATTTAAAGTGTAGCAAGAATTATAATGTCAATATACAAATGAATAAAATCGGGTGGAACAACGGCTCATGAAGAACCAGGGCCTAGTGACTAACAACTCGCAACCAAGATTCCTGTGTGCGCCTATCAACAGGAATGGAAGGGACCTACAATTTTATGCCGAATCCGAACGGCTAGACGAGAAGAACTTATTCGTGACAAGTGATACTCTTGGAGGATTTGTCAATTCCTCGCAAGAGGCAGTAGCCCTGAAAAAAACTTTCTTTAGTTTTTAGGTGAACAAATGAAGCCCATAAAAAATTCTCATTGATTCAAAAATAATATCGAGTTATTTTCATTAGAATGTGCTCTGGTTGTTAACAATATTTAACAAACAAAAAATAACACAAATTAAACCAACTAAAGATGTTAAAATTATTTCATTATTCTTTTTGTTTCAAACGTGTAAATTTTTTTAAATTACTGAGTCTTATAACAATTACCTAATTATTTGAATCATTGTTAACAAATCTTGTTAAAGTATTCATCGAATGTCTAACTCTTTTCAAATATTGCATATGATATATCTCGGTACTTGGCATATTTTCACTTTTAATTACTGAGAGTATTTATAATTGTTGTTTATGAAAATCTTGATCTATAAAATATTAATCACATTTGTTATCGCATGAACTGCCACACCTCCTTGGTGCAACATTCTAGTTAAATACAACACAAACAAAAATAAACTGTTACGTACAAATAAAATGCAAATATATAATTTAGTTGAAGTGCTAGCCAATTAATTATTTATATTTTATCGCCCAGCGCTCTTATTTTTTTTATTCAATAGGAAATTATTTCATTTTCAAATGAATAACAATTTTTATCGAATTGCACGTTTGTGAACTATCAGTTAAGAGATAAGTTTAATTTTACCTACTCAAAGTACTAGAACAATGGACTTAAAAACTGAGAGACATGGAAAATAATCATGGAAGATTAAAATCAGTAAAGTGCATGTTTGAGTAACAAGGTTCATTTAAATTAACTTTTTATTTTGTTTTGAAAATGCCTCTTTTGTTCTTTGCAGAATACTTTCTAAATTTGTATGTAAGCCTAGTACGCTGCTGATGCGAAACGAAAAATCCCATACAAAAATGACACAACGGAATCATAAACGAATAATTTCTTTCTGCTTTTCGTTTTGCAGTACGCTGTTCAATGAGCGAAATCGATAATTGTAGCAGATTATTTAGAGAAGTCTACAACTCGTTTTTCGCACAGAATTAATTGGCCACTTGACCAGACCATTAATTGTGCGCGGAAAAATGACATTTGAGTGTCATTCGTGTTTGTATTTGTAGCATGGCGAGAGAGATCGAAATTAATCTAAAATTTGACACAAATTTGAAGCTGATTCCCAATACAAAATCCTGGTAGAAGAAATGCAGGAGCTGATACTTTGTTTTTTGTTGCGCCGCGCCGCGCTGTAATTTAAATAATTTGTTAAAGCGATATGTGTACTTAGTACATATTATTTTATTGATTCAGTACACCTTAATTGTACTCAATACATAATCAAACCTACATATCGTCTGTATTCAGAATATACATACATGTAAGTTTTTTTTGCCCGACATTTTTTGTAGAATCATTTCGGTTTTTTAAATTGAAATGTAACCAGTGCAATGCTTCACTCAGTATATGTCAACTGTATTCAGTATATGTCAACTGTACTCAGGACATGCCAACTGTTCTCAGTACATGTCAACTGTACTCAGTACATGTCAACTGTACTCAGTACATGTCAACTGTACTCAGTACATGTCAACTGTACTCAGTACATGTCAACTGTACTCAGTACATGTCAACTGTACTCAGTACATGTCAACTGTACTCAGTACATGTCAACTGTACTCAGTACATGTCAACTGTACTCAGTACATGTCAACTGTACTCAGTACATGTCAACTGTACTCAGTACATGTCAACTGTACTCAGTACATGTCAACAGTACTCAGTACATGTAAACTGTACTAAGTACATGTTAACTGTTCTCAGTAAATAGAGCTCTCGTTAAATCAATATTTAGTATAGAAAATTTAGAAAAAAGTCAGTTTATATTTACATAAGTGTATCGAATATAAAGTCAAGCTTTTTGTAGAACTTTTTCTGTAACAAGATTCCCTAACTTTTAAATCGGTCAATGTAACAATTTTTGTTTATTAGCTTATTAGCAAAACAAAAATTCTCACAGCCAACAAAGTTTAGAAATTTCTTTTGCGAAAGTAATAGCTCTTTCTTTACAAAAAAATACAATTTTATGGTCAACAAGTTTCGCCGAGCAAAATATCGATTTGTCGATATTTTTCCTTATAAAAATAAAAATCGACTACGATATGTCAAATTTAATAATATCGACATTATAAGATCGACTTTAATAATCTCTACAGAATAAATGTCGTATAACAGGTGCTTGAATGGTGATTGAAGGCGATGGGAAACAAGCCAGTGAGAGATTTTTATGGTTGACCTTTTGAAAATCGACATAGTTTTTTTTTTAGAAAAATCCTACTCAACTAAGATTGGTACTTAGTATTGGGACTTTTTATAGTTTTTGATGCATCTTCAGAAACTTACAGACAACATCTACCAAAAAGACTCTTCTTAGAAGTATCCAAAGTCCATCACAGACTATAGCGCCGCATAATTACTTAAAATAACAAAAATACCACACATTCTAAACCAAATTAAAACTAACCCAAACATATACCACATTTTATATTTGTTATTCTGGGCTCACACCTATTGAAAACAAAAATAAATTGTTTATTTCCCAACACACCCACGACCTAAATATTTTAAAAACAAAATCATATAAAATAATTCTTTTACCAAATTAAAAAAAAATTCTTCAATTTATTGATAAAATTATAAACAAAAAATCTGTATTCTATAACCACTAATACCTCTTAAGCGATTGCAAGTTCAGAAAAATATCTTCACACAGAAAATCAAAGGCATATTTTAGTAGTAGGTACGAGGTATATAAAACAAAAATGATATTCCCACGAAACGATTCAAACGCCAAAGATCCTAATGAGATACTAACTAAAATCGATGGTAATTTATGTGGTAAGTTTGCTTTATAAGTGGACTGTTTCTTGGTTCACTTGTAAGTTTTGTTGCACCACCACCATCATCATCATCATCAGCAACAGCAGCAGCAGACGAAGCCGATCAATCTGTATCCGTAAATAGAAAAAACGTGTCTATTACGAGTTAAGTTAAAATTGCGACGCTACGACGACCGATGCTAAGAAAAGAAAAATTATTATAGAATATACTCGTACCTACTGTTGGTTTGGTGGAGTTTTCACATCAACTTCCAACTCCAAATCATTCCTAGCGAAAATTATCACGGAAATTGCTTTACACTTTGTGGGTTTTGTTAGTTTTTTTTGTTGTTGTTGTATCTTCATGTTTTGATGTAAGATATGTTTCTTATATAGAGAACGTGATGTCACTTTAAATGGATAATTCTAGAATGTTCTTCATTGAGGTGAATGGTTTTTGTCCTCGTTTTGTCAAATCAAACTTACCGTGACTTTGAAAATACCCTGAGTGAGGAAACAAAAAATCAAATTCAACAAAGCTTAAAGTATATATCTAAGCTTTATAATTAAATGGGTCATTATACTTGGTCGTAAATGCATATCTAGCAGTTAAATCATATTCACTTGGCAGAACGTTATGCCGAAAATGGCTTAAATACCAACCGAGCTCCGTCAAAGTATTTAGCCCCAAAAAAGCAACGAGATTAAACAATTTTCCGCACAATTTAACTCGGTATTTTTGTTTGTTTATTTCATGCTACCACAAGTCAAAAAAGAAAGATACTGTTTTTCAATTTGAAGTTCCATTCAACTTGTGGAAGTAGCGATAGTTGACACAAAGGTAAACAACATGCAGGACATTTCATTCGAACTTTTTAACATCTCAATTGGATTTGAGAAGCCCTAACAATGACAAACGTCCTTTTGCTGTATACAAATGTATTCCAAAAGTCTTTTACGCACGTATTGTGAGAACGTCCAAATACTCCCTTAGGTAGCAGAGAGGGAATAGAAAAAGAAACAAAGCAATATCCCTTCCCCCGCGACCACTTTGGCGCTAGACAAACAATTTCGAGCAACAAAAACAAACACACAAAAAATCCAACTATTTTCCAAATAAAAACATTGTTGCGGGGGAATTACCTCTTGGGATTTTATGTGATGGTTGGAATAAATAAAAGACCAAGATGCTTTTATAAGGCTTAAGGAAACAGTGGTTTTTGAATGTACATATACATATCTGCACAGCCGATACGAGCATAGAGATTCGATTCACTTGGGGAATTGGATTTTAGATATCATCACGTAAACGTGCTTCTCGCTGATAAAACTATATTTCTTATTTTGCCTATAGGGTATTGTAGAGTAATAGAAATTGATATTGTTGCTTTTGGGGGTGGAATCACATTACGAGAAAATTCCTTAAGTTACTATTAGGACTGTATGTGTAAAACATTGAATGTTCATATGCATTTTGATTGTATTTATTTACCATAAACTTGTCGTTATAAATACAAAACGAAGTATGTTATCATTGGTTTCCTGAATTATGCACTAGATATGAAATGGTTAAAATTCAAGGTCAATTGAAGCTCTTTTGACACAATTCCGAAATCAAATGTATTTGTTAGAATCGAACAACATCATGAATTTTTATTACTTATTAAATTTACTGAGTAGATTTGATTGGGGGGGTTCTAGCTCTTTTCCATTTAATTGGCGCCCGGGTGAAAACTCTATAATCATTGAGATAAATAAAAATCCTAGCTCATTGTTTTTTTTTTGCACACAGTGTTTAATGCTTTCAAGTTCATAACATTTACTAGTATTGCCTACTGGCCGAAATTCGACCACCAAAAACTCACTTTCACAGACTCTAGAGTCAAACAATTTGTTTGAAAATTAAATCACAAATTACTTTTTTTAGTTTTACTTTTGTTTAATATGCACAGTGATCGGCAGTGCAAAACCAAAAATGGCCCACAGTGTGTTAATGCGTGTCTCAGGTATATTCTTCACATCTCCGCACCTATGTCTTTCCAACCATATACAATTTATCGAAATCGGTTGGATACTTTTTGAGCATATGGTACCACAAACTTTTTTTTAATGCTATTTATATATACAGGGTGTCCCGTAAGTAATGGATAACCCTGAAATGCCGCATAGTAGACTTTATGACCGTCCTGAAAACTGATAAAAAAAAGTTCTATCCCAACCACAAGAAAAGTTATATGCATTTTTTTGTTCAGTGCATTATTTTTTTTCTTACTTTACATTTTTGAATACCACGACTACAAGTGAATGAGTTCCATCATTTTTTTTTTGCAAGAATATTTTACATTACTTGTGCCAACACATTAGTAGAAGAAAATTATTATAACTGTTGGACTTCTTAGAAAAAAAAATTATTTAACATTGAATTTCAATGCAAAATGTGAAAACAAATAATTTTTGAAAAAGTTAAATCATAGCTGGTATAAAAAAAATGCATGAATAACTGAGTGGCCAACTATTTTAAAAATATGCGCGTTAAATGCAGATTTCAAAATGGTATTACTTATTATTATATCTAGAGTCAATAGCAAGTTATTGGTAAAAATCTGCAATACTAGAGTAAATTTAGCAAAAACAAAAGTTTTCAAAATTAGCACAGTAAACTTGAAAATAATACCAAGCGTTTAACATAGCAGATTTTTGATTTATTGGCTGTTTCTACGATGTTGTCCTAATGATAAATCCAAGCTTTCAAATTCTAGGGCCGAATGCATTATTGATAAAAATGTCAAAAAAGTGCAAAAAACGGTTACATTTTCGAGCTTGTTTTGAATTTTACCTGTTCTATTGGGCTTTAACAAACCCATCAAATATTTTGTTGGTTGCTATTAGTTTATTTGTTATTTTCTCTAAACAAAAAGTTTTTGAGCCAGCTTTTAATCACATGATCACTTAGTTAGAAAACAAAAACAAAAATAGATAATTTTTTAATTTTTTTTTATTTAAAGCAAATGCTCAAACTGTTTTCCACCCACTCTTATACAGGTTCTGCACCTCCGAATAAATGAACGTCTTAGTGAACGTGCAAGGTTTTGCTCAGAAATTTGTAATGCAGCTGCCTCCACACGATTTCTTAGCTCCTCTAAAGACCTGATCGGCTTGCTGTATACGATTTCCTTAATGCATCCCCAATACAAAAAAAAAATCAAGTGGATTTAGGTCTGGTGAACGGGGTGGCCATAAAATTGGTCCCAGACGTCCTATCCATCTGCCTGGATATCTGGCATTTAAATATGCCCGCACAGGCACAGCATAGTGTGCTGGACAACCATCATTTTGAAGCCAATGGGATTCCTTTAGTTCTTGAGGCACTTCTTCCAGCAAGGTTGGGAGATCATTTTGGAGGAACTCCAAATAACCTTGGCCAGTTAAAATCCCCGGCAACTCAAAGGGTCCAATTATTTTCCCATTGAGAATCCCAGTCCAATAGTTTATTTTGAATTGGTACTGGGACCTGTCTTCCCTCATGATGTTTGGGTTTTGTAGTGCCCAGAAGTGGAGATTATGGAGATTAGTGTAGCCATCTCTTTTAAATGTCGACTCATCGCTCCAAAGAATTTTGTCAAAAAACTGCGGATCTTCTTCAATTTTCATTATCATTTGTCGACAAAAACTCATTTTCGTTTCAAAATCTTGCGGCTGGAGAGTTTGCAGCCGTGTTAGGTGAAAGGGATGATATTTATATTTACTTAGCACATTATGCGCAGTCGTCTTTCCGATCCCAGTGCGTCGTGCTATTGCTCGGATTGATACTGTAGGATCTCGGTCAAGTTCCGCAAGCACTAAGTCTTCGGTATCTCCTCGAGGGGGTCGTCCCACGCCAGCACCACCAACACCACTACCAGGCAGCCTTCCTTCCGAGAAACAGCTATGGACTCTAATAAACACTCGATAATCCGGGTGACGTGCGTTAGGGTACCTTTCCTTATACAGAGTCGCAGCTTCGTTTGCGTTGCCTCTGCACTCTCCATAAATGAAATGCATGTTTGCATATTCTTGTGCAGAATACAGAATACGTGGCATCGAAAAAGTTCAATCAAACGTCTTAATTATCAAAAAGCAGGTTCAGGAAAACAGCTATTTAGACCGTTAATTTTTCTGAAGAATGAACAATAAAAACGATATAAATAAGTGTTCGTCGTGGTCTTAATCTTATGAATTAAGATCAAATTACAAAAACTTTAATTCAAAATTTAAAAAACTTACGATTTTATGCGTTCTCACTTTCTCAGGATCTTACAATTTACTATTAAAAAAACACAATTAAAATTGAATCAGAAGACTTTTTGTTTGGAGAAAATAACAAATAAAAAATAGCAACCAACAAAATATTTGATGGGTTTGTTAAAGCCCAATAGAACAGGTAAAATTCAAAACAAGCTCGAAAATGTAACCGTTTTTTGCACTTTTTTGACATTTTTATCAATAATGCATTCGGCCCTAGAAGTTGAAAGCTTGGATTTATCATTAGGACAACATCGTAGAAACAGCCAATAAATCAAAAATCTGCTATGTTAAACGCTTGGTATTATTTTCAAGTTTACTGTGCTAATTTTGAAAACTTTTGTTTTTGCTGAATTTACTCTAGTATTGCAGATTTTTACCAATAACTTGCTATTGACTCTAGATATAATAATAAGTAATACCATTTTGAAATCTGCATTTAACGCGCATATTTTTAAAATAGTTGGCCACTCAGTTATTCATGCATTTTGTTTATACCAGCTATGATTTAACTTTTTCAAAAATTATTTGTTTTCACATTTTGCATTGAAATTCAATGTTAAATAATTTTTTTCTCTAAGAAGTCCAACAGTTATAATAATTTTCTTCTACTTATGTGTTGGCACAAGTAATGTAAAATATTCCTGCAAAAAAAAAAAAATGATGGAACTCATTCACTTGTAGTCGTGGTATTCAAAAATGTAAAGTAAGAAAAAAAATAATGCACTGAACAAAAAAATGCATATAACTTTTCTTGTGGTTGGGATAAAACTTTTTTTTATCAGTTTTCAGGACGGTCATAAAGTCTACTATGCGGCATTTCAGGGTTATCCATTACTTACGGGACACCCTGTACATGTACTAACGAGATGAAACACTTCTGTGACCATTAATTTCATTTTGTTTGAATAAATTTGCCAGTTTCTTTATCATCTATCTACTGTTATTTATTCTGGTTTACTATTTACTTCTAGTTGTACTTTTTTTTTAAATTCTCTAGTATCAATTAGGTATTATTGTTGTACAATAACAACTCTCTATCGTAACTATATTATTTCACCTAGCATGAGTTTCACAATTTTCAATTAGACCACTCTCCGTGAAATTCAATGTGATACACAGACAATAACCAATGAACAAGGGAATCGTTTAATGTAGGTGCATTGGAACGTTTGAACTTTGAATCAACTAAAGAAACAATTTTTTTTTTCTAATTTTTTATTCAAACAACGAAAACGATGAGACATTAGAAATTAAATGAACAAAGCGAAAATCAAAAATGTCACAGGTCGAACCTTGACTCTGACTGAGAGAGAGAAGAGTTGTTGTTTAATGAATAGATTGTGTCTGTGCGCGGTATAAATATAGCCACCCCCTTTGGGATTGCAGTTGTTTTATTATCATAGAACAGTTGAATGAACAAGTGAGTTGATGCTTTCAAATGATTTGACGACGACGACACGGTCACGAATTCGACTGATGATGACAACGACGATGACTTTTGTCATAACTTGACCAATGGACCGTGTTGAGTAAAGTAGTTGTGTTCTATGATTCATTTGTCAGGGGGCAAAGCTATCTTTGAAATATTTATGCAGACATACTGTTATTTGTATTCCATATTCAAACAATATCACAAAAAAAGCACTTCTTCAATATCACACAGACTTAGTAATTGATTTAGTTTTTTTTCGTGTCTTTTGTACATCGAATTGAGTAAAGCGTACATTTTTATTGTGTTTACTTTTTTTTAAAATGTGTTACTGTTCCTGGTCGATGACTTGAAACGTATAGTCGGGGTGATAATGTTACAAAAATTTTAGTTGTGAATTTACAACATATCGATTTGCACCTAATTTTTTAATGAATTAAGAAAGATTTGTTCATAAGGATAAGAAGTGTAATGTAAATGCGTTGGAACGATTTAAAGCCAACTAAAAAAAAAGTGGATTACGGTACTCTACTTTTGCACTCACTCTTAGCCTCGATTACGCTCCAATCGTATTTCGTGTTGATTTAAAATGTTATCTTGTTAAAATGACACCTAATTCCATTTGAATCAATGTGATCTTCATATTTAAATTACGATAAAGAAAAAAATATATGATTTGCATTTGTAAGGTTTGATTTAAATTTTATTTTATTAGCTTAACATTTTGTTTTGTTATTTTTATCAAAGAAACTTAAGAAGTTGATTCGTTTTAATTTTAAAATGTATTAAGTTTTATTTAGTTTGAAAATTATATTTTACGTATTTGGATTGTCTATGATTCGAACATGGGTTCTTTCAATTGTCAGCTTCCACAAGGCCAATTTGCAATTCGAGATATTAAATATATTCATGACTTTCATTATTTACCGTCAATTATTCAAAATTTTAACACGATTCAACATAATTATCAACAATGCTTTATTTTGGGCCAAAACAATTTAGTATTGATTTTACGCGAACCAATTTTGTTTGAAATTGAAGAACGTACAAAACACCCACAATTAAAACAAGAATCAAGAGTAAACGTATCAATAAAGAATAATCATTTTGAATTAACTATAAGATATTTTATTTCAACACGATACAATGTTGATTTTACATGAATCATTACTGTTTTAACATGATCTCCATTTAAATTGAAATCAAAGTATGCTTTTTTAAATGTTAAATCAATTGAACATTCCTACTAAATCATTTAAATTGTTAAAAATTTAGAAATGAAATAAGGTAAAACCACATCATTGTCAAAACTACAATTTGTCATTTTGATTTAACGATGTTTTGTTTTCTCTGTGATGAGCTTGTATTTATAAAATTAAATCCGAGATGACTGCTATACCACCACTATAAAGCCGCGGAAACCACCATTGAAAAACGATCTGCAATCATCACCCTTCTTTAAAAACGAAAATCAGAGCGGGAAGTTGCTTCGCAGTTAAAAATATCAAAGGGCTATGTTCAACGTACAACGGAAGTCGTGAGGATAAACTACGGTCAGAACGGCCTAGAGCTACAAAAAAACTTGAGGATTTACTAATAGGGACAACTAGCAAAGGAAGTAGGCGAAAAACCCGAAATACGTGCCGAAGTAAATCAGACACGGAGTAAGGTGCTGTCCATAACAACGGTCAAACGGAGGCTAAGAGATGCTGGACTATTTGGCGAGTTGCTTGCCGAAAACCCCTTCTTCGACCCCAAAATAACCTGACACGATTAGATTGGGCCAAAAGGCATATAGACTAGACCCAAAAATTTTTTTAACAGAGTCTTATGGAGCGACGAATCCAAGTTCGAGGTATTTGGATCCCAACGAAAAGTTTTCGTTCGATGCAGTGCTGAACAGAAAATGCCGCCGGACTGTCCAGTTCTATGATGAGCTGGGGATGTTTTCCTTCAAGTGGAGTGGGATACCTGACTCGGGTGCCTGGAAAAATAAACAAGGAGGCGTATTAAACGATATTAGAAGAAAGTGCTGTTCCCTTTTGGCCTTAGATTGATTGTGAAGGATTCGTACTTCAGCAAGACAACGACCACAAACACACTTCAAAACTTTGTCAGGAATACCACAATCAAAACCAGGATAAAGAAATATTAAAAAATATGACACGGCCGCCACAATCACCAGATATTAACCCTATAGGGCTGTTGTAGGAGGAGCTTGATAGAAGGGTCCGCGATCAATGCCCATCATCGGAATCTGCGTTATGGAATACAATACTGGATTGCTGGAACAACATATCACAAGAAACAATAGAAATATTTCCCTCCTTACTTTGGTTTTATATTATGTTCCCCATTGATTTTGCATGTTTATTTTTCTACTAAAAAGTTGTTTTCGATGTTAGAATTTGGTTCCCCTTCGAAAACAGAGGGTGGACTCAAACTTTTGTCCTGCAGTGTATATTATATTTAATTTGTGAAATGAGCAACTTACTAGTTGGAATTAATTTTTTTAATGGCTCGCATAGAATTTTCTACTTTATAAGTCTTCATGGTCTTATTTTAGACCGGTCATTGTTTTATGTCACAAAATGTATTTTTCTTTATTCAAGCAATATCAATGAATTGTGAATGCTTGTTCATGACACGTATACAACCCAAAGTTAATTGAATACTGTTCATTTTATAAAACATGCGCTGCCGAACAAAATGAAGTAATTTAGTTTTCGTGTTATGTTTAGTTAGTAAAATGGACAACACAAATATTGTTGTTTTTTTTTTTCATATTTTTGTTTGTGTATCGAACTTCAAAAAAAGGGACTTTGGCAAATGGTTGAAAGGGAATATTTTAGTAGATTCATGTGTTGTGTAGTACGGTTTAGTGATGTTTTCGCTTAGTTGGGTTTTATCATGGCATATAAATGATTCCCAAAGGTTATTATATTGTAGAGGACTTATAGTTCGAAAGACCCTAATAATTTACATTACCAATTTCTGGATAACAGTAATATTGAAAGGAGTATTTGAAAAAAGGTTTGAGTGAATGGTAGAGAAAGTATACGTTATTTCATTTCACATTTAAAAGGAAAACAAAGAGCTATAAGAATCATAATTCTTGATGTTAAAAACTTTCAATTTTTGACTCTTTTAAGTTATTGTATGGTCTGTCCCTTTTATAGACCGTATAATTTCTTTTAAAATAATGTCTGCTTAGCTCTAATTCTTTTTAATTAACTGCCGACCTGGAAAGATTAGATATATCAAGGTATTAAATATTTTGTCGGCATTTTTTGTCTGAAAGATTAATTAGAAATCTTTGACGATTTGAACACAATTTTTGGTTGTTCTTTTTATTTAAGTATTTTCTTTGAGTTAATTTTGTGTGGATATTTTTTTAAAAGTTGTTTTTAAGATAAAACAGTTTGAACATTTAAATTTTGGAAAAAATCTTTGAAAATGGCAACACTGTTTCTAGTGAAATTTAATTTGCCACCTGACAGATGACTTCACTTACTGCCCGAGCAGAATGAAGTCGCTGTAGCGGTCGCTTGTCGCACTGTCAAAGGTAAAATATACGAAAACAATACACAGCGCCACAATGAGAAGCTGTAGCTGCAGCGATCGCTGTCGCCAAAGTTGAATAATTTTCAACTTTCTGCTTTTAGTCGCGCTACTTTTTGACATATCTGTGGGTCTGTTCAAAACACTGTATGTAAACTAGACATTGGGTTCGTTCAACACATTGAGTTATTTTTTCGTGTTTATTATGAACTGAAATTTGGGAAAAATTGGTTTCGATAGCAATGATTGTAGAAAAATAGCATTTGAATAAAGTCTTATTATTAATAATTTGAGTATGTTGTCACTGACCCCAAAATTGCACAACTTTGAGAACTCAATTTTAAAATTGCGCAGTGTTAACGCTACAAGTTAAAAGTGAGACAATTTTGTATGAAAGCTCCAATGGGCTTGGATGAAAAAAAAAAAAACAAATAAACAAATTCTTCACATTTATAAAACTGATGGAATTTTTCTAGATACTGTTGTCCTTTTCTCCTTCAAATTTTGTATCTGTCAAGGGCAAGGTTTAACTACATAGACCTACTTTTTCCAAAAAGTGCCAAAGTGAGAAATAAACATGTATGCTAAAGACACCTGTTTGCAGAAAAACATGCGAAAATTGTTCTGACAGATAATTTTAGTCACCACGATTTTAAATTTTTTTTGGCAAGCAAGTGTCTTTATATTAGATATTTTTTGCACGTTTGAACTTTTTGCAAAATGAACACAAAAGAGTGCCGCAACTGGAACTGAGGCCATAGCTGAAAAAGCTATCAAATAGTATCGTGCGTGCTATTTTTCATGTGCCCACAATGCAGCTGCACAAAATATTATTTCTTTTTAAAAGTTCAATAAAATATTCTGTGTTGTGCTCTGCCATGTTGAATTTTGTTTGTTTGTTTTCTGTTGTGTCAAATACCGGCATACTTTGTGTTTTATTTATTAGAAGAGAAACACGATAGTCTCGCATTTGTAATAGAAATGAAAACAACATGCAACATATGGAACACGCCTTGTAAAAATTAGAATTCCAAACATCTGAACGAACCCAAACAAATCTAAATGTCAAAAAAAAACGTTCTTTCTGCACTACACCATTGTAGACGACCTTTGCGACCTAGTGAGCGATTTTAATGACAGCTTGTGCCACAGCGATTTTTACCGTGACCAGCGACTTGCATTGTGTTCAAGGGGTTAGACGTTGGAACCACTTTATCACTTTATTTCCGATAAATACGACGCTAGCTGTTGCAGAAAATAGTTGTTGTACAAAATTGGGCTTTCAAATTAAATTTTATTCGATGCTTTGACATCAAAAACTAGAACCAAATAAACACCTTTCATTTATTAATTTGTTTATTCTTCATTCTTGAGATTGTCTTTAATAAACATGGTTTTAGTCGGTATAAAGGGCTAAAATTGAGAGTCATGCAGAGAAAAATATTCATTTAATTGTTTAAGGGCCAATTTTTCAATAGTCAGATAAGCAGTCAGTTAATATTTAATCCTCAGATAGAGCAAAAATCTATTATTTAATGGGCAGATATAACTTATTCCTAGGAATAGGAACAGTAAATGTATCTCATTGAGAATTCAGATAAAGTTATTCTTAGGAATAAATATTTTCAAAGCCAAACATTACTGTTTGTCAACAATACTTTGAAATTAATGTTAAATAAAATTAAAATTACTTTAGAATTGTTCGATATACAAAAACAAATGTATCAAAAACATCCTACAAATATGAGTGAAAGTGACATTCATTTTATAATATTCTATAGATTATGTTTTCTCAATTGAAAAATTCATTTTTGCTATCCGGCTGTTTAAGAGCCATATAACTTTATTCTTCCAGTAAATAACTGACTACTGACTCTTTAACTGACTATTGAAAAATCGGCTCTAAGTCCACTGCAAATATATTCACTATTTTCTAATAAATTCAATTCATGTGGATTTCCTTAACTCACAAAAAACAAACCAGGCTAAATATTTGATTTAAAAAAAATTAATATCGCATAAAAATAACAAAAATGATCTCAACCTAAAAAACAATCTCCATCTACCATCGCAAATGTATTCTAAATAAATATCAAGCTCCAATTATTTTCTGCGCGTAACTGCTGCATGGCTATTTCATTACAATGGCCAGTGGGGATGATGATGGTTAGGTACTCGGTTGGCGATAATTATCATGGAGGACAAATAGTAAAACCTTGAATTGCAAACAAAACAAAGTAGAATGAAAAGTAAAAAAAAATTAATAATCATATCTTTCTAATTGTTTTTTTAATTATTCAAGTCCAATTTTGTTGTGTTTTCAGGGAATTTAAATGTTTAAGTCATTTTATTGTTTTTTTTTTTTATTTTGTTAAATTTTTTTTGTATGTTAGTTTTTTCTTCAGTGCTAACGGATTTTATGAGAATTTTTTATATTTGAATTTTTTCTTTCGATTTTACATAATTGTTATCAATCGAAAAAATAAAATAAATAAATTTTAAGCCACCGAGTAAATTTATTCAAGTACGCACAGAACATACTAATTTTATTGCTTAGTTCCCACGCAAATTGACAGCCTTCATAACTATGACTTGTATTTTCTTAAATAAAACATTTCCCTTAGCAAAACTATTTTTCTTATCGGTTCTGGTAAAGCCTTGGAAAAAAAGTTAGAGAGTTGTTTTATAGATTTTTGTGGTTAAATGCCAAAACCTATTAAATATAGATTATTTCATTCCAGCGGAAACTCAGATTTGTTTTGCAAAAAAATATCAAACAATGTAAAAAAAAAACACATAGTGCGAACAAAATCATGTTTGTGGTTTGTTTAAGCATATCAAAAATAATCATAAATGAGAATACGACTTTTTTTAATTACTTGGGAAAGTTACATAACAGTTAAGCAGAACTTATATCGGCCATTTAGTTTTTATCGCAATAGTTTATGCTAACATCGCAAAAATAACTTCTTTTGCTTTGTATTCACTCATATTGCTAAACGATAATATTAGGTTTCTTCTTTTGCATTTTCGAAAAAAAATTTATCATACAAATTTTAATCTCCTCAAATGAAGATTTAAAATAAATCACATTTCAATATTCTTGAAAAAATTGGTTTGTCAAAACAAACATACTTTTTTTTTGGAGTACACTCGTGGAACTAACCCATTTGAACGCCATTTTCTTTAGTTGACAGATAGAAGTGTAAACAAAAAAACATCTATCGCACTTCCACTTCATATCAAAAAATGAAACACCTTTTGAATATTTTGTCATAGTCCTCTTTTTAATATTGTTTTGCCGTGGAAACACCACAAAGTTTTATTTAATCTAAACTAAGATACAACTTCGGTGGAAACATAGTATAAGGGTGAAAGTTTCTTCGCTGTGTCGTTTTATCAAGAGATCTTTCATTTTTGTATTACTTCCTTTTGAATTTATTTCCCATTCAAAAATGGTTTCACAATTCGAACTGGCTTATAGAGAGAGCGTAAAAATCATCATTTTGTGAGGATATGTCATGTGAGCACCTATGCAGCTGTCACTTTTGAGTTTGACAGATTCGTAAAGACTTCGATATCTCAAATATGAGACGTCATTTAAATTTTGAAAGCTGCTTTCAAAGTAAATCTTCTTTTTGTGCAGTGAAAACACCACATAGATTTATTAAATCTAAAATGATATAAAGCTTCGGTGAACATATATGTAGCTAAAGACCCCCGAATTACCTTGATGAATGTCTGCCTAAAAATACAGACGAATTAAAGATCTAAAGAAAAACACATGTATGTTTTTTGTTTTTTTTTTTTGTTATTACTTTTCATTTTTATGACGTGACAAATATACATACATACTTCATTTTAAAATTACCAAACTTCATAATTTAAATCTTATTCTTAACTATTTCTTAATAAATTTTTTTTCTTTTTATTTCAGGTAAGTGTCAAAGATTTTCTCTTCTTTCTTCATCTCTGAAAACTCGCGCGCCGGTAAGCTTGCATATAAAAAACAAATCTTAATTTCAGTCTTAAGCAAGTATTGACCTTGAACTTTTTAACCCTGATGTCGGAGAATAATGCAAGGTGGATACAAATATAAGTGTAAACAAGTCCATAAAAAAAACTGTAAACTTGTCTTAATGCCTCAAACAATAACCACACTTGCACTTAGGTACACTTAGGTTATCCACTCCTCATAATGCATCCCATAAGTAATAAAAAAGAAAAACACATCAGTCAAACATTAACTAGGTATTTGATGTTAACTTCTTTAATGAGTTGAAGTGTTGATGAACTTTAACAGTTGCTAATTAATTAAAAGAAAAGAAATTTAAAAAAAAAGAAAAAAACATTGACGTACTGCAACATAGATGAAAAGTATTGAATATAACTCAAAAGATATCTGGGAAATCAAAAGGTTATTTATCAAAGTTTTTTCAAATCAATATATCGTTTTGCAAAGGTGGCGGGCCATACCTATTATACTGGTCGTTTGTTTTAATCATCCACTCTCCTACTCACAACCAGAAATGAAGAATGTCTTCATTAATGCTTCTATGTCATAAATAAGATACAACGGTGTTTTGTTTATAGAGGTGGGTCATGCATTAATGCATGACATTTTGCAACAACACCTAACATGCCACCATATATAGGTATATCAGAAAAAAACAAGGTCGTACATTCAGGGTGTGAAAAGCGTGTAGAGCTCACAGGCACTCGGATATTTATAGTTAAATCTTAATTTTGATTATTTTTCTTTAAATTTATCTATTTAAGGTTGATACTATTTAATTGTGCAAATAATAACGTACAATTTTGTGTTCATTTACCATTTTTTTTACTCAAGCCTAGTACATACTTGTGAAACATGTCGTGTTTCCATATAAAAATCGCTTTTTTGTTCACCCGTCAACGTGCTCGTGAAGTCGAGTGGAGAACAAAGTGGAGAGTTTTCGTTGACGGGCGATGAACCAATTCGTCGGCAAAATGTACGGGAAAATCTTTCGAAGTTTTTGACAGTTCTGTGCTAGGCATTGTGGTTTCGAACGTCAAACGTTCACCCCACATTCACAATTTTGTGCCAACAAGAAATGTCAAAAAATTTACTTTCTCCACAGGCGATTGCTCATTTCACGAGTAGGAAATTTGTACTAGGCGTAAGGCCGTGTGTCAATTCAGTTACAAAGTGCGTTAAATTTTGACACTAGAGATGTGGAAATGTCAGGTAGAAACTTCATAAATATTTCTATTAATAATATTTTTGTATTCAAAAGTTTAACGCAACTACCTTAGCTAGACGCAAAGCCTTGTAAAATGTATTCTTCTATTTGTTATCATTTTTAAATATCATTATAAATAAGTCCTCTTCGCCACTCAACTCATATATCTATAGGTAACGTTAAAACAAAATGTGTAAACCGCTTTCGTCGGCAAAATGTACGGGAAAATCTTTCGAAGTTTTTGACAGTTCTGTGCTAGGCATTGTGGTTTCGAACGTCAAACGTTCACCACACATTCACAATTGTGTGCCAACAAGAAATGTCAAAAAATTCACTTTCTCCACAGGCGATTGCTCATTTCACGAGTAGGAAATTTGTACTAGGCGTAAGGCCGTGTGTCAATTCAGTTACAAAGTGCGTTCAATTTTGACACTAGAGATGTGGAAATGTCAGGTAGAAACTACATAAATATTTCTATTAATAATATTTTTGAATTCAAAAGTTTAACGCAACTACCTTAGCTAGACGCAAAGCCTTGTAAAATGTATTCTTCTATTTGTTATCATTTTTAAATATCATTATAAATAAGTCCTCTTCGCCACTCAACTCATATATCTATAGGTAACGTTAAAACAAAATGTGTAAACCGCTTTGAATTTAGTTTTTACTTAAGGGCGCTGTACCAACGGTCAATGCGGCCCTGAGAGTAAAAAAAAAAACGGACAGGTTAACAACAGTTGTTGAAGCTGTTGCATTTTGTTTTTTTTTTTTTTCTTGTTCGAAAAACAAGTATCTGCTAGATAACTATTCAACTAATTGGCGCATTTACATAAAAACTATTTTCATCTAATTGCAATTGTTCGGATGACGCCTTTACGCTTTGTTATTGTTTTTATTTGCAATGTATAAGTGTAACTGTAGGTATATCTATGTACATATTATATAGCTGTGCGCGCGTTATTGGCTTGGTTCTTGACGTAAATCCCGGATGCCCGAAGATTTAAATAAACTCTTTTTTGTTGATTTAATTATGTTTTTTTTTTTTTTTTTGTATTTTCTTGTTTTTGCAGGTGATAATCATTCCCTGAATAATTTTAAAATTGGCATTGATTTTAAAAGAAAATATACCTACATATAATTATTTGAAAACATCGAAATTATGAAGTTTTAGAACTTGTTTATTCATACATGCGGTCGGTCTCAGTGGACATGTAAGGACAGTGTCCAGTTTACACAACTGACAAAATGTCATTATTTCCTCTATATTTTAGTCCGAATTTACACGAGGGATGAATTGTCATGATTTCTGTCATTCATGAATTACGAAGTGTCATTATTTTTGCCATAAAGTTAAAATTTGTGTTCATGACACAAATAATTGGGTTTTTGTAACCAAATTTACCATTTACCAAATTTAATTTAAGAAAAGTTTATTGAGCATTACTATTTCTGTTATGTAATATGGAATTTTCACCAAGTCTAACAAACTTATTTTTTTTCAATATGGATTTTGACAGCTAATTTTGAAAATTTGTAAGACAGAACAGAACTAATCTTTCTCTCACTTTGCTGTTTTGACACATTTTTCTAAAAAAAATCTGACCTAGAATTTATGAAATTAAAAAAAGAGACAAAAATGATGAAACGTCGAACAGAACCTTGAACTTAATTTCGAAGAATTACTTCAGAAAGAACTAATTTTCTGAAATTTGTAAAAATTTCCAAACAGACCTAGTCTCTCTCACTTTGATGTTTTGACAGTTCGTACATATTATATTAAACAAAATATCAAACAAACCTAAAATAAATGAGACAAAAAGAAAATGTTGAACCGAAAATTGAACTGAATTTCGAAAATTGGATAACATTTCGATTTTGTGACGTTTACGTGTTGGCATTAACACTTTACTGAACGAAAAAAAAAAAACTATTTTAATGAAGCATGGATATTTAGTTTTTATTTTGTACGCTTGCCACAAAGCTGAAAGGTTATAGTGGTGGCGTTTTGTGAACTGCGTAATAGTGTTGCCCTTTTTTGCTTCGATGACTTTGCTAAGTTCGGATGTCGTTTTTTTGGACAACTCTATCTGAACTTGCAAAAAAATACGGCTATTACTAATATACAGAAGAAACTGTTTAAACAGTAACAGGTAAACTCTGGCCCTTATTGCGAGTGTCGTTCAACGTTCGATGCGACAAAAGTCGAAAACACCAAAAAGTTTGGTAAGTTAAAACTGCTGCAAAAAGCTATTCGGATAGATGTATGTTTTTGTGATCCTTTGTAAAAACTAAATCTGATGCAACCATATATTAAGATATTTCGAATTTGCGACGATCCTCTTTCGACAAAAGTCGTTCATCGATAAGCTAACGACACTCACAATAAGGGCCTGTATTTCTAGCAAATAGGATGTGGTAAACTTCAACGAGGGTAGACTCCATTTTATGTATACACACGAGGGTTGACTCCTTTTTATGTATACACGTCTCGCAAAACGATACAAAAAAAATATATTATAATTGCCAGTGGTAAAATTAGCCAAAACTCATTTAATTGAGCTTCCATAAATACAAGCAAGAAAAACTACCTTATATGCCATTAGCTATATGTATGAAGTATGATGGAATTCTACGCGGGGACATTTTGTTTGCAAAACAAAATTAAGTAAATCGTCATCTGTCAATATACAAAATGTAAACTACAATGAACTTGTTTATTGGTCTGACGTCTGTTAAGTCAAAAATAAACACTTGACAGACAATAATAATCTTATGTCATGCTTTGTTTTTATTTTGATCTCGTATCGAAAGAAACATGTTTTAACCACCATATACAAAAAAAAAAAATAAATCGGGTGGCACAACGGCTCATGAAGAACCAGGGCCTAGTGACTAACAACTCGCAACCATTCCTGTGTGCGCCTTTCGACAGGAATGGAAGGGACCTACAATTTTATGCCGAATCCGAACGGCTAGACGAGAAGCACTTATTCGTGACAAGTGATACTCTTGGAGGATTTGTCAATTCCTCGCAAGAGGCAGTAGTCCTGAAAAAAAACTTTTTAGTTTTTTAGGTGGACGAGGCTGGGAAGCGATCCCAGACCTCCAGCGTGACAGTCGAACGCACTAACCATTACGCTACGGGCTACAACCACCATATACAGGGTGTCCCATTAACAATGGTCCAAACTGAAATTGGTTATAGGCCAGGTGATGAACTATCTTAATTTGGTAACTTTTCCATACCGAATCATAGCGGTTCTCGAGTAACGGCTATTTTTTGAAATTTGAAAAAACTCTAACTTTGAACCAGTTTTTTGCTCACCCTGTCCGTAATTGATTTTTGTTTTTTTACAAATTTTGCATTAAAAAATTCACTTATAATTTCACTAACTTTACTGAGTAAAATATTTTTAATTGGCATCACCATTTGCCTACAAATCATTAGATAATATTGAACTTTGCCGAAATTAAGTTTTGACCTCAATCTTCTGATGAGCCCCCTGAATAAAATTCGTATGGCTCAATACAGGTTTTATATTTCAAAAATTGCCTATTTTTCTGTAGTTTCAAAAAAAGTATTAAACTTGCCAAAGCTATGTTTAAATAGACAGTTATAACCGTTTGAACCCAATCAAACAGGTTCAAAATCAAACAAAAATAAAACATTTTTTTTCAAATATTTCGATAAAATTAGAATTTCACTTCAAATATAACTCCGAAAGAGCTGAATTTTGGTGGAGATCTTCGTTTTGATGTCTTACGCATTTCTTAACAAATACCTTAAATTTTGACAAGGACTTTTAATTTTCTGTGGTGAAAGCGTATAAATCCAGTATTTTTGAAAATTTTTCGAAAACCATCAGGTTTTTTAAGAAGTGTCTTTGGAAAACTTGTAGCTTATAGCCTTCTAAAAAAAACCATAAGGATACATTTTTCCGTTAGACCATTTAATTTTAAGACAAATGTGCGCAAATGCAACAGTGTGGAAAATACCACATCGAAGTATAAAAACACATTTTGTCCCCGTTTTCTCAAAATCTCTTGCTCCAACGAAAAAAAGGAGTTTGTCTTTTTTCTGTAGAATTTTATAAGCTACATGTTTTCCAAAGACACTTCTTAAAAAACCTGATGGTTTTCGAAAAATTTTCAAAAATACTGGATTTATACGCTTTCACCACAGAAAATTAAAAGTCCTTGTCAAAATTTAAGGTATTTGTTAAGAAATGCGTAAGACATCAAAACGAAGATCTCCACCAAAATTCAGCTCTTTCGGAGTTATATTTGAAGTGAAATTCTAATTTTATCGAAATATTTGAACAAAAATGTTTTATTTTTGTTTGATTTTGAACCTGTTTGATTGGGTTCAAACGGTTATAACTGTCTATTTAAACATAGCTTTGGCAAGTTTAATACTTTTTTTGAAACTACAGAAAAATAGGCAATTTTTGAAATATAAAACCTGTATTGAGCCATACGAATTTTATTCAGGGGGCTCATCAGAAGATTGAGGTCAAAACTTAATTTCGGCAAAGTTCAATATTATCTAATGATTTGTAGGCAAATGGTGATGCCAATTAAAAATATTTTACTCAGTAAAGTTAGTGAAATTATAAGTGAATTTTTTAATGCAAAATTTGTAAAAAACAAAAATCAATTACGGACAGGGTGAGCAAAAAACTGGTTCAAAGTTAGAGTTTTTTCAAATTTCAAAAAATAGCCGTTACTTGAGAACCGCTATGATTCGGTATGGAAAAGTTACCAAATTAAGATAGTTCATCACCTGGCCTATCACCAATTTCAGTTTGGACCATTGTTAATGGGACACCCTGTATATAGACTCATTGTATAGGCATTGATTTGGGGGTGATTTCAACTGCCGGCATCGAAATTGGGGTTGCAAAAGAGAAAACAAGTGGGGAAATTTGCTACTGGATATCATTATGAGATATCCAGTAAGCTTGCTCTATCCAAATGGGCCAACATATTTCCCAACCAACAAAAATCTTCGCCATCAACATTGGACATGATCATTACGAAATCGTAATGATCGAAATCTGAAATTGTTACCCAGCCTGTGGCAATTAACGCTTTGAGTTCAGATCATATTCCAATAAACTGTGATATTCTCCTTAATAGTAAAATAAAAGATGTGCAATACCAAGATTTTAAAAACGCAAATTGGAATAGATATAGAACAAAAATTAAACAACACCTTAGAAATACACCCTGTGATATAGATAATATAAGTAGTTCTCACCAAATTGATGAAAAAATTGATTTTTTCACTAATTCCTTACTGTAATGTGTTGATGAGTCCATTCCCAAAAAATCAAAAGCAACAAGAACAACTATTCTTCCACGGTACATTTTACATTTAGTCAAGCTAAGAAATAGATTTAGAAGTCAATGGATAAGATATAGACAGGTTTATGATTTTAACGAAATGAATATAATATACACAAAACAAATAGCTTTCGAAATTTCAAAGTTCAGAAACAAAACATGGAATGAGAAACTTTGCACTCTTGATCCAAATTCGAAACCTTTTTGGAAAATTGCAAAGGTACTTAAAAATAAAAACAAATTTGTTCCTCACTTAGAACAAAATAATTCTTTGCTAATAACTAGTGAAGAAAAGGCAGAAGTTTTTGCGGATTCTTTTGAAAACAATTTTAATAATCCGTTGATTAATGAAACCAGCACAATTGACAGCGTAGTACATGAGACTATAAATGTTATAAATCACACTAATGAATCTTTACAACCAGACGTCTTCGTTTCCAACGAAGATATAAAAGATATTATTCGTAATATGCGTAATAATAAAGCACCAGGAATAGATACTCTTAAAAATATATTCTTTAAAGAGCTACCAATCATTGGAATAACTTTTGTATGCTTTATTATTAACGCTTGTATCAAGTTGCAATACTTTCCAAGCAAATGGAAAACCGCGAAGATTATACCGATTCTCAAACCAGGAAAACCACCTAATAACCCAAATAGTTATCGTCCTATAAGTCTGCTAAGTAACTTAAGCAAAATATTTGAAAAGGTCGTAAAAATAAAATTTCTGGATTTTCTTGAGACCTCGAATGTCGTGCCAGACCAACAGTTTGATTTTAGACAGGGTCATAGCACCTCACACCAAGTTCTAAGAATTTGCAAACATATTAAAGAAAAAATGAGCGCAAAGCAGTCTACGGGCCTTGTCCTTTTGGATGTTGAAAAGGCTTTTGATAGCATATGGCATGAAGGTATTCTTTATAAATTGAAGTTATTTGGTTGTCCTTTATATCTTATAAAAATAATACAAAGTTTTCTCATGCACAGAAAATTTCAAGTAAATATGAATAACATACATTCATCATTAAAAAATATATATTCGGGTGTACCTCAAGGATCAGTATTGGCTCCATTATTGTACATAATCTACGTTGCTGATTTTCCAGAAATTTGGAATTGCGAAATAGCAATGTTTGCGGATGAAACCGCCATTTATAGCTCAAATAATTTTGGCCATGAAATTGAGCATGACTTACAACATGGTTTAAATAAAATCTACGATTATTTCAAATCATGGAAAGTTAAGCTTAATGCTGAAAAAACACAGGCCATATTTTTCACAAGAAAAAGGAAAGCCTGTGCCATACCACTTAGTCAGCTTAAAATTAACAATTGTGATGTCCCGTGGGTTAATTCTGTCAAATATCTAGGTGTATATTTAGACAAGACATTAACTTTCCGTGACCATATCACAAATACTCTCAACAAAATAAGTATTGCTACTTTCCGTGACCATATCACAAATACTCTCAACAAAATAAGTATTGCTACTAAAATGCTTTACCCGCTTATTTGTAGGAAATCACCCTTGAGTAAATTTAATAAGATTATTATCTGTAAAGTAATTTTTCAAGCTATAATTGTGTATGGATGTCCAGTATGGGGAGCTTGTGCAAAAGCACACATTAAAAAATTACAAGTTTCACAAAACAAAACTTTGAAAATGATGGCAAATCTACCTTGGTTTTTTTCCACTCAACTCTTACATGAACAAACCGGTGTATATCAAGTTGCAAGAAAAATTTTCTCAATTCTCAACCAAAAATTTAATTTAAGATGTATTGATTCCAAGAATGTATTAATCCAAAATTCTCATAAATTTAAATTGTTGTTTTATTATTATTTGTTTGCCTAGTTTGGCATTTCCTTATTAATATACATGTATATATAATTTAGTTTTTTGTTATTTATTTGTTTAAATTATTCATTATTTATTTATTTGTTTATATGTTAATTAATTTATTTATTTATTTTGTTTATTTATTATTTATTAATATATATATTTATTTATTTATTTATTTATTTATTATTTATTCTCTTTTATAGCATATTTATTTATTTATTAATTAAAACAAAAGAAAAAAAAATGTTGGTACTTATTTAGTCAAACACCAATAGTTTTTGTTTCTTATTTATAATTAAATCAATTATTGTGTTAATTATTATCTAAAAACACAAATACTATATCCCATAGCCTGGCAATTCCTTTATATTTTAAGTTTTATCTAGTCACTTATTTGTTTACTTTTATATAAAATTCTGTAAAATCATATTAAATGAAGGTTTTAATCATAGTTTTCCTTCAAATGTAATCTCAAATTCAAAATTTCTTTAAAATATTAAAAAAAAAAAAATTTCAGTTGTAAGATATAGTTCAAATATCAAATCTCTGAGCAAGCTGCGTATTATAAAAACAAAATCAAAAATTTGTAACAGCATTTATCTATGAAAATAAAATATCTATCTATCTAATGAGCAAGAAAAAAAAAATTATAAATAGATGTATGTGAAGGAAGTGGGAGGAAAATATTGAACGTTCTCGACCCATTAACCCAAAAAGCTTTTGAATTCAATTCGCGCAAATGTATGGACGGCATTACATCTCGCACTATAAGCGCACACATCATGCCCGTGTCGCAACTTGCAAATCATAATTGACACATTGAGCGTCCGCGTTACGCCATCCATCGACCATCATCTCGTGCCCTCTACAACCTGCATTATTGCCGCCGCGCCGAGCCGGCCGCGCTGACCACTCAACATTGACGGTTTATGATTTTTCGAAAGATATAAGATTAACTTAAAAAAAAAATAAAAGATAAAGAGAGTTAATTTGTTTTAAAGTTTGACGCATCGTTGACGCCATATTGCATTAGATCAGCGAACTGTATATACTTATATGCTGTTCGCCTACGTGCTCTGATTAACTTTGAATGCTGCCACCGCGCGTCGCACTGGCTACAACTGCCGTTATTCTCATCGCCATAGCGGCGAGCGGCAGCGGATCACTGTAAATCATTGACCATTATCAGTGATAGATATTGTGCTGGGGCCTTAATGGTTAAAATTGCAGTTTAGCAAATAACTTCAGATGAGAGCACGAGCCAATTACTTCGATTCAATGGGGTTTAACAAGGAGGAACAGTTTTTTTTTTGTATTTGATGAATGGTTGTTTTTATGTGGTATGAGAGACTCTCATTGTTGTTGTTTTTAGAACGGTTGAAAGAAGTAGGATTAAATTTGTATTTATTTAGTTGTTGTTTTTCATCGTTAAAAACAATAAAACCACTTTTGATTGACAGAATTGTGTTGACGGCCAACATGTTATAATTATTCTTTATTATTATTTTTCTATTTGTATTTCATAAGTCTGGTTTTGAGACAGAGAGAGATAGAAAAAGAGAGAGTAGTCTAAAATCGCGGGAGAAATGCAGTATTTAACTGAGATCCGGCATTATACTCGTGTTTTACGTCATTCATGATTAAGTAGTGTGTGATTGAAGCGGATTTAATTGGATTAACTCATGTTTCAAATAATGTGGGGAAAACATTCTGAATGTGACGATGTGCGGGGATATTGTCGTGGGGTAATTTTTGTTGACTCAACAAAACACTAGATATTATTAAGCACGTGTGGAATACCAAAGAGCAATGTCACAATAGAAGTTTATTGTTTATCTGCGCTGAATGCATTTCTTCATGCTCATCATAATCTCTCTCTACCGAATTGGATTTTTGTAGGGTTTGTGGGCGAGTGGTCAGTTATTTAAGTGTTTTTATGACTTGATGTAGTTCTGGAAGATTTTGATATAGCTTTTAGCTGCACCTTGACAGATTTTTGATTTGTGATGTGGGATTACCTTTGTGTTCGTTGGTTACAGAAATCCATTGAGAAAACGTTTTCAACAAAGTACGTTAAAAAAAAGTGAGATAAACTGTTATTATGAAAATGTATTCAGACAAAATGTCTGACTCAAATGCCACGCGGCTAGCATTCTGAAATGGCAAACAAAAAATCATCTGTCAGCTGTCAAATTCACTGCCAGTAGAAACAGTGCTGCCAATTTAAAATCTAAACCTGTTTAAACAAAAAGAAAAACAAACATGGTATACAAAACTATAATCCTCTTTTTCGAGAACATCTTCGAGTATATTTGTCAGCTGTCAAATATTTTTTTAAAACAGTGAAAAACTGTTATTATAACAAATGTATATGGCTCAAATGTAACGCGGCTTAAATTCTGAAATGGTAAACAAAAGCGAGTTTAAATAATCTGTCAGCTGTCAAATTCACTGTCCCTAGAAAAAGAGTTGCGAATTTTAAATCCAAACCTCCAAATAAAACAAATAACAATATATAAAAAAATTTCTTTTTCGACCATTTTTTCAAGCAGCTGGGCCATTCACATAGGTGTAAAATAAAATAAGTACACATTAATTGTGAGCCCCCAAATGCCAGCCTTTCAAATGTTCACTAGAAACAGTGCTACAAATATAAAAATAAAATTCACAACCCGATCGCTCGAACTTGCTTTTTTGTTTTAAGCGGGATATAAATATGGCTTAACATCGTGAAATCTAAAATTCTTATTGCAGCCTAGTTCTTAACTGCCACAGATAAAAGCCAGTTTATATTCCCACGGATTCTGCTTATTTCTCACATTGAAATACTGATGCGATTTATTTCAAAATAAATACATTTTCTAGCAATTAATCAAAACTCTGGTTCAAACCATAAATGGTTTACTCAATTAAATGCAAACCAATTCTGCTATATGCACCTCATCATTACGTCATTTTGCAATAAACCTGTCTAAGAACTTAACTTAATACAAATCCTATAGTGTATTATACATTCAGCCAGGAGCGAGCGTCATGCTATAGCCTTTTAATATACCACGTAAAAATAAGAAAACATTAATTGTTGGAAAAAAAGCAATAAAAATAAAATATACTTTAGGTACACGGCACCAAGAAGTCATTGAGAATTTCAATTAATAAAAATACTGTCGATCGCCATATTGGTATCGGTATGGTGTGTATAGAGAGCTTGTGAAACATTTAATTGAACCGATGGCGATGCGAATAATAGCCAGCGAAACAGGCCGGCACTGTTTGATTTATTTTGTGAGTTTTTTTTTCTTCAAAACTACCCTTCATTTTTAAACCCCTTCAAGCACTCTTGTCCATAAATTTGTATTATATTTTGAAGGATCAATGCTATAATTACTGTCTAATTGCACACTTGATTGGAGAATTTCAAATGCATCACAGAATATTGAATAAGACTTTTAAATGAGAAAATACTATAGCTAGCTATACTAGACGAACGGATGCACCAAAACTTTGTGGGTTTTGATATTCAATCATAAATTTATTGCTAAGGCGTAATGTTCTGGTGTTTTATAATAATTCTAATTTGTATGTTTGTCTCGTTTAATTTTCTCATTTCTTTATTTTTCGAAATTAAACTTTTCAAACACACTCGCACCACTAATGAACGTAAACCTAATTTTCCCACTAAATTGTATGCATTCTTGCATGTGCATCATCATAATGTATCCGTTATGAGAAAAAAGTCAGCTGAAATAGAAAACTTTAAGTGAAATTCTTGCTTGGTTGTCTGAAACGTATATAAATATTTTAATTTTAAATTATTTACTATTTTTCGAAATGGAGGGCTTTGGATGTGCAATTTACAAACAATTTATACCTATCTATACATGTACGATGTACTCGTATGTATGTACTGTATGTACTCGTATGTACTGCAAAATTGTGATTTAAGATTACATATTTTACGAGCTTAGACACTCGAAAAAAATATTGAAAAATCTTTTTCAAATTAAAATTGTTTGGTGATCTATTCCCACTTGTTTGTTCATTTTTTGGTTGTGAAGACAGAGAGAAACAATAAATAATCCAAAATGTACGTCTTTGAGACGGGATTTCTAGAAGTTCTGTTAATGCCAATTTATTGCAAAACCTGGTTCTTGTACCAGACATTGACAGTGTGAACACATTAGGGTGAAGCATCAATTTTGTGTAAAAAAAAAAAGTTTTTTAAAGTTTTTAATTTAAAAAAACAACAACAGTATTTTGATATTATTTTAATTTGTATATGTACCTACTAGTAATAACAATGTAAAGTCAAATTTTGTCCCTAAAAATATTAAGGAATAATTAAAGAACAACCAAGTTATTGTATTAAAATCGTTGGCGCCCTTCTAGAGACAAATACAATTTTTCTTAACGCTGTTTTAATATTTGTGTGGTAGGTGACGATGTTTTTGGTTCTTTGAACAAAATTTGATCAAGGCACTTTCGAAATATTGAGATTTCAAACAAAATTAAAATTTAAAGTTTTTCAAAAACAGTTTTAAAAATTTTTGGTTACATCTTTCTTATAAGTTTGTAAATATCTTATAGACTCCGAAACCACCCAACCAATTGAACCAACATTTTAAGGATATCTTTGATGTAAGTCCGAGCGTGTTCCTGTGAAGTTTGGTTGAAATCGGTCTGACTATTATTCAACCAAGAGCAAAAATGCATTCCGGAAGGGGTAATTTGAACAAAGTTCAATGATATCAAATAGAATAATGTGTTTGAGAAGTTATATTCAGGTTCTTAGATGACAGCCTGAGGTCAAATGTTTTTTCGCAACTAGGAGTAGCAGTTTTAGTTGAAATTGCAGTTGCAATTAACAAAAATTCATACTGAAAATTCATTATAATAATAATGAACTTATGTACACAGGCTTAATACAAATTGGGCGCAACTTGAAATTTTAGTAATTACAGTTGCAGTTATAAATGCAATTTAAGATGGAAGAGATTAAATTGATTTCAAATAAAATGTATTTAATGAATTTTTCAGAACGAGTACCTACCAACCTTAGCAAGGTGCACACTGCACATGTCAATAAGTAATTGCAATAAGATTTTCAGCTGCTAATTTTGACCCAACGACTAACCCTGGATTTAAAAAAAGAGTGGATGAAAGTAGCATTTTACAATAATTCATAATATTAGGTAAATAATAGTAACTAAAGTGGAAAGCAATCCGCAGAATGAACATTGTACAAGGCTTTCCACAAATGAAGTTACACATTTGCATTAAAAAAAAAAAAAAGGATTTTGGTCTATGCTTTTCTCTTTTTCCAAAAAGTAAAGCAAGTTGTATGCGGCTATAGAAAATTGCAGTTGTTGTTAGTTAAAACTGCGAGAAATGTTAATGCAAATATATTTATATCCTTCTTACATTTTTACCGGAACATTTTTTTAATTATTCTTTAAGGGCCTGGAAAAATCGTTGAATTAAAAAAAAATGTGAACATCGGGAGGAAAACCCATAAGCAAAAAGGATCAATGTCTAAAGGCGTAACAGAAACAACCCAACAACGGGAAGATCGCTTAACATTAATTCGTGTACTTAATACAGAAATAAGAGAGGCTGAAACGCCCGACCAACACGAATCACGAATTTGCAGAGTTCGGGTTAAAACTCACCTGGAACAACAGCAGCGCAGAGCAAATGCTTCGAAACCGACTGAAACGTTTAGCCAACGCGAATCATGCCTTAATCCGCTACAAAAAAAAAAATATGAAAAGGGAAGAATCAATTTTTATTTGGAAGCATTTAACTTCGACAAAGATAAAAATTACAAGAGGAGTCATCACGATATTACTATTGAGGAATAGGAAAAGTAAAATTGTCGTTACTGGAGCCGACACCAGAATAACTTTGTATGCATGTTTCTGGCATGACTTTGACTTCAGACTCAACACATTTTCTGTCTAACACATGTTGCCAAATGGCTTCGTTTAGAGCAACAAAATTGACAACCACAATGCTGGTTTCACGCCACCATCAAATTGCAAGGACAAGTCTACCATAGCATTGACCGTTGCTTCCTCTATCCGATGAAGACGCCAACTTTTTGCATTTTAAGTGAAAGCGATACAACGTTCGCCGGGCACCGCTAGTACTATTTATAATTTTTAAAAACCTCTCCGTTAAAAAATTGAAAAAAAAAAAATCTACTGCACTATTTTCGAAAAAATCAGAAACCAAAAAAAGTGATTCCACTAGAGGTACCATTAATAAGCATTTTAAAAAAAATTCCACAAAGTTGCATTTTTCTTTTAAAATCATTTGATTTTTTTTATCCAAATCGTAGAGAACCTTAAAAGAAACATTAAGTATTTTCCAAACCCGCTTAAAAAATTAGTATCGCAAGTACCGTTATTTTTGGTCATAAAAAAATAAAACAAAAAAACTTGTGGGCATATTACCCATACCAAAGTTTGAAAAAAATTCATGTAGCCGTTAACGATGTATCCGCGATGACAGAGACAGAATTGAGAAATGCACTTTTTTCTCAATTTTTGTAATGCAATTTTGGTCAAAATCTCGTGTTTAGTTTGTACGTCCTAAATATCCATAAAAGTACCCTTAATTTGAAGTGGAGCAAATAATTTTAGAGGGGGGGGTAAAGGGGGTAAAATTCCATTCGCCATACCTAACTTAAGAACGAAATGTCGCGAAACGAAATTTTCCTGTGGTCTGCAAAAAGAAATTCAGAAATTGCAAATAAATGAAATAAAATTTAACGAAAAAATCAAACAACAGCCATGCTGTGATGAAAGCAACAACAAATAAAACACGAACAAACCCAAATGTCATGTTTCCGCACACAGTTAATTGTCCGGTCAGTTAATTCTGTGCGAAAATAGAGTGGAGACTTGTCAAATCAGCAGCGTACTAGGCTTGAGGTTGTTAATATGTCATTTTGTAGGTCTTTGATCATTTTGTGAAAAAATAACCTTCTCGGGAGTCATTAAACAAAATAAGAAAAATCAAATGTTTTAAGATGGCGACATTTCACTTCCGGTACCACTCTTAAAACTTGGTTCTTTAATAGAAAATATTTTTCCAAACATAACCCCAACAGAAAACAAAATTATCCCACCCAAAAATACAATAAATATCCTCCCATAATATTCTTTTTACGAAATGTACTGCACCCAATTATTTTCAACCGTTTTTCTCCAAATCTATCAATTGAACAAAAAAGTGTTATAATCTTGTTTTTTGTGTAGAATTACATGAGCCTACAATGTGTACCTACAACTTTTTTCAAAAGAAGAGTAATTTGGAAAAATACAGAATTTGGAATTTGAAATAAATTTGGACTTAATTAAGAAACCAACATCTTTGTAAAAACAAGAAAAAACGCCCCTGCTGATAAATCACACGTTTGCTTAAGTGATCATTTAGTCCGGCTTAGTTTTTATGAGAAAGTTGGTTCCTTTATTTCTTAATATCTTGAAAAGTCGAAGACCTAAAACCGTCTGGTGTTCAATGTTTGGCTAAAAATTGATAAGAACATTTAATATAGAAAACAAAAGAATCTTAATTACGTGAAATTTTGAAAAAAATTCGTGGCACATTTTTTTTCTTCTAAATTTTGAGTTTGGAAATTTAGAATAAAAAAAAAAACAACTTTGTTTAAAGATAAAATAAGTGATTTCTCGGCATACAAAAATGTATAATAGGGCATTGTTAGTGCTTGCGTTGTTTGTTAATATGTTTGTTCTGTTTTAAGTAATTTTGATAAGAAAATTGTCCCTCCCGCCTAAACGGGGGGAATAGACCCCCTCCCCTACACGCCTTAGCTTTTTTGGTAACTTATTATATATCGCGAGTAAAAACTAAGGAAAGCGAAAACCTTTAATAGCGTTCCACACTTTTGGTTAAAGATACAAAAGACTAATAATCCATCAACGAAAATTATCAGGTTTCCATTCTCGAAAGGCGTGTAGAACTGACTATCTCCTATGGGAGAACGTCAAATTCGATATCGCAATAAATGCTTCGAAGTGTTTAAGATTCCCTTCTGATCTGACTTTAATCTATAAACCCCAAAAACTATCAATTATTGACTCTTAAAATTCACTTGAGTATCTTGAGTAGTAGAACCTTAACAGAAACATTTGCCAAACTGTCTTTAATGCCATATAATTAATTTTCCTCTCATAAATTCACATTTATTCCTCTTAACATAAATATAAAGACAAAACAAAAATAATCTAATATATCCTTGATATTTTGTCAGGTCAAGTGGTGCCCACGAAATTCCCCATCGATCTTTATACGACGAACAAGAAATTTAAATGAAAAAACAAACAGCCAGTGCGGTGTACACAATGTTTTTTTTTTTATTACTATAAATTGACAATAAATTAAAATTATAAGACCCAACCAAAAACGGAACTCGCTCTTGTTTCATTAGCCCCCCATTTCAGACCATTATTATATACTGTACGTATATATCTCAATCTTAAGATCTATTTCTTTCAGTGTTTAATGCTGCCAGTCAGCCAGCTAGCGCAACCTTCAACCCTCTCTTCTGACAGTACACGACGAATTTGTACTATATTACATTTTGTTTATAATCAGCTGGTAAGTCGTTATTTTTTTTTGTTGGTATTGGTAGTACTCGCGGGAGAGTGTCTATACCACACTAACACTTAAGATAAGAAAAAAAAAAAAACAACATTATATGAGTAGGGGAGTTAAAGGGAAGCAGGGCGAAGTAAAAACAACGCGCCCAGCTATGTATTTACAAAGCAATTATTATTGGCAATGGTCAATGTCAAGCTTACCCGAATGAGAGCCACTACTATACCGAACCAAACCGAACCTACTATACCGACCGACCCAACCACGACCAGCTGAAATAGTTTCCACCTCGGTTTTTTTATTTAAGTTTTAGTGTGACGAGAAAATTCGCTCGATTATGCCGTGCAAGAGTAAAGTTGTCGTTTAGTTTTGTTTTACAATATTTAGTTGTTTGCTCAAAAAAAAAACCGTTAGTGTTAAAATTAATGAAGTTTCTTTTTTTGTTTTCGTTTTTGGGGTTTTCACATAAGAAAATGAAAAAAAAAAAAAAACACTTGCAATCAGAAAATTTCCGTTCAGAAAAAATTCAAATCAAGTTCTATTAAAACGACGAGAGACATAAAGGCGCTAGACAACACTTCCTAGCTACTTGTAGTGTTGTTTTTTTTTGTTCTTCTGGGGGGTAAACCATGCGGTCAAGGTTAAAGCTTGTAACAGACAAAGACAAGTGTGGTGATAGATTGTTGATTTGGTTTGTCACTTTGCGACCGGAAAATCGACTTTGTCATCACCCACTTGTCTGTCTCTTATCGAATATAGTGTAATTCTTCGTTTTTGATAATATTGTCTTATCGGTATCTATCGAATGAGTGAGTAAGTGAGTGACCGACCAATCGACCAAACACAAGGTGCTATGACGTGTCACTGTCATGAAAGTGTAATCAATAAATTAAAAAGAAAAATCACGAGTGAAAGGAAGTTAATGAGATGACTTTTTGTTTTTAATAAAATAGCTAATTTGTGATGACCTGTTCTTAGAAATTGTATTTGTTTAATTGTTGTCTTACATTATTGCCAATTATTATTGTCAAATGAAAGTAGTTTTTGTGATTGTAAGTGAGTTTAAAATTTAAAGAAAAAAAAAATAATTACGTATACGCCACCGTTGACAATAAGAGGGAACTACTTAAAGTAAATACAAATAAAATAACACAAAAACACACTCCTCTCCTCTCTGTATAGACAGTCTGTGAGGTTATTAACTTTGATTTTCTATGGGGGCGTAACTGCGGTGGCGGCGCAGCGTTTTAACTTGTCTCACCTTGAATTAGTTCATTATTTTGTTCAGTAAAGTAAGATGTTTTTAAAAGTAGAGTTAAAAAGGAGTGCATTAAGTGTTATTTTTATAGCATTTTGTCGGTAAGGTATATTATTGTTTATTTTTGTAAACTCATAATACAGTAGGAACCTAATTATAAATCAAAAGTTTAATAACAATGAAATCATTCAATTTAATCGTAAAACATCTGTAAAACAAAAATCTTGCAGTAAAAGCTATTTTCTTGTGATTTTTTGTTTAATTTTAATAAGAACAGTTGGAGGAATATCAACCTCTCAGTATAATAGTATTAATCACCAATATAGGTAAAAATTAACACAAACCTTTTCACGGTTTTTGGGCAAAAAGACTAAATGAAGTTTTTGCGACTGCAAGAAATTAGTCTGATAATCAGAAATTGATTTTTTTTGAAAACGTCTATCAACTAACATATAAAAAAAAGTTTTGTACGAGATTAAGATTTCTTTTATTTATTTCGATTTCAAATGTACAAGAAAAGAATGCTGAGATCATTTTTCTCATCGAAATGGAATAGGGTTTTATTTTTTTTTTTTTCTATTAACTTGATGTCCTTCTGAACAAAAAAAAAAATGAGTTAAGAGCATCCAAAAAAATCTAATTTTTACTTAGAAAGATTAGTATCTAAGGCAAGTTATGCATTCGTAATCAAATCAGATTTTGTTCAAACTTATCCATTCGGCTACACGCTTCAACCTAAAATATGAATCGATTTTCTTAAACTTAGCACCTAGCATTTTTTGTAATACCCTCACAATTCTTTTAGGACCAAAAATAACGGTTTGTGTCACACATTTTTTTGTTCCCCATTGAATAAATTTTTCATTTTCTAAATAATAGCTTCGCAGATTTTTTAAATTCAGGGAAAAGGGTCTGGATGATTTTTTTTTTTTTGAAGAAGTTTCTTAAAGGTTTAAATACTACGCTACACCAACATTTTCGATAAATAAAAATAAATTTAAATTTTGTTTTTGAAAACTCAATGCATTTGATTTTGAGTTCAGTATACAAAAAGAAAACACAAAAACTTTTACTATTTCTATATAAAACCCTCAAAATTGTATCTATTTCCTAAGCTGAAATCGTGGGTAAAAAGTGTTGCTTTATGGGGAATTGCAGAACTTCGATTTTTGAACACTATACATACAAACCCAAACAAGCGACGACATATTTATTTCATAAAAAAACTCGCTAAGATTTTATGAAACTTTTTTTCCATTATTTTTTAAAAAAAATCTTGTTCCTAGAAACAAAAATAACACTAGGTTACCCACCCTTCAAATATTGAAAAACTGTTAAAAGCTCTTACTTTTCTCGTAAACGGATTTTACGATTTTGATAAAAAGTTTGTGTAAGAAATTTAGTAAAATTTATTTTTTACTTGAAAATTCGAAATTTCAAAAATAATTCAATAAATTTTTTGAAATAAAATTTTAATCTGCATATTAATAAAAAAAATAATTTTGTTAGTAATAAAGCCATAATACATGGACAAAATTAAATTTTGTTCACTTTATTGCATTTTCAAAAAGAAACTTGTGATTGACCCACCCTGTATATGAAATGGTTTCGAAGTACATAAATCATCAGGATATTTGTCTATCAATGAATATTTCTTTCCAAATGTCACCCAAAAGTCCTAGAATCGCCTTTTTTTAATAATCGGATTTTTTAGAAATGATTTTCTGCGCTGCGATGTTTACTTACAAAACTTTATTCAAAAACTGCCTCCTGCCTAATTTCTGCGGGCAGCAGAAAAATAAAATCGATACGCAAAAGCCAAGCAGACATGCGGCAGATCTGTCGCAGATTTCTGCGATTACGAACTCACCCTATATATTATGGCACTTGGAAACTTTCATATAATCTTAACATTTCAATGTATGGTCAGAAAACCGTTTTTTAAAGTTTTCGCGCTTAAATAATTTCTTACTTAGTCTTTTTTTCGAACGTTTCAAGTGCCATAGTACATCAGTGATCAGTCATACCTAAGTAATTATACTTTAAATTGGTGTTCCAATTTTTTGTTCTTAAAAAATGTTTTGAAATTTTATATTTTTTTTCTTATAGATATTTGTAACCAACAGCATACCTACTTATAAAATTCGTATAGATAATATGACTATTATTATTACTTTGTCGATAACACAATCCATTTAAATCTCAACCTTTTTCAACTTCGTAATTTTTCTATTTATAATTTAGTTAATTAAATTTTAAAGTAGCACACCTGTGCGTTGTTATAACTCTTTTAAATTTACACCTGACGTAGTTCTTAACAATATAAATGACTCAATAAAATTATATCAACCTTTGAGTTTTTTGTATATTTACGTATGTTTTCTAGAATGATAACAAAATAGATAGTTGTATTTTAAATATACAGTGCGGTTTATTTGATAAGAAACTTAATGCGTGTATACTTTACATTTTTCTAATTTTAAAACAGTTTACTAAAATTTTCTAAATTGTAAATACTTCTTAGCTCTTAGAATCCATTTCCTTCAAAGAGTTCAGCTGAACGCGTCCAAAAAAGTTACAACTCGTGAAAAAAAAACTAACAAACAGACTTCATTTTGACATTTATAAATGTCATCAAAATGTCATATGGATTTAGTACGATGCTAAAAAAATAAAAAAGACATTCATTAAAATTTCAGGAGATAGAACGTAGAACGTAATACAATTATTTTTAACCTAGGATCATACCAACAATGATTTAGAATCGTACTTAATCGGTTAAAATTATTGCACCAATTTTTGTAAAACTTCATTTGAAAGAATGTTTTTTGACAACGATGCTCCTATTTACAGATTCAAAAGTTTTTCAAAAATTGTACATTTATAAGATGAAATTTTGACACAATACTGTTACATTTATTTATAATTTTAGTTTATAAATTGTTTTTTACAAAAGTTTTCACCTGCCCGAGTATTGTAAATTGAAAACTTTTAAAAGTTGGTACCTATACAACTAACCAGTTTTATAGTTTAATTATAGTTTTTGAGTTTTTTTTAGCTAACAGCACTGTATTCAAGAGTAATTCAAGTTTTATTTTCGATTAAAATTTTAAATTCTTCTGTTTTAATGATAAGAAAAACTATACGATTAAACATACATAGGAAGGCAGCTGTTTCGATATAAATTGTAGGTATTTTTGATTAAGCACTCACCTAAATAGATATTCTAAATACTACTAGATAAGATTAAATTTATAGTATAGTATGATTAACTAAATTCAATACACCACCACCGGATTAATATTAACATAGGCCATATAAATGAGATTCTAAATTGAAACCTTTGTACTGCTGGTTGGTAGGTATGTATGTCCGATGTTAGCAATAAAAAGATGACTCAATTCTTTTTTTCCCCGCAAAAATATTGCCTACGTATAGTCGTTGTATGCCTACATAATTTTCCATTTGAAACTGTTTCTCATAAAATTAATCACCATAATATTTTGAATAAAGAACACATGCCAAATTTCATTTCATCCTTGTTATGTAGGTAAAGGTATTAAATCAATGTTAACCTATATTTTTTTTTTTTTAAGAAACATGTCATCGGGGTATTTTTTTTTTTGTTCATGTTAATCTGAGATTCATTCATAAAATTCGTGCAAATTGCAAGCTGAGAAAGCGAAAAAGGATGTGGTTATTTATTTATATATAAAATACAGTCATTCGCTTAAGTGCTAAATGCTAAATTTGCGTGCATAGTTAAAATGTATTTAATGGGTGATTTTTTAAGAGGTTTAGAACTTAAAAAAAAAAAAAAAACACAAAAAATTCGAAAAAATGAATGAAATATTTATTTGAATCGATAGTTTGAACCTTGCAATTTAATGTTTAAAGATAATTTCATGCAAATGTTGACCGCGGCTGCGTCTCAGGTAGCCCATCCGCTGAGTCCAATTTTGGCATACTCTTTCACACATATCGGCCGGTATCTCACGAATGAATGCATGGATGTTGGCTTCCAGTGCGTCAATCGAAGCGGGCTTGTCCCTATAGACATAAGCCTTGACATACCCCCACAAAAAATAGTCTAATGGTGTCAAATCGCACGATCTAGGCGGCCAATTGACCGGCCCGAAACGTGAAATTAACTGTTCACCAAACTCGCCTCGCAATTGCGCCATTGTTTCGCGTGCTGTGTGGCATGTGGCACCGTCTTGTTGAAACCACATATCATGCAAGTCAAGAACTTCCATTTCGGGCAAAAAAAAGTTTGTTATCATCGCTCGGTAGCGTTCGCCATTGACAGTAACGCTGCGATTCGCATCATCTTTGAAGAAATATGGCCCAATAATGCCGCCGGCCCATAAACCGCACCAAACAGTGGCTTTTTCGGGATGCATTGCTAGCTGTTGCAATGCTTCTGGCTGATCTTCACTCCAAATGCGGCAATTTTGCTTATTTACGTACCCATTCAACCAAAAATGAGCCTCATCGCTGAACACAATTTTTCGATAAAAAAGCGGATCCTCGGTCAGCTTTCCAAGAGCCCATTCACCAAAAATTCGGCGTTGTGGTAGGTCGGCTGGCTTTAGTTCTTGCACCAGCTGTATCTTAAAAGGCTTTACGCCCAAATCCTTCCGCAAAATTTTCCACGTAGTGCTGTAACAAAGGCCTAACAGCTGGGAACGGCGCCGAATCGACATTTCGCGGTCTTCTGTCACACTAGCTGATACGGCCGCAATATTTTCTTCACTACGCACAGTACGTAAACGTGTTGGTGGTTTAATGTCCAACAAAGTAAATTTGGTGCGAAAATTGGTCACAATCTTCCGAATAGACTGCTCAGAAGGTCGAGAATGCCGACCATAAAATGGAAGCAGCGCGCCAAGAACATTTCGAACCGAGCACGAATTTTGATAGTAAAATTCAATAATTTGCAAGCGTTGTTCATTTGTAAGACGATCCATGGTTAAATTGCAAAACAAACTGAAGCTGTTTGACAGTGACACAAGGTACTAAACACACGTCAGCTGTCAAAACCAGTGTTGCCAAAACAAACCAGCTAAAAAATCACCCGTTATATTGTTAAATAAGATAGAAGTATTTATTTATTAGATATTAATTAAAAAATAAAATAAGACATTTTCTTGTTGTCTAGTAAGAACATTAAATATAAACTTTGGCTATAAGTATGGATATACCATTTTGCATAACTATATTTAGACTTTCGTGACTGACCGTAAATAAAATATAACGAATCAGGATGCATGAGACATTTGGTTTTTGCCCTTAACTTTGGCACTGACAATTTTCAAAGCGGTGATGCCGCCCTTCGGCGAGACCATTGTTTTCAAGCACACACAGTTTGTGTCAAAAATTTGAAAAGTCAAATTAAAACTTGTTAATTTTCGGTGCGAACGCTTTTCAAGTTCTATTAAACCTACCGCCGAAAACCCCCTTTTTGAAAAGGCTATAGAAATCTTCACTAAATGCAGATATTTTCGGATAATTCCGTTGAGTGAAGTCGACTGTTGCTTATTTCACAATATGAGAATGACACCGATGACGTGTATAAAAAAATACCAACCTTTGTATTCCTTCTCTGCTGATTAAAAATTTTGATTGACTCATTTTTACGAATCCCCAATAAAGATAACAAAAACTTTCTTTCCAATGTTTTTGGCTGAAACATATTTATGACGTATGTATTGGATAAAAGCTGGCTTGTTTAGCCCTGGTGTTCAGTTCTGGTTCTGTGAAAAATTGAATTGAATAAATAGTTTTTATTTAATTTCGCAATAAATAATTTTTTTTAATATATACACTCTTATATCATTTATCTACATTTTGAGTGAGACATTCTATTTTTCTCAAACTAAAAAAAAAACTGCTATGTTGTGGAACTCATTAGCAATCAATAATGCTGCATTTACACGAGTGGCAAGATGCCATTGTTTCTTCAATTTTCTTGTCAAATCGTGTAAATATTCAAAAACTCGTCATTCATTTTTGTTATACAAATAACGGCAAGTCAAAGTGACGTTTAATTTTAGCACTATAATGTAATCGTATAAAAATTGTGGTGTCAATATTTTTCAATAATGAACACAACACAATAGACAAAGAACCTGCTCATTCTTGTCATAATAATGATGCAGATCCTCAAAAAGTCATTATTTTGTGTTCGTGTAAATGTATGTACGTCATTCATGAATTCATTTTGTCTTTTTAATGACAGATTTTATGACAGTTGTGTCATTCGTGTAAATCCGGCATAAGGCTTAAGCAAACATTTTTTTTTTTTTTCACTTTTGTATACTTTTTGCACAAACGGAGTTCCTTAAGTCTGATAATTTGACGGCAAATAATCAGGACATCTTTTTTCTTTTGTACATTTGGCATTTTTTCCATTCCCAGTTATAGAATTGAACCCTACAAGTGGTGTTGGATCTATTCGTTAATTTGATTTTTTTTTTACAACTTCCTTCTTAAGCGGTTCTATCGATTTTGATAAAATTCCCCATTAGTCTAAGAAAGATAGGATCGGACCAGAGACAAATTAATTCATGAAATTTAATTTCTGGTATCGACGCAGAATTGTATCCTCAACAACATATCCAAAGTCCCCCAAAATCTTCGCATTGGCTTTTTGTATAGGCGCATTTTAAGAGGTGGAGAGGGGAGGGGGGCTGGAGTTTGTCAAGCTGAAAAATTTGTTTGAATACAATCTAATCATATGACACATGTTTTTAGGGTGCTTTTCAACGCTGATGCTAAAGAGACCAACACTGAAAAGATACACGTATCCTGTGGAAAGTTAATGTCATTTTTATGGAATGATTACTTTTTTTAAAGTACAACAAGTAATATATTAAATAATGGGATATTAATGAAATTTAGTATAAATGTTTCATTTGGCATGCTTACCAAGAAACAAAAGAGTCCCCAAAAATATCTGTGGTTAAAGGGTGCTTTTTTGATGGAGAGATGCAAGTGAGTGGTTATTACCATAACATCCATGAACAAATTCTGACACTTATGAACTTTACTAAAAATATTAAATTTATATTGGCACCCAAGGATCAAAAGAGTCCGTGCAAATACCTAAGGTCCAAGTGTGTTTTTTGGGGTGTAATGTTTGACCTGCTTAACAGAAAAAAAACAGTAATTTCTATTTCAAAATTAATATAACTTTTTTTAGGGTGCTTGTATCATATTGGTTTTTCTTTTATTAGATTTGGCGTTAAAAAATACCTTTAAATCATTTATAATATATCATATGTACTATCTCGATTACACGAAAATACAATTTTTCGTAAGACCTAACTTTTTGCTGCGTATAGGGCAGGTTAAACATAACCTCTCTGAAAAAAACTCTTTGGATCAAGTTATTTTAATGGACTCTTCTGATACTTGGAAACCATGAAATATTCAATATTTGGAGCAAATTTCATCAGTGTCAAAACTTATTCATAGATGTTATGGTAATAATGACGCACTAACATCTCGCCCTCAAAAAAACACCCTTTCACCACAGATATTTTTAGGGACTCTTTTGATTCTTAGTAAACATGCTAAATAAAACATTTATACCAAATTTCATTAAAATCACATTATTTTGTGATCATTCCATAAAAATGACATTAACTTTCCACAGGATATATGCATCTTTTCAGTTTTGATATCTTTAGAATCAGCGTTGAAAAGTACCCTAAAAACATGTGTCATATGATTAGATTGTATTACAACAAATTTTTCAGCTTGAAAAACTCCCGCCTCCCTCCCCTCTCCCAACTCTTAAAATGCGTCTACACCAAAAGTTAATTCAGGGATTTTGGAGGACTTTGGATATGTTGTTGAGGATAAAATTCTGCGTCGATACCAGCAATAAAATTTCATGAATTAATTTGTCCCCGGTTGCCCGTATTAAATTTCCTATCTTTCGTTTTCGATTTTAAACGATTTCCTTCTAAAACTTTGAACTTCCCATAAAAAAAATCAAACGTCGTACTTTCAAATTTTGATGAAATTCAGTGTTTTTATATTAAAAACCTGCCTCGAAAAATATTAGGTACCTATTACACAACGACCGTTAACTTCACATTTACAATGACATCACACAAAAAATGAGACGACCAGAATTCATTTATTGAAACATCGATTAATTTCACATCATTAGTATTTTTTATTAAATTTTGTTTTCCCGTACGTAGAAATAAATATATACGTTAGTAGAAAAAAAAAAAAACACACTCCATTCTATTATCAAACTTTAGGTGCTTCATAATTTTGTTTGTGCGTTCTGGACACCTCATTCACAACACTATCAGTATAATGGTTTATTCTTGAATTTATACAACAAAAAAACAACGATTAGATAACGTTTGATCTCCTTCCGCTGTATAAATTTATTGGGGTGGCCATAAACAATGTTAGGACGGGGACATAAATAAATTGCAATCCTGAGAGAAATACTATTGTTTACATACTATACAGTACCTACCTACTTGAGGGAGTTTTTTTTTTATGTGCCACATACCAACTATAGCTATAACTCTCGTTCGATGTTTTTCCATGGTAGGTTTACAAGTTTGATAAGAATTTAAAAAAAATAATAATAATAAAAGGCAAAGCTTTTATAGAACACTCATTCGATAGACCATAATATGACAAGCAAAAACCTTATCACCCCACCTGAGAACGTTTCAAATCGTTCTTTAAGCCGCTGCGCTGACTGCTCGCTTCAGATACAAACGTAGGTATCTCGTATATGAAAAGTTGTGTGTGTTGTTGTTGATAAAAACGTTTTCGCGAGAACCACTTGGCAGGTTTATGTGTAAATGTATTTGTTGAATTGGTATATTTTATATCTAAAACGTTCGGTTGCACAGCGGTGGCGAAGTATCGGTGTTCGGTGCTGGTTTGATGGAATTTGAATGTGTGACTCGGTTTAGTGAGGTCCGACTATCGGTCACGAAGGTTGAGAGAAACAATTAACTCCAACAACCAAAAAACCGAAAACGAAAACAATGTGAAAACTGCCAACAACAACCAAAGACGTCGCGTTTCATCTAATAAAAAAATTGTTTTAAATTCCATAGTAATATTTGCTTTATGTTTAATTAATTGTTTTAGTTGTGATATCTGTTAAAATTTAGTACAAATAATAAATCAAAGTTAAACCGGTATATAGATATACCTATTAAAGTCCGGGCTGCTGATTAATGGTGTTGTATTTAAGGTGTTATATTAACACAAACAAATTAAATTTAGTTATTGGTGCTATTATAAAAAATAGTGTTGTTGTTTTTATATGAAGATTTTTTAAATATCTGCCATAAATAATAAAAAAAAAAACACTACAAAAAACCGCTTGAATGAAAGAGTTCAATGAAAAGCATCATCACCATCACACGGAATCATACATTATTAAATGTTTGGTCAAATCAGTGAGGTTTATGTGGCAAGTCACTGAGATTCCGGCTAAGATTGGTGAATCACTTGGTACGTTATTGAAATATGCACAAGAATCCGTGGATATATTTATTTGTGCTGCTGGGTGAGTCTGCAGATTTTGTTTCTTTATTTTTTTTTTTTTTTTTTTATTTATTTAAAAAATATTTATTTATAACACAAGTTATGGGGATTTACTTAGTAATGTGTACTCTGGCTTACAAAAAAACATTTAAGCTTTGGTTCTAACTTTCTCGAATTATATTTCTGAAGATCTTACATTTTATTTGGTTTTGTCTCAAAACCTTAAGCTCTATATCCAGAAATAAAAAAAAATTCCGCTAATTTTTTCTTTTAAACGTCATTTGTTTGTTCAAAGAACTTTTAATCTAATAAAAACAAATTCCTTTCGTTAAGTCTCTAATGATGTCGAATGCTTATTAAGGCTTATGTCTAAACTGATCGAAAAAATGGCATATGCTCTGTCAAATGCCATGATGATTTTATTTTGATTTGTTCCGTGTTTATTAATTTATAAATCTGTTTATTTATAAAATGTAACAAATTTAACATTTGCTAATACGTCATCAAAATGTAAATAATGCAATATTTCATTTTTTTTATTTATGAATTTATTGACACATAATTGTTCACACAAAGTAAATGAACATATCAAATGCAAATGAGATCGAAAATTACCTACTTCAATTATTAGTGCAGTAAACATTATATGTGTATTCGCGCTGTTTCGTAAAGCACCGTACTACGTACTCGACAAAAAACTTGACGAAAATTTTCAAAAATCAATTATTAGTGCAGTAAACATTATATGTGTATTCGTGCTGTTTCGTACAGCACCGTACTCATCGATTCTTCAATTATTGCTCTGGTAGCTCTGACAGCTCATCAAATTAGCTTTAAAAGAATGACATCGCCTTTGTATTACATTTAATATTTTATATTATATATTTTATACAATTATTCATATCATTTCATATTAATGAAGTGTTTCCTGAATCACATAAGATGCTCAGATTTTAGTTTGGTTTATTTCAGTTTCGTACAAAATATCGTTCGCCTGCATCGTTCCGCTTGCACTGGTATTGCGTTAATTTAAAACATATTTCAAATACAGAACTTGCTAGTTTATTTTCAAAAATCAAAGATATCATTAAAGAACGGAAACATATACCAATCTTATATCGCTGTAGTGACCAACAAAACACTCTTCTTATTTTTTTTTTTTTTTGTCCTTGTGCTTATTTTACTGAAGTACAGCCTACGTCAAGTTTTGAGACTCTGGGAAGAGACAAGATATGGCATTCGCTTTTGTAAGCTGTTTAGCAAAAAGTTTTGAGAAGGGAAACTACTCAATAGAAGAAAGAAAAAATCGGTTCGTATTTGCGATCAAAAATATAAGTTTTATCATCTTTCGTTAAGTTTTCAAACACTTGTAAATAGTTTGAAACATAAATATTTGTCTTAATAAACAATGATTCAAATTTCTTAAAATTAAATAAAATAATATTACAATGTATGGCTCAAATTTTTAACTACTTAATATAAAGGTGATGATGATGCTACTTAACATTTTTTTAATTTTAAAATAGTTAACTAAAAATTTCTAAATTTTAAATACTTTTTATCTAGTATCATACTAACCCAATTTTTAGTTTAAACTTCAGATCAACAATTTATTCGGTTTCACAGTTTCGTTTAAACCTTAAACTGAGTACAATTTTTAGTTGAAGTTAACCGGGATCATTCTGCCGTTTAAACCTAAGTTCAACATTTGGGACTACTATACATGATACATTACGGAATTTATTAACTTATTTTTCATAACCAATTCCATTACCGAATCCATGTCTGCTGTTAAAGTTGTTATTTCTCTTTTTTTTTGGTCAATTATTGGTTTATTTTCCTATTTTTTTTTATTTTGTTCATGTCACTTGAAAAAAAATGTCGACAAATTATCAACAACCTAAAATAATTGTTGCTTTTTTGGCGTGTTATTTGTTTCACAAAGAGAAAGAATAGACAAGGAAAGCTACGTAATGTTTGCAATACGTCACTTGGCAAAGCAAAATCGTACAATGCTGCCAACTCTTTTCATAAAATATAGTAAAACGGAGTTCAACTGATGTGAAGATCAGATTTCACTGTGAAACCGGACTAGTTAAACCAAAAATTTAAACTCAGTTTAAGGTTCAGCTAATCTTAAGTTTAAACTCCCACTGTGAAACTGGGGGTAAGTGCCATTATGGATTTAGTACGATACTAAAAAGATAAAATAGTTTCTACTTGATGATTTAACTTTTATAAAATGTTAGGAGATAAAAAACACTTGTCAGACAAGATGAAATAAGAGCAGGACAAAAGAGCGTTCCTTCACTTCATGCGCTATACTATTGCTTATGAAACCTGTTGTTCTAGTGTGAAACATGAACCTGAAAGAGAGAAGGATCTCTTGTTGTTGTTGTTGTAATGTGTGCTTTTTAATAAATTACATCTGATAAAAGCCGCGTTTTTTTAACTCCAGATCTGGGGCTAGGTTAATTTTAAACACATAGTATAAAACAAATCTTTGAATCCTAGTTTCTATCCACAACTATTCCATTAACCCACATAATTGTTTTTACTCTGGCGCGTAGATGGCTTTTGAGTGTTGCAATGATGGTAAGGTAGTGCAAAATGTACTGTAAAGAAAAAAGACAACAAAAACACTCAAAATAAGCAAATGGTGTTAAACGGGGTTTACCATAATGGGTTATTGCCGAGCATAAAACGCGTCTAGTAAAAAATTGTTTGTTCTATACTTTAAAATCAATTCAATGTACAATTGGTACCTCATAAAACAACAAGAACTTATTTCTATTTACACAAATGTTTATTTTACTTATAAATAAAATAAACCCAAAAGTATGTCTTAAAAGCTATGACGTTTGTTTGTGTAAATATTATACTATTTGCAAACTGATAATATTCAATATCTACTTAAACCAAAAACAAATAAATGTGTGTTGTTAATTTTCAATAAAAAAATTTTAGTGAAACTTTTTTGTTGATAATGCCTTTGAAAATTGAAATCAAATCATCATTCAATAATTTGTAAATTTATGGGCAAAATGTTTATTTTTACTCATTACCAAGTGATGTAATATTTGTTTAAAAAAAAATTGATACAGAAAAATTGATTATAAATGTTATGTAATTTTCTTGACAGATGTTTTGACGTTTTTAATTGTATTTTACTCAAATTGAAATTGCATTGTTAGTTCTGCTTGATTTTAAATTTGAACTAATTAAAAAAATGAAAAAATGTTCTTTATGAGTAAGTTGATGGTTTGACTTTCGAAATGCTTTTTGAGTTAAAATATGTATAAAGTAGATCGCGCTGACAATAACAAGTAAATGTCAAAGTTGAACAAATTGTAAAAGTTGCGTTCTTTTTTATTTTAGGCCGATTTCGAGTGGCTGTCCTTTGTCATTTGACTGTCATCTGTCAGGTCATATAATGATGTGACAGCTATGGATATTAATGAAATACAAAAATTATCAAGAAGTATCTTAGGTTCGGCAATAACGTACTGATAATCTCATTTGATATTTTGTATACCTGTATCTGCACAAGATTCGCTGTTTTTAGTAGACAGGTTTTATGTCTTAACTGACAGTCCAGATTTTAATCTGCCAACACAAGAATTTTTCTGGCAGATGCCTATTTTATTGAAAATTATTATTAACGGTTAATTTAAGCTTATTTATGTCCATAAACAGGAAACAATCTCCTTATATAATTCTACAATTTATTCACTAAAATTCATATAAGAATAGACGAAATAAATTCTTAGTTTTAGTAGAGCCTCAAAGTAAGCCTTTTAGTTTCTCATCTACAAAAGCAATTATAGAATGAATAATTAAACATAAAACTTCAAATAAAGTTGATCAATTAAAACTTTGTCAACAAAGAAAAACAAAGATTATTCGTCTCTCAACTTGATCTCAATTAAAATTAATTTTAAATTGACTATGCATGAATAATGTATTAGATTTATTAATTATTACCTATTTCCATTTTATGTGGATGAAGATGATAGTCTTTGGCGTCTGCATACAACATGCACCTAACTAACGACAGACTCATGTATATTTAAATTGTAGACTCGCGCGCGCCGTTGGTTGTTTTCGCCACCGCCATTTATATACATACTACATTCTACATATAAAATAGTATATTAGTTTGTCACTTCTGAATTTCTTTGCAAAATTCATTCAATTCAGTGATTCATCGTTAATTACTGTCACTTAATGAATTTATTAATAAAAACAGTTGTGTTCGTTGTGTGGAACAGTATAGAATTGGAGTAGAGCTAATTAGATTTTAAATATACTATAGGTATAAGATATAACTATCACACGTTTGGTGGCGACAATTTTGGCGGATAATAGCGAAACAATATTATAATTGCATTGGAACTAACCCGATGACAACGATGTGACCCAATAGACCAATCATGTTTTGTTGCGGGAATAAATTTCCAATAATTATGATTGTGTGGTCTAGGAATTGATAGACTTTTAGACTTTCAATATCAATTATGCACAGACTAGGGATTATTGAGGTTAATATTGTTTCAAAACATTTCTGATGTATAGATAACAAATTATTAAAAAATTACAGTATTTTGGCGATGTGGTGACTGGTATAAATCACAGGAGTTATTTAAAATTTGCTTTCTAATCCCATAGGCAAAAAGTTTCTGGTTTATATAAATAATTATGTGACTGGTATTTTGGTTCTTTCTAACTATTTAATGTTTTACAAAATTCAAAAATTAATTTAAATGCATTTTTTTTTCATCTCAGATTTGTTAATATGAGCTAATAGCCTTTTCACACCAAACCCAAAAGCCGGTTTTCGCGAAAATATCGGTTTTGGCTGAAAACCTAGATCGAAAACACAAGTTTTCCCATGCAGTTATGCTAAACCACAAGTTTTAAATAAAACTGTCCAAAACATATTGGATTTGCAGGATGAACTAAACAAACACACCTTGTGAAACATTCAGCGCTCAATTAAATGTCATATAAATAGCTGATGGGTTGCTACCAGGACAAAATATTTTTTCTGCTGGAACACAAGAGAGCGCGACGCAGTGTCGTGCATCCTAACTACTACGTGAAATTGATCGGTTAAGAAATAAATTAATTATAACGAATCAGGATTAATAAATTGTCTTTTAACTGCACATAAAACATTTGATTTTTCCCTTTTCTGTGGCACTGACAATTTTCAAAGCGGCGCGGCCCTTCCTCAAAACCATTGTGTTTAAGCAAAACAAAAGAAATGTCAAATGAAAACTTGTAAATTTTCGGTGTGAACGCATTTTAAGTTTTCGTAAACCAATTGCCGAAAACCTGGCTTTGGGTTTGGTGTGAAAAGGCTATAAAGCAAAAACTTGCGACATGACGCAAAGTACGTTATTGGACTTATCAACCATCGTATTATTAGACTAACCATAAAAAAAAAACATTTGTGATCGCTTCTTGCTAAAAACAAAAACATCGACATATAATACCCAGCAGTTTAACAATAACTCTAAATGCATTCACACCTGCATAGGGATGGGAAAAACCGGCCGGTTAAAACAGAAACCGTTTTTTTTTTGTGATTTTTTTATCTCGGTTTAAACCGGTGTTTTTTTCTAAAACCCAACAACCGGGTGAAGGTTTTTTTTTTTTTTACTAATACTTCATTAACACAACTGACAGATTGGCAATTTTATCTCAGTATACTGACAAAAGAATGAGCAAATTCATTCTTTTGTCAGTTTAATGACAGAAATACTGCCAATCGTATAAATGGAGCATTAGACACTTCTATTTACATTCAGAGCTCACATGAGCAATTTTTTGTTGTCTCACATAACCTGCATGTTTGTGTACTGGGTATTATTGCAGAAAAAATCTAGGAAATTAGCTCTCCAATCAATTTTCCCAATTTCAATTGAAAATGAACCACAAAGTTGGCGGAAAATCCCTTACATTCCTGGAGTATCCGAGAAATTAAGTAGTCCACTATCAACTATAAATATAAAACCAGCTTTTTTCAATAATTTTACCCTAAAAAACGCTCTCTGCAACAACAAAATCAGAGAAAAAATACCTATACATTCAAAAAGCGGTGTGTATAAAGTAATTTGCAAAGAATGTAATGGAGTCTATATTGGAAAAACTTCAAGAACCCTATCAAAAAGGTTTATTGAGCATCTAAAGGCTTCTGTGCGTAATGAACCTTCTTCTGGACTCGCTCAACATATCAAAACTTCTGGACATGGATGCTCCCTCGATGACGTATCTCTATTGCATTGTTTACCCGCCGGACGTGTATTGGACAAATACGAAATTTTCGAAATAAATAAGCATAAGTGCTCAAACATTTTGAACTGTCAAATCGACTTATTAAATAATAGCCCACTCCTTAACAAATAAATTTTTTAATGCCAAAATTTTAATTTTTAATAAATTATTCACTTAATTTATTTGTACGAACACTTATGTTCATTACTGTCATGTTGCAACCTTTGTGATTGTATGATTTCATGTTAAATTTAGTGCCCTGATGATGTCCTAACTAAGACGAAACGCGTTGGCTTCCAAAGTTTTTAATAAATAAAAAACAAAATAATTTAAATTGTGGTACTGGGTATGTTTTTCTCCATTTCCAAACGATAGCATAGTGTAGGGGTAGGAATATAGGAAGGTGAAATCGTGAGTTGTTTTTCTTAGGTACTCTCATTCGCATTCACAGCTAGCACGGGTCGACACCACACATTTTTGTCTATAAAAAACCGAAAACCGGTTATTTGAAAAACCGGTTTTTTCTGTCCAGTTAAAACCGGTAGGTTAAACTGAAGGGGCAAAAAACTGAAAAAAAAAAAACGAAAACCGGTTATTTAAAAAAAAAAACCGCCATCCCTACACCTGCATTTAACTGATTTTGTTTGACATTTCAAATGCTACATATTTGGTTTAGGTCGTGGCTTATCGAACCTGAACGCGACCCATTTTTCTTGGCAGCATCCCGTCAGCTATTTTTTCACTTTTTATTGTGCGCTGAATGTTTCAAAAGTTGTGTTCGATTAGTTTATCTAGCAATTTTTGTTTTATAAAAAAACGTGTTTTTGTTAAACATATACAATAATAACAAATACAGTTTTATTAAAATTAGATTAAACTTTCAGAGATTTACCCATAAAGAACTGTATATAGTATATAATTTCATTTACACACACGCGCCCTTAAAAATTACTACATAACTTGAAATGAATCATCTTTAAACGATTTATAACAAATTTACTAGTCACCTTATTGATGCTTATATAGTATGAGTTGATGACTTTTTCTTCTTTGTATACCTACAAGCCAGTATTTACATACATATAGGTATAAACTTTATAAACTTTATTTATACAACAAAGAACTGGTCATTCCATTCTGTTTTAAGTCTTTACAAAACCTTGACCAATGAAAGCAAAACGCATTAATTCATTGTCTTTTTTTAAAACCATGTAAGTCCCTGGTTTTGTGGACCAGACCAACCTCAGCCTGGCTATAATAACAAGACAGACAGTTTTTTTTCTTAATCAGAACAAACAACAACAAATGACGCAACGCGACACAACGCGACACAACCTGAACTAGAACGTTATTTAATTATTTTATTGACTTCCATTAAAATTGAGTGCTAAAAATTATTATTATAAACAGCAATAGGAGAACAAAAAATAATAAACCCCCACAACTAGCACATCAGGCTCTCTGGGATAAAAGTAGGACAAACAACTAGACGTCACGCCATCATCATCATCGCCTTCGCCATATTTTTTTAATTGATTTTCAGTTTTACTGTTGCTTTTTTTTTTTCTTTTTGTCAGTGTCGTAATTTTCTTCCGCTTTGCGTGTTTTCATTGACTTTGTATCAAACTTAATGTTAATTTATGTAAAAACACACGCACTTTAATTTGGCAAAAGAGAAAGAGAGAGCATAAGAGTCATGGCCACAAATAAATCGTGAAATCATGAGGCATTTTGTTGGTCAATTTTGACAGTTAACATTGATCTGTCAAAAATAAATTCACAAAAGTGGTCTTAGGAGAAAAATTCAAATTTTTCTTTCAAGATTTTATGTATGCAAAGTTAACGAAATCAACTTTCCTACGACTTCATAACTAGCCCTTAAATTCTTCTATTACACATCTGCTTTGCAAATTAAAGAGCTTCATTATTAATCGTGTAAAATCGATCGAGCCTTTAATGTCAATCGCTTTGTTTTCATTATACAAAAACAATGACAGGCAAAGTGAGTTTATATACATGTGTGGTGTGTGTTTGAGTGTGTTTGGTTCTCGCCTGATCATTGACTTTAAGCTAGCACAATGGCAATAAACAGTTTGTTATTGTTGTTGTTTTTGTTTTGTGCTATATTCAATGTGGTGATGCCTTTATGTTTTTTTTTTTTTTTTTTTTTCAAACAACAACAGTAGATTATGCATATGAGTAATTATATGATTGTCAGATAATTAGAGTCATTATTCCTATTTCCTAACGGTAAATATATAAACAATTTATAATGTGTGGTGTAGGTAGGTATAGTCTAGTTATTATTGCGTGACAAGCTTAAGGTCAATAATACCGTTGTTTTGACTAATTTGCATACAAATTGAAGAGAAAAAATATCTGAATTATGAAGGAAACGCACAAAGATGGCATATCAAGTGAAATGACATAGACACGCACTATCTATAGTTGTGACTTTGAAAATATTATGTAGGTTCAACACCAAAAATTACAGATACTGTCGGATGATAAAGTAATATTTACTAGAAAATAAATTTGCGAACATTTTTTTTTTTTTTTTTGATCAAACTGTCATGCCATAGTGTGATCAGTCATCACCATCTTGAATCCTTCCACAATTAATCATTTGAATTGTTTTGTCTTTCTATATATGTTTGTATCTACATTTGTTTTGATTTCGAATTAATCAATTCGATATCGAAAAATAATAGCTTCGATAAGTTATCAGACGGAAAGCAGACTTTGACATTGGCACAAGGTGTTGGTTATTTTCTAAAAAAACATATAACTTGTAAGGCGTGTCTTTCTAGTGTCTTTTAAATAGATTAAGATTAGCACAAATGCGTACTTGTTTACGTACTTCATACCTTATCTAACCAGAGCGATGATGCTTTGAATCTAAACAACTAAAATAGATTGTTAAAAAAGTAAGAGATTTTATTGATAAAATAATGTTATATGTACATAGTATGTACTATATTTGACTATATTAGGAGCCAGTTATAGCGATCAGTAAAAGCCATCAGTTAAAGTTGAAACTGGTGAGACGGTTATAGCAATCAGCAAAATTATATCAGTAATTAAATGTCATATCGTCAGCCACAATCTTTCATTTGTTTTTAATGATGCAAAATGCTTCAGTAATTATTTTATTGATGAGTGAAACAGTAAAATAAAAAATAGAACACAGAAAACTGAAACGAAATGTTCCATTCTTTGTGAGTTGGCAAACAGCTGTTCAGTAAAACGAATTTCCATCAGTAAATTAAATAAATGCTTTTTTTACAAAAATTATTCACCCTTGGGATTATTTTTTGCCAGAAAAAAATATAATAATTGATTTTTCATCGATTCGTAGCATTTTTATGTTTCACATCTTTTTATAACACATGGAATTATCCTAAAGAAAATGTTGACTGATGGTTTTAACTGTTCGCTATAACTAGCCCCTTAGGGATTGGAAGCAAAACGTGCAGTGGCGCTATACGCTGAGCAGACATTGAATTGATCAAACAAGACACTGTTACAGCCGATGTCAGTGCCCAACGGTGCACAGAATGTTGTGTGCGCAATTTCAATTATTATTAATAATAATTCAAATAGAGAACACTTCCGTCAACGCGTATAGCTTGATTAGAAAAGAATTAATTGTGTATCTGTAATTTAAATTCAGTTTTGGTTTTTGAAATTCCAAGTTAGTCTAATGAAATCGTACTAAGTATAGGTTTGTAACTTGTTGGTTCAATTTCCAACACATTAAAAATATGCAATATACATTTTTTTCAAAATATGATGAAAACAAATAGAACTATTCTATAATTGTTCGTTTCGGTGACTCAAATATTTTGACGTTTTTATTCAAACTATCGATAGAAAAGTAATAATTCGTGCTCGTAGTACTGTTTTAATCTGAACTCATAGCCTTTTTTACACCAACCCAAAAACGAACTTTTCGGCAGTAGGATCACACCGAAAATGTACAAGTTTAAATTTGAACCTTCAATATTCAATTGTTTGACACCAACTGCTATATATGTGTTGATGGCCTCAGTGAAATGCCGCGCCGCGCGTCGCGTCGCTTTGAAAATTTTGATTTATACATTTTGGAAGTTAAAAATTTGAATGCAATAAATACTAGCTCATTATATTCATTCCTTATACTACAATTACACCGAGCACTAAACTGATATTTAGTATGATTAATCATAAATCTCCAAATCTCGAAAATTTACCATACAAATTTTAATCTAATTAAAACTCATTTAAATCTTCTTGAAAACATTGGTTCGTCAAATCAAACATACTTTTTTCGGAGAACGCTTATAGAGCCGACGGACGCGACGCATTTGAATGTCATTTTGTATCGTTGGCAGATGGAAATTTAAAAAGAAAAACTATATATATATCTCAATCTCACTTCCACTGTATATCAAAAAAATTAAACACAATTTCTTTTCATTTTCTTTTTGATCTCTTGCATAGTTTTTGAGAAATTAATTTCCAAACTCAAAATATTGAAAAAGAAATTTGCTCCAAAGATCCTGTTTTTACTAATTTACTTAGAAAATTCTTTTTCAGAATGTTGAGTTTGGAAATTAATTTCTCAAAAACTATCGATTAAAATAACTTTATTTATAAATAAAATTCAAGAATGGGTTTCTGGGTTCAAGATAAGCTATAGGAGAATTTTGTGGGTGTTACCATTATTTTTCAATAGTGTTGTTTCTACGTTGAGTAATTTTTTTAGATAATTGCCCCTCCCATCTTAACGGGGGTATATAGACCCCCTTCCGGTACGATTGTCGTATTATTTTGGCTAAACCTGCACGCTCCAGTTTATGTCAACCATTCTTTTTTTTCCATTATACTGTTTGATAATACTACTTGTTATATTTTGGTTTTTATCGCTAAATTTTGAAATGCTGTATTTTGGAAACCATTGGGTATACATAGATTGTTTTGAGCTCAAATTGGAGAAAAATAGGTTACTTTGAAATCGTGGAACAGTTTTTATTTAAAATTACTTCTTTAGGACTAAAATCGCCAATAACTGAAAAAAGCGCGAACAAATCGGGGTTTTTTTGATTTTTAACCATGAAGCGGTCGCCGCTCGAGGGTTGAAAACTTAGGTGACTTACTAGGCTCATATCCTGAACAACTCAGCAAAAAATCAGAAATACCTGATTTGACGCAAACGGCCGGCGCCTTCCATACAAACGAAAAGGTTACTGGACTACAGTGGAAACACCAAATATATCTCACTACCCAAATCTCGGTTGAGTGGTCGGTGGAAACCAGCTCGCGTAGTAGAACGAATGCATGACCCTGCATAGCGCCTCTTGTGTTCCAGCAGAAAAATGAATTTTGACTGACAGCAACTTGCCAGCTGTTTTATTTGACGTTCAACTGAGCGCTGCGCTGATTGTTTTAAAATGCGTGTTTGTTTTGTTCATCTTTCAGATCCAACTAGTTTTCGATAGGTTTTATTTTAAACTTGTGTTTTAAAACTACTTTTGTATTACAAATAATTTTATGGGAAATCTTATGTTGTTGAGGTAGGTTTTCCGTCAAACCCGATAATTTCGTGAAACTGCGTTTTGAGTTTGGTGTGAAAAGGTTATCACCTTAGCCCAGTTTAAGTGTATTCATTTTCGTTTCAAATCAGTTTTGAATACAATTGTAATTTCACTGCTTAATATAACTACCTATTGTAACTCTGTAATTAAGTTATCACCATTTAATAAATCGTTTAAAGTAGAATTTTTACTGATGTATATTCAAAGTGTTATTTGATAAAGTTTTACATAAGTCAATTTATTATTAAGTTACCGCTCAAATAGCCTTTTATTTTAATCTTAAGTATGTATGTAGGTAAGTATATTTTGAAATTAATTGCCATTATTGAAGCTTTTGCTTTGATAAGTTTTATAATTTTCAATTATTTTTTGTTTATGGAAGGCCATCTATTTTGATAAATATAGAAATTTATTACTGTTTTTGTATTGTTTTATATTAAACTGCTGCGACGTTCAATAGACACTTGAGACTGCAGACAAAAAAAAATCAAACAATACAATTTCCAGTCTATATTAAAAGTAGATAAACATTGTTGAATACCTTTATCTTTTTAAAACAATTTAAAGTAAAAAATGGAATGTTATTTATTTATATCTTGCATAAATCTTTTTTTAGCATTGAAATTTCAAAATATTTAATGGCTATCGAAACAGTTTAAAAAGTACATTTCTTCCGCGAAATCACAATCTATAGCAGAAAAATAGGGAAGAACTTTTTACCTCATCAATCTATTCAACAAATCCCCTAAGATGGAGGAGCCACCCTTCAGATAGAGAGGTACACCATAACGTTGAAAAACCCTTGGTAGAAATGTTTCTTTTTCAACTGTGAAATAAGTGACTTGTTGTATTTCTTTTTTGGTGAAGTGTATGAAATTTTTTTCTCTTCTTTGATTATTTTGCCAGGATGGCCAGTTGTTTATTTACTTATATATGTATGTATTTTTATCATCATACCATTTAGGTTGAAAAACACAAGGGTTGTATTTTGTTGTGTTACTGTGCAAAAATATCAGTTTTGAACGAAAAATAAAACTTTTGGTAAGCACTAACTTATGAAAAATATGAATGCCCCCAACAAAAAAAAACTAGACTAAATATATTGTTTAAGAAAAAAAAAGTCTTCTTAAAAGGCTGTTGACTTCAGATTTAAAGTAGTCAAGTAAAGACAATGCCAATATACACAAGGAATCACGTATTTTTCTGGGACTTCTTTGATAGATTTTTTTTTTTGTTTTTCTTTTATTTAAGAGGATGAAAATATTTGTCACGAAATATTTACATCTAGTTGGTATGTGCGGCTGTGGAAACAAAGAAAAAAGATTCACTCCTCTTAAAAGGGTTTTTTTTTTCTTTTAAAGAAGTTTTCTTACGTAGTATCGTACGTAGATCATTTTGTTTATTATTAATATGCCTTTCTGTTACATGCTTCTTTTACTCATTAGTCTAAAAGGTGTTTTTATGTTTGTTTGTGCTATGTTTGTTTGTGTTTAATAATCTTAATTAATCTATTTTTATAGATAGATATGAGATATGATTGGTCTCACGTTAATTTTCGGGTAGAATTGACTAAAAGGGTAAACGTTGATTATGGGTTAGAATTGGTTGAGGCCTAATTTTAAAACATTTTGCTAAAATGTTTTTAATTGAAAATACTTTTTTAACTAGTATCGTACAAACCCAATTTTCTTCATAAACTCCAGCTGAACACGTCCAAAAAAGTGACAACTCATCCAAAAACATTCCAAAACATACCTCATTTTGACACTTATAAACGTCAAAGTGTCATATGGATTTAGTAAAATGCTTAAAAGTGCACATGAGCCACATGAGCTGCGAATGCAAATAAATCTTTTTAAGCAATTTCAAGATGAAATATCAACTTAGTTTTGTTACAACTTTTCGACGAATTGAATAAAACATCTTATTCACAAAATTGAAAAATAAAAACTACGAAAGATTTGTTAAAATAACAAAATACTACGCGACTAACAGGAAACTGCCGCGAACTATCGAATGTAAATTCGCGATTCACAACATTCGAACGCGTTCTACAAACCGACGAATAAAAATTCGTGCGAGTTTAACCTCATTTACGATTTATTTATTTAACTTGGTTATGTTGTATGATGCATAGCTGTTGGAGACTACTGATATGATTGGAAAAATATCAAAATTCCCTACCATTCGCTGTTCGCAATTCGTGTCTCATGTGCAAGGCATTTAAAAATATAAAATATTATAGCCATTTATCAATAAGTAACGAAATGGTACGATGCTTAACTCATTTAAAGTTTGTAAAACCACAGGCGCAAAATTATAATCGACTTAGTAAGATTTAAAATCAATTATTTTAGTATGATACTAGATCAAAATTGCACTTCACTAATTTTAAACGAGTTATAAAAAAAGTTAAAATCACCAAATAGCTATTTTATCGTTTTAGCATCGTACTAAATCCATATGACACTTTGACGTTTGCAAATGTCAAAATGAAGTAGGTATTGAATTTTTGAACAACAACAACAACTTGAAGGCGCTACCACCAATTGTTTGGCTGGAGATATAGCTTTTTTTTATAGTGATTTGCCACTTTGCACTCATCAGTCTCCTTTTTTGTGGTGCTGAGCTTTAATCCAATTTTATTTGAAAAACTTTGTATGCACACCATAGGATTCGAACCCACGCATATAAGATTTGCTGAGACTTAGCAGTCGTGTGCACTACGCACTCCACCGCTTTAGACCACTGACGTCACACTGACTAACGTAGGTATATGTTTGTGAATTTATGCAAGAGATGTCACTTTTTTTGGCGTGTTCAGCTGAAGTTTATTAAGGAAATTGGTTTAGTATAGTGATACTATTTAAAAAGTTCTTAAAATTTAGAAAACTTTAGTAAACTGTTTTAAAATTAGAAAAATGTTAAGTAGTATCATACCAAACCCTTAATATTAGACTGTTTAAAATGATGCTCCATTTAATTAATAACAAAAATGGTTTAACATCATACTAGATTAACTTTGCACCTATGTTATTAAATCTGTTCCAAAAACAACAACAATTTAATATATTTGGAATTTTCGATATTCGTATTTGTACGAAAAGTCCCTGGAAATCAGGGCCTATGATTGCTAGTCACAAGTGCAATGCCGGTTAGAGAAGGCAAGCATTGAGATGAACCCGGAGCATAAGACAGATTTTATCGTGAAACCACAAACGTATTTTTCAGCAGACCACTATGTTGGGGTTCAAATTGTTAACAGGAGTGCATAACTCCTAATATTTGTACGATATACCGTAAACTAATTTTATCAAAATGATATTTTAAAATGTAATAAGCATAGAAAATAAGAAAAACTTTCACTTTTTTTTTTACTTTACAACTTCTATAATTTTTAATATTTTTTTCTTTCTTTTTTTATTTACAGAAAGGCCCGTCGCAAAGAACGGGATGGCGATCAAAATGCATCAGATACAAAATTATACCTAGAAGAGAGTGTTTTAGAGCGTAAATTACCTGAAGCTGATCTCAAAGCCTTAGTTGATCTTCCAGCTGGTTTAGATTATAATGAATGGCTAGCGTCGCATAGTAAGTTTATATTCAATATACAATTAATTTCTTTAAACAAACAAAAATCAGTTTTTTCACGTGCAAGCCACAAGCCACTCATACTTCATACAAATATTAAAAAAGATATTCGCTCTAAAAATAGATGCCAAAAATATGCTATCTATTAACAAAGAGTTTTTCTTGTTTTCTTCCAAATTAGTATCAAATTTAATGTGTTAACAAATATTTAGGTACCTACTCATAAAAAATGTAATATATTAAGAACGTTTTTTATAGGTGTTGTAAAAATTAATTAATTTGGAAATAGTGTTTTTTTTTTTAATAGATTTAGACTTATGTCTAAAAGGTGTAAATAGAAAAAAAAAACATATCAGGGAAGATAAAGTAAGTGTATGGCGATGAGTTGGAAAAATGTAAAAATATAAACACGAATTAAAACAAGTTTTTAAGATATTCAAAATCAAAAGTTATTTCAATATTTTTTTTTTCCGAAGTAAAAATATCCCTTATATGGGGTACCCAGCAATTAATTAATTATGTAGTAAAATATTACAGACTCCAAAACAAAATGATATACCTGCGAAATTAAATTGCGTATGGAGCCGTAAATAAATTTCCAATATTCGGTGCTCTGGAAAAATGAATTGCCGATTTGCATTAGAAAAGCGAAAAACTAAAATTAAATCTTAACAACAATTTTAGCAAGAGAAAATCTAACAAATCAAAATTTTCAGCCAAGATCTCAGATTAAAAAAAAATGAGTTTTAATAGAAAAATATTCATAACTTTTTATTTATTTAAATACAGAAAAAAATTGTATAACAAAACTATTTGAAATTTTGAGCCCAATAAACTTGTCGAAGAAAATTTTTCAAATTTTTGATTGAAAATGACCTAAATTAAGGAAAATACTAAATTTTGTTTTTTGTTGACCTGTAACTTTCTAAATATTATCAATAACGAAAAAAAATTTTAACACATAAAATAGGAAATTTTATTCTTCGCATTTTATGTTTAACAAGTTTTTTGTAGAACTAATACGAACCGAGATATTTAGTAAAAAGTAAAATCCAAGACGGTTGCAAAACGGTAAATGTTACGAATACGAAAACTGAGCTGGGTCAGATCATAAATGCACTGGACTATTACTCGTATATGTATTAACTTATATTTAAAAAAAATATTAACATTCTTGGATAAATGGGTTTCAAATTTGAAACTTGCAATTTCCACATTTATTGAAGTCACAATTACTTCATCATTTAAAAAGAGCAAAAAACAAATATTTCTTATCTATCGGTGAAGTCTTGGCTCAGTTGAATGAGATGAATGTCTACATCCATTTCTGCTTTTTTCATATGAGTTTCTATTTTTATTTGATAAAATGCCATTGTTAATTCAAAAAAATAAATTTTCTTTTAAAGGGTTATGTACATACCTAATCTATAAAATTTGTACCACAAACAAATTAATATTTCAATCAATGGATGCGTTGTAAACGTTTGACGTTTGAAATCACAATTCTTCAAATGCCTAGCAAAAACTATCAAAGCTTCACCAACTTACTACAGTTAGGGATTGTTACACCGCTCGTGTACGAATACTCCCCACTTTATTCTCCAGACGGCTTCTTGATCACGTTCACGGGTGAACAAAAATCCAACGACATGATTCACAAGGATTTAGGTACTAGGTATATGCTTTTAAAGTTAATGCAGTAAACTCGTGTAAATGCGAATCATAACACGCACGTCAAAAGTTGCTGTCATTATTTCTTCATAATTTTCGAAAAAAAAACTATTTTTGACATTTAACCCGGAACAACGTTTGACGCGGACACGATTTGGTAATGGACTTTTTAGGCAATTTCTTAACTTAAATTTTGTTGGCAGGTTGACCTGTTTCGTTAATTTTTTCTTTATGGTAAAGCACCAGCCAGAGCTATCATTGAAAACCAAACGTTTGCAAATGGAAATTAATGAATATTTTGTTACCAAAGTAAAGCTTATGGCCTTTTCATTTTGACCTGAGCTTCCACATAAAAGTAGGTACTTTTGTTATTTCCATGACTGAAATAATTTATCAATGAAATCATCAAAACAATTACTGTTTTTAGTTTTTAAATACATTTAACTAAACAATTCAAATTTTCAAACATGGTTTTCAATGATAGTCATACCTGGTGCCTTATTATAATGTAGGAACAATTTTAATTAAAAATCAGAAATGGGATTGACTGACTTTGAAATCGTTAAAATCTCAAAGAAGAAAATTTTTCTTTAACTATACCCTTCTTTTGTTGTTTTAAGATTCACAACTTTTGTTTACTTTGAGTTTATTCTGTGTAATATTTTTATTAAGATAAACCTCAATTCCACAAATCCATATCTCCAATCCATTAACTTTACACACACAAAAAAAAAATTATTTCCCCATAAGATTTAATTGCCACTGATGAGTTCTTGAGTAATTTTTGTTTTCCTCTAATCCCTTGCCAGTCGTTTTGATATGACCTACATTTTATATCTTTCTGATGGTGGATGCAACTTTATATATAAGTCGCATCATGACTATGAGATAAAACCCTAGTTTCATGACCTTGTCATTGCACTTTGAACTTTTTTTTTCTTCCCCTTGAACAACTAGGTTATCGCTCCCTTGGAATTTTTTTTTTGCTCTCAGGTCTGATTCGAAAACTGAATGCAGGAGTGAGATATTTTGATTTTTTTTTTGTTTTGTGTGAAAGTAGGACATTTGAGTCCTTTGTGGATTATAACTTGATTTTCCGCTTTTAATAATGAATAGAACAAATTTGTTAAGGTTTTCATTTGTATTTTTTTTTTAATTACTGACTGATTCACACAATAAGAGTTTTTGGGGCGAAAAATTCTAGGTATACAATTTTATTAATTAATAGATATAAAAGTTTGAGGTTTACACGAGTAAGCAAAACATTAGAGATTTTTTGACATTCAAACCTTATTCACTCTTTATCAAATTTAAAGTCGCTTTACAAATGGGAAATGTCTGGATTCAAAAAAATCCTTTATTCATCCTCCCTTTTAAATTTGAATATACACTGCATTCATTAACTAATAGAGCGTTTTACGAATCTCTTAAACTCTCAAAAGTGGTAGCTTATGTCAATTGCATAGAAATGGGCGCATTCAATGCAAAAACTGCAACAACTGCTGAACATAAAGTACTAAATTTTTGCCGTTGAACAGAAAACTATATGAAATGTCAGTTTTGTATGGTGAACATTTTTTTTTTTTGTATAGAAAAGCTGTCAGCTAAATTTTCAGTTGGGAATTTCTTGCTGAAAATTCAAATGAAACGTAACTAAACGTAACTGAATGTCAACTAACTTTTTATGACAGCTGGCCAATCAGAAGCTCCATCTGAAAATAAAGTACTGACAATTTTGATGCATTGAATGCGCCCAATGTCTCCAATAAAGCCTATACGCTGCTGATGCGAAACGAAAAATCCCATACAAAAATGACACAACGAAATCATAAACTAAAAATTTCGTCCCGCTTTTCGTTTTGCAGTACGCTGTTCAATGAGCGAAATCGATAATTGTAGCAGATTATTTTGAGAAGTCTACACCCTTTTTTCGCACAGAATTAATTGACCGGGCCATTAATTGTGTGCGGAAAATGACATTTGTGTTTTTTCGTGTTTTTATTTATTGTTACTTTCATGACAGCATGGCTGTTGTTTGATTTTTTCGTTAAATTTTGTTTTATTTATTTGCAATTTGTGAAACTCTCCATGAATATTTTTCCGTTGTGTTTTCGTAAGCATTTTGTTGTCTTATTGGAGACCACAGGAGAATTACGTTTTGCATCAGCAGCGTACTAGGCTTAAGTGATGAATAAACGCATGTGAATAAAGGAGAGAGCGATACATATTGTCATTTGGTCTAAAAAGCTCTATTAATGTCCATTCAAAAGAAAAAGAAAATGACAAAGTACGATTTTTATTTATGATTTAAGGCTCTCCCAAACCAATGCGGAACATTCGTTGCGGAGAAGAAACATTCGCATGTCAAAAATTATTTACATGGTGATATATGAGAGTGCCAACACCAACGTGGTGGAGAAACATATGAAATAATTTTGACTGACGAATGTTTCTTCGCCGCAACGAATGTTTCGCATTGGTTTGGGAGAGCCGTTACTCTGTATTATTGTTTCACTGATTTAGTGGATTATCGATAGTTCATTATTATTTGTTTAGTTTCATTTTTTTTACATTTGTTTTCTTTTATTTTAAAAAGCAGCAACTCTGACGTCACATTAATGTTTAACTGTCATTCAACAATCAGTCAGTGATGTGACATATGTCAGTCAAAAATCAAATGAATACATTTATTTTTGCACTTTGGTTTGTTTACTTTGAAACGATTTTATTTTTAACATCCATTGAGTGTTAATTAATCAATGAATCAATCAATGAAAATAATAATAATAAAAACAAATTTTCAATCGAACCCAACAACAACGTCGTAAAAATAAATTTGCATAGCCAGAGTGCACAAAGTGGACAAACAACAACTCTGCTCCGTTTCTGAAACCATCGTTGTGATGATGATGATAGCGACACGTGGACTCTAATTTTAGCGGCATAGTCGCATAATGCCTTTTTCGTTTTTTTTATTTTTTTTTTTTAATTTATTGTATATTTATGTATGTACATGTACATATATAAATATAAATGTATATATAGGTATTTGTTTTAAATTGACTTGACGTAAAGGTCGTGGGTAAAACAAATTTTCTTTTATTGTTTTGCCTGTTCAGATGTATATATGAATATGCCGTCCAATTGTAATTTTTGGCATAAAATACCCTTTTTTGAGGTTATGCAACATTTACGTCATATTTAAGCAGGAGATATTGCAAGCATTCCAACAACAAAAAAGTATACAAAATGAAATGACAGAGGGGACTTGTTGGTGTATAAATTCTTAAATGAATGAAAATTGCCAAATGTCATAATTGATTGTATTGTAAATGCTTTCGAGTGCATATTGTTGCAAATGACAAAACAGGAAGTCAAAGAGGGGTATGGTATGAGTGAGATAAATTTTGTTATATTTTGTTTGTATAACAAGGCATTTATTTTTGTACATAAATGATAAGTGTGCAAGAGAGACAACAAGCACAGCGACAGAGTGTTGTCAGAAATATATCCAAGATTTGGTATTTAAGGATTACAGACGTCTTTGTTAAAAATGAATGAATTAAAATTATTACACGAAAATTTATAATAAATTTAAAATATCATCATAATCCACCTACATAAATGCAAATTTAATAGCCTAAATGATCATTCGTAATTATTTTTGTTTATAAATAAAGTTGTACTGCAGTCAGGCAAGGTAATTGGAAGAGCGCCTAGCTCTAAAAAAAAGTTGAGCTTACTTTTTTTAACGGTTACTGACTAACAACTCGCAACGATTCCTGACGTTTGCGTGTTTAAAATCAGAAGGAATTCTATTAATCCTCTCTACTTTTCACAGCCCTCCTTTGCCCCTCCCCCTTTTCGTTTCACTAAAAAAACAAATAAAATGAAAAGGAGAAAATACGAATGGCCGTTTAATACTTTAACTTCTGAACATTCTGGAATAGAACACAAAATTCAAAAATTTTATCGATGTTATCGATGAAATTTCTTTGGAAAATATCGATTCTAAATACATGATCAATGTTGAAAATTTCGATCTATAGCCTTTTCACACCAAACCCAAAACCCGGTTTTGGCTGAAAACCTAAATCGAAAACCCAAATTTTCCCATACATTTTCGCTTAATCACATGTTTTGATAAAACGCAGTTTTATAGCCTTTTCACATAAAACCCAAAACCCGTTTTTCGCGAAAATATCGGTTTTGGCTGAAAACCTAGATCGAAAACACAAGTTTTCCCATACATTTATGCTAAACCACAAGTTTTTATAAAACACAAGTTTTAAATAAAACCTGTCCAAAACAAGTTGGATTTGCAGGATGAACTAAACAAACACACCTTGTGAAACATTCAGCGCTCAATTAAATGTCATATAAATAGCTGATGGGTTGCTACCAGGACAAAATATTTTTTCTGCTGGAACACAAGAGAGCGCGACGCAGTGTCGCGCATCCTAACTACTACGTGAAATTGATCGGTTGAGAAATAAATTAATTATAACGAATCAGGATTGATTGTATTTCCATTATTAAATTCCAATATTAATAAATTGTCTTTTAATTGCACATAAAACATTTGATTTTTCCCTTTTCTGTGGCACTGACAATTTTCAAAGCGGCGCGGCCCTTCCTCGAAACCATGAAACCAATACAATCAATCCTGATTCGTTATAGTTAATTTATTTCTTAACCGATCAATTTCACGTAGTAGTTAGGATGCACGACACTGCGTCGCGGTATCTTGTGTTCCAGCAGAAAAACTTTTTTTTCCTGGCAGCAACCCGTCAGCTATTTATATGACATTTAATTGAGCGCTGAATGTTTCACAAGGTGTGTTTGTTTAGTTTATCCTGCAAATCCAACATGTTTTATCAAAACTTGTGGTTTAGCAAAAATGTATGGGAAAACTTGTGTTTTCGATCTAGGTTTTCAGCCAAAACCGATATTTGAGCGAAACCCGGGTTTTGGGTTAGGTGTGAAAAGGCTATAAATATAAAACGCGAGCTGGTTCGCATAAGAAATAATAAAATGTAATAAGTGAGGATTCATTGTATTTCCATTTTTAACTTACAACATTTATAAATTCTCTTTCAATTTCGCATAAAACATTTGTTTTCTGCCTTTAACTTTGGCCATGCAAATTTTTAAAACGTCAAATAATTGAAATGTCAACTCAGAAATATTCGGTGTGAACGCATTTTAAGTTTTTGTAAACCTATTGCCGAATAACGGTAAAAAAGGCTACAAAATCATTTTAAATTCCTCAAACAAAAATTCGCCATTTTAGATAAATTATCGCGCAAGTGTGTTTGATTTGGGTTGACAAGAAAACCGTCGCGTCGGCGCGCCGCCGTCTAGATTTATGGCACTATGACAGGTATTTGCAATATTTTCGCATTTAGGTTTTTTTTTTTACATATCTATTACCGAATTTGGAATTCATTTGGACAGAACGGCTGTCGGGTCAGTTAGTGATTTAAATTAAATATTAATATGTCAATGAAATTCGAATGCCTATCATCCTCCTTTTATTCCATTATATATATTATATTATACTACTAAATAATTCAAAAGAAATCTTTTTATCCTCTCTACTTTTGACAACACTCCCTGCCCAACCCCGTTCATTTCATTATTTCAATATCTCCACTATTCTCAAAAAAAAAAAAAAAAAACAAAAATAAAAGATTATCCAATAATCTACTTTAATCCCACAATAAAATTAACTGCTTACAATGTCAAAACTTTGAAGTCTACCGCACTACACCCTAGCACTACGCCCTCGCGGATGAGATGATGATGTTGTGCAAGTTTCTACGGTCCAGTTATAAGTTTCATTAATTATTCAAACAGATTAAATCTTAATAATTTAATTAAACAAAGAAAAAACTTAAAATACAAACTTTTCACTCGCTGGTGGAATCCTGGATGATAAAATTTGATTTTTCATACTTTCTAACCTTGCTGCGAAAAATTTTAAGTATCAGAAAGAGACAGAGAACTTCTACCGCAAAGTTTTGAAAGTCTCAGTAGCTAAAGTGTAAATTTGTGGAGTAAAGTTGAATTTTATAATAGAAGCTAATGATTAAGGAAATTAAGGAGTTTCGTTCGTGTACTGTTTTGGTTTTGAAATATTAAGGGTGGCGGTTGATTTTTGCGAACAAAAAAACAAATATCAACGATTTAATCTTTTAATTTATTTCAAATTATTGAATTAATACATATCTACTAATTTTTGTATTTTGTTTCTTGTTTCATTTCAGCACTGGCACTTTTTGAACATGTAAATCTAGTTTATGGAACAATTAGTGAATTTTGTACACCATCCGGATGTCCGGATATGACTGGGCCTGGCAATAGGTAAGAATGATACTTTTTGTGTGTTTGATAAATATTTAATTTTTTTTTTGCCATTTATAACTCTAATAATTCCAATTGGATTAAATTACATATGCGATGCCCTCTAACTTAAGTGGAGTTGGGTCGTATATGTGTTTCGGTTTGTTTTGTCAACCAATCAAACAACTGGAAAATCAAAAGCAAAGCAAAAAAGTCGGGGATATTATTTTGCATCATAAATTCAATCGAAAATTAGGTTCTGAGGTTGGGGATTTGTGGTATACAACACACCATCGGGCTAGGCAATGTTTAATGGACAACGACGATGATGATGGTGATTCCCAACTTAGGTATATATAGTACAGTCAGGAAAATATTATAGGGATTATAGAATTCGCCTTGTGTTTGGAATTATTACAATTTATGGGCTTCTGCGGTAGATTGGATAGATGGATAAATAAAGCAAAAATGTGAAACTACTGGTGTTGTGGTTTCTGGCAGAGTTTTATTGAAAATGGCTCTCATTTTTATTGTATTTATGATGCTTTTTGAATTGATTATTAAAAGATTGAATACAAAAATATAAAGTTGCCATGACCTTTAACCTAGTTCTCTTGGTGAAAGTTTGGCTGAATTTCTAAATGTCCTAGAGACCTTTTTGTGCACTACAACCAAACCACAACACCTTTTTACTGTTATGCTATGCATATGTAATAGTTTAAATTTGTTGATGTTTTGAAACGACATTTGCGTTCATTTTTCTCAGCTCTGTTGCTGTACTTAAATATATTCAAATGTACACGCGAAAGTAAGTCATAATATTTTCAATGTTTTTTGGCAATTTCCGTTAGGATGTATTGAAAATCTGAATAAACCGTTATTTTTTTGAGTGACTTGGCATCTACAGTACATATTTTTTTCCTTGCATACAACACGACTTCAGTTAAAACAACTCTTGTGACAGTTAAAACTAGCCGCTCATTTTTTTCGGATCATAAAAAAAAGAACTGTCACTCCCAATGAACTGTCAAATTTTCTCGGTTTCGCTACGCTGCTAAGTACGAACTAGACAATTAAAGAAAGAATAAGGAACTTTACTAAATTGTCAATATCAAAAGTGAAAGCTTTCATTATGTGGAGACTTTCAAAATAGTTTGCACCCAAAAGAATCATTTGTTTTGCGCGATCGCATTTGGCTCAAAAAAAAAATGCAGAAGCCCTGTGATGTCACCATGTTGAATCTTTAATAACGTAGTCAACAGCGAAAGTTTCGTTTTCGCGGCGAATGTTTGGCGTTTAAAAAAGTTTTTAAATTATTTCTTTTGCTAAAAATAAATATTTCACATAGTGCCAATATTTGCTTTTAAAATAACTAAATATACATAATGTCAACATGACAGATCCCACAAAATAATAATTTTGACGTTTGTGAATAAACTAGAGGGTAATTTATTGCGTATGTATAGATATATTGTAAAGAGCCCTTCTGATTCCATTATCCTTAAAAAAAAAACAGTTGCGAATAAATTTGGAAATGTTTGCTAACATTAAATTTGCACCAAGTTTGCAAACTTGGGATTTTTGCTCTATTCTGACAGCAACTTTTGATAATTTGCAAGAAATTTCAAGTTTGCAAACAGAAACTGAAAAATATGCTACCAATCAATTTGGTTTCAATTTATAATTTTTCTTAAAAGCCTGTGAGGGCACTATGATGGTCTCGTTACATTAGCTTAAAGTTAAGAGAACATTTTACTGATTAAAAAAAACACCATTCAACAATTTTTGCATACAAATATTTAAAATTTCCTTAAAACTATTAAACTACTATTATAAATTATAATAAAGTTTGAAAAATTCTAAACTTCCATTCTTTTTTTGTTTTATTTCAGAACGTACTTATGGTTCGATGAAAAGGGTAAAAAGACCCGCGTTGCTGCGCCCCAATATATCGACTATGTCATGACATTCACCCAAAAGACAGTCAGCGACGAGTTAATATTCCCAACCAAATACGCCAACGAATTCCCAAATTCGTTCGAATCGATCGCCCGTAAAATTCTACGCTTGCAATTTCATGTGATAGCTCATCTATATGCGGCGCATTTCCGAGAAATCGCCCTCCTAGGATTACACACACATTTAAATTTAACCTTTGCCCATTTGACGGCCCTGCACAGGCGCTTTAACCTTATCGACGAGAAGGAAACAGATGTGCTGCGTGATCTCGAAGTGGCGTTACGCCTAACCGATGACGGAAGTAATTCCAGCGAAACAGCCTCCATACAGACCGGGTCGTCGTCGGTGACGGGGACATCTACGACGACAGCGACAGCGTCAGCGCATACGGGAGCAGCTGTCACAACGATGACAGGCACAGTTACCGGTGCCAGTGAGGATGTCAATTTGTTGCAGTCGGGTCGTCTCATTGATGGAGATGCGATGGCGCAACCCATTTGCACGCAGCCCGAAGCCAAGAAGGGTCTGAACAGTGAGCAGTCAGACATTCGAGGCGGTGCTGGGGGCGGTGGACTAATGGGCGGGATCCTGGGGGACTACAACACAAGTGAATTCGGTGATATGCGAACGGGTGGCGGAACTAGTGGCTACTGCATCCGAGGTAGCACAGCAAAAAGCAGCCATATTGGCTTTAATAATAATCATCACAACGGTAGCACACACAATATGTTGCATTGCAATAGCAGTAGTAATAATAGTAGTAATAATTCTCCTACACCTCAACAACACACTTCGCATACAACAACTGCATAGTTTTTGCAACTATCCCTACTACCATAACAAATCTTATGGCAAACACCAAAAGATGGCGTTGTTTTGCACTCTCTTACTATTATTTTTGTGTTTTATTTCTATTTAAACAAACATAAAAAAAACAATTTAATTGTTAAAATATTCGTCGTAAATGTAAACAACACTCACATTGAACAAAACAAATAAACAACCACACACACAACAATTTGAAAATTATCTAAAGTTTATTTTTCCAAAAAAAGAAATTAAATAAAAAAAAATCAATAAATAAATAAATATATAAAACAAATCGTTTAAAAAAACCACACTTGTGTTTGCTGAAAAATATAAAAGGTGTTTCTGTTTTTAATTTAACACTTAAATATAAAAAAAAAGTAAAAACAAAAAAAAAAAACTATGATAAAAGTTCACCCAAGACTTTTATTTGTAAAATAATGTAATTTATATTTTTTGATGATAAAAATAAAAACCCAAAAAAAAAGAAACAAATCTTTTAGTGAATTAATAAAAAAAAAATAAAACACACATGAGAAACAAATAAATTTAATTAAATTGTTATCAAACGCAAGGAAACAAAAAATAAAAGAAATTAACAAAAAAAAAATAATTTTATGTAAAAAAACACAAATCTATTATATATATACAATATATTAACAAATTGAAGTTGTTTAAAAAAAAAATAAAAAGCAAAAAGCCGTAGCATCAGTTAAAATGCTATATTTAAATTTGAAGTAAAAAAAAGTTTAAATAAAATTAATAACAAAATATAAAGCAACACACAACTCTTCTTTCTGTAGCCTTAAACAAACAAAAAACCATAAAAATATATTTATATTCACAAAAAAAAAGAAGGACAAAACAACTGGAAACTTAAAAAAAAAGTGATTTATTTTTCTTTCTTTCCTTTAAACTTTAAACCAAATACTATACAATTTGTAATTCTTAATTGTTTTTTTTTTTTGTTAGCTTGTATTTATATATATATAATTTTTATGTGAAGCTGAAGAAAATAGTTGTTTTTTTGTTTGTTTTATTTGTAAAAGATTGGTTTTTAAATTATTATTGATTATGATGATAAAATATAAAAATTATTAAATATTAATTTGTAAAAAAGAATATCTTTTTTTTTTTTTGTTTTAACTTATGCAAGAGTGCGTTTGTGTTTGATTTGTTAATTTGTAAATTAAGTGAAACAGAAAAAATAGAACGTTATACAATTACTTTTTTATATAAGGAACTAATATTATTTAATTATATTAAACAATAAAAACAAAAAGAAACAATTTAAAGTGATCTTAATAATAAGAAAAAAAACAACAAGAAAACATAGTTTTTTGTTATTAAATTTAATATTATTTCTCTCTCTTCTATAAAAGAAAAAACTTATAAAATACACAACTGAAAATGAAGCACTGGCATTTTTTAATTTATTAACTTATTTATGTGTTTTTGTTTATTTATAAAGGCATGTACATATATAATTTTGTTTTGAAAATAGGATTTTTTTCTTTGCTATATAGGATTTAGGTTTATTTCGAAAAAAAAAATTAGTAAAGCAAAGAATATTTGTGGAGTAAGGCTAGGGATTAAACTGAAGACTTGAAGTCATAACATGTTTTTGAACCTATAACAAAGATTAAACCTTAGAGGACAACAAAAGTACGTATCAGATTGCAGCAGCCAAAATCAATAATTTTTCGTAAAGTTGCAACACTACGGCTTTCTGAAGTTAATTTGTTATTATTGTAGCCAAAACCAAAAACGAAAATAAATCTGCCCAATTCTAAATATTCCCCGGGAAAATAACGCCCCGGAAGATTTGTTCCCGAAAAATTAAAATGCTCCTCACATCAAATATATTAACATTTTCAATTTTTTGGACATTTAGAATTCCAGCTTTTTCCTCGTAGTATTATTTCTCATATTCGAAGTTTGCTTAGAATAAGAAAAAGGGAACAAAATTCCCGGGAATTTCTCGTTTAGAATAAGAGAGTAGGGAAAGGGGAAGTGTTTCCCCGGGAATTTTTATTTAGAATTGGGCTGAATGAAATTCGAAGAAGGCCGATCGTGTAGCCCATTAATTTGTTGCAGTCGGGAGCTTAAACAGCTTATGGTGTTTTCCTTTGATAAAAAAGTCAGCCGTCAAAAGTTCGATTTACCCATTCCATTGGGTAAACTATTGATTTATTTTTTTAATATTTCGGCAGATCACCCCTCCCTGCACTAACACCAATATAATTTTGAGCTGTCAGTTTGCAAATGCGGTTTATGATTTGAATTTACCAACAAATGTTTGACATAATTTTTAAGCTTATTTTAAAGTACAGAGCTTCACAAACATATTTATGTTGAACAAATTTTCGATGGACCTACCTACCTTTTTTTAATTTTTTTTAACAGAACCAATAGTTAGAAACCCCCTCACATCTGTCATATCAGAGGTGGAGTGAAGTTTTCTATTAAACATTAGAACATGGATGCGCTTAAAGGTCGAAAGTCATTTCTGTACGATTTTTAAATCAATTTTGCCTTTAACATTTAAAAGGATAATTCTTCGTCTTCGGCAAAGATAACAAGATCTTAAACGCGATTTTGTGTATTTAACCATTAGCTTAATCTGTATCCAAAGGAGATGGCTATTAGTGTATGGACAAAGAAACAGAAGCGACAAGAAAAAAAAATGCTTATTAATGCTTACGAAAACGGCAACCCCTAGATCCATGGGGTATAGGAGCTATGAGACCTTTTGTAAAGCACCTAATCCGGCTATTATTAATTTGTTCTTATGATTTAATTTATTGCTTTATGTTTAGAAACGATAGAGCACTAGATAGAGCTGTCACCGCAGTTGGAAAACAAAACAAAATACCAACCGATAGCTTTAGTCAAACAATATCAAAACCACTAGCAGGAATAGTTTTTTAAGGTCAGAAAATGCACTTCTGGGCTTTCCACGGTCACGTTAGGACAAATCGTACTCAAATTTGTATCTTATTATGAAGATATGGTTATGCAATAAATTAAAAACAAAGACGTCACGTACAGACGGCCAAAATCTATCAAGAAGTCGGACGCTTGTCGAAAATTAAATTTTTCAGCGAATTTGACTTGGCGTAATAGTGTCTCAAGAGTGATTGTAGGCCTTTACCTAAGCTACGTATGACAAAATTGAAAATTAAATAAAACATGTGTTTTTTTATTAACAATTGTTTGTGGTCGTGTCACGTACGGACACAAAACGTCACGTGTGATAATTCACAATTTTGCCCCCCAAGTCCATGAAGGGGAATCTAGAAATTCCTACTTATCTACTTTAAACTTTGTCCCTCGTAAAAACACTTACGTATTTTCATGGAATGCACCTTCTTCGGTTGCATTTTGGTACCCCATGGTTTATCTATGTAATGGTTACATATCCAGCCCTATTGTGAGTTCCGTGTGTAAGAAAATCCGCCCGGAAAAATTACATTTCCCTCTTCCCTTGTTTTGAGTTTCGGGCGAAAAGATTTCCATTTAATTTTTGGTGGCGAACAAGGACACACTTGTTGTAAAATGGAGGGTGAAACTTACAATAGCTTTTAAAAATCTGGGCGAACAAAACATTTTCGGGCGAAATATTTTCCGGGTGAGACTCACAATATGGCTGATCCTTCGAGTATCTAATTAGTAAGCCTTAGGAAACCACCTATAAATTTGTTTTGTCGACTCTGGGTTCTCCTTTCATAGTTCAATCAAACAAAAAATTTAAAATGATGTTTTGGATGTATCTGAACTTTCTTCTAGATGCGAACTAGATGGCACAGGCTAATAATAAAACCAACTGGATCATAGCTTCAATGGGCCCTACCAATAATCAAATTTAGTAAGGACTTAAATATTTAAGGAAAATAGACCATAATGGTATGGACTATAAAAAGTGAACCATACATGTTATGTTTCATATTTTAGAGTCCTTACCATATAATATTTATTATTCAGGATCCGACTAAATATTTAAGTCATACCATGGTTGGTTTATTATTTAGAGCCCATACAATTATGGTCCATTTTACTTAAATATTTAAGTCGTTACTAAATTTGATTATTGGTAAGGCCCAATATGTTTTCCCATCTATTTTGTCCATAGCTTAGTTAATTTATATATGTATTTTGTGTTTGTTCTTGACAATAATGACATCATTCGAGTTAAATAGTCTTGTATTCCCTGAAAACATTTCAGTTATCGTGAATCTCCGTTCGAATAAATTTTCGTCGAGTTTTACATTAAATAAAGGTCGAAAACAGAATAGAAAACTTCCAAATTTAATTGGATTGTTCTCAGAGGTCCCATCATGAAAATACAATATCAAGCAAATCTATATTTTGTACTGCTCATGTATTTTGACATTGACAGTGAGACCTCATTTTGAACTAGCCAAATTATTCCACATCATCTTATTTGCCATATATGCAAGATTATGATTTCAACCAAATTTGCACCAAATAATATTGGAATCCAAAAACTTTTCAACGAACGCTTTTGAGCACGATGTATCCTAAAACAGAAAGAAAAAACTGTTAAAGCAAGCGTTTAATTGCCAAATCAAATTCAGAATGATTAAGCTCTTTTCCTGTAGTTTTCAAAATAACCGCTTGTCGGCTTTAATGAAATTTTTTTTTCCGATACCAATCAAATCCGAGTGAAATTTTCCAACATCATTAACTATCTCAATTTTTAAAGGAAGGCCATATTTCTAGGGAATTTCTATTCGCGATAAGCCCCATTATGAAGATACAGCTATCGTCAGCAGTCATAATAAAGAATTAGAATAAAAATACTGCCGAAATGTTCTTCGATAGTAGTAACCCATACTTATTTTAGAGATTTTTAATGATTTTCTATAAGCTAGCAGATTGAAAACATCAGAGGTCTTGTACAAGATAATAGATAAATTAAGTTTTTGTCATATATTACCTTTTTAAAAACTTCTTTTTCTATAAGATTTAAAGTTTTAACTTTTGAGTCCAAGAACCCCGGGCTTCTTGTTTAAGAATCAATGGAGTTTAGTTCTCCTACTAAGATTCTTTTAAGCTTAGTTTTGGTTTATTTTAATAATTAAATTCAAATTTCATAAATTCAACTGGAAATGTTGGAAAGAAGGGTCTCCGTGTTATTAAGCTAAAAGAAAACAATTAAACGATATTCAGTCCTATTGTGAGTTTCACCCGGAAAACATTTCGCCCGAAAATGTTTTGTTTGCCCGGATTTTTAAAAGCTATTGTGAGTTTCACCCTCCATTTTACAACCTCGTACGCCACCAAAAATTAAATGAAAATATTTTCGCCCGAAAATCACAATAAGGAAAGAGTGAAATGTAATTTTTCCGGGCGGATTTTCTTTCACGCGGAACTCACAGTAGGGCTGATTTTTTTTAGGATAGCTGTCTTTTTTCTACAAATATGGACAGCTTTAACCTAAACCATATCATACATCATTTTCGTTTTACGTAATAAGGCCCCTGAAGGGTATCGACTTGAGGTGCGTGCGATTCATACAAATTTGGGTATGAATATCTATATATAAAAAAGAGAAATGTCGTCCGTGTGTGCGCGCATAACTCGAGAACGGATCGTTCGCTTTGCACGATTTTGGGATTGATGAATTATTATTGGCCCAAGGAAGGACATAGGACACTGTAGGATAATCAGGAAAATTGGAAATCAGGGATCATCCTCTTTTTAATGCATATCTCGAGAACGGTGTAGTCGATTTTCATGGTTAAGGGCTTGATGGATTCGTATTGGCTCAAGAAAGGACATAGGACACTGCAGGAAAATTGGAAAACAGGGAATATCCAGTTTTTAATGCATAACTCGATAACGGTTACTTCTATTTTTACAATTAAGGACTTGATAAGTTTGTATTAGTTCAAGGAAGGGCATAGGAAACTGGAAGAACATCCCCTAAAATCCGGGAACATCCGGTTTTTAATGCATAATTTGAGAACGGTTACTTTGATTTTCACGATTTAGGGCTTGATAAAATCGTTTTGGCCCCAGGAAGGGCCTGTGAACATCGGCTTTATTGCAATACGTGGAGAAATTGTAATTGAAAACAAACATGCAGTCGCTTTACGAAATGACCAGTTCATTTCAGATTTCTCCACGCAATGGCGTGATACCAGTGGACTTAGTCACCGACCTTATTGAATTTCCAACGACTATTTGCCACTTTACAACAACGCTGGAAGAGCTCATCGCGAGTATTTTTCCGAATTTCGCTCAAAATTATGTTAACCATGATTGTCTGAGTTCACGAGCGATTTTGGTTGCGAAAAACAAGAAAGTCGATCATTTGAATTTCGTCATTTAAAATCAAATCGCCAGTGAGTTACATCTATTCAAATCCGTGGACTCCGTGATGGATGAAAACGAAGCCACCAACTAAACCACGGAATTTTAAATTCTTTGGATGTTCCGGGCTTTTCACCACACAATTTAAAATTGAAAGTCGACTCAGTTATAATTTTGCTGCGCAATCTCAATGCACCAAAACTTTGTAACGGAACGCGTTTGATTGTGAAGTGCATCAAAGCCACAATTTTGAGGGGAAAATTCCATGGCGAAGATGTTCTCATTCCACGGTTTCCGTTTATTCCAAACGATTTGCCATTCGTATTTAAGCGTCTTCAATTTCCAGTGCGTTTCGCTTTTGCTATGGCAATTGAAAATCAATAAGTCGCAAGGACATCATCTTGAATTCCCATGTTTCTTACATGGTCAGTTGTATGTGGCGTGCTCACGTATCGGCAAACCTACCGCTTTGTTCGTGTACGTGCTGGAAAATAAAACGAAAAATGTTGTTTACCATAAAGCTCTTCAGTAAAGAAGCGGAAGGTTGGCCGACACGCCAATCATTTTGGTTTCATTGAAACACATCGACATTGTTTATTTAGTTATATTTATTGTATTTAATAAAATTTTAGAAGAAAGAATTTTAATTGACGGAATAAGATGAAACATCATTGTGCATCATGCTCGAAATTATTATTTTCTTTCAGCTAGTTTGTTTATAAATCTGTTTCAAACAAATTTCGTTTTATTAAATTCAAATTAAATAAAAATACTTTCCTTTCGTTTTTATTTTATATTTTTATTTATCTATTATCAATTAATTTTTTTTTTAAATAAAGTGAAATAAACTATAAATGTGACCAATTAAATTGCATATATATTTGTATATAAAATTGATTGTTTGATCTTAATGAAAATAAAAATTAATTAGAACAATGTTAATAATTTATAATTTCTCTGTATAGCTACACATACATTTAAAAACAAAACTCTATAAATTGTCTATAGTAATTTACAATAACAACAAAAAATGTATAAGAATTATAAAAACAAAAATAATCTAAACTTAAGTGATACAAACAAAAAAAAAAAAACACAAAGAGAAAAGAATATACAATAAAAATGAAGAAATGAAAATAAAAAAAAATTGAAATTAAATAAAGAAAAGTATATTTATGGTTTGTCTTATTTAATTTGCTTCCATCAACTGTCATTTCATTTTGAATTTTATTTATTTATCTATAGAATGGCTGCGAGAGAGGTAAGTTTTTAATAGGTACAAAATATTCACCAAAAACACAAACATCTGATAATAAAATAAAAATATACAAAAATCGCCTCACATTCATCTGCTTGTTTTTGTTTATCAATCAAATCCTAAAGAGAATTTAACAGTATATCAATATCAAGTCTTCAAAATAAAACAAACAAAAAAACTAAACAAAACTGAATACATGAATTCCTATAACAAACAAACAAAAAAATAATATAACAATTATTATATAAAAATTCAAATAAATTAACTTAGAATTTCAAAAGATTTGAATAAAACAAAAAGCTTACATTAGAACACAAACAAACCAAAGTAAAAAAGTATTATTACCTTATCTAAAGAGTTTCACATTAAACAAAATAAAACACAAAAAAATAACATTTAACCATACTAAAAATAAAAACAAAACAACTAATGGTATTGAATGATAATAAAACAAAATGAACGCTTTAAATTTGACTAAATATAATAATTATCAATTTCCATGTTGCATTTGGATTGACAAGATTATCAAGTTGAAAATAAATGTGACGGGATTTCCCAGAAAGGAAGAGATTTCTTGGTAAAAATGGTAAGCTAGAATTATAACTGTGAGACGGCCACTAATAGCCTTATTCTGGCAACCTCACTGATGCCTCACAAGTCACAATAACCTCACAACTCGTCGTGAACTCGCCTCATAAAAACTAAACAAATTATGATTTGCTCCTTGGCAGATCACAACTTACGTTAGTTTTGTGAGGTTTATAATGAGGGCTTCCATAGAAACGGAAATTGTGACCGCCTTATAAGAAAACAAACTCACAAAAAATTGTGACCTGTGAGCCTCACAACGGCAGAATAGGGCTGTAAGTGGTCCTTCGGGACCAAGCGCATACAACAGAGTTCTTTACCAAATAGCAATATGTATCGCTCTCGTTTATTCCCAAGCGTAAAACTCATCTCTTGTCACTTTTAAATTTGACAGGTTTGTAATGAGCTCTGTATATGAGATTATGACGTGCTGACAATTGAGGTTTATTACTTTTTGTCTAGTTTCATTCAGTTTTGAGCAAATTAAACCCTACATAAGTTTAAGTGCCAAAGTAAATGCGACTTCTGCTTTTGATACAACTTTTCTTCGGTTTACGACATTAGTTTAAGTGATGGTGGATTTACATGTATCTGCATTTGGTTTCTGCACAAAAAAAGGGATGCCAAATACAAAATGTATATTTGTTAGATAGAGAGAAAAGATCAAAATGCAGAAGAACTTGTTTCTGCATTATAGGAAAGTGCCATAATGCACTAAATTTTCAGTGCTTAGAAAAAACTTATGTTGCAAACAATTGACAGGATTTCCGCCACAAACTGGCAAAATAATAAAATTAACGACAAGAGAATGCAAAAGACGAGTATGTCACTCGTGTGGCATAAGTTTAGTCAAAGTCATCGAAAATGTTGTCGGGATCTTCGTTGATTGGTCTTTTCAGTTCTGAATCGAAAAATTATTTGAAACTGGAAGGGACAAGCGTCGCGTCGTCCATAATGAATCCTGGGATCGAATTTTAACGGAAGTCGTGATTTATCATCATTATTAGGTAATGCAGTAATTTTTTTTTCGGTAAAAAAGCCGTTTTTTGATATCAGCAATGATAAAGAATATGATGCACATGTAAGCCCACCATTATCAGGGTCACCCTTCATAAACTGAAAACTAATTCCCATTTTGGCGTGTAGAAGGCTCTCCTCTAACTAAAAGATTTCATAGTCGAAATACTGTGGAAATAAATTCTTTTGTTGAATCTTATTTTTGTCCGTTGTATATACCATGGATGTAATAGGTCCATGGTAGATACATTTTAAATTTTGTCAAAACAACAGACAAATCAACTCAGTATTGAAAAAAAACGTGTTGGATCTTGAACTGAGCACAATTCCCCCGGATTTTCTGTGGATTTTTTTTTGGTCGACACCCCTAAAAAACGACCTTTAATCTGGTGCATGATAGTTCGCACCGCATTGGAGTAGCATTAAACTCCAGAATGCGACAAAACGACGACAAACAACGTGGGAAAAAGCCCAGCAGAAATAAAATTGCATACCAACTACTGGCGCTTAACAACAGCAATCCCGACATCGTGGTGCGCAAACGCCCGTCTGACTACCACGAATCGTCGAGCATGGACGACCCGTGGATTACTCCACGCAATAAGCAAATGCGCACTGCTAAAAGCAGTCAACAAAGCCCAATTGTGGGTGCAGTATCCTGCAACAAATATTCAATTCTGGACTTAGGATTAAAGATCCACGTTTCGAAAAACGCCAATATTCCTATCGATTTGGCCAACAAATCGACCTCAATGATCATCCTTGATTGTTGGTTGCTCGGATTGGCAACCAACAATCAAGGATGATCCCATCGACATTGAGGTCGATGAAGAGAACGCAGCAAACTCCAATAACACCAGCGATGGACCAAAGACAGCATCAACATCAAGAGAAACCAGAGAGAAGGAGCTGGAGCCAATGGGCTGGAGGGGTAAGTACTGTCCTTCTTACTTCTTGAAAAACATAGATACTAGAAAACTTATTAGTGATTTTAGAGAAAAATCGGTCAATTTTTATTATAATATTATAAATCGTGGCAGCTCGAGTAGGCTATTTGTCGATGATTGTGGAGTTCATCGGGAACTCATGGAACTTTTGAGAAAAACTGACAAAGTACAAGCCCACTCCTTCACTTTGTAGGAAGACCGAACTTCGAATGTTGTCCTAAGGGGACTCACTCCTGACTTTTCTGAGTCTGAAACTTTAATCGAAATTAAAAATAAAGTGTCCAACGTGGGTAAGGTCTCAATCTTTGAAACTTTAAAATCGAAAGCGGCTAAAATCCGGTAACATTTATTCTTAGTTCGCCTACTTCCCGGTACGAGCCCCGAAGAGCTCTTAAAAATTCGCTACCTGTTTAACACGCGCGTCTACTGGAAAAAAGGGGTAACAAGGGTTCGCTTCAATGCAGACGGTGTAAGCAATTCGGACATTTGGCAAAAAATTGTGCCAACAATTGTAAATGTGTCAAATGCACTAACACACATAATCCGGGTTGCTACGCCGTCTTCAAAAATGATGGCAGAAAGGCAATTTGTGTCAATTGTGGAGATGGTCATCCTGCAAATTATAAAGGCTGTATTTCGTATGAGCAATACGACGCTAACCGAAAGCAAAAAATGCGTCCTGCAAATGAAAAAATCATTAATGCAAAAACTTTCTCCAAAGCAGTCGCAAGTTGCCCCTGGGGTCTCCTATGCTAGTCAGTTTGATGGCTCCCAGTTGCCTCACAATCAAAATTCTTTCAGCAACCTTCATCCAAGGAAGGCTATCAATAGTTCTGGTTCTAATGCCATCAATGAATTTATGAATCTCTCCAAAGATCTCTTTGGAATGGAGATGACTCGACTCATCTCAAAGATTGTCCAATCTAGGACGATTTGAGTCAATAACTGCCAAAAGGCTAGCTTATCTGGACCTGGTGAACCAGCTCCTAATAAGTTCGACATAATGATGCTGAGACTCTTGACCTTCAACATTACGTTTTTAATTAGTCGGGCCAGGAGAATAGAACTCATGAAAATTCTCCAAGCCAACGATTGTTCTGTTGGTTTCATCCCAGAGACCCACTTAAATCCCAAACATAAAGTGTTCATAGATGATTTTAACGTCCTTAGAAACGATGAGTTCCAAGGGGTCACTCTGTTTATTAAAAAAAATATTTTGTATGAAATAGTTAATTTTCAATCTTCATTCTTTCCAACAATTTTTGTATCTATAAAATTCACAGTCAACAACAACACTAAAAAGTTTCTTCTCGGGTCAATATACTTTCCTACAAGTAGTTCCCTAATTCATCTTACATCCGAACTTAACAGGATTGAAACGCTTGCATCTTCTTTTCATGGAGTTATACTGGGAGGTGACATTAACACCAGAAGCCCCAGGTGGGGGGCCTCGTGGCAAAACATCAATGGGAGCACCCTTATTAACTGGTTTCAATCCCACAACCCATCACTAATAAATATTACTTCCCCCACCCCAACATTTCCTAGGGGCCCTTCATTTCTGGACCACTTCATTGTTTCAAGCCACCTGATTAATGTCATTGATTCCAATTTTTCAGTTGAATTATTTCCCACTTTTACTGAACACTGCTCGGTTCTTCTAAAAATTAGTATTGCTGAAACTAACATCTGTACAAAGGACCCTTCCTTTACTAGGTCATTTAAAGACACAGACTGAAACCTTTTTAAAAAAAGATTTAGACTCCTCACTTCGAAATATCATCCCCTCCCAGCGCTCTTGCTTATCTAACTCGGAAATTGATGGCCACATCTTAAACTTTAACTCAACGTTACTCGGCTGTCTTAATAACAACTCCATCTTAAACGCCTTTTCTTTTAAAAAATAACCGAAACCTTCCAAGTGACATTGAGAATCTCTTTAAGGTCAAACGACAATGGCAACGGCGACTCAAATCAATTTTTCACAATTCCTATAATAGGATTAATCCCGCTAATAAAGAACTCTCTTCTAGAATTTCACTCCTAAACATCATCATAAGGGACGAAGTAAACCTTTGGATAAATAAACAGTTAAGTGATAGACTATCCAAAATCAATCCGGGCCCACAGGCTTTTGAAGAAGTTTTCAGGCTAGTTGGGAACAAAAAAAAGTTCATGTGTAATAAGGTCTCAGTAAATAACATACTGTTTACCAATGAATCGGACATAGTTTCAGCCTTCGAAAATCACTTTAAACAAGTGTACTGTGAAAGAAAGCCTGATTTCAATCCCAGAGTAACTGATACTGCTACCTCTTCCGCCTGTGAGGTAAGACTATCTAAACCTGAACATATATTCCTGTTTAGTCCCGAAAACACAGCTCTGAAACCACTGGCCTCTGAGATCTTCACTAACGCAAAATGCGTTAAGAATATCATTTCGTTAATTAAACGAAAAAAGTCTGCCGGTCCGGATGAGATCACCAATTTTGTCTTAAGAAAACTATCGAGTTCGGCCAACAATTTCATAACAGTTATCTAACAACTGTATTAATAATGGACAATTTCCTAAAATTTGAAATGAGGCGAGAATACTACCCATTATCAAAAAACAGAATATTTGTGATATAAACAATTTCAGACCTATATCCCTGCTATCAAACCTGGGTAAGATCTTGGAACGAATTATCCTGGACAAAATGAACTCTCCCTTAGAGAACCCCGTTGACCCAATCTCAGATTACCAATTTGGCTTCCGGAGAGGACATTCGACCTCCACGCGCTTCTCAAGCTCCAAAATGATGTGGTTTTGAACCTCAGAAACAAACGTTGTACAGTGGCTTGTTCTCTCGACGTAAAAAAAGCATTCGATCGCGTGTGGAGGGACGGTCTCTTCTCTAAAATAGTGTCTCTTAACTTCCCACGTCATATCATTAAGATATTGGAAAGCTTTCTTGCGGACAGGACTTTTTATGTTCAAATACAGGGCACTTAATCACAATTATGCGAGTGTAACAGTGGTGTGCCACAAGGTTCGATCCTAGGGCCGCAGCTATTCAACATCTTTTTATATGACTTCCCACGTTATTTCTCAGATAACAACTTCTCATCAACTGGTGTGCTTTACGCGGATGACACCATAGCGTATTCGTGCCACGAATATCCAATTGTTGCTTCGCGCCAACTAGAAAAACACCTTAAAGTTATCAGTGACTACTACAACACCTGGTTGCTCCAAAGACTGACATGATTTGCTTCAGAAATGCGAGTGGGAGGGGCCCTGAAAGAGTAGTCAGAGAAAGTAAAAACATTGTCATTAGACTCAATGGCAACATCATTCGACCTAAAAACAGTATTAAGTATCTCGGGGTTAACTTTAATAACTTATTTAAGTTCAACAAACACGCCAGATCTAACCTAGAAAAATCCAGAAAAATTACCAATATGTTAATGCCTTATCTCAAACATAGAGCTCTGAACAAAAAATCCAAATTACTTTTTTACAAAACTCTGATCAGACCAATAATGTCATACGCATTTCCTATTTGGTTCTCCATTTCCCCCCCCCCGGCCGCACTTGAAATGGAGCTGCTAGAGAGAAAGATTTTGAGGCACTGTGCCAGTATTAACCTCGAACACCCGACAAAGAGGTTTTCTAATTCACACTTACATAACGAAACCAGCACCATTCCGTTTCTAAGATATGCTCTTCTTATGAAAAAGACCTTACCTAGACTTGATCTTTCAGACAATGACTTGATGGAACGAATCATCATATCTCAGGCTGGGTCCTATTGGGACAACGTCAATTAACTATCGCCTATCGCAATTTCCTCAGGGGATCTTGATTCACTCGATATCAGTCCTCCACAATTTTACATTACAGCCACACCAAAAACAAATCGTGGATGATCTGTATCAATTTTTGATTGCATATCCTGCCTTAGCTGCTACATTTATATATCAAACATAAACTATAAATGTATCTAAAAGATCTCAATCATAAAAATCATAAAATTTAAAAAGAAAAGAACTACGTTTTTCATAGTTAGAAGTACGGTACACCTATGGGTGTACATAGGTAAAGTTTTATTATCCTAAATATCATAATATTAAAACATAACGCCAGTTCAAATTCCATTTTATTTGTTTCAATGTTAGTAACTATGCAATGTTCCTATACTTTGTCGTACCTTTTTGTAACATATATGATATTGGGCCCTATTGCGGTTGTCGATCGTCGATCGATAATCGCTAACGAGCGATCAACGATCGACCAATTGAGAAATCGGTATTGTGGTTGTCGATTGCGTTCGACAAATATCGAAAATTCGATCGCTCGTTGTCGACCGCATTTTTGTGATCGACTGGGTCTATTCAACAAGTAAAAAATTATGTAGAGAATAAAATGTGAGTGTTTTTTTTTAAAAAATGTTTGTTTATAAGTGAAAAAGGTATATTTAATTATTATTCTTAATGCAGGGCGAAACAAGTTTTAACAAAAAAACAGATAAAAGCCATCAATTCACCCAATAACTCTTGAGAATCCGAATTTTTCAAGGAAGTACATACATTTTTGTTTGTCGTATTTCACTTTCGTTTATTTTGGACATGCATATATGAGTTTCTTTTACACTTAGCACTTCTTTTAAGGATAGAGTACATTGAGCCAACCCAATGAACAAATCATTTCCCACACTTAGTTGATATAATGCTTGGGCACAGAATCGTAACGCGGTATACAATTTAAGGATGTTGGGAATCGATGATTTCCATAATCCCAGCTTAAGCTTTCAGAAATTAAATCCATAAAGGCTGGCTTGGATTATCAAAAATAGTTAACAAAGCTATAAAAGACAAATAAATGAAAAGAAAAAAAAACTACAAAATCAAGTAAAATGTACAATTTATCAACTCCAAGGGTTTGGATGAATTTCTTATATTGCGCCGTTTTCTGATGGCCTCTAAAATTCTATTTATTGATATTCTTCTGAATCTTTTTCACTTAACGCTTCGATTCATCCATTTCATATTTTAAGTTTATTTTTATAAAAATAAACTATTTTTATTGCAAACTTCACAAAACGAGATAAATAAATAAACAATCCAGTCTGAAAAAAATCGATCTGTCAAACGTCAAAGTATGAATAATTCACAATTTATACTTTTCCGTTCACAATAACTCATATACTAGTCGATCAAGTTACGCAATACCGATTGAGAAATCCGTCGATGGTGATGATCGTTGAAAGTGCGATCGCTGATCGACAACCGCAATAGGGCCCATTATCTTGTATTTTTGTACAATAAGTGTAGAGCACATTAAACATTCGTCTATTAAATGTATCTAAATCTAAATGTATTTAAACATAACAAATATAGAGCCTCACTCAATAAGAAAGAGAAAAACCTATGTATACTACAATTGTAGCTATATCTCAAATATATGTATACCGAGTCTTCTACTCGTTTATCTATAAGAATCAACATAGTCATTTACTTTAATACGCTCACACACGAGTATACTGTGATTGTAGCTGTATGTTTGTTAATTTTAACTGTAAACTATAGCGCTTTCGCTCTATAATAACATGAAAAGGATAGAATTATCCATTCGCAATGCACTGTTTTATTTGTATGTATTATATTTTTAGTTTGTAAGTTAGTATAGGTATATTGTATATTGTATATTTGTATACGATACTATAGTTCAATCAAATGCTTATGAGCAAGAGCAGAGCAACCATATAATATATTATATAAAAACTGTCCGCCACGAGGCTACTAATTTACAAAAAAATATAAAGAAGGCCATACATTACAGCCACTTTTGTTTAACTTTAGCTATTGTCAGAATAAGACAACTCTGTATTAGTTTTAAGAAAAAGACTCAATAAAAATTCAATTCAACTCAGTATTTTATTCGGCGACAAATAAGTCACCTTGTAAATCCAAAGTTATTGGTCTTCACCTGAATACGTCCATTTTTTGTGTCGATAGTGCAGTTCTAGATCCCAAAGTTAGGTGCACTTCAGTTTTTTCTCGGCTTCTGACATTTCTCCCACTCCGACAACTTTCCCACAAGAAAGAACGAGAAACCACCAACCAACTCAAACATCATCACTCATTTCGAACTCAGTGAAAAATTCCAACTAGAGGAGAAAAGATACGCATTCGCGAATTTTAACATTCACATTATCGTTTCGTCCGCTTGCTCGTTCACCCAAACTGCAATAAATTCCTCTAAATAATATTTCCATAAAACCTGCTATTTTCTTTTGTAATTAATTTAATTATCTAACTTATCTGTGAATAAAATTTAATTTAAAAAGAATGTCAAGTGCTCAATAAAAAAAAAAGTGATTTGTCCACCTTGAAACGATTTTTGAGTGAAAGAAAAAAAAAGGATGGAAATTCCTTCCTATTGCCAAAATAGTTCTTTCTCCTTTTATTCCATATGCCACTCCATAAATAGTTATTAAGTTAGAGAGAGAGTGCGGGCATATAATCGAATTTAGGACAACGAACAACAAAAAAATATGTAAACATAATTCCGTCGACGTCAAAATATAGTCATCTGCTTGCCTCAGTTACTCCTTTGGTTGTATCAGTAAATGAACGGATGTGTGAAAAGCACAGCAGATGCTCTTCATATAAGTGACAATTCCAATTTTTTGTTTTGAATTTAAAAAAAAATTAAATAAAGAAAAAAACAAAAGATATTGAGAAATCACCCAAAAAGGAACCTTGAATTCCTGATACTTAATTTAGATTCTGTCGAACGCCTTGGTCTTTATCTTTATATATTTCGGTTTTCGTGTCTGCTCTTGTCTGCGTTGTGTTTCTATCATTCGAATTATCTGCCTGTCTTCGGTCCTCCAAGAATTTTTTTGCTTCTTAATCTTAAAACAAATTTTTTTTTCTGTGAAAAATGGATGACTTGGGAGCTGAACACTTAAGTAAACTATCAGTTAGTGATAAAAATATCAAACCCCATGAAATAGTCAAAAGTCCAGATCCAGTTCCATCCGCTACAGCTTCAGCTACACTTCGGGCTGCTTTCTTAGAGCAAAAATTCGACAATAGTGATACGACAGCCAAGCCTATAGCCACTCCTCGCAATCGTCACAAGGACCGGGCCATATTGGGCAGTCACACATACCATAATCATCATAATGAAGCAGACGAGGAGGAGACATCGCTGGCCTCGTCGTCAGATGGACGAGAGAAAACCGATGCCACGCCGGAGAATGTGAAAAAAATCGATGATGTCATTCAGCAGCAGCAGCAGGTAAAGACCACTAGCGCAACAGCAACATCAACGGTAGAAGCTCCTCCAAATAAGAAAAAAGAAAATCACTTGGCAGCTGCTGGTGCTGTTGCTTCCATAACCGGAATGAATGACGAACAACAAAGCCAAACAACGCCAAATTCAACGATCGCCGATGACGATGAGTCATCTGCGTCGTCGACCACAGCCAAGCAACAATGCCTGGCTTTTACAATCGATTTTGGCGATGATTCCGTTAAAGATTCAAGCTCATCGGTGACAGCGGCAGCGAAGTATAAGAGCATGGTTGAGCGATTTCAAAGTCGTCATCGACGGGGGGCATCCATGTCGAAGTTGGAAGGTGCCGAAGCTACAACACCGACAGCAGTAGAACTTCCAACACCAACGGTGACTTCCCGTAGCCCTCGAGCACCCCCAGAACTTCCTCCTACCGGTGCCTCCGATACGACAGTTAAAGTTAAGATGCGTGCCCGGGATCGAAGCACCTCCAGGGTTAAAGACGCTACCAAGAGGCACAGCTGGTCGCCCCGTTCGAGTACAACAGAGCCGCCACAGCATCCGACCAACCACAATCATCCTAAACCGGCGATTCCTCAAAAAGCTCCCAACTCAGCTACTCCAGCGACAACAAAAAAAATCAAAACCAAGCCACCGAATCTCATGATGCCTTCTCATCCAGAGCCACCACGAAGGGAGAAGACTGCATCCAACAAACCGTTCACTCCGCGTTCGACTGCAATGCAAATGGCTTTGCAGAAAATAGACTTCTTATGTCCACAACCTCCTCTGGACGATTATCACCACAACATGGCACTGAACGACAATGTGAGTGAGGCTGGGACGTATACTCTGGATGGCGATAACTACACAGAAGAGCAGAAGGATCTAATGAACATCGATAAGACAACCACAACCAGTTCGGAGGTGTCTTCTTCAGGCAATCATCAGCATCAGCGTCCCAAGGATCTCCCTCTAAGAAATAGTATCCATACAAGTTTGCAGGGAAGACGACGAAATAATGTCCTCGAAGTGAACTTCTATCACGACACAACGACGACGCCGTACAAACCCCCAAATAAGACATCGTATCTAGAAAAGATAAAATCTCGCGTGAGAAACATCACAGTTAAACAACAACACCAACCACAACAGCATCATCACCAACAAGAACAACACAAATTGAAGGAAGCCTCTCCACCGGATCCTGATGTGGGCACCTTCACCAGCGTAACAACTAGTGGAGTTCTGGCCAAAAAGACTACACTGGACTCCCATCCTAAACTCACAAGACGCAGTAGCTTGTCCACATCGCAAATCGATAGCTCGGAGTACGTGAGCACCGAGGCCAAGTTGAAGTCTAACTCTGGAGCCGCCTACAATGGAGGTTACACCGACCATCAGAAGTCTGGCTATCGATTGAATGTTTTCACCACACAAACCGATGCCCAAGTCTTGTCATCTGCAATAGAATCACCTGAATCTCCAGTAAGTAAGCACTCGGACACTGGTGGACTGAAAACAGCCCAAACGAAGAACGATTGGATTCAAGAGTGGGCGAGGAATGCTCGTGCGAGAAGTGTTGCCTCGGTAATAAAAGGATCGCCAATCAAACAGACTAATCAACAGCAATATGATATTATGTCGAGAAGTTACAACTGTGGGGCGCCTGACGAGGACCCGCCGACCGATGACAGCATGATATATCGCAACAAGACTATGGATCGGTTCCGCATGGGAGAATTTGACTACGCTTCGGATCCGAATGTCTCCGCCCAACGACCGCCAAAGTCACCGACTAAAATTCCCTCGCCTATGCATTCGATTGGAAGGGCGAGGAGTGCAAGTCATACGAGGGCTTCTTTGCAAAACATGATCCAAGACGATCCGAACAACACAGATTTGTATCTGCAAAAGACAGCCGCGGCAATATCGAATCTCCAGCAAACACTATCACGGAAGAACTCAATTAAATCTCCACCATCGTCAAGAGATTCACCGAAAAAAGTCCCAAACCGCCACCAGTACTATTCGGCGGATGAGTACAGTCCCCAGCATAGTATCGAAGCGAAACTACTTCTTACCAATCCCCTGCACAAACGAGGAACACCTGGCAACAATCTCATGTCAAACAGCTACCACGAACAACTTGTACTGGATGTGAAAATTCCACGAGCACGAAAGAACTCCTACGACGCCCAAGCACTAACTGTGTCACCCGCACGACGACAACACCAGCCCTTGCTGACAAACAAACAGTATTACGGCATCGATCAAACTAGGGGAGTCGTCGTGGAGCCAACATCGATTAAACAACAACAGCAGCAACAGCTGCTGTCCCCATTGCGAAGGTCAAGTTCCTTCTCCACAAAGTGTCGGGCAACCACGACAACCCATCAACAGCAGCAGCAGCAGCAAAAGAGGCCATCCGTTAATAACTTGTACACCCCACCGACAGTGCGGCACAATAATTATATTGGACAACCCCAGCCAGCGTCGGCAATCAAGAAGTCTGCTAGCAGCACTACATTCAGACATGTCTATAGCGATTATGATGATAATGTGGCTTATTACATCAACGATGAAGATGATTTGGTTGATGTAGAGTACTATGGGTCATCGGATGAAGACCCACTCCACTCGCCTAACGACGACTACGAAGAGTATAACGACGATCTGGTGGTCTCAGAGTCGGTGCAGCCGAACGACATTCCCCTGACCAATACTAGGTATAACAAAGCCCTGTTGATGCGAATCGAAAGGAGCAAACAAAAGGTTGCTGCTACGGCCAAACAAAATCTCCTCTCAGCAGCTGGAGTTATTGCATGCCCCAATACTCCAGAGCTTCCCAGACGAACTATAAAAAGTGCACCACGTTCCTCCATGCGACAATCGATGCCGCGAGATTCGAGTTTGAATCGGCTGGCTGGTCACATACCTAATTCGCTAGCATCGGCGAAGAAACAAATTCTCCAAACAGCCAATGCAGCAGCCGCAACAAATCAATCATCATCAATTGAAAATGCCAATTCGAAGCGAATCGTACCCAAGTACATGGATATATCTAAATATAAACCAGCACAAGGCAATAATTTCCTGCGAAAGAACGATGCCAAGAGCACCCTGAAACCAGAAATAAGACGCAGTCCTAGCAGTGCATCGATGGGCTTGTCTAGAACTGATGCAACGCGAGCATCGAATAGGAGTGTCAAGTCGGCGACATCAGGACGAGGCACATCAGCTTCGGCTGCGTGGAGAGATAGTTCTGGTAAGAGACTCGTTTTTTTACAACTTGGAATTTGTGTTTTTTTTTCTTCTGTTTAAAAACAACAACAACAGTGTTAAGTTATTTTTTGTTTTATTTTTCTTCATAGTTACAAAGCAGAAGGAAGTTGAATTGGCGATGTGGAAACGACGGGCGAAATATGATCCAATGCGTGCTGCTGCCGAGGATCGAAGGAAAAAAGAAGAGGCAAAGAAGTCAACGACGACGACGACAATGACACAAGGGAATAATAATGGACAGGCTGGAGGTGCTGTTACTGAGAGGTATTTTGATGTTTATTTTTGTATTCATTTTTGTCCTCTTTAGTGGGTAGTATTGGTACTCTCTATGTAGATTTGTATACCTACTTTATTTATCAATGGTGGTTTGGTATAAGCTTAGGATAAGATGACGTATTCGTTTTGATTATTATTTTTTTGTTTTTTAATATAAAAATAGAAAAAACTGGATTGAATATCTTTTTTTTTGTCCAGATATGGTGAGCTAACTCTAATTATGATGTTTTGTCGTCTAGACTGGGGGTAAGCGTCTGCGAAAAGAAAATATGGCTATATACCTACAATTATTATATTTGATATGCCCACAGTTTATTTGTGTGGTTAATATTAAAATGATTCAGAGGCTTGATTCGCAAGTATTAAAACCAGTTTGGGCAAGATTATGAGATGAAAATCCAATGGAGTTGATGTATGGTATTGGGGTGATGCAACGAGATTAGTTATGATGAAGATTGTAATCCGATTCGTGACTTCGTTTTTGGATTTATGGTCTCGTGCCAAATTGAGGGTTCAATGGAGATTCAACAGATTGTCAGGGGAATCATCAGTTGTCTGAGTCAGCTTCAAATGACATTGACAGAAAGTGTTTTTTTTTAAATGTATTGTGTACGTACCTTAGTTGATCGGCGGTTGATCTTTCAACAGTTTAGAGTAAAAAAAAAGTATGTTTCAAATTTTTTCATTTACTCTCAAGGAAACTCAAGTCATCTCAAGCTAGATTTACTGAGTCTAAGTATAACAACAACACTCGTCATATTTAAATAATGTGCTATAATTTTGTCCAACCTTCCAACGGAGTTGTCTAGAATTCAATCAGCATTACTCATCATCCAACTCTCGCACCTTGATGGTGATATTTTTAGTTGATTCGTATATTTTTGATTTTTTAGTGTGTAATGCTAATCTTGTTGGCTTAGAAATACACAGAACTAAAAAGACGATTTCTCCTCTTACCTACTTAAATATAAGCGGTGTTCTTTTGCAGGTTCAGATAGAATTGGACAAAAAAAATGGGCACGACTGGATCGTACAAAACTTGCTCTCGTAGCTAACAACTTTAACGTAACTTGAAATAGACAATGTACATATTTATTGGTTCCATAACATTATGATATCATTAAAAAAAAGTTTTAAAATCAACTTAAAATATACATATGTAAATGATTACTATGAATCATTTTAAATTAGTTATTTTAATAGCTAAAACAGGTAGAGCTGAAAAAAAAGTATGCCATCTGATTTGTTTAATAAATATAAATTTATGAAAAAACAAATTTAAAAATCGTTAGAGCGATTTTTTTTAAATTATTATTATATATTATTTTATATAAAAAATCTTGAACATTTTTTAAAATAAAATTTGGTATGCCAACTTTTAGTGTTTAATAAAATACAATTTTTCACATAAATAATTTCAATAAAATACCCGTTTTCAAGATATTGAATTTTCAAAAAAAAAATTCAATATTTTTTTTTAAATCCAAAAATTATTTTTTCAAGAATTTTTATATGCAAAATTGTTTAAATTGTAAGCGACCTTTTGTATAAAAATTTTGGTTGAAATCGGTGTAGTAGTGAAATTTGAAAACCAAAAAATCGGTTGTATGACAGGTACCGTTATTAACCGTTATAACGCTCTAAAAACACTATGGTGAGCTGGCCTCTCCTTTGCCCGGTGATTGTGTCGACGGACTCTCCTTATCTGACCTAACTGGGCAGTCGCTGGCACCAACCACTGATTTATCGAACCCAGCGCCAGACGTTGCATGGAGCCACTGCTCCTACGGGTCTGGTGTGGGGTTGATCAGTCCAGTGAGGGTAAAGGAAAGGGACACGCCCTTAAAAGATAATGGTGCGTCAACCTATCCTCAACCCGGTATTTACACGGCGACTGACACTCCTTCAATCAATTTGTAGACGACTTTTCCAAGCTTCAGCTTGTAAGAACTGTATTGACGCCCTCTACGGGCTATGTCATTGGATTTATCATAGGTTTCTTTTATGGGGATCACAATGGATCTACACTGATCTAAGTGTGACGGTAACAAGATCAACTGTCACCCCACTAAACTAACCTAACCTAACCGTTATAAAAAAAATTTTTCTACCAAAATATTTATTTTAGTAATTTTAGTACCTCGTAATTTTCGTTAGAGCCGTTTTTGAAATAAATCAATTTTTCTATATTGGTTGAATGACATTTGACATTTTTATTTTTTGAGCTAAAAAAAATCCAAAGTTTGAAGAAAATCGCTTCAGCCGTTTAGACTGCAGGTCGAGGTTCAGACAGACGGACAGACAGACAGAATTGCGAGACACATTTTTTTCGCGTTCATCGTAATGTTAGGGAAAATTATTATCTCGATTTTTTTTTTTTTTTGCACGAATCCTAAACTTGCCCTATACTACGTATATCGCAAGTAAAACCGACATTTTAACTGAGCAATTTAGACGATGGTTTTTCAATCATCAGTTAAACTATCGTAGAATTAAATACTATAGCAACAGGAACTAATTTTAGTTTTATTCGAAGAATAAGTACTATCTGAGGTTTAACAGACTATTGAAAAATTGACCCTAAATGGAATAATTTTATATATGAGATGTTCTTATATTTTAATGAGGTTTTAACCAAGCTGGAAGGGTAGTGATGGCGTTTTCTTTCGATAGTGATGGTCATTTTTGTTACGATTTCCTTGCTTTAAGTTCCGATGTCGTTTTTATACAATTCTACCTGAGCTTGCAAAAAAATGTAAAATTCACACGTACTTGGGCACCAATTGTATTGTTTTTTTTCACGCAAACAAAAATCTGTCGGATTCATTAAGTGAATTCTCATTTCTGAGATTTCAGTAAATTTTCTTCCCTCTATTTGACTGAGTAAATAGAAGTAGAACACTTAACTAGAAGTCAAAAACATATAATAGATGTTGATCATCGCAGTTAATTAAGTACAGACAAAAAAAAAGTTTTAAACGATTAGTACCTTGTATTGGTATTTCTGATTTGTTCCTTGAGACTGTACCTTCTGGAATGTTTACACGAGCTTACACGGTTTTGAACACGAGCAACTTAGAGGCGTTTTACGGGTAGTTTTATGCGCCGGCCGTACTTACATCCCTTATCGATTGCCGCCATCGTCAGGTCAGATTTTTGGGATATTTTTGTTAGAAAATGTTCAAAAATGTTAAATTTTGAACAAGAAGAAGACTAGTCATTTCCTGTATTTTGTTAAATTCTAATTAAATACAAAAAGAAAAAAATAATATTTTTTCAATCCAAAAATAATTTAAAAGCAAAATTATTAAGATTGTATAAAAAAATTTGCTTCAAATCGGTGAAGCCGATAACCAATAACCGTTATTGGTAAATTTTTTGTTTACCAAAATATTAGCCATCCCTTTTATTCGTAATTTTTTTTTCCATCAAAATCGTTACAGCTGTTTTTTAAAATAAAAATTATTTTGTATATTGGTTGTATGACAGGTACCGTTATTTTTGGAGCTTAAAAAATCAATTTCGCCTCTAGGGATTCTCCAAAAAACCTTTAGTCAAAAATTTGATGAAAATCGTTTCAGTAGTTAAGGCTTAAAGTCGAGGTTCAGACAGACAGATAGGCAGATATACAGAATTGCGAGACCCACATTTTTCGTGTTCTCATCATCGCAGTGTTAGGGAAAATTAATATCTCGAGATCGCCTTGTGTCTTACGAAACTTGCCCTGGAATACCTACATATATCGCAAGTAAAAATCCCCGAGATGTAGCTTAACATCAAAAATCTTGAAGAAACGTTGAAGACGTGTATGGGCTTCACATATAGTAAAAGACTATTGCAATGAATTGAACAGAATTCTGAAGATAAAGAATAGTTCTTCCAGTTAGCCTTGCAATTTTGTTTGGACAAAATCACCTCGCATTCCTACATAACATAAAAAGTAGCGACAAAAAAAAAACAGTTTTCTAACGGAAAACTCTTGCAAAATAGAGCTGATGGTGGAAAATGGATGACTGATATGAGTTCAACTCAAAAATTTACATTTATAATTAAATAATTATACTTTATCGTGTGAAAAAGTTAACCGATATTTGTAAAACTGTGTTACAGGCTCTGTTTATCATTACGTCATTTTTCAAAAAAAAAACATTCCTAATGAATTCAATAAGAATGAAATAATGATATGCAAGCCCTTTGCTTACGCATTTGCAAAAAGTATATGTCATACTAAAATGACTGAACTTTCTTAAATTGCCAAATTATTATGCTTTTTTATCTCATTCTACATCGTGTGTATGACTTTCAATGGTGATGTTTAAAAGAAAAACTTAAATTAAAACGAATAATTTTGTTTATTTTTTATTCCTCATCGAAGTACAAATTATAAAAACTTGTATTTTTCTTACAACCCTACTATTAGCATTTGACATTTTAAAACCTTTCGTCAGTATTTGATCTATCTGCCACTATTTAACAAGGTATTTTTACGAATTTCAAATTTCACGTCAAACCAAATAAATTTAATTCATCGGCATTGAAATTATATTATGCTCTGCTCGGAGAAGAAACAACATTAAACTTTCATGAAAAAATTGTAATTTCAAGACCAGCAAAATTTATTATTTACACTTTCCTTTTTGTTATCACTTGATATCTTTTCTCTTAAAAGTTTTGATACCCCACAAAATTGTCTTTTACGACATTAAGTTAAATTTTCTTTATGAGCTTTATTTTGCAGACAAAATTGTTGAATAGCGTGTGCCAATCCATTTACCTGGTTAAAATTAAGCAAATTTAGAGGGCATTGTGATACTACGAGTAGTGTAGTAATGTACATTTCAGTGTGACACAGTGGTATCATCAACATAGACGATGAAATTATTTCTTCATTTGCTATTTTTTTAACTATGACTTGAATAAGGTTTATAAAAACACTTATTTTCATTTGCTTCATGACTATGATAACTACAAGTTCCAAGTAAATAGACATCTTTAGTTTTTCTGAGTAATTAATTTACTTGGTTATTTAAAATAAGTTGTTTTCAAAATCCATGTATGGATTTCATCTTGAAACAAATAAAAACACTCGATTCTCCATAATGGCAAATGAGAAAACTAGTCATTGCTAAAGTTTTGTTTTATGAATCATCATAGTACCATATTGTCTTTAAATGCAAACAATTTTTTTAAGTGAACTTACTTTAATGTGATTTTTTAAGCTCTTGCTTAGAGTCGGTTTTGTTTAATAAACACTTTTATTTATCCTTGTACTACTGCTTTGTAGTTTTTTTTTATACTTGTTTATTTAATTTGAACCAAATAGATGTAAGATGTTAGCTCTTTTAAATGGATTTAACTAAATGGCTCTGAGGTCTTTAACATGCATCTGAATCAAATTGAACTAGTTAACAGTAATAGAAGTTATGGGCTCAGTGGATCGAAAATAAAAGTTAGTAATCAACCGCTACATCCATTGTACCATTAATTCCCACACGCAATTTGTCAGATAATTAAATTCTAATTGTTCATTTTCCTTTAAATTGATTTGACTCGACTTAAAATTCCATTTGAAATCATTTAAAAATAGATTCTAAACCAATTTTTTTTGTAAATTAAAAAAAAAGAAACAAAAATTTCATTAATTAAAATAAAGAGTAGAATGAGTTTACGCCAAGAAGCTTTCGCTAATATTATCCATAATGGAAAATGATTTTTTTTCTTAAGTGTTAATGAGTTCAGTTTGAAAATCAGTACATATGGCATTCCCAATTAACACATTTGAAACTTCTAAGCCTTTTGAATTGGGACAAATGATTATGCAAACTATTAGCCGTCTGCAGGTGTTAGCTAATTACTGTTTCCACAAGACTGAGTATTATTACTTCAGTTTACTGTTTTATTTTTTCGTTGGTTCAAGACTTTTTCTATATTTTTTGTTAGACAATTCAATAAGTTTTATTATATTACATCATTAGTACGTGTTAATGCAACACTATCGATACTATCGATCAAACTATTGCTATGATTTATCGCCTGACTTGGCATAAGTAATTTTGCCACGAAAAGAACAAACTATAAATAAGGGGATCTCCATTTACTGTAAATTTGTCCCAAGTCCCACATTTTTTTTCTTAACTAAAAACAAAACGAATACGTCATCCAAATAAGTTACAAGGTGCTGGGTGGATCTATTACAATAATTATAAAAATATATTCTTCATCAAGCGCCATACGTCATAATACACATTAGACGTTGAAGAACTTCATTTATAAAATAAATTATAGGTCAGACCTATTGACTTTGACAATGAAGAAGAACATAACATAATTTTATATACCTATCGTCGTCGTCGGTTGCCTTCGTCTTCATCGTCTCTAGGAAAGGAAGACTGCTCTACGCGCTAAAAACTCTAATTTCAAAAATAGCACTCGGATAATAAACATTGGGAACACACTTTATCATTAGCCTATAACAAGTTGGATTTCTGATTTGAATCTACTGAAAAGCAAACCGAAAAAGAAACAAAAAAAAAAAATTAAAGCGTAAAAAGATAAAAGTAAAAATATTGTTTTTAGAGGTGATGGGAGTTTGTTGTTAATGTTTTTTTTGTTGTTATTGCTTTTGCTTCTGTTTGTTTTTGTTTGTTTCATGGTCTATTCGTAAAAAAGGAAACTATGGATTGTTTATGAATTATAATAAGGTAAGAAAGAAAGAATTTAGGTCATGCTTAAAGTTTCCTTCTTATAGCTATAAATATACAAATCGAAAACTTGAATGAGTCATAATACATAAATATAACTATACTTATAAACGTGTGCATCTTATATCTATTCTGAATTTACGTATTATAGACTTGACCTTGATTTTAAGTGCCACAACCTTAGAAAATGTCTTTAGTGACGTTTCTTTGCATTGCACTTTATTTTATTTGATTACTGTAAAAATAAAAAGTGACAAAAGAATGTGGGTGGCATTGACTTGCTGGTTGAAAGTTTATGAATCTTTAGGTGATGCTCACAGAATTGAACTTAAGATTGAAGAAGACTTAAACTGAAAAGTTTAAAACCCTTTATGTGATTATGATCAGCAATACAACTAACTGGTCTGTTTGGTAGCGTGAAGCTTTTGCCAAGTGGCCAAAAAATCGGTCTTTTTCATATTAGTTTTGGCAGCAAATTGTGCGACGTGTCGTAGGAATTTTCAAGTCACCAAACAGACATAATAACTTCATTCTATTGGCCATAGTTCGCTTTAGCTAAAGTTTGTTATTTATAATCATGTAGGTAAGGATATTAATTGCTAAGCTTAAATAATTGTTCGTTAAAGGCACGACAATTGGTGATGGTGGTGACCAACTCAATTATGTCATTCTTATAAGACTGTGAAAAGACTCAATGATAGATGACAGGACAACATTTTCGTTATCCCTGGTGTTCGTTGTTTGGACTTTAAAGTATGAACTTGAGAAATGAGAATGTTTTTAATAAGAAGAACAAATAACGAACAAATTCAAATAGGGTTAGAATGAAGGGGGTTTCCATTGGAACATTCGCTCTTAGATTGCTTAACGTGTTACATATCAAATTTAAACTGCCTAATATATATCGATTTAATGATATTTTTATTGAACTATTTGCTAAACGCTAGTTATCTTAAAGTATAAACTTTTGTTAATAATATGTTGGCATAGAAGTGACCCAACTTTTTCTTAAAGCTTTATTTACATTTTATTGTAATTGGTTTTAAATCTTAAATTTTAAAATTTATTTGGCAGCTACATACTTGTCTCGGGGTTTTCAGGTCCCGTTGTCGTTTTGCTGGACAGTTGAGGGTAATTTGTTTTTTATCCACGGTAGTGAGCTGATTCTGGGTCAGCGTATAAGAGGATGATGGCGTTGTCACTTGTTGATTTGAGATCCTCATCCAGAAGTTCTATTGCTTCAATGTACTGCTTGTCAGGATGTCTTGGATGGTTTACAACTCCTATCAAAGGGTTCGGGTGGTTGATCAGATTCTGCAGGTACCGTCGCGTCGGGTGAATTTGATGAGGTATCTGTCAAGTTGTTGAATTGTGTCTTCTTCATAGAGTCTCTTGTTGCTGATGTGTTTCCTGTGCAGATCCGCAAGATTTTCCTCTATTATAATATTGCTATAATATTGCCAGCTTGTTTATGTGAGTTTTTGACGTTGTATACCAGATGGGGAAAACAGTACGTCATTATCGGCCTTATGAGTTGCTTATAAAAGAAGATGCTTGGTCTTCTGGATGAGTCCGATTTGTTTAGAGGTTGAATGCGGTGGAAGCCAAAATTGTCTTCAGTACAGCTGCAGTCTGTGGGTTGAACCAGTATAGTTCAACGAACTATGCATTCTCAGGTATTTCACGTTATTTCTGGCTGATAGTTGAGTTCCTTCGGGAAGGGTTATTTCGGTGTTCCTGCACTTTGCGGCTGAGCGTCCTCTTCCACTTCCGGAAGTTCTTGTTCATCTGAAGCGGATCAGTTCTGATGGTAGTATTCGAAGAGTCGTTTGATTATGTCTGATGTCTACTCTTCTAGCTGCAAATAATTGAAACATTCAGATTTTTTTTCCATGGAGAATGAAACGACTATATTGATTTTTTTTTTGTCTTGGTGTTGGTGTACCTACAAATGTTCATGCCAGTGAAGAATTTTGGACTCATACTTGTCAAAATAGAGATTCTGACAAATTAAGCTTTCCATTGAGAAAAAGAATTGATTTTCTTTATTTTGAATCAGATCCGTATATTTATGTGGATTTACTCTCTTTGTACCAACACCACTATTAATTAACCAGTCTATTGCAGACCCGTTGACAAAATTACTTAAAAATTGATTCGAAACAAAAAAAAATACAATCAATTTGTTTGCCCAATAAAAGGCTTATTTTGTTAAAATCGCAGTTTTGATAGATGTATGAATAAAAAGTAATTTTATTTACGAATAGAAAACCCTATTAGATACATTTGCTGCGGTTTTTTCCCCCAAAGAAATAAACAAAAATATTTGTATCATAAAGAAACCTGTGTCAATTCCTTTTTTATTAAAAATATTCCGCACTCTCACAGTTTTTAAATACACGTCAAACATATGCGAAATTGTGCAGGTGTAAAAGTTTGGTTTTATTTGGCGACTCCTAAGTTATGTTACCCTTGGTCAATATTTTAACTAAAAACAAAATGTTAAATAAAAAATCAACGCATTCAAACCGAAAACACCTTGTAACTTTATGTAAATTAAATAACTTAAGCTTATACAAATAATTATTAACTATTAAAATAAATTATAAATTGTTAGTGTTATTATTATTTTGCAATTTTACTTGAAAGAAAAAACAAACTTATCATAATTTTATATTATTTATTTTATTTTTATTTTTTTTCTTCCTTTTTTTGTAACCCTTCCTGTACTATCTTCAAATATAATCAAAATAGGCCTTCAAGATCTCCCTATCGACGGGGAGAGTTCTGACCTGAGGGGCTTCTTGTCACTGACTTGTAAATTGCCCAATTAAAAACGAAAATAAAGAAATTCAAAAGTGATATTAAAATTAAAGGAACACATAAATTTACAAAAAAAAAAAATACAGTCTATTCGACAAGAAAATAAACAGATTTACAATGAAAATGAAAATGAATGAACAAAAATTATTTCAAAAACAAACGAATTTGTAAATATTAATAATAAATTAATAAACAACGACAACGAAAACTACAATAAATCGAAACGATTAGTCCAAAGAAAGTAATAAAATTTATCAATTCTTCTTCATAATAATTATATTCTATACATTTTGTTTAATGTTTGTGAAGTTTGTTTGCTCATCAACGTCTTTTTTTGTATTAATAATTTTAAATGGTCATTCGAAAGCATCTTTCTGTTTCCTGTTTGTTGAGTTCAATCACTGCTTTATTATTTTTAAATTTAACAATATTCCATTCATTTGAAATAATATTGTTATTTTATGTTATTATTACGTTACGTGAAAAATTGGACAGCGTTTTTTAGTACTACTTATAGTGTGACAGTTAAAAAGATTATTAACGTCGGACATATAAAATTTGCATTAATAACAGTTTTATAATACATATATTTGCATTAAAAAAAGATGATGTAGATAATTCCTTCTTCTTTTGTCGTATTTGGTTAAAGTTTGGAATTCAAATTCGCTATGCGATTTTTTTTTAATTTTTGTTTTGTCGATCCATGTCTGTGGGGAAAGCCATAAAATAATTAATGAGTGTGATTCATAAATAAAGAGAAGTGAAAAAGTAACTATGTATTATCATGTAAACTGGTTGTGTAAATTTATATAGGTATCGCATTTTTGTATGACTTCATCATCACCATCATCATCATGCATTGTTTGTGCGTTTTTTTTAGTTTTGTTTCCTATTTTACTTTTGTATTCCTTTTATTATTTAGCAAAATCGCAATAAGCGTGACCAATTAAAATTCAAATGTGGGACAAAAGATGTCATTGATCGCGTTTTAATTACACACACAGAAAAAAAACTTTATAACTCTTTTTTAATAAGATCAAGTCAAATGATGAGGTCTTGCGATTGAATTCAAAAGTTATTTAGAATGAACGGAAAAACAGAAGAGCCTGAAACTAGTGATTTTTGGGGCGAATATTTTTTAGTTTCAATTTATGTAAAGGGGATCTTACACACGTGTCCTTAAGAATAAGTCGCTATACACAAGAACAATTGATAAGTTTATTTTAACCAAAATAGTCTTGTTTTTGTAGGACAAATGCGTGTACGGCTCGGACATACACTGAACGACAAGCGAACAAACCACAGAGCGTCAAGCTCCAGCTAAACAAACAATAAAATGTAGATCAGGCATATAGCTTGTCGGCTAACGATTCTTGGCCTCAACCATATTGCCGTTAAATTTTGGGTAGGACAATTTGTTATTATAATTTGTCAGGGGCTTTAGAATGTGCATTTTTCAAGGTTAAGAACCCCCCAGGGAGACATCTTGAAAAAGATGGCGCCATATAAAAAGAACCGTTAGTCTCACAAAAAAAAATCTTAAATTAATTTTGTAGAAAATTGAATTCTCTAATATTAAGTTTAAGACACTTTTTTTCATAAAATTGAAAATAAAAAAATTAATAATTGAAAATAGACGAATATTTTCAAGATAAATATTATTATTAATATTATTCAATAAATCTTGTTTAAATTGTTGTCTATTTTTAACTTTTTTATTTTCAATTTTAGGAAATAAGAGTGTCTCGACATAAATTTTAGAAAATACAATTTTCTACATAATAGTGTTGATTTTTTTAAAACATTCCGGCCCCAACCCGGTCTGTACAGTATAAGTATATTAAACTATTTTTCAGAGCAATATAGAAAGTTATTCAAGAAAGCCATAGGAGGGGGTCCATCCCCCCACCCCGTTTAGGTGGAATGCTCAATTTTATTTAAAAGAAATCACTTTAAACGGAGGGAATAGACCCCTCTGCCATACGATTTTCATATTTCAGCCCTATCACGAATTCCATCGTAATCGAAAAGTACATACAAATTGCAACTACGAACGGATTTTGTGATAGTTTTTTTCGGGATTCGTAAAATGTTATAGGGCTGATTGCTCTAGGTTTTAGTCACACCTTATGCGGATTACCCTGTAGAAATAGTCATTGAAATGTTGACCTTGCATTTTAGACCGGAATATTTTTTTTCTTAGTTTATGACAAGTTAGACTCAGTACAATACTCACACATTCTATTTTTGGGGTTTGCCGCCTTCTTGAAAGGAGATGGTTTCATTGTATTTTGAAAGCCTCAAGTTTTACCTTCCTTTTTATATAGAATAATTCTTTCCAAATTTTGTTAAGACACTATTTACTCAAAAATTGAAAACAAATAAGTTATAATTAAAAATCGAGGAAAAGTCTTATAGGACGGGAGGCGACCGTAGGTTTACCTATCTCATCGCGGCTTCAGGAAAGAATGATGCCAATTCATAGCTTTAGTCTTAACATTAACAAAACCGCTGGTCGGACAAGGTTTTTCAGGTGCCAATGGGTAGAAAAAGCACTTTTTCGGTTGAATTTTTGGCTTAGGATATCTAAACCTGATGGATTTTTATAAATGGGGTATCAAATGAAAGCTTAGACTGCCCTCCTTACAAAACCAGTGGTCGGAAAATACAAAAATAGCTGTTTTTACAAAATTGGTCGGACTCGCCACAACAACCAACAAAAGTCTCTCCGACCACTGGTTTTGTAAAGAGGGCAGTCTAAGCTTTCATTTGATACCCCATTTATAAAAATCCATCATGGTTTAGGTACCCTAAGCGAAAAATGCAACCGAAAAAGTGCGTTTTCTACCCATTTTCACCTGAAAAACCTTGTCCGACCAGCGGTTTTGCTAATGTTAAGACTAAAGCTATGAATTGGGATCATTCTTTTCTGAAGCCGCGATGAGATAGGTAAACCTACTGTCGCCTCCCGTACTGTTAGGAGAATTATCAACAAAGGATTATTATTTTTCTATAAACCTTTATACCCTTTTGATTATATTTTTCTTCAAAAATGGCGATCATTTTTAATTTGAACTTCTTCATTTTTCAACATACATAGATAATAGGGAGAGGTTCAAGAACAATATACATTTGATTTTTTATACATTTAATACAAAATTGGAGAATGTAAAATACGCAAATCAAAAAATAAAATATTCACAATTATATTATAGTAGTAGCTTCACCATTTTTATCAATGACCTCATCTTCGTGCTTTAAAACAAAATAAACTTAACCTCTTCTCATTTTGAATAATAATATTCGCAATTCATTAAAATAAATCAAGTATGTATTACCTAAAAAAAATACCTACTCATTCATGACATCTGCAATCTTTTCGCAATAATATAAACTAATAAATTAATGCTCTTCGTTAATAAATGCAAAAAATACAAATGAAAACTAAACATTCTGTTTTGTTTGTAGAAAAAACCCTCAACTAATTGTTCGATGGAGTAAAGTGAATAATGTTAAATACTCAAAACCAAAAAGATACAATTTCTATAACAATAACTGCATTCGATCTGATGGTGGTAGCATTATTTATGGTAATTAAATAATAAATGAAACAACAAACAAAAAAAAAAACAATAATTAAAATTAATTATTGTATATTGCTCAACAGTCAACAACACATAACAATGTATTCTATTTTTTTTTTTTTTTATGTCAGCGTTTTCAGATTCAAATTCAGATTTATGTGTTGAAGCACTTATTATTGCACTCAATGGCAATCACTTTCTTTTTAAATAGTTTTTTTTTTTTTAATTATCATCAGCCGTATTCAATTTGACGCAACTTTTAAGCCTTAATTTCTTTATTAACTCATCAAAATTTCATTCGAAAGAGATTAGGATTGGATTGGATTGTAAATAATTATTGAAACGATGAGTGGGTTCCACGGACCAGTGTGTTCCACGGACCAGTGTGTTCCACGGACCAGTGTGTTCCACGGACTCGCTTATGTCGAAGAAATTATTCTTCAAGAGGCATCTATTGCTGCAAGAATCGTGTGTTTGAGCTACAGTTTAATTTGCTTATCAAGTAACAGGTGCATGAGATTATATGCCAAAAGTCCACAATTGTCTTTTGATCCACGCCCATTCACTTTTTATCTAAAATAAGAAAATTATAATTTTTTAATAATTTTAAAACCTAAAATACCTCAAAATAATAATTACCAAATAGAATGATTTCAAAGAACTCGTAGTCGTAAGTCGTTTTCACGATATTTGCAATCCCCCATTTTATTTACAAATATATTATTCAGTTACCCCTCTCTATTTTATTGTATACTCAGAAAAGCCTACAATAAATTGCAATCATTAAATTTGATTAGTATTCTGTTTCATTATGGATTTTACCCCTGCACGCCGATTGAAACTAAGTCAAATGTAGGAAATATAGTTTTCTTCGGGTTTACCTTGTCATTTGCTGGCATTCGTTAAAGAGAATCCATTTCATCCATGTAGGCAGTGTGTGACAAAAAAATAACACACGACAAAGAAAACACATAATATATAGATGAGGTGACTGGTGAATTGCTAACGGTTTAGTGTGATGTGGGAAAATGCAAACTAAATATACATATGTTAGGGTTGATTTTGTGCGATATTTGAACTTGAAGAAAACACGTTTCAATCGATATCCACACTCTCCGGCATAGGAAATGTTAAAGAAGATTATTTTTCTTGTTTTATTTCTATGTAAATAAAATAAAAAGAATAACACAAGCTTTAAAAGTTAAATTAGTAACCATAACGTTCTTGATGAAGCGTACAACAAAAAACAAAAACAATTTTTCTATTGTTATTGTTTATCTTCTTCTTAAGCGTACATTATGTTAATGCATATTTCTTTGTTTTATTTGTTTCGCCGACATGAGAACAAAAAAGTACAAATCAAAATAGTTTCAAAACCATTATAGATGTTGAAAGTATGCCTTTATACAAAATAACGCTCAAAAACCGATGGGCCTAACACACGATCTTTATTGACAATAATATTATTACAGACATTTGATGAAACTTTTAAATTCGTTTTGTCGGTCTTCAACTAGGTACACAACAACGGGTACGCTCAGGAGACATTAGGGACTTCATACGTCATTCAACTACATCCATTGAACGTTAATTTGCCTAAAAATAACTAACTTTTTTTCGACATCAAACTTGTAACTTTTCTTTAATACTTTACCTTAAGATTGTTTATAAAAAAAGAGAATCCTCGACATGGATACAGAATTCTGTCGTAATGTACGGCAAATTTCAACCGCACAAACAATTTATAAAAATTTAAACTGATTATTAATTTCACAAATCAACAATTTTGACAAGAACCCAATTGAATTAAAATTAAGGCAGATATTTCTTGACTAACTTTCCATCCTCTTTCCAATAAAAGTTTCCTTCATTTGAAGTCAATTTTTTGAAAGCTGGCCAATCAAAAACTAGAAAATTGCCTTACTTGCAAGTCCCCTTAGTCATCTGAACGTACCCAACGTAAACATCGACCAATAACTTGATGCTGTAAAAACACTATCCTGATATTGATTGAACCCAAATCGATTTTCATTGACAATGACATTGAAGAGGATACGAACGATCAACCCTTGACCCTTGACGGTGTTCACATTGGACTGACTCCTCCGAATTTACAAAAGAGGACGTCAAAAAAATCCACAAATTTTTAATTTTTTTTTTTAATTTACTACTTTTCTCTTTCTAAGTGAGATTAATTTTAGAGAAGTCAATAATAGTCGGAAGAGTCAGTCCAATTTGAACACCGTCCTTTGTTGTTCGAATTGAAAGAAGAAAATATTATTTTATTTTGAATTAAATATGTGTGTTGTGTTGATGAGATGACATTTATAGGAACACCGAAAAACCAACTTAGACCATTTTTCAACAAGCTCACACAACAATTTATACCATTTTTCAAAAAGCTCTCACAACGCACTTGTGCAAGTGTATTCATGAAACTTAATAATATCTTTTATTAATCTCTTTTTGTGAACGTTAATTTGCTTTATTTTTAAATTTTTAAAGCATGACTTCTATCAACTATCTACAAGTATCATCTAAAAAAAAAAATAAAAATTCTAAGCTAAACACGCGAAAATATTTTTTATTTGGCTTTCCCCACAGCATTGAATACTAGAAAAAAGAGTTCTTATTTAAGTTTGCAGATTTCTTAGTTCACACGTTTTAGGTTGCAGCTTTAAAAATTAGTTTTTTAACTTTTAAATAATAAAAAATCAATAAATTGTTTTTCAACAAATAATAAAAAAAGAAACACATACATTATTTCTAAGACTCACATAGTTCATAGATTATTATATTAACAAATTGCATTTAATAAAACATTTTCCATGAAGCTCCTCACATTACAAAAAATTCTTACTTACATAATTCACATTTTCTGGACGCATAGTGTGCTCATTTTATAGGATGCTCCATTTATGAGTAAAATATTTATTTTGTCTGTTTTGACAAATTTGTGAGAATTACATAAACAGAGTGGTCCATATTGATTTTTTTTTTAATTTTGTTAAATTCAATAAAATCAAAAAATTGGCAAGTAATTTTAAAAAAAATATTAAAAATGAAATAATTTAATTTTAATGACATAAATTCTCAATCACATCAGCCAATCTAGATATAAAAAGCTTTTATTTTGTTCGTACAAAATTATAGGCATTATTGATGGGTCACTCTGTGAAGAAAAAAGATATTTAATTTAAATAACAGCATAATTTAAATTAAAACAAAATAAATATTTTATTTTTGGAATACCCTGTAGTCACTAACAAACAAACACCACATTTTCAAAAGTGAACTAATCTTAAATGCAATTCACAAAGTGCCTGTGCTTAGCTTTTAAATAAAAAAAAATTAAATCAAATACAAAATTCTTATATAATTGTTTTCTTTCTTTTTTACTTTATTTAAAAATCAACCAGTTCGACAGTTACGAGGTCACAATCATTTCACTATGGTGTCGGATCATTGAACGGAAACAATCAATCTTCGGGTTCGAATCAACCGTCTCTAGAGAATAATCGATGGACTCTGACGTCAAATGAATCCAGTGATGAGGAACATGCCTATGTTTCCTCAAGTACGAACAGATCTTAAGGTTTTTTTTTTTGTTCATTATTTAGCTATAAACTATTATTAAAAATAAAATACATAGTTTAGGAACCAAATTGTGGTGTTGCTAAAAAACTAAACTTAAAAATCATCAGATAAATCACATACATAAGGTACTCTAAGTAGATATCAGAAGCTATGAAATAAATTATATAATTAATCTTTAAGATTGTAATTGTGTTGAGGTTAAAAATGTCACAAGAAAAAACAAAACAAATAAGAAATTACCTATAAACAGAATTAATGTGCATAATACTAAAAGCCAAAAGCACATAAGATATTAAAAGCGCAAAAAATTATAAAATTTATAATGTCATACGAAAAACAAAATAAAAATTAAACAAGCTATACGTATACCTACATACAATTTATGTTGTATCCATTCAATTGTGTTTTTTTTTTAATTAAAAAGAAAATTATTGTGATCAATGTTCAGTTAAATATGTTTTTAAAACACAATTTAAAAAAAAAACTCAATTTTTTGTGAACAAAAATTATTAAAAGCTATTAGAAAATCCATCCTAACTATTATTGTTAATTAATGATTTATTATGTTAAATAAAAACTTATTTGGGTTTACGAAATTTATTTATATCTATTTATACTTAGTATTTTCTTTTCTTTTATCAGTATATTTTTTTTCTTATACATAAAATGTATTCTTTTTTTTTATTTTGTTATATACTTAAGTGATTTTGTTTAAGTATAAATTTTGTCAAGCTGATGACACTTTTTGTCTCACTTCCTCTTTATATAATGTGGCAATACATAATGTGTATCATTAGATGATGTTTTCCATTTTGTAATATTTTTTTTTGTTGGTTTCGTTTTAAAAATCCACAACGAAACCTCCTATTATATCCATCCGTTTTCATATCTACATCGATTAAATTAAATGGTTTTGCCAAATGGCCAAATGGTTATCAAACTCAAATAATTCAATTAATATTAAGCTAATATTTTTTTTTTTTCAATACTATACCTATACACTTCGAAACTGGACCTCAAAAATGTAAAAATTCTCTTGAACTTGCGTGACATTGTAACGAATAAGTTTTATTTTTACTTTAATGCCGATGTCGGTTCCAGAGCCATGGCATTTTAGTAAAACGCCTTGCGGAATAAGCGTGATTATCAGCTCCATTCTGCTATCAGAAATTTCGATTCACGTGAATGTTTTATTCAGTTTTCAGAGCTAACTCACAAAATTTAGTGAGTTAACTCAACAAATGCTTTTGATATTTTTTCCTAAGTCTTTCTCTATTTATTTTCCACTTAAAAACTGCTTTTTGACGTAACTATAGACGAATATATTCTCAGAATTAACTAACTCTGCTTTAAATCACCACTTAAAAACTTGCCTCAAATCCAAACGAATCGCTTTCCCCCTGAGCTCCGACGGGTAGAAAGTTACTAACAAAATTGCAGAATTGGGCTATATATTTCCCTTGATCAAAATATCGAAGGGACCTTAAGTTATCCACAAACAAAAATTTAGAAGTATAAATTCCTTGGTGTTTAAAGTGTTATTAATATTTCCAATAAAATCTAGCAAAAATCAAAAACAGGAAAAATAAGTTACACTCAAACCATTTTAATAAAAATTAATGTAGATATTTGATATTATCATTATTTTGGTAACCATTGGATGCCTTAACTTTATTTAGTTTATTTATCGTAAGATTGTTTGTTTCAATAAAAAAAATATTATATTGATATTGTTTGGGTCGGTATTAAGGATTTTTAAATACATTAGATATTTTATCAACAAATTAAAAAACTTAAGCACATGATGTTTAGAATAACACTGATTATATCATACAAATATACCAGAACTATTCTACAACTCATAAACAAACAATCTTTCGAATCTCCTGCTCAATGCTTCAAACTCTATGTGCAATCGATTACAACGACTTTTTTTTTCTATTTATATTAGTTTTTTTTATAAACTATGTTTTATTCGATTTTTTTAAGTATAATCTACCCAACCAAATGTTCAACCCCTTTCAATACCCACTATCCAATAAAAAGCTTAACAAATAATAACAAACATCTTCAAATCACAATAATTCTATGAAAAAAAAAAAATTATCTTGGATGTTTTGAGAGAAAAAACAAACAAAAATTCATTTTAAATTTAATTTAAAAAAAAAAAACATCCGCTGATCTCTAACTGTGCCACACAGAAATTAACAAACAAAAAAACTAATTTGACAACAAAAAATAACACATTCACATAGAATTATATAAATATTTCAAATATTTATACCTAACGTTCTTAAATTAAATTTAAAACAAATACCTATAAAATAAACATAAAACATTTAAAAGTTTAATTTCTAAACAACAAAAACAAACAGTTGAATTTAAAATTACAAAAGTAGATATTTGGATTTGGATAACTTGGCATCGGCTTTATTTTGTTAATTTAAAAAAATATGTATGTTTTGCATTGTTAAAAAACTTTTGTAAAAAGTAACTAGTTATTTTGTTTAAAAAAACATTGATTTTTTTCTGCATACACCGTACATTTTAAATTATTAAAAGTTATCATTTTTTAATTCAATTTAATAATGACTTTTGCGCCACCATGTAGTTGGTATTAATATAGACAAAATATTACAATTAAAACCAACAAAATTATGATTATTTAAAATAAATTTATTTATTTTGGTAGTAAATTATTTCGCTTTGACATACATTACATAAATTATACTACATATATACACATCATGCACAAAATATTTTTTTATGAAATTAAAAAAATTAGTAAGATTTTTTTTTTTTAATAAACGTTTATGCTTACAGACTTTAAAAAGACACCGTTGTTTGATATATTTTAAAAGAATTTATGGCGAATGACTGAGGAAACAGAATATCTAAATATGAACTGAGATTATACAAAAATGGATAATATTATGATATTTGATAATATATATAATATGCATCCTGAAGTTCTAAATATAAACAACAAAATAATATTTACATACAGATTTAGGTTTTCAGTTCAAATGAAGTAAATTATTATATCAATTTTGCGTTTCTAAAAAATCAAAATCAAAAAGTTGACTTGATTGCATTATTATAATTAAATTGCACCAATGAATCCGTCTTTTGCACGCGGGCTGACTTAATTTACACACAATTAAATTAAATTAAATAAAACACGCAACATATTGCGTTTAAACTATTTTAAAAGATTTTACTAGAGTATTTTTCTTAGAATATGCTGGTAATTTGCAAAGATGAGTTTGGTTGAAAAACAAAACAAAAACAAACAAATACAACACTTTCATAATGTTGAACTAGAAATGAGCAAATAAAAATAATATAAATAAAATTAAAAATAGTGAGTAAAGATGTTTGAATGTTTTATTTTGCGATCTGCTAAAATGTAGTTATGAGTTTTTAAAAGAAAACAGCAATACTGATATAGTTTTTTTTTTATTGTGAAGAAACACACATTCAGTTAAAACAAATATATTTTTTATTTCAAATATTATGTTCTTAATAATTAATGAAGGAATAAAGAAAATATTTTAAACTTTAAAGTGGTTTTTTTTTGTATTTAAATTTAAATGATTCAATTTGCTTCAAGAAGTTTTTCAAATCTTCTATTTTTGGATGCAATGTTTTTCTAAATTTTGTATGTTAATTTGGTTTAAATTTTATTTTATTTATTTATTATTTCCTTCCCACAGATAGAGGATTACATTATATTAGCATTGGTCATGTTTGATGACCACATTTTCTCAAGAAGTGATTTATTTTAAGTGAGATTGAGACGAGTGGATATCAATATGCAAACTATAAGGTACCTAATTAATTAATTTTCGGATTAGCCGCGTTATTTAAAATAAGAGTGCGATCACCACCCGGCAAATTTAAGATCAGTTGTCTCGACACTATTTCAGCGAGCCCACAGAATATGCGACAGCGACCACCTAAAGGCTGAGCTGAATCTGGTGGACAACGTTCTGAAAGCAAATGGTTATACTAAAAAGCAAAGAACGTGGAAGCCAGTTGTGTCACGGGAAAAGGATGAAAGCAACCTAGACAAGAAGGCTTTTCTGCCATACGTTAAGGGTGTAACGGACAGAGTTGGCAAAGTTTTAAAAAGATATGGGGTAAAATCCATATTTATACCACCGAAAAAGGTAAAAAACTATCTCCGCTCACCAAAGGACCACTTTCCTCTCCAAACACCGGGCGTATATGCAGTTCCTTGTAGCTGTGGGTCTTCGTATGTGGGACAAACCCAAAGAAGCATTGCCACCCGCTTAAAAGAGCACATTAGCGCTGTAAGCAAAAATCAGCGGAAAAAGTCGGCAATTTGCGAACACATCTTGGACAATCCAGATGAACATCACTGGATTCATTTCGACCAAGCCAAGATTTTAGCGCAAGAAACCCATTACATCCCACGTTTGGTACGCGAGGCGATTGAAATTAAGCGCCACCAAAATTTCAATCGGGACGACAGTTTTAAACTTTCTCGTTCATGGGACCCACTCATTAACACCTCACGGGCATCCCAAATCAAACTTAAAACACCCTGCGATGTAGTGAGTATTGTTTGCTCCCAACAACCTGCATTTCAACAACAACAACTTCATGAGATAGAACCGTCTACACACCGCTACAACCTACGTAGCCAATCTAATGCATAACATTTCATCAGCAGTTTCCCGGTGACCACGCTCAATGTAATGTATGCGAAACGTTCGGGGTGAGTACAAAATCGCACTCTTATTTTAAATAACGCGGCTAATCCGAAAATTAATTAATTATGTCTATAAACAACCGTGAAAACCTTAAAAGTTATATTATAAGGTACATCATTACCATGGATATTGGCACTGATCTTAGTCTTATGAGATGAAATCCATTTAAGACTACTCGTATGAGGTGCTAGGCCAGCCGACGATTCTTCGAATCTTTTCCTTATAGTGTTTATGAAAGCGCCATCTAAATTAAGATCCAAAATCAACTTTGCCAAATCCGATCTTATATTCTTTAGACGCATATATCCATCCAAGAGTGCACGCGCAGCCGAATGCAGAAATATAGGTCGAATTCATAAATGTAAAAATTCGATAACAATGCAAAGTTTACTTACCATTTATGAAGACAAATACCGACCATCTAACTAAAAAAAAGGAAGCATCGCATGTGTTAACTGGTGTGGAAACGAAACGAAATGCGCATTTCAAGGCAAAAAATCTGGTTGCTTATCAAATTAAAAAAAAAAAAACTAAGAATTTCCTCTTGCAGTTTTAAGAGACTTTGAATTTTTAATGTTCAAATGTCTACACATATGTATAGGTAAAATATTATATACATATGTACATTATGTATAGATAAAAATATGTAGGTACAAAGATAAAATTCGCTATTTAAAATGACAGAAAAACTTCGGAAATATGCTCAAAAACAATAAGTTAAAAAAGGAAGAAAATTGGTTTCTACATGTTAAAACAAATTTTCAACACAATATACCCATTTTTTTAATACATATTTCCCAGTTATTAAATATTTACAACGTTTCAACAGTTTTAAAATGGAAAGTTAAACATAAAAAAAACTTATAATTATGGAAGGTACTGCTTAATAATAATTTGTATGGAATCCAGAGATAGAACATAAAAATGGTCCTTAATAAAATTTCAACTAGCCCACCTGGAGAATATGTCCAAACAATTGCTCGGTGTTAACGGAAAACACAATTTTTTTGTGTATAGTAATAATGTTTAGTAGTACATGCATAAATAATTTCACCTCTATTTTGTGCTTGATCTGTGTAGAAAATTATTATTTTCGCGTTATTAAAATTATAAATTGGTTCAATCTAAAAAATCACAAACATTTGTGAAATGTAATTTTTCGAGAACGCCCATTTTCATGGCAATTTTTAAAAACAAAACGCTCTGTCCCATACCGATCGATTTTCGAACTCCGAACCAATGTCTTCGGTTGGTTATTATGGCTCTAACTCTCACCGTTGACCGAATCGACGTTTCCAACAGCTTGAACCGGTTTCAACAACAACGATCACATGCGGGGTTTCCGATCCCCAGATGCCAAATTTCAGCCAAAGCTTCTTTTCAAAACAATACACGTTTCGTACTCGGAACCAGAGATCAGATAATCTTACCTTTTCAAAGGTTCTTTGATAACTTTAATTTGTTACCATTTTGAATAAAAGTCGTTCAATTACCCTTATTCTAAAAAAAAATGTCGCCAAGGCGTGAGAGCAACCTTTATTTTGTTTGTAAATGAAAATCCTAAAGTGGGCTTTAGGTCAGTTTATGAAAATTCCTATTTTATTTTAACGATTTTCATTTATTATTGAAAAAAAGGTCACGAAATAGGGGAAATATTCTTTTTGTTTGTATATTTCAGTTAGTACTTGTTAGTATTTTGTAAGCAATGCATGTGGAAATCAAAACAGTAAGGCTTTTTAGCATCGGTAAATCATTGTAGGTGAAGGTTAAGTGATACTGTACCATAAAGTGAACACAGTTTTAATGAAAATGGATGAAAAGCTTATAATAAATAAATTACAAACAAAATATAAAAAAACGCGATTTTATTTTTGAAAAATAAAGACACCTACCCGTCTTCACGTTCAGGAGACAAAAGACATGTAGTCAACTTCATCCATTAAACGCAAATTTGCCTCAGGATAACTAACGTTTTAAGGCTCTCCCAAACCAATGCGGAACATTCGTTGCGGCGAAGAAACAGTCGTCAGTCAAAATTAATTCATATATTTCTCCGCCGCGTTGGTGTGGGCACTCTCATATATCACCATGTAAATAAATTTTGACATGCGAATGTTTCTTCGCCGCAACGAATGTTCCGCATTGGTTTGGGAGAGCCTTTATTCGACATGTCCTTATGTCAAACATAGAAATTTTCTTTAATAATTTACCTCAAGAACTCGTTAAGAAAAAAAAACAGAATCCTCGACATGGATACAAAATTCCGTCGTAATTTACAGAAAATTTCATTTTCAATTTACTTCAACGGTACCGCAAAGACAATTTATGAAAAGTTGAACTGATCTTTAATTTTACATCTGACAATTTTGATAAGAATACACTTGATTTTAAATTAAGGCAGATATTTCTTGACTAACTTTCCAGTCACTTTTCAATAAAATTTCACTTCATTTGTTAGCTATCCATTTATTGTGCGTAAAAAACTCAACAATTGAGATATTTGGCGCGTTCACGAAACAGAGATATCGCAGATTTTGCTCCATCAAAAGCTAAGCAAGCGAATCCAAACATTTTTTTCCTCAGTATTTTAACAGCCAAACTGAGATTCTTTGCTGAGGAATCCTGTTCAGGCAACTGAGATTGCTGAGGCCCTCCGATATCTCCCTTTCCTGAAGACCATCAGTTTGACATAAGTTTTCAATACTTCCCAACTTGAATTATCACTGACGACAGTCCAGATTTCGAGAGAGAAGGAGCTGTCAGTTTTAACATAAATAAATTGAGTAGCGCAACGGCTCGTGAAGAACCAGGGTCTAGTGACTAATAACTCGCAACCATTCCTGTGTGCGCGTGTCGTCAGGAACGGAAGAGACCTACAACTTTATGCCGAATCCGAACGGCTAGACAAGAAGAAATTATTCATGAACAATTGATTACTTTTGGAGGATTTGTCAATACCTCGCAAGAGACAGTAGCGCTGAAAAAAAATATTTAGTTTTTAGGTGGACGAGGCTGGGAAGCGAACCCAGACCTTCAGCGTGACAGTCCAACGCACTATCCATTACGCTACGGGCTACTAAATAACATAACAGGATTCAAAAAGTAACTTTTATTTGAACCAACCGTTACATGAAAACTGTCATATAGAACTAATTTATTATGATATAAAAAAAATATCCAAGGTTTCAAAACTCAAAAAATGTACTTTGAATGCAAATATACCGAAAACTAGACCTTGTAGAAGGGTTTGCTGATTGCATTTGACAATACCTCTCTATTTATGTACATTTCAATGGGTTCCAGAGACTTTCGTGAAAAAAAATTGTTTTTTGTGCATAAGGGGGCCAATGCTTTTTTCGAAAACCAATTCAAAAAAAAAAAATCTAAAATCAGGGCCCGTATTACAAATTACGAAACGAAAGACAAAAAAACGATAACCGAAGAAAACGATAGTCATGACATAGACCGATTATGGTTTACGATAATGGATGCATGAAAATATTGCCAGATAAAATCGAAAAATCTATTTTTTTTAAGCACATCCAACTTTATTCCTTCAATATTTCAGTCAACAATAAATTGTAGAACTGAATTAATAAAGTTAAGAAAGTGTATCTAACTGATTTCTAAACTTAAACAAAATCTTTTTCCATTGTGATTTTTGTTTGAGTAGTGACGATGATTCCGAGGATTCGGAAAACCGGGAAAACTCAATTTCAAAGTGATCACTGAGGGATGCATCAGACCCAATGGGTATTCCTGATGCATTGTAAGTTGGTTGAGCACTATTAAAACTGTCGTTATTAGTTGGTTGAGCATTATTAACACTTTTCAAGTCTTATGGAAGAAGGCATTAACAATGACATGTTCTTTTTGGAAGCGAGAAGGATTGCCGAAATGCATTCTTAATGTGTTGCCTGAGAACGCTTCGTTCAGATCAAGGATCGATATCACAGCTTTCTCGTTGTCTGAAAAAGTTTTGTTTATTTGGCCCGCCTCCTGTGCCACCGGAATGCAATTTGTGTCGTATGTGTTGATGGCCTATTATTGAAATTTTATTTAACATTTTTATTTCTTTATTATTTTATTTTAAATACATTTTTGTTTTTATCAACCAGCAGCACCAAACTCAAACAACAAACGTATTATATAGGTATAATGTGACAGCTACATAAATTCATGTGTCAAAACAATAAAATACGAGTGCCAAAAACAGTCGTAAGAGAAAACGAGTATCGTTTAATAAAAACGACTATCGTAAAACGTAATCGCAACGTAACGATAGTGAGGGATTTTGAACGATAATCGTAATTCGTAATACGGGTTCAGTAAAATTTTGAACAACAATCCAAAGGCCTGTCAGTTCTCTATTCAACAACGTCAACCGCAACCTCTTACGAAGCTTTTATGTCAAGTTTTGGGGTGAAAATAATGGATTTACTTTGTATTAAAATATCTTCGGAACCAGACCTCACAGAATGTTCTGGTTAGCTATGGATAGCTCTCAAGAAACTGATAAGAAAGCGCAATGTATTCCGAGGCTTTTTTGTGGAACAGTAGGACTTCAACAGGAAAATGCAATGCTTACGAAAAACAGAGGCAAATATGTTCATGGAGTAACGAAGTTTTCGGTTAATGATTTCGGTGTCATTTTTCATTTCGCATCATCAGCCAACCCACTTGAAACAAAAATCCATACCACCTGCTGGCTCAAAGGGTGTATTCTCTTATGTGTATTCAAATATTTCCCAAAGAATCTTATATTAAGAAAAATGAAACCAATTTTTTAATTATTTTTTTAGTTTATTAAGAACAGATTCAAATTATTTTTCTGTTACACTATTTGAGTTATCCTCTTTTTTTTCTTCAAAAATTTTATTTAACATACTTATTATAATAATAATCAAATACTCAACTAAAATACATCAGCTTTTTTGTGGTTCTGCGTAAAGTTATTTTTTTGTTTTACTTTTTGTTGAATATAATATTTCTATTTATTTAAAATACTATTTTACTGTCTGTACAGGGTATGCAATCGTCCGAAAGACCTATTGCCAGAATTAAGTGTAAGAAACTAGAGAAAAACTTTTCTACTTATTATTTTGTTTGTTATGAAATATTTTCATTTGTTTTTTGTTTAGCCGATCATAACTGTCAATATATAACTTAGTTATATTTACAAACAAATTTACAAACAAAAACAAAAAACAACGTTGTTTCTTACGATCGAGTAGATAAAAAAAAGCTTATAATACTTGCGTTAATATTTTTATTTGTAAAAATTAAAATATATCATCTTTTCACCATGCTTTTTGTTTTCTTTTAATAAAATTTGTTTTCATTTGGATTTCAAGTAGGTATATAAATGTAAAGATGTATGTATATAATAAAGTTGTAAACTCATGTAACTATAAAAAAAAATATCTTACAAATTGTTTAATACCTTAAAATTATGATTTTTATGGTGTTTTTTTTTAATTTATTTTTTCAAAATATTAAAAATATATTTATTTTTATGTACAAAGAATATCATTTTTTAATGTTTTGTATATGTACATAATAAAAGACTTTTTAAGTAATCAATTTATTGAGCAGAAATATACATATAATTTAGCTTAATCGCGCTTTGGGGCAATTTATTTGATTTATTTTATATAAAATAATATTTACAAAGCAATTTTCTATATTAACTATTTTTGTTTGCTTTTTTTTTGTTTTTTTTTTTTTTATTTTTTACTGAAAATGGTAATTTTTTTGAATACTTATGAAAATTCGTTTTTTTTGGTATAGTTTCACTAGGCAATTTAATTAGAAACAATTAATAAGGAATCATTTTTATGTTGTTTCTATCACTCTTCTTTTTTTTAGAGAACTATAGCGGATACATAATGTACATAAAGTGAATTAAGGTAACATATGCTTACAAAAAAAAAAATGTATGAAAATAATTTAAATTCCCTGTTTCAAAAATGAGTCAAATAATAATTTTGATGAGTTTTTTTTTTGATACATAATAATGTAAATAGGTCGAATAAATGTAAAAGTTCGACAACACTGTGAAGTTGACTTTCCATTTCTACAGAAAAACACTATCCGTTAGAAAATATTTCTATTGTTTCAGAAGTATTGATGTTTCCTCTTAACAATTACATCAAATTTTACTAAAAATTTAAACAAACTGCACCATATTTTATGTATATGATTTTTGCAAGGGCTCTTAGATGCATATATATGTACCATGTAGGATAAGGTATAGCTTAATGTCCTCATTATGAATAGCGAATCGAACTTAATACTTTCCGAATTTGATAATTTCATATTATGAATACCCACTCGCTTAGATTAAGTTCGCTTCAAATGTCAAAACTTAAGCAAATTTGTTTATCCCTTGATTACAAGAGAATACAAATGTTAGAAGTTATTGCAATTCGGCCACTTTATTTTCAGAAATTGCATTTAATTTACAAGTAATTTTTTGTTTTTACAAAACATCAACGGCAACGTAATCCAAGCTTTAAAATAATGGCCCGTATTGCTAGTGTCGTTTAAGGTTTGATCTGACAAAAATCGACGATTGGTAAATATCACAGATGGGAAAAAATAAGGTGGAGAAAATCCGAGGGAAATTTTGTTCCCAATAAGGCTGAAGATATCTCGAATTGCCGATCAATTTCGACAAAAATCGTTTATCTATAAACAAACGACACTCGGAATAAGGACCAATATCATCGTAAAAGGACTGTAATACATAATCATAGAGAAAGTTGAAATCCCTTCTGGCTTCTCGTCAACGTGTTTTGTGTACGAAGAGTATGAATTCTTCAAAAAAATAAAATGTATCACACACGTTAAACATAACATAATAAAAGATATCGCTTTAGCAATAGCTGAAACTATCATATAAGTTGACAAAGAAAGGGACAGCTTTCGCCAAAACGATTTCGTTTTATCGTTAGAGGTATTCCGTATAATTCGTCAACCAAACTCGAAGTATTTAACTTGCACATTTATGTTTCTTTCAATAGGGGGGGGGGGGGGGGTGATATTTATTAGATTTCCGACACACTGTCTAGTTAAACTCTTTTAATAGTTGAACATACCTATTACCTACACAAACAATGATTTATTCAATTAAAAAATTAAGAACACAACGAAAAATGTGTATACATAACTTTTTTGAAGTTGGACGGCATCTTGTTATACAAGGCTTATAGATACAACTGTATGCTGATTTAATTTTCGTATTCGCATTTAATTGTGCAAACGATTCAGTACAAAAATGTTTCAATGTTGAAATTTATCCTTTTCGGGCACAAAAATGGTGCGATCATATTGTGCAAATACCAAAAACCAAATCTACTAATTCAGGCATAATACGTTTCCGTACTCAACAAATTATGCATTGTGTAGTCCTAAACGTTTGGATCCAAACTTTTGAATAGCGTATGTGATTCGTCCAATTTGTCTTATTTTGTTTGATCTTCTATACACTGGGTGGAAAGGGTCAGTGAAACTCTCAAGAGAATCGGATTGTTTAAATTTTTAAGTTTTTGTCCAAAAAGCCCGAGAAAAATGTCGCTTGGAATTGTCGAACTAGGTTTCTTAGAAAAGTCCACCACAAATCACGCTAAATTTTCTGGAACAACAAACAAAAATAGAAACTATAAGAAACAAAAATAAAACAAACATAAAATTTTATTAAATTATTTTCAGTTTTTATTTTTTTTTTTAATAATATATTTGATGATGAAAAAAATATTTTTTTTTTTCTTTTATAAACAATAATATTGATTTTTTTTTGTTTTTTTTTTGTATGTTTATATTTCTTTAAGATAACAAACATAATATAAATTTGTATTTAAAAGTATAATTGATGATGTAATCCTCACCTTGAATAATACATATTTGATATATATTTTAAATTTACTTATAGATGTGTTTATGTGTAAAATTAATATAATTATGTTTATTTATTTCAAAAAATTACAACGGATTAAAAAAAAACTATAATACAAAAGGGAAGAGTGTGGTGAGAAGGTTAAATATATAATATGTACAGCACATACATCCATACCACATGCATGTATTTTTTTGTTCATAAAATACATATAAATAAAACATATATTCATTTATATGTATTCATTTTTAAAAAATGTAGAACTTATGATAAAAGACACAAAAATTTCAATATTTTTATATATCTAAATAAAATATAAAAATTTTTAATTGAATTAATAAATTAAATTGAAAAAGTGCTTGTCATAAATGTCACTGGAAAAAGATAACCTTTTTTAAAAAACAAATATTTACCTGAACATAAATAACTTAACAAATAACCGTACATCGTAAAAAAAAAAATAATTAAAACTTTCCTAGCAAAAACTTGCTTTTGATCAATAAAATTAACGATTATTATATAAATTTTTTATAGCGGTTGTTGTTTTAAATATAAATTAAAATAAAAACGATCGTATAAAAACAGGGAGCCTTTTCGTTTTCATTTTATTTTAAAATTAAAATTTAATAAAAAGACAAACAAAATTCAAGAATCAATTGAGATTCAAATTTTATTGGGATATCAATCAAAATTAGTTTAAGAAGTAATCACCGTTTTTAAGCTGTTCATAATGAATGCACTTGAAAATTATGTTCGGTATTTGGTACAAATTAAGTGATAAAATGAAATTATCGAAACTGTTCGCTAGAAAAGCTTATCAAAACAGAATAAGTTGTGTTTTCATAGAAAAACACCGATTCTTTGGAATTAAGAGCTTTCACAGAAGTGCCAGCGTTTTGAAAAGAAAAATGATCATGTTTAACACATAGCCTTTCGTAGTAGAATTGGGAAGCATCATTTCGAATGATTTTGAAAAGCTTTTTGCAAATGCTCTTAATAATTTATACTTATTGTTTAGGCACCCAAAAGATTTTTCCAAAAGTATATTGATTTTGTGTACAGATAACGAGGGCTAGAAAACTTTCGGTTGGAGTTATTAGGTTTCCATAATTCAATGACTCCGATTACAACAACGATGTTAAAAAAGAAACTGTAATCTTTTAGCAAAGTAATTTTTCAAATCTTTTAACCATGGGCTTTACTTTAGAATTCGTACTGAAGGCCCACAAGCGAATGAGAACTGCGTTTATTTAATCTATGATATGTCAGCATCATTAGGAGACAACAGATGTGTATTTAATAACACTTATCGTTTAAGTTCTGGCCAAATTCATAAATGCATACATTGCGCAACATACGTTCATAACGCAAACATAGAAATTCCATTTTTTTTCTTGCACACATTTTAGATATATGTATTTGCCTACTGAGCGTTGCTTATGCATTGTTTTTTTGTGTTTTTCTTTCAATCTTGTGTTCTTATTTGTTCCAACTCATCGCAACTTAATTTTAACTGACTAACAAAAAAAAAGTAATTGGCAATTAGCGCCTAGTAACTCAAGATAATTATTTATTTTCAGATTCGTATCAAACACTAGTTAATTTTCTTGCAAATGTTCTATTGATTTTAAACGAATTAAAAACTCATTTTATGTCATCTTCCCCAAAACTGAAATTTAAAGCAAAAGTTTAAATCAGCGCTATGAGTGCTTGCGGCAGCGAGTTTTATTCAGACGAATTCCCTAATTTATTGGAAAAGCACGCTTCTATTTTTGTTTGTGGTAAAATTCTCTTTCAGCGAAACTAAAGCTGTTTGTCGTACATAATCCTATAAAAGTAGTCATTTTTTTAACATGTTTTTTTTTGCAAGCAAATTTGGGGAGCCCGATAATACATATTATTTTTTTCATCACTTAATCCCGAACAAATAGTTTTTGTTTAAGGAATTTAAATACTTATTTAACTTTAAAAATAAGTAAGAAGATAATAAATTTAAAGCTTCTTTTATTTCGGATAATTGTTTGTGTTTTTGCTGTTTTTTTTTTTTTTTTTAAGACGAAATACATTTATTTTCATCGAATTTATATACAGAAATCATGTACAGTGCTACAAAGCAAGTTGAATTTTTCGTTTCTGATTTTTTGGAGGGTTTTCATTGATTTTTTTAAAATGTTTCCCTTAGAATCTAATTTATCCAGATTATTGACTTATTTTGTATATATATATGTATATATATATATATATTTGTTTGTGAAAATCTTAATTCAATTAACTTTTTAATCTATTTCTGAATTCCGATGTGTTCATAATTTTTCTTTTTTTTTTTTTTTTATTTTTGTACTATTTTACATTATTTTTGTTTGTATTATTTACATTGTGAAAACAAAAGTTTTATTTCATATGGAAATTAAGGAAAATATATCTATATCTATACATTTATGTATTTCTTAATTACAAATTTATATACAAATGTTATTTTTATTAACATTCTCACTCGATTATATATTATTCACTGGCTGGTTGGTGCTCTCTCTCTTGTTCACCTACGCATATGGCGAACATTGATTTCTTCGTTTAATCCAGAAAACGAACTTTTGTGTTAAGTTTATTTGATTTGATATAATATATACAGATTGAATTTTAAGTAATTTATTAGTCATTTAGAAAACTAATTCAAATTTCGTTTTTCTTTTACTGTTGTTTTAACAGCTAGAATCAGTTTTTATTATTTCTTTATACAAAAATATACACAATATATATTTTTATTCGATTCGTTTAGTTTATATAAATTATTTTTTATGTACATACATATAGCTTTGTTGTGTTTTTTTTTTACTCGTTTCATATAATTCTTGTTTTTGTTTATTTGTTTTTTAAGTAGGAAATAGTAAAAATTCTTAATATTATTATTATTTCATCAGTAGAGAACTTAAAGTAAAAAATTATATAATTAATATTTAAATGAAGCTGGGATAGTTATATTTAATTTCTTTTTTAGTTTAATTTCAGGATTTTTTGTTGTTTTGTATTTTTGTACAAATAGGTGAAGTTATAAAATAATTTTTATAAAAAGGAATTACAATATAAAAGCAAATAATAAAAAAGAATTAAATCTAAAACTGTTCTTTCTTTGTTATGGGTTTGTGTGTGTGTGTTTATTTTTTTGTTTCGTTTTGTTATTCAATATGATAAATTTATAATGACATTTTAAATGAAATAAATTAAAAACTAAGAATATTTTTTTTTTTTTATAAATGTAACCGATATTTTGTATTATTTTTATTCCATTTCGCCTACTGATTTAAGTTACAATTTTTAAATTTGTTGTTTTTAATCTTTCTTACCGTGTGAGGGTAATGTTTTACCATCTGTTGTATCTGTTGTATTGTTGTCTGGTTGTTTGGGCGAAGATGCTGCGGCTTTTTGTTCTTCAAGTGATTCTGCTATTGGCGAATCGAAATTATCAGCACTTGTATCTAATATCGGAGAGTATGATAAGTAGTTTTCCGATAGTAGCGATGTGGTTGCTGCTTTGGTGGTGTTTGTTGTTGTTGTTGTGGCGTTGTTCGATGCTGTCGTCATAGATGTTATATTGGGCAATAACGATGAAGACGTAGAACAAACATTGCTTTTCGTTGTGGAATTATTATTGAAGGACGTATGTTGTGACGCATGATGATGTTCTCGAGGTTCAGGTGTTGATTCTCGTGAAGATGCCAATGATGTTGACGATGATGAAATTGATTCTAGGCAATTGTCTAGATCGGAATTGATTCGATTTAATGTTGAAGACATAAAATTGGCTAAAAGAAAATAAATCATTTCGTATTAAGTATGTATAAAATATGCAAGAAATGAATTATAAAGCAGTATACAAAAAATGCTTATCACGTTAAATGAATTCATATTTTTCCTTTTTATGCTTTAAGAATGCCTGGTGAAGTATTATTGAAAACTTTTTTACAATAAGGAAAAGGAAACAAAATTTTCGGAAATTTTTAGTTTAGAAAAAGAAAGAGAAACAGACCCCCGGAACTGTAATTTAAAATAATTAGGCTTTGTATAAAACGAATGGGTTCGTTAACATTTAAATAAAACAAAACAACAGCGTTTTAGTGAACATTTAAATCCCTTTGCTGACAGAATTTTTTAAAGGGTTATCATGTTACTCCATAAGATATTTAGCAACCAACTGGAGTTGCTAGAGTTTTTGTCATTAGCTACGAGTTCGTAATCAATAAAAACTAGCACAGGTTTTGAGAGCAAATATAAAAAAAAAAACAAAAACAATCATTACTTTATGTCATAACAACAATATGTATAAAGGCTCTCACAAACCAAAGCGGAACATTCGCTCTGCAGGGCGAATCATTCACAATGATAACAAAAAAAGACAAATAAACAATGCTAAACAACAACAAAAACTGACGCCTTGCCGGCGAATGTTGCACACCGCTTTCGCTTAGGTTTGGGAGAACCTTAAAAAAGGATTATGACTCATATGTCATTCAAATCAACTTATCATGTGCCCCTCATAAATTTTGCCAACAGAATATTCATTGGCTTCAATCGTACTCAACTTACTGTAACTATTTCTCTCTGTGTCTCTTTATAGTAATAAACCAATAATCAATATCATGTTACAATCACTCACCTCGATGCAAACTCAAATGATTCGCCGACCCAAGCAACGTTGATGTAGCCGAGTCTAAAAGCGATGATATCATCATCGATGCCGCTGACGATGTTTGTTTACTTTTCAATGATTTTAAACGTTCCGACATGTTTTCTTGCTGTTTTTCCAACAATGTTGGTGCTGGGCTAAATTGTACTGCTAAAATAATTTAAAAAAAAGGTGAATGATCTGATTAGTAACCCTGTTATTAATTAAAGTAAACAAAAAATTGTAGTAAAACTAACCTTTGGGAGTATCATCAATTTTGTTGTTGCAATGATTATTTCTTCGTTCACAGTCATCGAAGGCTTTATCAAAAACATTTTCAGTTGCCCCCGAGCCTGTGCTTTTTCTTATTGCTCCTCCACAAGAAGAACCTCCTTGTGAGCCACAGGATTTTGATACTGGGGTTATTGATGTGGAAAACGACGAAGAGTCACAACCAACTGCGCATCCTTCTGGTGATCCGATATTGCTGTCGGTTGATTGTTGCTTACGCTTGCGATATTCATTGATTGACAGCTGCAAAAAGATAAGGTTTACTTAAAAGTTCTTACGATTCACTAAAAATCTTATTTTACCTTTCTCTTTGGTGCTGGTGGTGGTTCAGGAGCTGTTAAGCTTGGATTTAACCTTGGATCGTGACTTGCGGTTTTTGTGAGCATTTTCAATGGTGTTGTTTGTAGTCGCGTTGAGCTGGCACCATCTGTTACTGGCGATGTTGGATCAGTAGATGTTGGCGATATTGCTGCGGCTGTTGTTGAGATAAGTTCCAGCGAACTGGTTGAAACATTTATCGAATTCAAACTACCACCAAATAGCGTTGAGTGCGATGTAAAGCTTCCCAAAGAACTAAAACTTTTCGGTTTTGTGTCCAAATATTCGGCAAGAAGAAGATTCGTTGGCGTTGTAGTTGATGGCGGTGTAGTCGATGTAACAGCAACAACTGTTGGCTCAACTGACGATGATGGGCCATCCATAAGCTTTCCGTAAATCGTACTATAATATGGCAGTTGGTGAACATCAGGCGTTGTTGCAGTTTGACCTGCCTGAACTGCTGATGCAGGCACTTTCATCAAAGTCTGCATGTCATAGCCCTGGGTTGCTGGAGGAAGTGGCATGGTTGTAGAACTCGCTACAACATATCCAGCAATTGGCATTGCACCGACTGTTGTGTGGTTGAAGCACGGGATTGTCAACGCTGCATGACAATCTTCTTTTGTCGAAGCATGTGGTGGAAGAGGTGTCACTTGAGGCAATGGAGGAACAACTGTTAAGGGTGCAGGAACAGGTGTTACTGGGGTCGCCGCTTGTGAGGGAACAAATATTGCTGGTTGCTCTTGGAAAGGAAGCAAAGCCATCGAATTTGTCGATGTTTTGTGAGATTTGCTCGAAGATTTATGTAATTCATCACTACGACTGGATTCGCGTCGCTTTTTAGCAGCAGAACATTCATCTTTACTGCTACTTGTGCTGTTACTGCGCTTGTGATGACCCACCACGCGATCGATATGTTCGAAATTCAACTGACGTTTCTTTGACGAAGAGGTTGAGGACGTAGACGAAGTTCGATGACGTTTCTTTCCCTTTTCTTTCTCCACTGGCGTTGAAGAGGATGAAGATTTTTTCGTGCTCTTTGCCTTCGAAGAGGACACTGGAGTCTTGTCCGTTCCTACATCCCCCTTCGGAGTTTTTCGTGCTTTTTTTGGCTTCTTTGACGACGATGCTGAAGTTTTCTTTGTGGAATCAGCTTGCGACGAGGAATGCGACTCCTTTGTTGAAGATGTGGTCGTTGTCGCCGAGGTGGACAAGGAATGTTTGGGTGATTTGGATTTTTTATTACGTGACTGCAAAATCATGATATTCTCCTTGTGGAATGAATGTAGCCGCTCTTGTATGTCAGCCAATTCATCCGGTATATTTTCATTTTCCGCTGAAGAATCTAATTTAGGAACAACTACTGGAGCTGACGCCGATGATGACGACGATGACTTTCTCTGTTTGGGTTTCTCATCTAGTTTATGTTTCTTTTTTTCTTCAGATTTCTTCACCGTCACTGGAAGTAGTTTGACTTCTTCTAATTTAACCTGTGAATTAATTTCAGTGTTGTGTTCAGATTGTTCTGGAACTTCTTCTTCGATTTTTGGTTTGATTTCTTCTTTCACCAATGGAGGAGGAGGAACATCTGTGGAAGCCAAAATGTCAGCAGGCTCATCAACAACGGCAATGTATTCATCTTCGGATTTTACATGGTCCTCAACTTCTACATGTTCTTGTTCTTCTGCTTCGTTTTTCTCCATCTTCACAACAGTTTCATCATTCACTGCCATCTTACAACTAATTTCCACTTTTTGTGGTTCATTTTCTTCTTGTTTGATCTCTTCTTTGAACTCAAACCTATCTCCACCAGCTTCGCGGCTTTCTTCACGCTCAACATCGATCTTAACATCATCGCCGGAAGTCATATCTTCCGGTTCAATTTTCACAAGATTATCGTCAGCTACCATCGTCTGTCCTGGACTTGGGGACCTTAGAATATCTACATCATCATCCATTTCAGCTTCTTGCTTCGGTTCATCTTTCACTTCACCGACATCTTCTTGCTTTATAGAGACTTCTCCTACTTGTTCTGTACAGCTTCGGGTTAAATCCTCTGGAGTGAAGTCTTCCCCCGTAGGGGCACCATCCGAATTGATCACTAAGCGACGCTTTTTCAGTGGTGTTGTAAAGCCATTGGGCAGAAGAGGAGATGCTCCTGATAATGGAGTTGGAGTGAAGCTATCGTCGGTCTCCTCTGATATAGCTTGCCGGAGCCAGCGTTTCTTTACAGAGGAGTTATTGCTGCATGTGCTCACTTGTAAGGGCAGTGACAAGGCATTCCTTTGAGTTGTTACTGGTGATGCCACTGGTGGCGGTGCTACTAATGATGGTGCTACGGGTGTTGGTGCCACTGGTGTTGGTGCAACTGGTGGTGGTGATAGTAGTGGCGGTGGAGCCACAATGTTTGACGTCGCCTCACTCTGATGGATAAACTCTTCTACTTTTTTTGCCACCATACTTAGATTCTTTGGCTCTTCACAGCTCGGAACGTGGGTAATGTATGAAGGACTTGCAATTGGTGCTTGTCCATAATCACACATGGCCGCTTGAACCAGGCTGTCTAGTCCCACTGATTGAACTGGAGACACCATTGGATGTTGTTCTAATTGTAACTCAGTGTGCTGGGTTTCTTGGTGTTGGTACTGTGGCTGATTATCTGGCTGCATCTCAGATTGAGCTTCTACTGATTCTGGATCCTGATTTGGTATAAAATCACTAGACTGATTCAGCCAATTACTCATAAGGACCTTCTTTGTTTTGGTTTTAGCTGGGTATTTAAACTCTGCAGATATTCCTGCGCAGTCTGGGAGATTCTCCAATGGACCGACAGCTGCTTCAATCAGCAAACACGTCGAGCTTACAATTGTTGGAGTAGCCGGAGGCGATATCGTGTGGGAATCACCAGAAACCTCCTGCCTCTCGGGAGACTTCAGTTCCTCCTCCATTGGTTCATCATTCATTGTGGGCAGATTGATATCCTTATCAGGATTTGCAAACGCTAGAAGTAAGCCTGCAGCAGCGTCAACATTAGCAGCATCTGGAGGCGCTTGGCTTTCTGGTTCGCCTCCTTCCATGAGCTGTGACATCAGCTGGGACTGCCTGTTTGCCACTGACTCCGGAGTGGGTATTCCTCCAGGTGGTATGCAATTCTGTAGTCCCTGAATTGTGGGTGATAACATCGACGAAGACTCCTCAGAAGTTCCTGCACCATCAGAGTCGTTGCTATTCATCCGACTCTTTCGACGTTTCCGTTGTGAATGGCTGGTTATATTGTACGACTTGTGGGACTTTCTTTTCTTCTTTCTCATAGAGTTTGGTACATTTTTCTTCACCGAATTGTGCCCTGCATTAAAAGGAGCTCCACCATCTGCGCTGTTGCTTCGCTTTGGACTAGGCGAATTGCTGTTTCTCCGCTTTGACACATCTGTTTTGGCTTGTTTAAGTTCCTGTTTTCGCTGTTGGTTCTTTTCCATTTTTTCAAAAGCACGAAGTATTGCTTCCATCTTGCGTTCCTCACGGGTTAATTTACGGGATTCACGTTTTTCTTCTTGTTTTTGAGGAGGCGTTGGAGTAGGTGTCGGTGTAGTTGGTGTCTGCGGTTGATTGGCACCGTTGGAGTCTTCGGACACACTTGTTCGTGGTTGCTTAGCTGGAGTTTTACGACCGCAGTTTGGCTTCTGTGGTGATTTCACTGGTGAACCAATCCCATCCGGAAGTAGTTCATTCAAAATTTGCAGTTGTGGAATTTGCTGCTGAGCAATAACTGAAGGTGAGGCTTCAAGAGGTGCCGGTGGTACTGAAGGCGCTTCTTCTGCTTTTGCATTTACTATGACCTGTGTCGGAGCTGGCTCCAGAACTAAAGGAGGAGTCACCTCCACTTCTGGCGCTTCAACCATAACTACTAGTTGTGTCGGAGGTTGTGTTTGTGGTGGAGTTTGTTGCTGTGTTTGTGGTTGGGTTTGGAGTTGTGTTTGGGGTAGTGATTGGAGTTGTGTTTGAGGTTGTGTTTGGGGTGGTGTTTGGGGTTGAATTTGGGGTTTTATTTGGGGTTGTATTTGTGGTTGTATTTGGGTTTTTGTTTGGGGTTGTATTTGGGGTTGTATTTGGGATTGTAGTTGTGGTTGTGTTTGTACATGCGTTGGTGTTTGGGGTCTTATTTGTGGTGGTGGTAAAGACGCGGGCAAGACTTCAACTTTCACCTCCTGTGCGACGAACTCAATTGGTTTTGAGACTGCTACTGGAAGCAAAACTTCAACAGACTTAGGCTCCTGGGAAGTTTGTACTATTATCGGAACAGAGGGCGCTACCACTTCCTTGACAGAATCAACTTGCGTCGGTGGTGGAAGTAGCAAGGGCGCTGGAAGATTATTCATCTGTAGTGGCGGGTGCTGCAGTTGTGGCAGGAGCTGAAGCGAATGAATGGGCTGCAACGGCTGAATTGATGGTGGTGTCAATTTCAAGTGCGCCGCCACATGCTGCCCTTGCTGAGGCACTAATTGCTGAACTGATTGCATTTGTACCGATTGGATTGGTTGCACTGGCGGAGAGCTGACGTGTGCCGTTGGTGGTGACGGAATCGAGACCGAGGGCGAAGATGACGAGGTATACACTCCCGAATCATGCATTAAACTGGCAATTGACGCAGCCGAGTTATACAAATTTGGCGCATAACTATTATTGTTGTTGTTATTATTATTAGGACTGAGGAGACCTGCATTGCTGTCTCCACTGGAAGATGTACTTCTTCCACGATTCATATTTTGGGCCTTCTTTTTGGACGCTGCTGTTGTCGCTCCAGCACTTTTCTCCACACAACCATTTAACACAACCTTGCTATTACTTCGTGCGGGCTTTGATGTTGGTGGCACTGCAGCAGGCGGCATTGGCGTTGGAACACCAAACAGACAATCTTTTGTCAGACCACATGCGCAGCTCGTGCTGGTCGGCTGAATAGCGAAGCTATATTGCTTTTTGTTCTCTAAGGCAAGTAAGTCATGCGGCTCATGTTTGATGGTGATTTCGGTGCTTGCCATAATGTTTGTCAGAGATACAATGTAAAGATGAATGGTACCTTTTTCGAATAAATGCTGAATGACCGCGTTTGGACGACAACTTCTGCGTACAAAGCGAGCTTCGTTTCCATATGTTCGGGTGTCAACGCAAATTTCAGGACCGTTTGGCATACTATCGCTCCCACCGCCACCCCCACCCGTCATCTGATAGAAAAATATGAATGCACCTGGAATTTTGTGCGCCTTAAGCGTCTGCAGGTAATTCGATGGAGGAGGACTATTCATATTGACTGTAGTGTTCGAGTTTTTGTACTGTGTAGTAAGCATATATTTCCCACGTAGTTCAAATATTGGCGAATTCGGTGGGATGTCGAAGTTACTGATGAGAATTTTTCCACCAGCATGCGGCACCGTTGTGGCTTTGTTCTCAAGGCTACCGCAGTGCTTAAGGGCTTTATTCTCCCTTGCTGTGATAGTCTGGAGCAGGTTCGGCTGCTTGCTGATCGCATGTAAACGGGCCCTTAATTCAGGTGAATAATGATTGGTAACGGCTAATTCGTAGTTTTCGATCCATTGGCGTAAATTGGCAGCGTGTTTGTCCACTGGGTCTCCAGAATTGTTCTTCGTCTTTCTCTTTGTTGTTTTTTTGTTTTCCCGCCTCTTCGCTGCTGCTGTAATACCTGTCGTTTTTTCTTTTTTAACCTTCTTCACCAATTCTTTTCGCTTAACAAGTTTGCCCTTCTTTGTGAGTTGTTGAGGAGCACTAGAAGTAGGCAATCCAGAAGCAATACCGAGCTGCTGCTGCTGTTGTTGAAGCACTCCTGAAGTGCTTCCCCCTTTCGAGGGATCATTGGGAATAAGAGTAAGTCCAACAGAATTCATCTGAGTGGCGTTTAGGAGCATTTGTGTTTGTTCTTTGCGTTTTTGCAGCTGCAAACTTCGAGCTCTTGCGCGGTCTACCTCACGAGGTTGACACAACTCACAGAGATACTCATCCGGTATGTTTTGACGATCGATACCCATGCAATCGACATGTTGCCACGCACTGAAAATTCCAATTAAAAAACAAAACACATGGTTAGAGGAAACTTATTTATAAAATTAAAAGGGTTTAGAATTAAGATACGTACGAGCACTTATCACAGCAAATCATGTAACCATCGTCGTGAGTCAAGTCACAAATACACCGTGTTACTGAGTCATCTTCAGCTTCTGCTTCGGGTGCTGTCTCGGTTTCTTCACCAGGATCAATTTCCCCGGATGCTCCAGTTACTCTTGTTGAGCCATTACTAATGGCCGAGTGTGCATCGTCATCTTGCTGTGGTCTTGCAACTGCAGAGATACACAAAATTAATAAATCTAGACTATGTATTTAACTTATTAACGTTACTTACTTTGTTGCCCGTACATTGTGTACGTTGACGTAGTCGATGGTCCATGATGTTGATTCTGGGCACTGACATTGATCATGGACAACTGGGAAACTTGACCTGCTGCATTGTTAGTTAAACTTGTCGAATACATAACTTTTGTAGTTTCCGGGATGATCTTCGTATGCCCGACCAGTGGTGCTGTTGACACAGCAATCACCGAAGATATTGACGCTGTTTGGTGTTGTTGCAGCTGCAGATGCTGTGTTGGTTGTTGGACAACAGTCGACGGAGCCACAGGTAGTGCAGTTGGTATATCAATTGGAAAGCGAGTTGGCATCGCTACGACATAAGTATGATCTTGCAACACAGCTTGCAATACCTGCAATCGAACATCGTTTGTATTGACCGGAATTGGACGCACCTCTTCACCAATTAACTCGTCATCCTGATCAGCATGGGATGGTGGAGAGCGCTTTTGATGTTGCTGATACTGTTGTTGTTGTTGATGATGATGTTGCTGCTGCTTTTGTTGTTGCTGCTGCTGGTGATGTGGCTGCTGCTGTTGTTGCTGTTGTGGCTGCTGGTGTTGATGATGGTGTTGATGTTGCGTCAAAGTAGTTCCAATTGGAATTCTTGAAGCCATCGCTGCCGTTGAGGACTGCTGATGGTGCAGATGATGTTGGATTTGTTGTTGTTGCTGATTTACAATGGTATCGTTTCTTTGGGGGAGAGAACAAAGTTAAGGGAATACTTTCAATGTATGTAAAATATTGTCGTTGTTAAACATAAATGTAAAGTTTTAACTGACTGAAGGGCGTGACTGATTTATAATTTTTGGATCGAATAATAGGTGTGGAAGGGTATTTCAGAAGGCCTCAGCTAAACTATCTCAGTTTGATTGTCAAAATACTGAGAACAAATTTTGAATTCGCTTGCACAGCTTTTGACAGAGAAAAATCTCGTTTTCATAAACTCACCAAATATTTGGTTTTATTTTCTGACTTTATACAATACAAAGTAGTATGTAATAAAACTAAAAAGAAGTAACTTTTTTTCCAAAATACTTTTTTTTTGTAAGATCAAGAAGGAATCTATAAGATGTATTTTGTACTTTAATATTGGAATTCTAACGGGTCCCAACTCAATGGGAACTCAGAATGGGCATCAGCGCATCTGATTTATGTAGAGGGTATGAAGATGAAGAGGCGGAGAAGGGCTCATCTCGCTTTCTTTGTGAATTCCCTTGCCTAGATAGAACCAGAAAAGCAGCCCCGGCTGTTTTTGACAAACTGGGCGACATCTCCTGAAATTCGTACAGAACTCGGAATGGTTCAGGGGGATTCACTTACCTAATCTTCCACTCACTCCTCAACCTTCTCCTTTTGCGACCCTATATAAACCCTAGGGAACACATGCATCCAAATAAATCATTGTGTTGTCGTCGGAACTTTCTTTATAGGGTTTTATGAAAATATTTTCTACTTTTGAAGCAATCACTCCGTCCCATTTTGAACTGGGGGTCATTCCGTTTTCAAAAAGATAATCGCCAAATCGATAATCGTCAAAACGACGATCGTCGACGAGATCGTCCATTATTTGCTTCACATAACTCATCCAATATCAGATCTTCTATCGTTTGCAATTTGAGAGCGTAATTCAATTTTCAAGCTGGCCGTTATAAATGTCAATAAAATGTGGTTTTTTTGTGTTTGATGCCGAAAACGTACATACAATGTAAAATTGTGATTGTAACTCATTTTATGGACGAACATCCCGGAAGAGAAAAGGTATTTGATCTGTCTCTCAACTCTCGTAGTATGCGTATACATTTTATTTTTGTTTTCAATTTCGTCTTCATTTTAACTTTCTAAAATAAGAAAATTTCTGCGCCGAAACATTTGACTTCAATTTGTCAACAGATAACAAAAAAAAACATGATGTCAACTTACAGTGGGTACTAAATCGTTCAACTACAGTCACCTACAAACTTCAAAATGAATGCAAGACGATGGATACCCATTTCGCTACCGTCCAAACATTATCGCTTAGAGACTATAGCGTTTTGACGAATATCGACTTACATAATGTTAGGCAATTAAAGCCAACGCTATCGTTCAAACTTTGTTGACCCCCCCTCACGCCCAGGCGACTAACTAAAAATACTTTTTCGACTTCTTCAACAATCAAAGACAAACTTTACATTTTCAAGTTCACCCCAACTTTTCGCCGTGTGAATGCTTTTTGTATTTTTCGGAAACGTATTTTTTTTTATAAGTAAATAAAATATTTCTCTGATAAAAACGCTGACGCCGTCAAATTTGATAGCTGAGCAATAGCGCCATATGAAATTTGTAATAATTTGTATTTAACTGATTTTCTCATTTCAGTGTGTATGTACCGCTTGCTACAAAATCTTATGAAATTCGATTTTCTTATCAGTTTCTGTTTTCATTTCTCTTCTAAATATTTATTAATAATTTATTGAAGTAGACTTATAAAAAAAAGCTATTTTAAATTAAAACCAAACTGTTTTGTTTAACCAACGGCTTGCTATAGAGATTTAATTCCTTAAATTATAATTCGTTCTTCTTTAAAAAAAAAATTGTTACATACTCTTTAAAGTTCGTAAGCATTTTTCGTAGAAAATTATAATTTAACAAAAGTGAAAACTTCTGATAGTGATAAGTAATCAATTAATTTACTCAGTGCAATGCCTCACATAATGAAAAAGAATTATTACAAGTGGAAGGCTGCTCAAAGGCAGACAATAATTTGTTATTGATTTTATCAATGACCTGTTCGGGTGTGATAAGGAGTTTGTGTTTACAAGTTATTGAAGAATCACAATTTTGATCATACATTTTTTTTGAAGAGTCATTCGAGAAAAACTGCTAGAAACGCAACATGAAAGTAAAGCTTCGCTAACAAAAAAATATATTGTGTTAAAACTTAACATTTATTGTTTATTGAAATTGACAATGTATTCAGTTTGCCTGTCAAATTTAAATGCATATAAAAGAAACACAATATTAAATTCTAAGAAACTTGTCATTTTGAAAATTTTGAAAAAACTGAAATTTTTTAAGCCGCACGAAGCGCGTTGATTCATCCCCTAACTTGATGGCGAAAAACTGTTCTATAATTTTAAGAACTCTTCCATAAAAATAATGAGAAGAGAAGGCAAATTCTTTGATTTTTTTAATAAATTAAAAGCAATTCAACATTTAATATTTTAAATTTTTCAGTTTGTTGGTGTTAAATAAATTGTATGTTTTAATTTTTTTTTAATGTTTACTCACTTGACTTTATAGTACTCAGTTGTTGATTTCTTTGTTGATATTGTTGTATCATGATACTTCCTCTCTAGTGATTGTGATCGGCTATTGGGGGCACTATTGCATAATCTTTGTTGTTGCTGTTGTTGGTATTGCTGTTGTTGAACTCCATAAATTGGATATTCTTTGGGCGATAAAATTAAATTCGAAGTCGAGGCATGGTGTTGTTGTTGTTGCACTGTCAGCTGTGCTGGTGGTGGCATATTGCTTTGCTGATGTATTAATTTTGTTGCAGTTTGTTGCGGTTGTTGCTGTTGTTGTTGCTGCTGATGAAATCTTTGTTGGTTGTTAAACGATTTCTGGGCCATGCTCTGCAATATTCTGGCCGATAGTTCATCGGTCATTTGGGTTCCATTCACAATCATGATATCATCAGCGTGAAGGGGCGAGTTCTGTGGGGCATTTTGTTGTTGTTGTTGCGGAGGACCAGTACTTTGTATGTAGTTTCCCGATGGAGTAGAGGATATATGGTAGATATTATTACCATCCGATTTAGGTCCTTCGGGCGTAACAAATTGCTGCTGCGTAATATGCACTTGTTGCGGTGCTTGATACTGGTGATTGCCACTTCCACCACCACCTCCACTGCTACCACTATTCGTCCTTACTTTTTGAGTGGTAGTAGTTATAATAGTCGGTGCCTGCTGCTGCTGTTGTTGTTGCAGTTGTTGCTGCTGCTGTTGTTGTTGCTGCTGTTGTTGCTGCTGCTGAATAACTGTTCCATGAGCATTTACAAATTTTATTGTTCCCGAACTGTTGTTGCACGAATTGATTGTATTCAAAATCTGCTGATTAACCATTATACTGTTGCCACTGGCATTATTTACGACTTTGTGATTCTGATTCTGAGACGAAGGAATGACAATATGATTCTGCATTACATACTTCGGATGTTTCGATAGCTTCGTTGACAGATGTTGCACACCGGCGTTGTTGATTTTATTGCTTATTGTATAGGTTCCTGATGTAGGCACCGAGGACGCATTAACGGAATGATTATGGTGCAGAGTCGCTACAGATACGGCACCACTGCTATTCGTGATTGCATTGTTGTATTGTTTGATGATTTTCTGTGACTTGATGTGCTTGAGAGTCTGTGGTAGACTTGTTGACGAATTCTGGTGCTGACTTTGGTTAATATTGATAGTTTGATAGTGCTGTTGATTGCTGCCTCCACTTGGCTGCTGCTGAATAAAAGTTTTCACTCCCTGTTGCTGATTTTGAGTACTAATTATCTTATGCTGCTGCAACTTCATCGATTGTCCAGTGGTTTTTTTAATTAAATTTGTCTTTCCACTGCTGATACCGGCGCTTCCAGCTGAAACAATATTGTGCACGTACTTTTGTTGCATTACCATCTGTCCGCTGTTGGAAATGTGCTGTTGCTGTTGTTGCTGCTGCTGCTGTGGCGAGTGTTGGGGAGCCACCAAAGTCTGAACTCTTGTGACCATTTGCACATTTCGTGGCATAGTCACCTTCTGAACAACTTGCTGCTGGGACTGACCTTGCTGCTGGCTTCCAACGACAGTTTGTCTACCCGCTGAGGTTAGAACATGATGTTGCTGTTGCTGCGATGGCTGGTTACCTTGTTTTATGGATATATTGTTTGTCTTATAAGCAGCCATCTTCTGTATTGTTTGTCCCTTCGATGTTGTCGTTATGTATGGCAGACTCTTGGCGTTCACAAAATTTATTGTCTGCTGATGATGCTGTTGTTGTGTTAACTGACTACTCGCTGATGTTTGGACGCCTCCAGTACCTGCTGAATTCGCCTGCTTTGACATCACGGTCAGATTGTTGAAGAGTACTTTAGGGGTACCATTATTTCCACCAACAGTCCCACCACTGCCATTTGTGGTGGTAACATTGCCCATAGAATCTATGATCATATTGCCAGTCGGTCCACCTGCAGTCACAATTTTGATTATCTGCTGATTTAGCACATCGTTCGTTGTTGATATCATCACATTTCCATTGCCATTGCCTCCATTACCCGAAGCATTATTTCCTCCTGTGTTTTGAGCATGCTCAAGATATTCTTCGCTTACAATCAATTGTTGTCCTCCTCCAGAAGATGATGTTTGTTGATGATGCTGCTGTTGATTAAGCTGATTCATTTGCTGCTGCTGTTGTTGCTGTTGTTGATTATAGGCAAGAGTTTGTAGATTTGTAGTAACAACTTGGTGATGCTTGAGCTGTTGTTGTTGCTGTTGAATAGATGTGGAAGATGGTGAATGTATCGACGACGAGGACGAAGATGATATCGTGCGTTGATGTCGCCGCATTAATGGATTGGTGCTGCTACTATTGCTGTTAGTGTTGTTGTTTGTTTCGGTGATGATGTTGCCATCATTGACATCATAAAATTCATAGAATTGTTGTAGATTCGACTTGTTATTGGTTAAAGTTGTTGTTGTTCCGGAACCAGCAATAACTGATGTCTTTTCTACAACAATTATACCCGACGATTGTAATGGCATTGCAAAAAGCTATTTTTCAATTGCCACCCTTGGCATTTGCTGAGATGCTAATATCGAAGTTGTTAAAGAAAATCAATTTCTTTATTTTGATCTAACCTTTCGGTTTTTTTTTTTATTGTGCTAGATATTTTATTTTGAATTTATTTCACTTCTTTTAATAATTTCCTTGGAAAGTTAATTTTTTAAAGTTTTTAATGTTTTTTTTTTATTTTCGTGTTATTGTTTTCTTTTTGTTTAACTATTTTTTGATTATTTCTACACTTAACTGTTATCATCGGGCTTTATCGGTAACAGTAACGCTGATGGTGGGCCCCCAAAATCATGGGGGCTATTTTTATAACTATCAAGAGAATTTTTTGTTTCTTTTGACATTACATTATAAGCCATCACATCTGATAACATTACTGTTTTTAAAAACAACAATTTTTTTAAGTTTAAATATATGTTTGTTTTATGAAGCCGGTTTTTTTGAGACTTTTTTTATTTGCCTGTTAGGATTGTCCCTTGTAGTTTCTCCGATGATAGATTGCGTTGTGTTTCATTCCTTTTTTTTAAGTTTTTTTATTTCATCTAAAAAGAAAATTAGTTTGGGCGATTATTAAATGCTAGTATAATATAGTAAATTAATTTTATAGTGTCAAAAATAAATAAATGGAATTGAAGACTACAAAAATTGTTCTTCGAAAATTCATTTTCAAAAAAACGTCTGCAAATAATAAATCTTAGAACCCGTTTTCAATGTGGGATTAAAGCTAAAACCGCGTTAACTCGGACAATTTGGCAAGTTAACTCTGGTTTAACGGATTCTGGACTGGGCTAATGTAAGAAACCAAAATATCCTATTTTAAATTTGAAAGGTTATGCTTGGAGGAAGGCCTTAAGGTCTATTTTGTTTTTTTTTTTTAATTTACATAGGGTGAAATGGGCTAGATGCAAAACAAAATAATAATATTTTATTTTTTTTTTTAATAATAATTTTATCTATATGTAAGAATTCAGGCCTTTTAAATGCAATGCAAGGCACTAGTTAGAAGGTATAGAGGGAAAGGAAAGATTTTTTGTTGTTACAGTGGATTGAGAATTAGATTTTAATTATCTCGTGAAATTCCACGAGTTGCATCCAGTTGAAACTGGGGAATATAGAAAAGAATGCTACCTAGACTGGGGATCAAACCCACACGTCCAGATTAGCAGTCAAACACTATATATCCACTGTGCCAATGCCATCCGATTTCAAAAATCCGATTTTAAAAAGTCTTGTCTAGACGAGCGAAGCCGGAAACGTTCAATTGATGGAATCAAAAGACATAATGATTACGCATGTGCGTTAACATAAGCGTAAGTCAAAAAAGAATTGATAAATGACTCGTGAATGCCAGGAGTCAGTTCTCCTAAGGTTAGGTTTTTCCTCCACATAAAATGCAACATAGGCAGATGGGCCTGAGAGCGCTTTAGATCCAGCGTAGGCCAGATGTGTTTGGTCGCCAGGCATGTGGTGATGTTGTTCCACCTAAGGTTTGTTCTCCTTAAATCATCTTGTTTCAGCAAAAAGTTGCATGTAGCGATAGGTATACCAATATATACCCTGTCTGGTCAAATATATTGTTTTTATTCCACTTTTGCTGAGTTCGTCAGCTTTACAATTTCCTGGAATTTTCCTAAGTCCTGGAACCCAACAAAGGTGAATGTTGAAATGCTATGCAATCTCTAAAAGAGATGATCGACAGTTTGGGGCTGTAATAGAATTTGTAGAGACAGAGTCAAGAGATTTTATACCTATTTGTCCATCTTAGAAGATGCGCAAATCAGAAGGTTAAGAACGAAATGAGACTTCAATTTAATCTATTTGAGTAAACGTCTCCAAAAGAAATCATCATCCGTTTATGAACCGTCTTTAAAAAAAATCGGTTCATCTTCCTAGAATGTAACGTTCTTCTATGTGGATCTTGACGGTATGGCTGAAATGGAATTGTCAATGAAAGTGATCTGTAGGAGTTCAGATGCCGCCTTAAGGTGAATGGCTGTGCCTACTGCCGTTTCTTTACTAAAAATATGGAGGGGTAACAGATCCAAAAAGAGTGTCCGGTTCAGCCGAGGGAGTAGAGCGAAACTGAAGCTTCTGTTAAGCTGAATAAATATACAAGTCAAATTTGCTTTGATATATAGAATATAAAGGAATAATAGCAATTATATATTCTTCAACAATTAGCTGAACACAGACCTGTATAATTTAAGCTTAAGTACAAGTGCAAGTACAATTCCTTGGCACTTAAAATTTTTAAGTACAAGTACAATTCCTCGGTACTCGGTACGAGTGAGCGCGTACAGAATAACCACATTAATGTAAGTCACAAAAAATGAATTAAAAATGAACATATTTCAGATTCTGGCAGCTTTTTTTTTGACTTTTCAGAAATTGGAAATTAAAAATTATTTCAAAGTACACTGTGACTACAAAAAAAGTATACACTTGGCTCATGAGAACACTAGGTTTTTGGTGTATATTTATTTTTGTGGACATTGTAATTGTCAAAACATAATGTCGTTCTTTTCATAAAAAATACTAATTTCTCTTTTCCTCTTTTCCACTTTGCTGACAATATGTCATGATTTAATGAATTAAAAATGAGAACAAAATGTAGTATCATACGGGCTTTAAGTACTTTTAATTCCTTTTGTTTCTCTTATTTTTTTTTAACACAAGGAATTTAAAAGGAATTATAAGTACTAAAGGAATTAAAAGTATTTGAAAAAGTATTTAAGTACAGAATTTAATTACTAAAGTAATGAATACAAATTTTGTAAATTCCTTTGTGGAATTTAAGTACAAGTACAATTCCTCGGTACTGGTACTTAAAATGTTTAAGTATAAGTACCGAGGAATTGTACTTGTACTTAAAAATTTTAAGTACCAAGGAATTGTACTTAAGTAATACTTAAGTCACGATATACTTAATTACTTTACAGCTCTGGTTGGACAATTCATAACCTTTATGCGATTGTTAGTTTTTTTATATTCACTATAGACTGACGAAAAAGGACGATAGAACCCACTCTTCGAATGCAATTCTAAAGCCCGGAACACACAGAACGCGGTCCGGCGGTGCGGTCAACCCTTCACGAGCAAAGAAAAAACGCGGCGGTCAAATTTTGTTTGTAAATTTTTACAAAGAACGCCAGACCGCGTTCTGTGTGTTCAGGGCTTTAGAATTCCAGTAAATTTAAGGGGCAACATAAAATTCAAGAATATTTACCGCAGCTCAATATGCCATACACAGTGCTCATGTCTAATCAAAAATCTTCTTGCAGCACTGAATTTCTGAATTCAGGACATAGCATGTGATGCATGTATAGTATAGCATCTATGTGCAAAGGTTAAAAGTATGAAATTTAAATAAAAATTTAGAAGTGTAAGTGTATTCCACACCCTTTTCATATATTTGTTTCTACTTCGCAGATATGTACATATATTGATTTTTTGCTTAATTTTTGTTTCGTAGATTTTAGTATGTAATTTATGTCATGACTAAAAACTGAAATGCATGACAAAAACAAGTTTCAACGTCATTTAAACACCAGCACATTGGTTTGAAAAACCCTCACGCATGATAGGTTTCTATGTAAAATGGAATTCTAATATGTACTTTTTTCGGCTGCTATTGACATTTATTTGTGTGTTTTGGTGTAGGGAACGAATTTCATGTAATGGATTTCCTTAAAAAAAAAGACACGTCCAACTATGTACCATAGATTACATTTTACAACAACGAGTAACTTCCCCATACAAATAAGTTAAGAATAGCAACGACGAATCCATCAAAAAATTTATATCTCGCTAATAATACACACATAATATTTTTAAAAGGGTGCTGCTGTAACCAAAGAAGAGGACTAGGTACACATATAAACATTTTTATTTATTTATCTTTTTATGTACTACAAAATGTAATCAAAACGCAAAAAAAAAACGGGTAACAGAGAGATGCAGATAATCAATAAAACTCAATTCAAAGCAATTATTTTACAAAGTTTCTTTTTTTGTTTTTCATCCAAATGTGTAGAAGCGTATTCTCTCTAAAACTAGGAGAAGAGAAATGAAAATAATAATAAGCAAAGAAAAAGTGGTACAAGTTCCAGATCTGCTGCAGTGTGCGCATGTTCAATTAAGAAAAAAAAAAAAACTATAGAAAAAAATAAAAAAGAAAATGCATTTGCACAAAAGATACAGAAAATAAAAAGAAAAATTTAAGAGGATATAAGTTTATAATATGACCAAGAAAGGTAGAACGACAGCGTAGAGTTCAAGTTAGATAGAAAATTTTGTACTTAATTCGAAGTAAATAATGAATCAAAACGAATCCAATTGAAATAACAACGAAAGAAGAAAATAAGAGAAGTCTCCAAAGACTCCACAAAAAAATAAATTGCAATGAGGAAAGATTTGCTGATGCAGAAAATAAAATAAGCAAAATAAATATCTATAGTTAGTAGGTAGGTATAGTTGGTGTTAAGAAAATCGACCAACAAGAACAGGTTGAACAACATTTCAAAGTTAACGTCCCACAAAGAAACACTTAAGGAAGTTTCATCGCCTGGAGAGCTGATGTGTGATTTGTGCTATGTGCTCTGATCAGTGGAGACGGGGAGCTAGCTGCTCTGGTACTCGTTACGTTACGTCACCAGTGAAAATTGAATTTTCCTTAGAAAAAAGTGTTAACAATACAAAAATTTTAGCCCATTATGTATGACTAAAAACTATTAGTGTTTAAACCCTGTAAACAAAATAGAGAGATGGTTAAGTTATATCTTTCGAAATTGGTGAAATCAAATAAATGCCTAGGTACATAGTTAGGTGTACATACACTGTACACATCATTGAAAAATAAAACAAAAACAATATTGGATAGATAAAGAGACACAAAAGTCGTGAGGATTATGAGAGAAGGAAACTGTCAAGAAGAAATGCAAAAGAGATTTTTTGTGTGCGAATTATGACAGGAGGGAAAACTTTAGTCATGCGTGCCATAAGCCCATTTTTTTGTACATTTATTGACATTTACAAAACAATAATATGCTTCTAAATAAGAGGTGGGATTTTTTAATTACTTTAGACTTAGCATTTTTTAGGTACCTATGTGGGTTCATTGAAATACCATTTTTTATTGAAGAAGAAACTAATTTAACAAATTGTAGGGATACCGTGAATTGTTGTCTGCGTAGCGTGACTGCATTGTATGAACTTAAGTTTAAGACAAAAGCCCCTTAAATTCAGTTTGGCGATTCCTTATCAAAACAGTGAGTTCCAGTTCTGTAAGAACGATTTTGTAAGAACGACAATTAAAAAAAAAAAAAATACAAATAAAAAAATTAAATACAAACATAATTTCTTCTTTAGGACAAGTGGTTAAAGTAACTTACAATGGACTTATTGAAATTTATTTCTATATCTATATCCCCCTTAAACATCATGTTAACAAGACTGCAGCTGGTAATACAATTGCATACTCTGCAAACATGACCAATCTAATCCAATAACGAATCCCGTAGGACATCAAGAAAAGCTTTAAAATAAAGGCTAAAATTAATTATATATGTATGTATGTACCTATATGAAAATGATTATATTGCTCTGCCCCCTTATTATACGGTCCCAATTTTTGACTTTTCAAATTATGTAAACCTATATGTATTTAGTTTTATTCATTATTTCATGACGTAAAGTCTTATTCATTTTAGACAAGTTAATAGGTAATATGCAAAACTAATCATTAAAAAAGACAAAAGGTACCTATGTACTTCAGTTTTCATATAAAATTTAAACCTTTATTTAATGGTTTTATTGTTTTGCCCGAAACTGTGACTGCATACAAAAATAATAATAATAAAAAATATATATTTCTGAGTATCTTATAATAAGTTTTCTTCGTAACAAATTTTATCAAGCGAATTAAATTTACTGTGGTTTGTGAAAATTTTTAGTTTAGATATTTTTGATTCTCTTAAAATAATTATATACCTATTCAGCTAACTAAAAAATTTATTAAAAATGAAGTCATAAACGCTGCTCTTTTCAAATTGCAACCATTTAGGAAAATAAAAAAATTATAAAAAAAAGAAACTAAACAATGTACTGTAAGGTTTGGACTTCAAGATAGGGTGGTCTTCAAGGTAGTTCAAACCCAGAAAATATGGTTAAAATAGAGAATTTCCAAATTTAATAGGTACCTACATCAAACTCTTTTGAGCACACAACTGAAAAATCGAATAAAAAGAAAATGAAAAAAAAAAAAAAAATAACAAAAAAACTTTTAAACCTCAACTATTAAGTTCATTTGCAAAGATACCGTCATGCGTAGTTTTATTATTTTTTAACCTTTTTTTTCCTTTGCTTATCCATCAGAATTGCAAATATCTTACATAGGTATAACAATATCATAACAGAAATTGGTTGTGCGCTCAGAGTTTGAAATTTTAAATGTGCGAGCCAGAGCTGTGAAGCAGCAGCCATACAAACATTCAGACTACGAAAAACAGAACACAGAATAAAATGGCAAAAAAACTATACATTTTTATTAGTACAAAAAATAAAACAAAAAACAGTGTACTGAACATGACCAAAGACTACGTATGTACGTTCTCTCGTTCATACGAACTTCGTCGTTGTTGTCGGTGCACACAGTGCATTCACTTTAGGTATACTGTATGACTACATGAATAAAAAAAAATATACACGTACGTATAGGTATACAAAAATATACACAAAAGCAACAGCAGTATAATGCAGCAGCGGCAACGTCGACGACAACGAATAGCATTGGACATAAATTTGAATAAAGTTCATAGCGCAAAAGACGACCACGACATAAGTGCAATGCACAATGGCTAGGAAAATGCTAGAAAAGCACCAACATTTTTGCTTTCAGGGTACCTACTTACTTTTCGTACTTACTAACCAACCGACTACATTTATGTAGTTACATTCACACACATACATACATACGTGTATAAAACAGAAGATTGGGGCTTCAGGGGGATCAATTCTTTAGGAAGTTTTCCATCTTCCTCTGTACTGACGATTGCCAAGTAACTGCGTGTAAAACAGATTTTTTCCATTGTTTTAGTAAACAATATCCATACAAAATTGAAAAGGGTATGTCTGCGAGTCCAACAAAAAATCGCCTATACAATCACAGCACACCCCTTCTTATTCAGCCAACATCTTCATTATTATATAACCTCTGAATCTCCCGCGTTGAAAAGAGATTTTTGTGTATACATATTCATTTTGAAATTAAATGCCAAAGCCGCCAAAAAATAAAACCGCTGCCGTGCTCAGTGAGAGCAAATACACAAATCGAACAAAAATACCCCAAAGAATTAACATCAGAAACAGCTAGACAAAACAAACATCAGAGGAAAAAGGGATAGGAGGCACTCTGACGCTTTGGAATATGGAATAAAAGACGAGTTTTCGTGGCATACTGGTGAGTTTTGTGATAAAATGCAAATGATATGTACCATAATAATGTTTCCGGTACTTGTTTTATTTGAAAAACGAAAGTTGTTGAATTGAGTTTTTTTGCAGCACGAAGCATATTAAATTAGAGTGTGGTGCGCAATAAAGGCTCTTGGATCATATTTTTGTTTTCCAAAGTTCCCACTTTATAATAATTGTAGGTATTATATTCTTGATAAACTATGTATGGTTCTTTAGTATAGTAGTCAAAAAGTTGTCTTAGTTTATGTTGGTTTTTCAATAAACGAATCAGGCCCATTTGCTAAATCGAAGCTTAAATATTTGAATTCAATATAAACACGTATGTTTTACTTTTTCCTCAGATAGGCTGCAACAAATACTCCCGTTAACTAAAAAACTCAAAACATCTATCTTATCTAATAATTAAGATAACTCTAAATAAAGAAAGAATTAATCGCTGAATCTGTGAAAGATATGGCACTAAATTACCAAGTTCAAGCCTGTACCACGATAAACTAAACAAATGACCATCAACAAACATTGGGAGCACTGTTTTGATATTTTCAAATTGAGCAATTGTCACTTGAATACGAATTTTGCTGTTACTATTACTAGTCTACGCTGGTGTGGTGGGCGCGACAAAATGTTTTTTTTTTTTTTTTTTTTTGTTCCTATTATATTGCATTGAGGTGACTCTTGTTGATGAGTTGTATTGCCAAATTTAATTTCATTTTATCATTTATAATTATATAAAATTGGGAAAAGAGAGGTTAATTGAGGTAGGTGCAAGGCATAAATAGCATCGTCACATTATTATTTTTGTATGACTAATTAATCTGATTATCTAACTTAAATGTCCATTTAAAGATTTAATAAAACAAAATCTTATCGGTATTTTGTAGGTAACACTAATTTTTGAGCATAAGGTAGATACCTAGCTACTTATTGCAATAAAAAAGAAGTCTTATCATTTTAACTAGTTATGGAATTGTCAGAACTTACAGAATTAGATAGACATTCGAAAACATTTCTTATCAAAACAGGTTTTCATGATAACAACTATTTCATAGTTTCAGTATTGAGTTACTTTGCTGTAAGTTCTTTTCCATGTATCTTTTTGTTTGCAATTCTTCATCTTTATGTATTTATGTACATTAGGTTGTTTAAAAAAAATAAGCTCATGAAAATAGGTCAAAGAAGGTACATACATACAAATAATAAATTGCATAACCGTTTTTTTTTTTTGTAGGAACGTGAATACTCTTCTTAGAAGGTATCTAGATGTTTTATCGCAAATACAACTATTAGTTGAAGCTCATCGTACTTATACTTTATTATCACAATGTTCAAAATGTTGCGCCTGTTTTTTATTTGCTCCGTAATGCCTAGTACATACATGTGAACCATCTCGTGAACCCATTCAAATTTCACTTTTTTGTTCACGGGCAATTCACGAGCAAAATGCACGGGAACCCTTGGTAAAGCTGTGACAGTTGGATGAAAGAAAAAAATTATGTACAGTTTCAATTTTTGCGCATTCCTTAATTATTTCTTACTTGTTCTCTGTGTAGTGTGCTTTTAGAATTTGAATCAACTTGAAAAATTAAAAAAAAATGCAACAATGGATTCTTTCCTAATGATTTTACACACCAAAGATTTATTTTGTGCTAGGCATTTGATGCATTGAGGTTTCAAACGTCAATCGTGAACAACGCATTCACAAGTGTGTACCAGTGATAAATGTCAAACGTTCACTTTCTCCACAGGCCAATGTTCACTTCACAAGGAAGTATGTACTAGGCTTCAAGTGAGAAAATAACTTTCTAACAACTTTGTCAATGCACACTTTTGTACATCATCGGCTTTTTACTTGGGTCGGACAAACTTTTGTTGGTCGTTGCGGCGAGTCCGACCACTTTTGTAAAAAGAGCTATTTTTTTAACCTTTGCATTTTAAATGCATTTAAGTGGTAAAAGCGTTTTTCTAGGCTATATGAAATAGTTTTGCATAGTTGTCCACATGTTAAACGCAATGGATACAAAAATAGCTGTTTTTACAAAAGTGGTTGGACTCGCCACAACAACCAACAAAAGTCTGTCGGACCACTGGTTTTGTTAAGAGGGCAGTCTAAGCTTTCATTTGATACCCCATTTATAAAAATCCATCATGGTTTAGGTATCCTAAGCCAAAAATGCAACCGAAAAAGTGCGTTTTCTACCCATTATACAAAATCGACCCATTAAGTAAAATTTGTGTAATTATTTTTACTATAGGGAGCAGATTGTTTTGTAAAAAACGTAAATCAAATCGAGCGTGTTCAGTAAAACGAAATGTCACCGATTTTGCCCCGTCAAAAGCTGAGCGAATGCGAACAATCCTGTTCAGGCAACTGAGATTGCTGAGGCCCTCTTTAGATTTCCTTTTACTGAACAAGCCTTATACGGAAAAAAAGAAAAATTATCAGAAAATTACATACAAAAAGTTTCAAAAATCAAAATCGACCAAGAAATCAAATAAATTGAATTATAAAAATGCAAAATACATAGGGCATGTCAGGAAAACGAGATCTCAGAGGACTCCGCAATCTCAGTTGTCTGAACAGGAATACGCTTAACATCAATTACCGATTTTACTTGTTTATGTTGCATCAGAATTCGTAGTTCTTAGTGACCGCTCATGTGAATGAATCGCCAAAATTCACGATCATTTGCAATTTGCAGTTCATGTGAAAGGTACTTATTTCATGACGTCATATTGTTACAAATCATAACAATTTTAAAATTAAGCGACACCAATAACTCGCAATAGCCCTTAATGCTTTGAAAATGAAAATAGTTCTAGGTATTTGCCAATCCAAGATTTTCAACTTTCCCAAAACTGTTTTTTTTTTTTTATGATTTTGAGAATAAGTCCACTTTCACACAAGGAAACTGAGTTGCCAGCAACTGGGAATTTTTTGCCGAGAAGGGGCGGGGGGGCGCACGACTAGAGTTTTGATTTTTTTTTTTACAGTGAGCTAAGGGTCTCTATATAATAGCTTTAAAATATAACGGTGAGGAAAACCACCTTAATATGATTACAAAAATTTTTAAATTTTTCGATTTGGAATTTTTTTTTCACACTACTCATGTTTCTCTTAAGATAGCACACATTTTCGCACGCCAATACTTTGTTTTGATAGATTCAATGTGGATTTTGTTTGCCTTTTCGGGCCTCTCACCCGAGGCTTAGGGCCGCTCACCGCTTAGGGTATGCTCAGTCGTCTGGCAGGCGCCTATGTTGTTAGTCGGTCTGTTATCAAAGCTTTTTGCTTTGCGGGTTCAAGGATTTCAACTCCCATTTGGAGTCTTCTGTGCCGCTAACGCGACTCCGTCGCTCCGCTTAGGGTATGCTCAGTCGTCTGGCAGGCGTCTATGTTGTCAGTCGGTATGTTATCAAAGTTGTTCAAAAAGTTGTTTTAAAAACTAACCCCTTGAACACAATGCAAGTCGCTGGTCGCGGTTATAATCGCTGTAGCACAAGCTTTCATTAAAATCGCTCACTAGGTCGCAAAGGTCGTACACAATGGTGTAGCGCAGAAAGAACGTTTTTTTTTTTTGACATTAAGTTTTGTTTGGGTTCGTTCAGATGTTTGGAATTCCAATTTTTTCAAGGCGTGTTCCATATGTTGCATGTTGTTTTCATTTCTATTACAAATGCGAGACTATCATGTTTCTCTTGTAATATATTTAACACAAAGTATGTCGGTATTTGACACAACAGAAAACAAACAAACAAAATTCAACATGGCAGAGCACAACACAGAATATTTTATTGAACTTTTAAAAAGAAATAATATTTTGTGCAGTTGCATTATGGGCACATGAAAAATAGCACGCACGATACTATTTGATAGCTATTTCAGCTATGGCTTCAGTTCCAGTTGCGGCACTCTTTTGTGTTCACCCAGTTAGTTCTTAGTTGGGATAGACCTACATTTTGCAAAAAGTGCAAACGTGGAAAAAAATATCTATTATAAAGACACTTGCTTGACAAAAAACAATTGAAAATCGAGTATGGTGACTAAAATTATCTGTCAGAACAATTTTCGCATGTTTTTTTGCAAACAGGTGTCTTTAGCATACATGTTTATTTCTCACTTTGGCACTTTTTGGAAAAAGTAGGTCTATGAAGTTAAACCTTGCCCTTGACAGATACAAAATTGGAAGGAGAAGAGGACAACAGTATCTAGAAAAATTCATCAGTTTTATAAATGTGAAGAATTTGTTTATTTCTTTCGTTTTTTTTTTGTTTGTCATCCAAGCCCATTGGAGCTTTCAAACAAAATGGTCTCACTTGAAACGTGAACACTGCGCAATTTTAAAATTGAGTTCTCAAAGTTGTGCAATTTTGGGGTCAGTGACAACATCCTCAAATTATTAATAATAAGACTTTACTTCAAATGCTTTTTTTCTGCAATCAATGCTATCGAAACCAATTGTTTGCCAAATTTCAGTTCATAATAAACATAGAAAAAATAACTCAATGTGCTGAACGAACCCAATGTCTAGTTTACATACAGTGTTTTAAACAGACCCACAGATATGTCAAAAAGTAGTTCGACTAAAAACAGAATGTTGAAAATTATTCTTATTATTATTATTATAATTTTGTTGTTAAAGCTACGAAATAGTAGTTATGAAAGGCTATTGAACGACATGACATGATTTGCCCCAGTGAGTAATAGCCCTTCCACACTAGCCCACTGTGTATAAATACATGTTAAATTGAAAGTGGGAAAGAATTCCACGCGACTTCCGAATTTGTAGCAAAGAAATGACTTCATATTTTGCTTCCACATATGCTTGTATTAATACATTACCTTAACCTAAAAAAGTGTCATAGAATGTGGGACAGAATTAGAACCATTCCTAAAATTATTCAAGTATGTCAAATCGTGTGGGATAAAATGTCGGGTTGTGTAGGCTGGGCTTTCATATTTTGTTTCCACACACGATTTGTTTCCCACTTTTTTGTCATGTATTAATACACAGTGGGCTAGTGTTTGATTGGATTGTCCCGGTTTACATTGAACGATTTTTTCCGTGCTGAATGGACAAATCGGCCTGGAAACTGGAAGGATCATGTCGGCTGTACCTCTCAATCGCACACGATTACAACAACAATTTTTTGTCGGCACTGGAAAAATCGTTCAATGTAGACCGGGACATTGTGGTTGTGAATTTGGACATCTGTATGGCCTGTGGAGTCAGCCTGTAAAGAAAAGTTGAGCCCTTCTCACACTGTCCGTAATGTGTGTTTGGCCAATAGACTTTATAAAGAATCAAACAAAAATATCTGAAAGATTTAAGGCAAATAAAGGAAAACTTCAAAAAATCTCCAGCAACTAATTTCCATGTGTGAAGGGGGACTAAATTGTAAAAATTTGTAAGAAATTTCAAGTTACCGAAAAATCGGCCGAAACTGGATCATGTCGGCTGTACCTCTCAATCGCACACGATTACAACAACAATTTGATGTCGGCACTGGAAAAATCGTCCAATGTAGACCGGGACTATCCAACAGCAAAGTCCCGGTCTACATTGACGATTTTTCCAGTGCTGACAAAAAATTGTTGTTGTAATCGTGTGCGATTGAGAGATACAGCCGACATGATCCTTCCAGTTTCGGCCGATTTTTCCATTCAGCACGGGAAAAATCGTTCAATGTAGACCGGGAATAATCGTGTGCGATTGAGAAGTACAGCCGACAAGTTCCTTGCAGTTTCAATGTAGACCGGGACAAAAGCTGTTTTGTCATCAGCTGTTTTTTACACGGGATTACAACAACACGAACGTTTCTGGATAGCTCTACATGAGGCGTTTTTCTTTTTTAGCTCAGAAAAGAGTTCTGAACAGAGTCCGAGCATATCGAGCACGCTCTGAACATCCTCTGAACAAAGCGTGTTCTGGTTCTGAGCGCTCAGAATTATTTTTGAAACACACCTGAACACTAAACTGTCACTTTTTTTTAATTTCACCTATCAAATGCTTGTGTTCAGCATTTAACTCGGTCTGCTCAGTTATTTTATTCTGAGCTCATAGAGCGCGCTCTGAACAAGCTCAGAACACGTTCAGAACTAAAAAAGAAACACAAATTTGAAGCTCTGAACGTTCAGAGGTAAAAAAGAAACACAATTTTTTGTTTGACAGTTCAGGCTCTGCTCTGAACTAAAAAAGAAAAACGCCTATGGGTTTGCGAATGCGGCCAATGTAAAATCTACTTTAATTTAAAAAAAATTAATGTAATAGATCAAGAACAATTTCTGTCATTCCATCAATAATTTGTTTATGAAAATACAAATAGAGTAGAAGGGTAGAAACGTTCTTTTTTAATGTTATTAACCAACAATAATAAAATGCATCTAATCTAAAAACTAGAATATTCAGCTTTTGTGCACAAGAAAACAGAAAGCGACAACATTATCAAGGGTTTTATACGTGGCGAAGATGACGATAGTTATCTTATATTTTACATTGCATTATGTTTGTTCCTTTTAAATAAATAAATCGTTCGTCGGGGAATTATCACATACCACATTGTTTTGTGGTCTGTGTTGGCTAAAGCTAAAGCGTACCGACCCGAATAAATCCCAGATTCTCTCTTACAGAGCCATCAGCGATGAGCAATAAACTTTGATCAAAGGCACTAAATTTACTTATTATTGCTACACACATACGAAAATCTATATATTTTGTTGTTAAATAAAAATAGTCTACAGAAAAAAAATGAAGAAATGAAATATTGGATACAGAGATCCAAGACCAAGTGAGTTGGGGGAATAATCAGGCCCAGGCTGCGAGTACTAGTATACCTACCAGGCAAGGCAGTAGCGATGACTGCAAATCAAAGCGTACCAAATCCCCCAGATGAATACTAGTAAAAAAAAATATATAGATAAATAAAACTCTCGAGAGCAAAATAAACCAAGCAAGAAGGAACGCAAAATCCAATAGAAATTGAGAAGTACAAAAGTTGAGGTTATAAGAAAAAAAAATAAAGTTAAAAGAAAAAAAAAAAAAAAAACAAGAACAAGATATATTCGCGCACATGCCAAAATAGTCTTCTCATGTTAGTGAAAAAGAGATGGATTGATTTAAGTAGAAACTTCTATCAAATAACGAGCGAGTCCGAACGCACATCCAGAAAACCATATACTTTTACCCTTTTCTATCTTCTGAAGAATATTGTGCAGCCAACTTCACATCGAAGGCATTTTTAATGCGGAATAAACGAGAAAATGCAAAAATAAGAAAAAAAATACAAACTTCGATACCAAAGACAGAAACTTAAATTAGACTGTCTCTTTCCAGCACATCGAACAGAGTACACATAATTACAAACTTTAAATTAAAAATGGCTGCCACCGCTTAGTACGTATAAAATACGTACGAATACGAATCCATGATTGTGTTCTTTCCATGCGCAAGCAACACTTGCATATATTTCTTTAAATTGCACAACTACATACAAATCGGAAATATTTTTTTCTTCGTTCAGAATTTTTTCCCCACATTAAATATGGCGACGAGAAAAATAAAAATGGCTACAATACAAAATTCTTATGGAAAATCGCGCAAAACGTCAATTTTAAGCAAATACTTCTTTAAAATAAGATGCTTAATAGAAGCTTAATGGATTTCCTGTACGAAAATCTTTATTTCGATGCCCCACAACACCACTTTAGAGAAAATGTGCCAACAAATATGTCAAAAATTACGACAATCGCAAAAGCCCAATAAATAATGAAAATTGCTAAGCCTGATTTGTATTGATAGCGAAAAGAAAATCTTTTTTAGTCCACCAACTTATAGCCATGTCCATTTTAAAGTATAGAGCTCTGTAGAGACCTAAAAACGATACGCAGCGCAAGCCTAATACAGGTCGAACAAAAATATAGCCAAAATATTTGTTTCCAATTCTATTCTACTTGCTAATAGAACTTTATTATATTTCATTATTACTTACATTCAATAAGTTCAGCCAAATGCCACCGAAAGTGGGAAAGTTAAAACATTCACAAGGAAAATTTCCCAGAAAATTCCACAATTTTCTTCACTGATTATTTTTTAATTCTTGGTTATTTTTTTAATTTAGATGAAATTTATTTATTTTATTTTGGAATTAACGTAGGTAGCGTTGCAAAACATCGACGTAGAATTATAATGGGTGAAGAGAACTTTTTGACTTGAGAATAGAAACACCCGCGACAAAGTCTGCACTAAAAAAAAAATTAGTTGGGTTCGGGTACCAACAGCACAAATGAAAGAGTACAGAATTTTGTAAGGAAAAATGTCAACAAATTTTATCGAGCTTTTTCAGCGGTTTTCACATAAATTTATAACAAAATTCAAAGTTCACTTGAGAAATGCTTTAATTCACTATAGTTTATACAATTTTTCAAAATATTTTTATAGAATTCTACCAGAGCAATTCGAAGTTGAAAAATCGGACCATTTTCACAAGTGCCTACAAATTCAATAAATGGCGGCCATTGGAGTGTTATTTTTTTTCCACGATTACCAATACAGCAAATCCAATTAAAGTTGAGAAAAAGATATACATTAACGAAGGTATACTATTCGTTGGGTTTTTTTTCAACTATTGGAAAAAGATAGATGAGATATGTGAGTGAGGAGAGCTGATGGATGGAGTAGCAGGGTTGCCTGAAGGTGAAAAGGAGAGAGAAGTAATGAGTTGGTTTTTCGTTCTTTTTCCTTTTGGGGGAGTGTTGGTGAATTTTGAACTCGACGAAAGAATATGGCAAAATATTGACATCCGCTTTGGGTGTGTTCGTGAAATATGGTAATATTTGTTTTTAGTTTCAAACATAGGTGTCATCATTAAATAGGGGGTTGTTATGCGTGGTTTAATAAAAAGACGAAGTTCTTTTCTTTGCGTCTGAATTAAGACTTCTGATTTATTCTTATGAAATTTTATTTACAGTGTCGATGAATTGGCATCGACAGATACTTAATATTAATATTGGATGGAGAGATGCTACACACTCAGCATATTTGCTGTATTGTAAAAAGAAGATAAGGCACCCAAAGAAAAGTATCTCATGACGGGCGGCATTTGATGTTTATTTCATAAACATAAACAAATGCATATCCGGAAGGGATATCCGCAGTTAATAAGAAGATATTATGCATGGTAAGCACAATAATAGTGACAGGCACAACAGGGTCCACACTCATCGACAAATTCATCAACTCGTGTGGAAACATCACATAATTTGTAATATGAACACAAGTTGAACGACTGTCGGAAGTTTTTCAATTTTTTGATATTTTGCTCGGTTGAACGACCGCTGTAGCTAATGTGAACACTAGTTGAACAACTGAAATGTCTGAAAATTTGGGATTTTAGTGTTTCTTTTAAATTTTTTTAAGTGACATTCATAGTAGTAGCCCGTAGCGTGATGGTTAGTGCGTTCGACTATCACGCTCGGTCTGGGATCGCTTATCAGCCTCGTCCACCTAAAAACTAAAAAGTTTTTTTTCAGGGCTACTGCCTCTTGCGAGGAATTGACAAATCCTCCAAGAGTATCACTTGTCACGAATAAGTGCTTCTCGTCTAGCCGTTCGGATTCGGCATAAAATTGTAGGTCCCTTCCATTCCTGTCGAAAGGGGCACACAGGAATGGTTGCGAGTTGTTAGTCACTAAGCCCTGGTTCTTCATGAGCCGTTGTGCCACCCAATTTTAGTGACATTCATAGAGAATGGGTTGAAATAGAATTAAACCCACAAAAAGAAGGGATAAAATTTGAATTTCCTTCGCTGAAACTGGTGGAAAAAATTAAATCTACGCCATATGTTTGCTTTTTGTAAATGTATTTACAAATGAAGTTGATGAGGCGGTCGTTGAATGTGAACCCTAGCAACACGACTCAGGTTGATCGACTTGTCGATGAGTCTCAACCGCCCTAATAGTTCTTAAAAAAATAAAATAGTTATCTAGGTATGTAAATCTGAATTTGCATTGCCCGTATTACATTATTTTTATGTTTAAGGTTAGACCGCACACAACTGCAGCGGAACTACACTTCACGACGCGGCAAAACATTATTTGTATGAAATTGTATGAGCTTTATCGCACTAAGCGGCAACTGAACTTCATACAATTTCATACAAATTATTTTGAATCGCAGTTCCGCTGCAGTGCAGTTCCGCCTAGTGCGGTCTAACCTTTAGTCGTTTATTATCAGAAATTAACTATGCAGATAATAAAAACATGCATTACAATACCAATACGAAATTCTGCTTCTTAAGGTTAGATCACACTCGTCGGAACTGTACTTTCAAGGGAACTACACTTAACACGTATGTCATGGACCTCTAGCCGGTCGGCATTCCCTTACAAAAGTTGTATTAAATATGGTTGCGCCGATTAAAAGCGACAGTAGCGCCTATTGGCGCATATTGGCAAACAAAAGAATTATTCCTTAGGCCATATCTGTTGCCAATTAACTAACGGAAGCAGATTTTCCAATAGAAACTAATGCCATCTATTATTACTAAAAATAAAAAAGCAGAGTCATCTGTTTTTATTCAAATCAAAACTTATTGACATTTGACGTTTGAGTCCATTTTTTTTTATTTTGCATTTTGTAGTTTTGCTAGTTTTGCTTTGATGATTCAGATTCTAAATAAAAATTAATTTCGTGGTAAATTATTTATAATGTTGTATTAATGTTAATGTCTTTAAAATATTAAATAAATACGTAATATAAGTTTATTTACACTCGCGAGCAAAAAAATGGAATCACTCAAGTTTGCCTTCTAAAAACAACAATCGCGATGGATAATATTTATAACTAATTGCTAATCGCCTCGTTTTGAAGCTTGAATTCAAAACATCAAATTAAGATTAAAATCATAAAAATCCATTGGATAGTTTTCGCGCTATCCGCCATAATAACAAAAATATCAAATTATACTTGTTTAAATTAGGCAAGAGTTTGAAACATTGATGGGAATAAATGCTCCCATAATCGGAGGCGGCTAGAATGGGATTGGCGGTTAATGAGGACAAGACGAAGTATATGCTGTCATCGAGAGAGGAATCTCAACATCGTCGACTCGGGCAAAATATCACGATGGACAGATATAACTTCGAAGTTGTCAAGGACTTTGTCTACCTGGGCTCCACTATTACATCGCAGAATGACATCAGTGCAGAGATCAAGCGAAGAATTACTCTTGCCAACCGCTGTTTCTTCGGTCTAAGAAGGCATTTAAGTAGTAAGGCCCTCTCTCAGAGAACCAAGGAGACTTTATACAAAACCCTAATCATCCCGGTCCTGCTTTATGGGTCAGAAGCATGGACACTGAAAGATTCGGATAAAAATCTGCTAGGGTGCTTTGAGAGGAAGATTCTTCGTGTGATTTTCGGTCCGGTGTGTATCGAAGGAGTATGGAGGAGAAGATTCAACGACGAGCTATACGGGCTATACAGCGACGTTGACCTGGTCAAAAAGCTGAAAATACAGCGGCTTAGATGGCTGGGGCACGTGGAGCGTATGGACAGCAACGCACCTGCCCGACGAGTCTTCGAATCCAACCCCGATGGGGTACGCAGCAGAGGAAGAACCCGTAACAGGTGGCGCAATCAAGTGAATGACGACATCAAAGCACTCGGTGTGCGCAACTGGAAGCGGCTAGCTAGGGACAGAGCTGGCTGGAGGGGCTTGTTAGTTGAGGCCGAAGCCCATCCTGGGCTGTGAGCGCCATCAAAAGTAAGTAAGTATAATTGGTCTTTGGTGTTGATTGTGATTTTAAAAATGAATTTCAACATATCTTGACTTATTAGTCCTCCTCTTAGAAAACAATGGAAGCCACGCCTGTAGAAGTAAGTCAAGTTGGCACAATACTGCAACAAGGAATAAACCAATGTACTGTGGGCCGTCAGCTAGGTGTAAGCCAATCTTGCATATCAAAGATCTACGGAAGGTTTAGACAAACTCGTAAGTTAGTGTAAAGGCCAGGATCTGTGTTCCACCGGATGTTAGGACTGATTCATCGTGATGGCGTTTCCCCGAAATTGTGCTTTGAATAGCGTTGACGTCCAACAATAGCAGAGACAGGTACGATAAAGACTCATAAGTTAATGGACAGTTAGAAGACGACTTAAGGAAGCAGACCTTATCCCAAAATGTACCGCCACGGTAACAAAATTAACTTCAACTCATCGACAAGTTCGAGTACGATTTTCAATATGCACTATACAATTGGGAACCATCATCACAACAGGGATGGAGGCGTAATGATCTGGGCCGTAATATCCTATTAGGGAACAATTAACTTGGCAGTTGAAAGTACTAAGATGCCTGATTTCCAGTCATCTTGGTAGTACAAAACATTGCCAGAAGCATTTGTTCCGCGAACCAATGATCTTTTCGGACAAACCGCATTGGGTTGCAACAAAATAATGCTCGAGTGTTTAAATCAATATTTTAAGGAAAAATTTTCCATTGCTGCCTTGGTTTCCTATTCACGGGACTTCAAAATAAAAGAAAATTTTTTGGGGTGGCTAACATGAAAAGTATACAAAAAATCGAGGCTGTGCGATGACTGCTTCACACCGTTAATTTGACCTTGAGTAAAATTTCACTTGACTATCTGAAATCACTGTATAACTCACTTTAACATCGAAATTTGGAATTTTTGTTTTAAGCTGGTGGCAGCTCACACAAGTAAATAAATTTATCGAAAAAAATTTTTTTTAAATTTAAACCATCGTTTTTCTTTAATTTTGTATGTGCTTCTAACTTTATGACCCAATAAAATTACTTAAAAAAAACTCAAACACTCAGCTAATATTTATGCTCTTGGCTGCCGTTAATTTTTGTTCTTGAAGTGCAAGCATAAGTTACATAAGTTTTGCTATGGCACATTAAACAGTCTCTCTTGTGCCATACAAAATTTCGATCTCTTTGGCGTATAACACGAGATATTGCAAATTCAATTCTCAAAAATTACTGCTTCTAACCTTATGACCGACAGTGTATCTACATAGTTCAGAAAAATAAAATCTACATTCACAACCACAGCCAAATATTTCCACAGGGCTAACATTATAAATTTTATTATTTAGCTGTATAGATTTATGAAAACAAAATATATTATATTTTAAAGTTTATATAAAAACAAAATAAATATTAAAAGTTATAAATTAAAACGAAACATATTTCAGTTTGAAGAGCTACCCCCTTCCCTTCTTTCCAGTTTTATTCATCTTTCTTACCATTGCAGTGTCAATTTTTGTTAAAAGTTTTCACTGCCAACAAAACTCAGTTCCAAATCATGATCATTACCATCACCATCATCACACATTATAATAAAATTTTTGTTCGTTAGGCTCGTTTCACACACATTCGGTTTCATTCGGTTCGGTCTCTATTCGGATTGTATTAAGCTGTGCCTGATATGTGTGAAACGGTAAAACGGCAAAAATAAAAACCTAAAGCCTGATCCACATCTGTGTCGTGTGTTATGTTGTGGAGTCGTGTGTTGCTATCGCTACAATGTATTTCATATGCGTAGAACATATGTTTCGTGTGTTGTGTTGCAGTGTGGCGCATAAAATATATGGAATGACAGCGACACACGACTCCACAACACAACACACGACACAGATGTGGATCAGGCTTAATAGAAACCGTAGATCACCGTTTTATCGTTTCACACATATCTGGCAAAGCCGAGTACAAACCGAATAGAGACCGAACCGAATGAAACCGAATGTGTGTGAAACGAGCCTTATAGACTCAAAAACTACTCGAAAGACTTCGAAAGGTTTGTAAACTGCAACTGAAAATTTAAGTAATCTTGCGTTTTGCTTATACTGTCGATGAATTTTTTTCTGAAATTTCTAAATCAAATCAACGATCATTGATACTAAATCAAAAGTTGTCAAATTCAAATGAAAATTTATGAGAACATATTATGTATGTTTGTAATGTCAAGTTTGTGAGAACCTGAGAACATCGTTTGAATTATCATGTATGTATGTAGGAAAACAACATGCCATACGAATTTGGTGGTTGCAACGGAGCGATAAGCTTTTGTAGATTATGTTTGTATATGAACATATTTATGTCAGTTACATACAAACCACTCTATTTCAAAACTACGTGCTTCATTGGGATGATTAAAACTGCTCTGTGTTCTAATTTATGTCACCTAAGTGTTCCTTACAACCATTTTCAATTTAAGGAATTTTAAAAATAATTCCTATGTTAAAAAATTTTCAACATTTTTAATTTTCAAAAAAAAAATTTTGAAACGTTTCTTATATGGACATTTTTTGAGATAATTTTTTGAATTAAAAATGCTTTCCGGAACTAGTTAGAAGACATAAATTAGAACTCAGAGCAGTTTCAATCATCCCAATGAAGCACGTAGTTTTGAAATGACAATGGTTTTGTATGTATCGCTTACAGGAATTTCGTATGATTTTCTCTCGAAATTCTTGTAAGTGTTACATACAAACCACTCTCATTTCAAAACAACGTGCCTCATTGGGATGATTAAAACTGCTCTGAGTTTTAATTTATGTCACCTAAGTGTTTCTTACAACCATTTTCAATTTAAGGAATTTGAAAAAATAATTCCCATGTAAAAGTATTTTCAACATTTTTAATTTTCAAAAAAAAGGTTGAAACGTTGTTTATATGGAAATTTTTTGAGATAATTTTTTGAATTAAAGATGCTTTCCGGAATTAGATAGGAGACATAAATTAGAACTCAGATCAGTTTCAATCATGCCAATGAAACACGTAGTTTTGAAATGACAATGGTTTGTATGTATCACTTACAAGAATTTCGTATGATTTTCTCTCGAAATTCTTGTAAGTGTTACATACAAACCACTCTCATTTCAAAACTACGTGCTTCATTGAGATGATTGAAACTGATTTGAGTTCTAATTTATGTCTCCTAACTAGCTTCGGAACGGAAAGCATTTTTAATTCAAAAATTATCTCAAAAAATTTCCATATAAAAAACGTTTCAACATTTTTTTTTGAAAATTAAAAATACTTTTACATGGGAATTATTTTTTGAAATTCCTTAAATTGAAAATGGTTGTAAGGAACACTTAGGTGACATAAATTAGAACTCATAGCAGTTTCAATCATCCCAATGAAGCACGTAGTTTGGAAATGAGAGTGGTTTGTATGTAACACTTACAAGAATTTCGAGAGAAAATCATACGAAATTCTTGTAAGTGATACATACAAACCATTGTCATTTTAAAACTACGTGCTTCATTGGCATGATTGAATCTGCTCTGAGGTCTAATTTATGTCTCCTAACTAGTTCCGGAAAGCATTTTTAATTAAAAAAATTATCTCAAAAAATTTCCATATAAAAAACGTTTCAACATTTTTTTTTGAAAATTAAAAATGTTGAAAATACTTTTACATGGGAATTATTTTTTGAAATTCCTTAAATTGAAAATGGTTGTAAGGAACACTTAGGTGACATGAATTAGAACTCAGAGCATTTTCAATCATCCCAATGAAGCACGTAGTTTTGAAATGAGAGTGGTTTGTATGTAACACTTACAAGAATTTCGAGAGAAATTCATACGAAATTCCTGTAAGTGATACATACAAAACCATTGTCATTTCAAAACTACGTGCTTCATTGGGATGATTGAAACTGCTTTGAGTTCTAATTTATGTTCCGGAACGGAAAGCATTTTTAATTCAAAAATTATCTCAAAAATTTCCATATAAAAAACGTTTCAACATTTTTTTTTTGAAAATTAAAAATGTTGAAAATACTTTTACATGGGAAATATTTTTTAAAATTCTTTAAATTGAAAATGGTTGTAAGGAACACTTAGGTGACATAAATAAAAACTCAGAGCCATTTCAATAATTTAAATGAAGTAAGTAATTGTCGAATGACGGTGGTTTGTATATACTCTTCACGCAAGCGAGTCCGTTTTGGATCCGAAACCAGTTCATAAACGGACCCAAAACCGGATTCAAAACGATTCTAAATCGGATCAAATTAGTATGGAAATTAGAATCACCGCGGAGCCATTATGTGAATGTATTGTGAGAGAGAGAGTATTCCAATTCACCATACTCCGAGAAAACGGAGCCTTAATGGAATCCAAAACGGACCACCAAAAATGAATGAATCGAGGCATACACAAATGTATTGTATTAAAAGAAACTTCCCCATCTAGTCGAGTTTCTACATTGCATACAAAAAAAACAAAAAACAAACAGAATTTTGTTCATTTCAAGACTTTATTTTTATTTATCAATTATTAAAGGTACATTATATAATTCCACAACTAAACATATACATTTAATAAACAGTAAACTTGTATTTTTGATTGGCAATTTCTTAAAGCTTTCACAAGAAAAAAAGATAAAAAAGCAATGGTCTTCGCCACGCTACCTACAAAACTGAACTAAAAAAACAAGTGGTGGAAATCAAACCAAAATGACTGTACTCTCTCTATTTCTCCGTGCATAGAAAAATTCTCTCGATTCTTGTTCTTCTTTTTACATGCGTACACAGAAAATTTGTTTATGTGTGCGAGACACTCAGTTTTTGTGGATTCCCAAGTGATTCCAAAGTGAACCGAGAAATTTGAGTCCGTGATTTTGCTTGAAGGGTATCACTTACACGAATTTCGTATGATATTCTCTCGAAATTATTGAAAGTGTTTCACACAAACCACTGTTATTTCAAAACTACGTACTTCATTGGTGTTGTTCGAACGGTTCTGAGTTTTGGGTTGTGTAATGATCCAGACCATGATTAACCAATATGGTTCTTACCAATCAGACACCCAGCGAGTTTTTTAGATTTTTAGAAAATTAATTGGCAGAAAATCAAACGAAATAAATAAATTATTCTCTCAAGAAAAAGGCGAGATTCAATACAATTTTGAGGAAGTTTAATTAAAACGCAAGTTTATTATCTTAAATGTCTATAATTTACGTAAATTAAGCACATTAGTGTTTATATGAGTGCTTCCTACATCTTGTATAATAATATTAAGGTGCATAAAAACTATGTTCATGGTTTCTCATCATCGTTTCCTTCCCATTTCTTACTGCTGGATAGATATTCCAACTGATTGAAGACAATCAGAGGCACATGGTCTTCCAACAAACTTTTTCCTCTAAATAATGAATAGTAGTGCTGCACTCCAATTCGATTACTTGTTTTGCACTAACAAAAATGTCATCATTAAAACAACGCTACAAACAAAATATAAAAAAATCACCTTAAATTAGCTTCCATCAAATAAGAGATTTCTGTAGCGCTTGCCATTCTTCTCACTCGGTGAAACATGTTAATCAGGGACTTGATGCTGGGCAATATTATTTGGAGCTGTTGCTGCATTCGAATTTGCAATTAGGTATGTCTACAAGTTTCTCTTTAACTTCGTCCGACTTCATTTGGCCGCCGAAAGCTTATCACTTGTTGAAATTAGAAATATATAGAAAAGCTTTTGGCTTATTTTCGCAATCATTTATAACATGCTTTGCTTCAAAGTGCGCACTTCTGAATTTGTTTTTCGTTTCCAATGCCAAAGCATCTGCAAATCTGTCAACTGTCAACGTCAAAAGTTACATCTGTTTTCCGCGCTATTTTTCGGCGCTAGTGTACCAATTTTTTTTTTTTTATAAATGGGACTATCGTGAAGTTGGCTCCTAGCGGTCCATACCTTCTAGGTCCATGACGTATGTATTTGCATATAGATGTGTCCCTTTTACATGATTGAAAAGCTGTCAGTATTTCTTTCACCATTGTATATGAAAACTATAGTAATATCATGAGAAGCGCCGACAACTGAGTCACGTAGTGTCGAAATCCACCAACTTCTCTCAACACTTTTTGTTGAGGAAACAAATTTGAAGGTCGAGATCTAACTCCCTTACTCCCTTAGAATATAACAAGACTCTTTCTAAAAATTAATGTCTATGCTGTCAAAATCATAGAACATGTTGCAAACACATGCGCCACCAGCCGTACAAATCCAGCGAAAATAAAAACGACTTCATGATAATACTATAGTTTTCATATACAATGCTTTCACTAAACTGGCAAAATAATGAATTTGCTCATTCCTTTGCCGGTATACTGGCAGAAAAATGCCAATCTGCCATTAAATGTAGCATAAATATATTTCCTCTATACGCATATGTATACAATTGTATGAAGTTCAGTTGTCACTTAGTGCGATTAGGATCTCCTAAACCAACGCGAAAAATTGGGCACGGCGGAAAAACATATGCCTGTGAAATTTTTTTTTACTTGGTGATAAATGAGATTATCCCAACAAACGCGATGAGCGTATGTTTCTCCGCTGCCCCGAATGTTTCGTGTTGGTTTGGGGAGCTTTATAGCTCATATGTGTTTTGTAGTGCCCTCAGCTTAAAATAAATTGCATGTAAAATACAACAACAAATATGCTTAGTTCGTGGCGATAAACATCTCTGCTTAAGAATTAAGCTAAAATAAAAACAGTGCTTCCATACAGTATTTTCTACGTTTATCCGATGAATTCTCAACAAATGTCAAAAATTCGTTAATTTGGCTGATGCATCTTGATGGTGGATTAACATGTATCTGCATTTGGTTTCTGCACAAAAAAAAGGGATGTCAAATACAAAATGTATATTTGTTAGATACAGAGAAAAGATCAGAATGCAGAAGGACTTCGTTTCTGCATTATAAGAAAGTGCCATAATGCAGAAATGAAGACGAACATGTTCATCTTCTTGATGGTTCTCTTTCACTCGCTCGGATTTTTTGTATACATCTGTCCTGCTCTACTTTTCTGCATAATGCAGACGCAGCTACATGTAAATCCACCATGAAACACGAGCAGAGATGATAATGTACTACATATGTAGTATATCTACTTCATTAATTTATTTTATGCATTTGCTACGTAGCAACTACGTGAACTCGTAGCAGCCACGTGAAACTTATTCTCTAAAAAGTAGTCATCGTTAAACGTATAAAAGGCTCTCCCAAACCAATGCGAAACATTCGTTTCGGCGAAGAAACATTCGTCAGTCAAAATTAATTCATATGTTTCTCCTCCGCGTTGGTGGGGATGTTTCTTCGCCGCAACGAATGATCCGCATTGGTTTGGGAGAGCTTACCACGTTAAACGTATAACATTTTCCCGGTGTACATTGAATGATTTTTCCATTTCGTTGGTGAAGGGAGTGAAAAGTGAGGGGTAGGGATCAAATCGTTTGTACCACAAAACTCGAACGATTTTTCCAGTCTGTTAATGTTCTCTTTCATCTTCTTTTCAGTTTTTTGTGTGTGTTCGGTGTCAGTGTGTCGTTAGTTTGACGGTGTGAGTGAATATCAATGAAAAATGAAGAGCATAGCAATAATAAAATGAAGAAGACAAGGAAAAAAATCTTATGGAAAAAATCGTTCTGTGTGTACATTTCTTCTTCGTGGAAAATCGGGACATTTTTTAAAAAAATCTTGTTTTCTATATACATTTTGATTTCTCATTATCAACTACAAATTTTTGAAATCTACTTCAATTTGCTTCACTTTCTGGGCCCAGCATTATCATCCCTGAGCACGAGTCGAATGATCTAGAAAAAGATGACAGAAAAAAGCGAAAAACCAAACATTTTTTTATTTGTTAAGATCACGCTAAATTTTAGCTCCCATTCAAAATTCTCTCAAAAATATAGCTTGGGTAAAGAATTTTGTATGGGATCTAAAATTTAGCTCGATATACGTACTAGGCTTTAAAATATAATTATTAATTTTAAATAAGTGCTACTTTTCAATAAATAAAAGCAAGGACCCTGTCCAGGGAGGATACGTTTCTTTTAATTTATCAAAATTTTAACGAAATTTAGTTTAAATTTTTTTGTTGATAAACATTTGACAGCCAAAATGTCAGAAAATATCATTGTTATATCAGTGCTGCCAAATTCTTCTCTGAAGCAATGATGAGCTTTTTTTTTGTGCCATTATTTGATTTAATGATTTAACAAAATACACCAGAATCACAATGACAACAGTTTATATACCCACCTCTTTCTTCTTATAATTCATGTATTCCTTTCTTTGTTCATTTCTTAAAATAGCCATCTACTCGTCAGAGTAAAAACTAATTTTAGAAGGAAAAGTTAGGGCTTTGTGATAAGAATGGATTTGAAAATCTTAACCCAAAAGCAAGGCTGGATCTTGATTTGTTTTTATAATACATGTATTTTTGGATTCAAATCCAATACGAATCGGATCTGGACGGAAATAAAATGCAGCTAATGTTTTGCCGCGTCGTGAAGTGAAGTGCGGTTTTACCTTTCAAGACTAACTCAAACCAACGTGACACATTCGCTCATTCACAATGAACTGGCTTACAAGTTGGCTACATACATTAACTGTCAAATTCATATACGTGAATATGCTGTGACGTAGGCGGCACGCAACTTGTAAGCTATTACACATTTTCATTGAATTTGCTTTGGTATCGGACTTCAATTTTTTCTTACTTAACAAAAAATGACGCAGAATTCTACATCAAGTCTTGCGATGGTAAATGCTAAATACTGCCAATGCGTCGACGGATGCATTGACAGACTTTTCTGTCGCGTCAAAGTAACATGGATTGATTTGCATCTAATTCAAAAATTTCGATTTTTTTCAAAATAATTTAAAAAAAAAATTGATTTGTTTGAGGTTTTTTAATCCATCATCTTAGCCATCCTTTAATGGAATTTGACAGTTCATACGTTGACAGATAGGTAAAAAACTAAACTACGTCGTACGAGGAATATTTCGTTCCAAAATGTCAACCAAAGGCTCTAAAACGCCTTTTCCCGCGCAAAAAATGTAATCTCAAAAAATTCAGATATCTTTAAGTTTTTCAATGCATCATTACCGTAGCAATCTTTTAATTTAATTTGACAGTATATGGCTTGACAAATCGGTAACAAAATGTTCCGAAATGTCACCCCATTTTTCCCAAGCAAAACATAGTCTCAAAAAGTTGGGATTTTTAAGAGATTTTGATTAATTCATCATAATCATAGCCATCCTCCAATCATATTTGACCAGTTGCCTATTTTGGAAATGTTAAAATTTCTTGGTGCTTCCTCTCATTAAAAGTTGTGGTAGAAAGAATATTTAATTTTTCATTAAATTTTCAACGCAAAGCTATCTATATAGCTTTATATACAAGTCTGAACGAGGCCACTGTCTTCTCTACTGGCTTCGAAAATGGCAAGCCAGTTGACGAGCAAGTTGGTCAGGTTTGTATGTGTTAATAAGAAAATTTAAATTATTGTAACTTGAAAGCCAGTACTGGCTCGTGTGGCCTCAGGGTAATTTAGAGTGCCCAAACCAACACCAAATAAGCACGATAAAGGCGCATTTCATTTCACGTTTCATGATCCAAAAATTAATTCTTGCTCTAATGGATAGAAGTTCTCTCATGACTATCGTTCAATGATCCTCTAAAATAATCCCATGAAAATAAAATAATTCATATGAATGACCAATAGCTGCGTTTTATTTTTCCCCAGATCCGATTCGGTTTGGACTTAAATTCGAAAATAAATGCATGTAAGTATATCACAGAAACAACTCAAGTTCCAGTTTTGTTTTTGGCATATGACATAACCTTAATTCTCGGATTCAACATGATAGATTTTTTATTCTGCGAGTGAAAGATAGATAGATTTCAAGGTAAAGGTAGGGATGGGCAGATTGAACTGAGAGGATTTTTACTCTTGATCATATGGATACAACGAACATATTAACACCAAGCATTAAAAATCCAATGTGGCCAGGCACTTACCCATTCCTTTTTTTGTTCTCACGAGTAGGTGATGGTTATTTCACGTGTTGAATAAAGAAATGAATACATGAATAACAAGGAAGAAACAGATGGGTGTATAACACTGGTTGCCATTTTTATCCTGTTGTTTTATTGTCGGTCAAATCCAGACAGGTATATGGTGGATAATAAAATGATATCTTGATGATCCCTTGTTTGTTGATGTAACGCATGTGTTTTGATGATCTATATGGATTATTTCTGATAGTAAAATACGGCTATCGTGGTTCTCTGTTTGTTTTATTAGCTGCATTTTACTATCCCCATATTTGGGCATAGAAGTAAATCAAATAGAATGTGGTATACCATACCCATCTCTTTTTTTTCTCATTATTCATGTAATCCTTTCTTTATTCATCATTTCAAATGCCTATCTATTTTTTAAACTAAAAACTAATATTTAGTCCGTGTGTCAATTGCGTTAAAAGTGCTTTAAATTTGATCCCATGGCTAAATTTTTACATTACTGAGTCGTCAAAATTTAACCTGCTCAGGAGCTCGTTAATTTTAACAAGTGGATACATTTTGACGTTTGTATTATGGTGGGCTTACATGTATCTGCATTTGGTTTCTGCACAAAAAAAGGGATGCCAAATACAAAATGTATATTTGTTAGATAGAGAGAAAAGATCAAAATGCAGAAGAACTTCGTTTCTGCATTCTAGGAAAGTGCCATAATGCCGATATGAAGACGAACATGTTCATTTTCTTGATGGATCTCTTTCACTCGCTCGGATTGTTTGTATACATCAGTCTTGCCGTACTTTTCTGCATTATGCAGATGAAGATACATGTAATGGTGAATTTACATGTATCTTCATCTGCTGTTGTGGACGCCCACACCCCAGCATTATTTGAACCCATTCAGCACGGCATTGGGGATGACGTTTGTGGGAAATAGTCTATAGTGCGCACCGAGCCCTAATTGTTGGTTGCCGCTTTGGCGCCACCTATTAGTCAAGCTATGAACTGAATTGTGAGAGAATGGAGGAGCACATCCGAAATTTCAAAGAAGGGATAGAAAAACAAAATCTGAACTGACACATTTAAATTTTGTAAATACAAACAAAATTAATAAGATAGAGATTGGATCGGATGACCCGAATAGTGTGGGAGGAAGAATAGCCGACCCAAAGTGGGCTGATTCTGGTACCGCAAATGACTCGGGCAACCTAAATATCATATAATCATTTTAAATTTCCTTCGACGGTCGAACAAGAGCTAACGTCTTATCAGCTCCTCGGACATATACGGCAACTTGACACTTCCCAAATAAAAGAAAAAAAAACAATTTTTTCCATAAAGTGCGTGGTGATATATTCCTGTTGATTTGGTTTTTCATTGTTTGCTTACCTTTTTTTATTACGAAGTTCTTAGTAAAATAATGCAACATCTTCACATTCTCTTTTCAAGATTAAAAATCATACTTACGAGTTTTTGCGATCGTCAAGGTTAAATCCATATTAAAACACATTTTTTTTATAATACAAAAGTAACACTATAGGGTGAGTTTCATTAATCAACGTTTTTTTTTATTAAAATAGTGCTAACAAAAATGAAAATGTTTTAGGATACCCATACCCGTCAACTACACCTTTGTAAATTTGGCGGTTCCCGGATGCCTGTGAATTGCGGGGCCGCCACGATCTTTTTTATGCAACCACATTTTTGATGCAAATACTTTCTTTGTGCAACCACGATTCGTCGACGCAACCACACGTTAGGAACCACATCATTTTTGGAACCTTTTCGAACCAGTTTTGTGCGTCTTGAACCATTTTCGTGTGACATCGTTCTGCTGGATTGATCCATTGCCACCCTTCAAGATACCATCTCTCTGGAGCTTGATATCATCAGGTGCTTGGTCATTATCCACCGATCCTCGGAAACAAGCGATAAGAGGTTCGTTTTAAGGCCCTTCTCGCCCACCGACAGCAGATTTCCAGGTACAGGAACTACGCTACTTCCATCAAGCAAATAAACCAAAAAGTGCATCACAGTGAGTTCTGTAAAGAAAATAAAGAAAGGACAGTAAGGTACATATCAAACAAATATATAGTGTTACACATACCATTCGTAAGAAAAAAAAATCAATCTGCCACCCAGTTAAATTGGGCAGAAAAGTGCCGTTTCCATCAAATTATTCCGTTTACTGAATCTACCGCTATTGGGAAAGGATTGGAGTTAATATTTTGTTATATTAATTTTTTTTGTTTAAGTATAATTTCATTTTTTTTATATATTATTTTCATTATTTTGTTATAAATTTAAGTGGCGTTGAAGTTCTTATTCAATATTATTTTCATCTTTTTGTATTGTTTAGTTTCTATAATAATTAATTTTGAGTTTACCTTTTTTTTGTAAGTGACACGGGTAGGATTTTCCAGAGTTTTATTGATCGCGAACCCCTCATTTGAGTTATTTTCAGTCCTCCTCCACAGAGCTCTATCGAGGTAGGGAATTGTACATCCGAAAGATCCAATTTAGCCAGAATAGGTATCAAAAAGGGTACCGTAATAGTTCTCTTGGGAAACACATCTTAGTCACCTTTGTATTTTTTTTTATTCTTTCAGTTTTTTTGCCGATTTTTTTCTTTAAAGAAAAAACCATTTATAAAGATATTCACTAAATCAATTAATGCATAAACCCTAACGTTTTAAGATTAAATATTACAACTCAAATTCCATATCTACATTTGTTTAATGTTCACGTACTTACTATTAACTTTTGCTTTCCGTGTAATAAAACTTCGATGAACGCCTTTTTGTATGAAATTTTTGTTGTTTTTCTTGTTCTGATTTGAGCGGAACATAATGTTTTGAAGAAGAAATTTTCAGGGGTGTGGATGGTAGCCTTTTTCAGTCGGTGAAGATGATGTGACCGGAAGCTGGTCATCGACTTATTTTTGGGGAAATCCTAATCAGATGCCAATGGATTTCACGGTAGGGTGGGTATGGCATCGCTGCGCCGTCATCAGCAGCGCCTTGAAGTGGTGATTGTCCGTCCGTGGTCGTTTTAGTTTTTTTCCTCTGGCCTGATATGTGTTTTGTTTGCAGGTGAGGTTAAGTTTCGGGGGCAAGATCCCCCCCATTCCGGCGAGCTCAAGCTGAGCAACCACAAGCAGGCCGCGTCTCCCGGAACTTGACATTCGTTTCCTTTTCCGAACGCTTCCTTTTTATTTTGGTTTCCTACCTATTCCTTTTTCTTACCCTACCTCCACACTAATTCCTTTTCCTTCCCCTCCTCTTGCCTCGCAACAAATGGCGCCCAACGTCTTAGCTTTTTAGCCAAGATTTTTGTAGTTTTCGTTTTCGTGATAGTCAAACCAAACTTACTGTGGATTTTCAAAACTCGTAGGTCTGCGTCAGGAAAGTCTTAGAGATACCTAGACGTATCGCGACGAGATTTTGGAAATTCACAGTGACTGCGGTTAATGTGTATTTTCGCTATCTTTAGCCAAACTTGCAGTGAATTTTTAGGGTTCGTATGTCTTCACTAGGAAGGTCTAAGACGTGCTTAGGTGAATTGCGACGAATTCCTGGAAATTCGTTGCAACGGCGGTTAAAGAGGGCAACCCTTTCCTTTCTTTCTTCTTTTCAACTGGAATTGTTGCAAGTTTTTGGATTCGTAAGTCTTCGCAAAGAAAGTCTAAGACATACTTAGGCGAATCGCGACGAATTCTGAAAACTTGCAACGACAACAGTCACTTTTCTTATGTCTAGTAACCCCTATATTCCTTATCCCAAATTTCATCTTTTCTATCTTAATTTTAAATTTCTTTCCCCTTTTGCCTAGTCTTGTCTAATTTCAATTTGGACGCAGTGACCAGGTTTGACGATTCCGTCAGACCTCGATGCACCGTGCCAATTTTTTTTTCTCTTCCAATTTTTTTGTTGATTTTTGTGTTTCGTTTACCTCACCGTTGCAAGTCTTCTAGCAAAGTCCTAAGAGACGGACTAGGATTGCGGGAACGGTGAGGGGAAGCACATCTACTTTCTACTTGTGTCTTAGTTTGTCATTCCTTTTATACATCACTACTTCTAGGGATTTACTTTTGTCCGTCCGTCTGTCTTAGCACATAAAGATGCCAATAGTAAGGTCACACCATGTCGCTAAGAAACCACCGTGAAAGCTACCTGAAACACCCCGTATGTTTATGAAAAACTAAATTTCAATCTACCTTTTTGAGGAAGTATATTTTTGCCGAGTGAAAGTATCATTCTATTTGTTATTGATTATCGAAAATCGCACTTATTCTCAAGTGAAAATTTCTTTAAAGTGAAATACTTGTAAAATTTTTGATTAAATTATATATTTTGTTTTTTTGGAAAAAAAAACCTTTCTGGAAGTTTTTCGGACAGTTTTTAGTGAAACCAGTTTTCTAAAGATAGTTTTTAGAAACTTGTTTTGGTTTAACATATTTTCTTTTTGCGTTACTTATTCTTTTTCTTTAAAGAAACTTTACGTTTCAGAGAAAAAATTATAATTTATTATAAGTTGTCGTTAATTTTTGTTTGTGTTCTTGTTTGACAAGGTTTTGTGTCGAGTTTTCTGACATTATTAAGTATTTTTCATTTACAGCAAAAAAAAAATACTTCAATTGTGTTAGAAATCTATATTTCGTTTTGAAGATACCGATACAAAGTGTTCTAAAATAACGTTTTTAGAATAAGTTTTGTTATAAGGCTATCTTAGTTTTTGTAATGTTTTCGTAAGGGATACCAATCATTGTTCATAATTGGTTCCTAGTTAATTTATTAATTTATTTCTATTAATTTCAGTATCATTGAGATTTTTTTTTGTGTTAAGTTACGAATTTTGGTAAGAAACGTTTATAGAGTTTATACCTATATTGTTTCTTTGACATTTTTGACTAATTGTTCAGTATATCGTTCTGTTTTTTTTGCACGATATAGCTAATTGTTTTTTTTTGCTATTTATTGGCTTTCTTTCAGAAACTCTACTTTGATTTTTTAAAGAAATAGTGGTTAGATTTTGTTCTATAAGATTTTTTTTGTTTGCTTTACAGTTATCAGAAAAGATAAAACTAATTCTTTGAAGCTCACCCTATCGCCTAGTGTATATTCTTTTTTTTTCTTGTGTTGAGTTGCAATTCGGTAACAATTTGAAAATGGCATATTCCAATAAAGAAGAAGAAGACCACATTAACAGGCTGATTAGGGACTCTGAAATTGAAGAAAATGTCCGATTAACAAGATCAGCTAGTCAAAATTTAGACACAACCGAAAGACGTAGGATGATGCATTCTCCTCTCATATCGGACAGGCACATCCGATCCACATCCAATTTACCAGGTAGATCAGGAATTCCGGCCGATAACAATCCGTCCTACAGTAACATCGAGTCTGTTTCTCCTCCTTCCTTTAGCAACCTCAGTGGGTTGGGAGCAGAAGATAGGCAACCTCAACGATCGAGTTTTGGTTCAATGAACGAGACTGTTTTGAACAATATAGGCGGTGCTTCTGCTACTAGGCAAACTGGAGCAATCTCGCGAAACATGGGTGGGTGTAGGGACATATTAGATTCCATTTCAAATCGACCTCCGAGAAATAACAGGAAGGAAAGAACTATACTTCCAGAGGATTTAAAGGCGTATATAAATTTAGCCATGGTGGATACGTTTGCATCGTATAAGCAGACTATCCAAACAGAGGTTACGAATTCTCTGAAAGATGAACTCCAAAATCAACTTGGTGGATTCCTCAGGGAGTTGAATCTAGGTAGGCCGTCTCCGTCAACCACCGATCAAGTACCGAAACCAGCGGCTCCGGTGTATAATTTTCCACCGCCAAACCATCCACCTCCGCAGCAGCCTCCACAGCATGATCCAAGGAGGAATGAGTTTGTGCCGCCTCCTTTACAGCGACGAAGACCACAAGAACCATCCTGTCGAAGTCAGGATAGGTTATACCAACCAGACTGTCGGCCGGATGCTCACCTAGGACCAGCCAGAAATCCAATAAACCACGAATATTGCGAGAACCAAGTCGGTTACCCACCACACTGGTGGAATTCTGGATTTAAGGATCCAATCCGAATTGACCGCTGGAATATTCCTTTCGATGGAAAACCCAGTACCCTGTCAGTGGAAAACTTCGTTTTGAGGATAGAGACACTACAGGTCGACCATAGGTGTCCATGGTCAGTAATACTGCGCGACTTTCACTTGTTGATGAAGGGAAACGCAAACGAGTGGTACTGGCAATTCCTGAGAACGAATTACAGGCCCGACTGGCCCACTCTACGAGAAGCCCTGATGCGCCAGTTCAGAAATAATCGGTCCGATTACGACATTATGCGAGAGATAATGGAGCGCAAACAAGGTTCCTCGGAGGACATTGATGATTTCTTGGCTGCCGTCAGCAGAATCAAATCCCAGCTGAGAATACCAATTCCGGAAGTGGAGCTGGTAAAAATATTGAAGAAGAACCTGAGTGAGAGATTGGTGCAGTTGGTGTATCCTATGCCGATGTTCTCCTTGGATCAGCTGAGGAACGCCTGCAAGGATGTTGAGTCAGCATTCCCGAAAAAAGAACGTGACTTCCCTAAATCCATGAAGCCGCCGGGTAGATACATGGCTAATGAGCTGGAATACGAAGATGGGTCCCAGTATCAGTCTGCTGATGAACAACTTGCCGCATATCAGTTTGGTGGAGCTCGTGCGAAACTTCCTCCACGGAAGTACGCTGATCCATCAAAGTTGGTTTGCTGGAACTGCAAAACACAGGGTCACACTTATTTTGACTGTGAGTCAGACGTCCGCAACCTGTTTTGTTTTAAGTGTGGTCTAGAAGGTGTAAAAACACCTCATTGCACTCGGTGTAACCCGGGAAACAGACCGTCGAACGTGAAGGATCCGGGGGATTCGCGTTCTACCCAAAATTAGAACCCCCGTTCATTCAAAAATTTCCAGTTGTTGATGCTGACACAAAATCATCCGAAAGTCCTCTAATAGAAGAGGGCGATACCAAAATCACCATTTTAAAGAGAATTAAAAGTCCAAATTCTTATACAGAAAGTCCAATCAAACCAAAGTTATTCAATATTAAGCCTTTACATATTAGAATCGAGGAATACTATCGTATTAGAGATAGGATTTTTAACGATAAAGTGCATTCTCCTTCAAAAAAAGTTCTTAAAGCTAGGAATAGATTCAAAATTAGAAAAGAATTGAAAAATCGTATTGCTTCTACCATTATAAATCTGTCATCAGACCCTAGACCATACGCGCAAATAAAATTAGGAAATAAAGAAGTCCTAGGATTGTTAGATAGTGGCGCAAGTGTCAGCATTCTAGGAAAAAACTGTATGAAGCTTGTCGAAGAACTTAAACTTCCTATAATTACATTTCACTCAGGAGTCAAAACAGCTGACGGTAAAAGTCAGTCAATTGTAGGGAAAGTAATCATTAAAATTACCTATAAAAATAAAGTAGAGGAAATTACGTTTTACCTTGTCCCTAACTTAGATCAAGAAATCTATCTCGGAGTAGATTTTTGGAAATTATTCCAACTAGCTCCTAACTTAATAAGCTCAATCACGTTGACTGATGAAGCAGATCTTTCGAACGCTCATCAGTTGCACTCTGATCAGCAGGCCAGACTGGATGCAGTCAGGCGGAGATTTCTGTGTTTTGACCGGGATGGTCTTGGAAAAACGACGCTCATGGAGCATGTTATTGATACTGGAGATGCACTCCCTGTGAAACAGCGTCACTACCCTGTCTCCCCAGCGGTACAAGCCGTTCTGTACGAAGAGCTAGATCGGATGTTGAGCCTCGGCGTTATCGAGGAGAGCGAGAGCCCGTGGTGCTCACCAGTGGTTCTCTTGCGAAAACCGGGAAAAAATAGACTTTGTCTCGATTCTCGCAAGGTGAACGCACTAACAAAGAAAAATGCGAATCCTCTTCCTCATATCGAGGGGCTCCTCAGCCGACTACCGGATACCTACTACATTAGCAGTATTGATCTAAAGGAAGCATTTTGGCAAATACCGCTGGAGAAACAGAGTAGGGAAAAGACTGCCTTTGCGGTACCGGGAAGACCCTTGTACCAGTTCACTGTCATGCCCTTTGGTTTGTGTAATGCGGCCCAAAGGTTGTGCCAGTTAATGGACAAGGTAATTCCTGCACGACTTAGGGATCGCGTCTTTGTGTACCTTGACGATTTGTTAATCATGGCGCCGGATTTTGAGACGCATATCGCCCTGGTAAGCGAAGTAGCCGACTGCTTACGAAGGGCTAACCTCACCATCAACATGAAGAAATCCAAGTTTTGCTTCAAAGAGCTGAAGTATTTGGGCTTCATAGTTGGTGGCGGTCAGCTTAAAACCGACCCTGCTAAGGTGGAGGCAATAGTGGATTTTCCAGTTCCCAAAACCCCAAGGCAGGTTCGGCGGTTGCTTGGTTTAGCAGGGTGGTATCGGAAATTCATTAAAGATTTTTCCAGTCTGACTGCACCCCTGACGGACCTGCTGAAAAAGAGGAATGAAAAGTTCCAAATGACTGATGAAGCACTGAAAGCGTTCGAGGATCTGAAGAAGACGTTAACTACGGCACCGGTTCTTTCGCATCCTGACTTTTCGAAAAAATTCTACATCCAGTGCGATGCTTCGGATGCGGGAATCGGCGCCGTGCTGTTTCAAAAAAACGCAGAGGACGAAGAAGTTCCAATATCCTTCTTTTCACAAAAGTTCAACAAAAGCCAGAGAAACTACAGTGTGACCGAGAAGGAGTGCATGGCAGCGGTGATGGCAGTGCAAAAATTCAGGCCGTATGTCGAAGGCATGGATTTTACCGTAATCACCGACCACTCCAGCCTCAAATGGCTCATGAGCATGAAAGACCTGAGCGGTAAACTCGCCCGGTGGAGTCTGTTGCTGCAATCGTATGCCTTCGACATAGAGCACCGAAAAGGCAGCCTAAATGTGGTTCCGGACACTCTTTCTCGGGTACACGTAGATTCTCTGGACATAGAAGAAATAGCTCCACTAATTGACTTGAACTCCGTTGAATTCAAGTCTGACGAGTACCTAAGCCTGATTGACACAATTAAAAATCATACCGATGAACTCCCGGACCTTAAAGTCGAAGACGGTTTTGTATATAAACGCGCGTTTAGGAGAATAGGAGAAGAAGTAATGCTAGAGCATTCTTGGCTTCTTTGGGTTCCTTCGGGATTAACCGAGCAAATAATAAATAAAGCCCACAATCCCCCTAAAGCGGCGCATGGTGGTATAGCTAAAACTTTATTTCGAATTCGACAAAATTTTCATTGGCCAAACATGACGGTTCAAGTTCGTGAATACGTGTCTAACTGTTCTATTTGTAAACAATGTAAGGCTTCAAGCCGAGTATCTCGTCCCCCCATTGTCAACTCATATTGTTCTGATCGTCCATTCGAGAAACTATATATAGATTTTTTGGGTCCTTATCCCCGTTCAAAATCTGGGAATGCGTACGTTTTTGTTGTCTTAGACCATATGTCCAAGTTTGTTTTCCTAAAAGGATTGAAACACGCGAACACTGTTAGTGTTATTAAATTCTTACACCATGAGGTGTTCAATATGTTTGGTGTTCCACGCTTAATCCATTCCGATAATGGAAAACAGTTTTTAGCGAAGGAGTTTCAAAACTTCCTAAAAAAATATGGAATCACCCATATGCGAACAGCAAACTATTCACCCCAATCGAACGCGTCGGAGAGGGTCAACCGCACGTTGTTGGCAGCGATCCGCGCATACCTCAAAACTGATCAACGTGATTGGGACTATTATCTCAGCGACATAGCATGTGCCTTGAGAAGTGCAGTTCATAGTTCTACCGGTGTGTCTCCATACTTTGCGTTGTTCGGTACGAACATAATGATGCACGGTAGCAGCTATGAACTGGCACACAAATTGACCGCGGTTGACGATAACGAGTTGTTGATACTTCCTCGGCGTGATCGATTGGAGTGTATACGTAAAAGAGTACGTGAAAATATTTTAAAATCGAATGATCGTTCGGCTAAAACGTACAATACACGCACACAAAAAGTTAGATATCTGCCAGGACAGGAAGTATTTCGAAGAAATTTTATTTTGAGTGACGCCTCAAAAAACTTGTCAGCAAAGCTATGCCCGAAGTATGTAAAATGCCGTATAGTCAAAGCTATAGGTAACACTATGTACGAACTAGAAAATCTTAATGGCCAGAAAATCGGTATATTCCATGCCAAAGATTTAAAACATTAACCAACAGAAGTATTCACTTAAAACTCTTGAACCGGAATTAAAACACCGTTAAATGTTCACAAAACGCGCTTTCTACATTGGCTTTACAAACAAAATTTGTACGTCCCACATCATAACACCATTCCAATGTCAAATCAAAACCATATAAATATTTGAATAGTTTCTTAAGAACACACACACAGTACCTGATTTATGTTAAAAGTCCCGATAAGTAATGTCCTATTTATTTTTTTTGTAATATCACGCTTAAAATTCAAAAAAAAAAAGACAAACAAATCCTATTTTTGATCTAGATGATCCCACTTCACTCTAAAAGTAAATTTTTTTAAAATAAATTAAAAGTAAATGAGATCACCGCATGAAAAACCTTAAAATTAAAAGTATATCCCGGTAGCACATCGACATCACTGTGAAATTTGAAACCAACATACTTATATTACAGGTAATATCACTAGCATTTTGATTTTGTTCGGTTCGGTGCCGGTTGTCCAAAATCAATAGAAGAAAAAAATTAATTTTTAACCACCAGAAATTTGTGTTTGGTTACTGTGTATTTGCACGAGGACAACCATCTTGAAATTGGACAAGCTGCACCTGATAATATCTTAGAGAGGTGAACTGGACTTCCAAACGACGTTCATTTTGATTAACTTTAATCACCTGTAATGTATCAGGTTTCAATTTTTTTTTCACTAGGTACCTTCCATATTAAAGAAAAAAAAAAGGTTTTTTTTAAAGAGTACACTCAATCAGTTATTTATTAACTTTGCATTTCATCTTATAGTAGGTATTCAAATATTAAATTATTAGTTTCACTATCTATTAAAGATTGTCAATCTTCAAAGATTACATCGGTATTCCTTATTGCCTACTTACACCTGGCGTAAACGGTGATAATAAACCTAAGATATACTTAAGCTGTGATAATTAAACTGTGATATAGATGTTTGTTAGTTCTTTATTTATTTATTTATTAATTTATTTCTACAATCTTTATCCCTGATGTGTAAACTCCGCTAGTGCTAGCCTTATTGGGGTTAGTAACTTTATATATGAATCGCGACTCACCAAGAAAAAAACACATATGAGTAGGCAGCATCAGCAGTATCCAGGTCAATGACCTTTAATCAAAAATCAGCGTCCAAATATCTGGTGTAATGGGGTTCTTAATTGCGATGGTTCTTATAAGTCCTTGTGGAACAGCTTCTCATCGTAGTACAGGACACTTAACTATTAAGAGTATCAAGGCCCAGAGCACCAGTTTAGGGTGAAGGTGTTGATTGGTATAGCCCTGGGTAATCTGGAAACAAAAATAATAATTAATAAAACGAAACTTGAAAAAAAAAAAAAAAATAAAATACCCACATGAATGTTTGTCGTGTGTAATTGATTGGGACGCGGCGTTGAACGGGAGGCTCTATGCGACTGCACTTGTTGGATGCGTTGGTATGCGATGCAACCATTTACATTGCTATGCTGACGCATAGCTTTCCATAACGGCATGTCCTATAGCAGTAAGTATGCCCGGCTTGGGTAAGCGTGGGTAGCTCCCCACGATTACGTTTCAGGCGAACCACCTACACCAACCACATGTTCATTGAGACTCGGCCCCATCGATCTTCGGCGGTTTCAAACAATGTCTGAATTTCGTTCTGCCGTTTTCCAATTACCAGGAACTAATTACCATCTGCTTCGTTTGTCCAGCATCCCTTTCCTAATTTGCTTTCGATGAACAACACTTGAAAGCCACAGAAAAATAACGCCAACGACTGTCCCTTCCAAGATAAGTCGGCACTTGTAATGTGCACCCGTAGTTTTTCTTCTGAAAACAATCTGAAAGAAAAAAAAGGTAGTATTAAAATATTAATTAATTAAAATATTCAATTACTGTACCATAATTACAAGTTAAAAATGGCCTAGCGGCGAAAAGTATGCCCGGCTTGGGTAGCGGGGGTAACACCCCAAGTACGCAGATAATCTCCGGCTAGGCGTCTGTTTTTGAGGCATCTTAAGTCTCCTGCGCCAAACTAGCATAGGATGTAAGTTCCCTGAAAAAATAATAGATATTAGGACAAACAAATTAAATATAGTAAGGAACTCACAACAACAAAAAAAAACACAATAACTAACAAATTATCTAAATTAAAATACTTACTTGTTGAGGCGGACATGTTGGTTGTTGTTAGGAGGCTAGTTGGTAAAAGAATGAATTGAAATGAAATGATGAATGAAAAATAATTACCCATTTCCAGATCGGCTCAATCCAAATGTCAGATAGTCGCGTTCCGGGTGAGAGCAAAATAAAATTTCAGGGAAATTTTTGGGAAATTTTAAGGGTATGTGTTGATATGACTCGATGATGCTAGGACGCGCGTCACTTCTGATTTTTTGGATAGAACTTCGGCAAATAAGAAGCTAATAGGCATAAAATAGATGAAACAGGATATTTAGGCCGGTTTTCACGGGAATTCAACCAAAAATAAGTATCGCTTAGACTGGCGACCTCTGTCTTCGTACTTTAATTGGAATATATCCAACTAAAGCACGAATTTTGTTGTGGACGCCCACACCCCAGCATTATTTGAACCCATTCAGCACGGCATTGGGGATGACGTTTGTGGGAAATAGTCTATAGTGCGCACCGAGCCCTAATTGTTGGTTGCCGCTTTGGCGCCACCTATTAGTCAAGCTATGAACTGAATTGTGAGAGAATGGAGGAGCACATCCGAAATTTCAAAGAAGGGATAGAAAAACAAAATCTGAACTGACACATTTAAATTTTGTAAATACAAACAAAATTAATAAGATAGAGATTGGATCGGATGACCCGAATAGTGTGGGAGGAAGAATAGCCGACCCAAAGTGGGCTGATTCTGGTACCGCAAATGACTCGGGCAACCTAAATATCATATAATCATTTTAAATTTCCTTCGACGGTCGAACAAGAGCTAACGTCTTATCAGCTCCTCGGACATATACGGCAACTTGACACTTCCCAAATAAAAGAAAAAAAAACAATTTTTTCCATAAAGTGCGTGGTGATATATTCCTGTTGATTTGGTTTTTCATTGTTTGCTTACCTTTTTTTATTACGAAGTTCTTAGTAAAATAATGCAACATCTTCACATTCTCTTTTCAAGATTAAAAATCATACTTACGAGTTTTTGCGATCGTCAAGGTTAAATCCATATTAAAACACATTTTTTTTATAATACAAAAGTAACACTATAGGGTGAGTTTCATTAATCAACGTTTTTTTTTTATTAAAATAGTGCTAACAAAAATGAAAATGTTTTAGGATACCCATACCCGTCAACTACACCTTTGTAAATTTGGCGGTTCCCGGATGCCTGTGAATTGCGGGGCCGCCACGATCTTTTTTATGCAACCACATTTTTGATGCAAATACTTTCTTTGTGCAACCACGATTCGTCGACGCAACCACACGTTAGGAACCACATCATTTTTGGAACCTTTTCGAACCAGTTTTGTGCGTCTTGAACCATTTTCGTGTGACATCGTTCTGCTGGATTGATCCATTGCCACCCTTCAAGATACCATCTCTCTGGAGCTTGATATCATCAGGTGCTTGGTCATTATCCACCGATCCTCGGAAACAAGCGATAAGAGGTTCGTTTTAAGGCCCTTCTCGCCCACCGACAGCAGATTTCCAGGTACAGGAACTACGCTACTTCCATCAAGCAAATAAACCAAAAAGTGCATCACAGTGAGTTCTGTAAAGAAAATAAAGAAAGGACAGTAAGGTACATATCAAACAAATATATAGTGTTACACATACCATTCGTAAGAAAAAAAAATCAATCTGCCACCCAGTTAAATTGGGCAGAAAAGTGCCGTTTCCATCAAATTATTCCGTTTACTGAATCTACCGCTATTGGGAAAGGATTGGAGTTAATATTTTGTTATATTAATTTTTTTTGTTTAAGTATAATTTCATTTTTTTTATATATTATTTTCATTATTTTGTTATAAATTTAAGTGGCGTTGAAGTTCTTATTCAATATTATTTTCATCTTTTTGTATTGTTTAGTTTCTATAATAATTAATTTTGAGTTTACCTTTTTTTTGTAAGTGACACGGGTAGGATTTTCCAGAGTTTTATTGATCGCGAACCCCTCATTTGAGTTATTTTCAGTCCTCCTCCACAGAGCTCTATCGAGGTAGGGAATTGTACATCCGAAAGATCCAATTTAGCCAGAATAGGTATCAAAAAGGGTACCGTAATAGTTCTCTTGGGAAACACATCTTAGTCACCTTTGTATTTTTTTTTATTCTTTCAGTTTTTTTGCCGATTTTTTTCTTTAAAGAAAAAACCATTTATAAAGATATTCACTAAATCAATTAATGCATAAACCCTAACGTTTTAAGATTAAATATTACAACTCAAATTCCATATCTACATTTGTTTAATGTTCACGTACTTACTATTAACTTTTGCTTTCCGTGTAATAAAACTTCGATGAACGCCTTTTTGTATGAAATTTTTGTTGTTTTTCTTGTTCTGATTTGAGCGGAACATAATGTTTTGAAGAAGAAATTTTCAGGGGTGTGGATGGTAGCCTTTTTCAGTCGGTGAAGATGATGTGACCGGAAGCTGGTCATCGACTTATTTTTGGGGAAATCCTAATCAGATGCCAATGGATTTCACGGTAGGGTGGGTATGGCATCGCTGCGCCGTCATCAGCAGCGCCTTGAAGTGGTGATTGTCCGTCCGTGGTCGTTTTAGTTTTTTTCCTCTGGCCTGATATGTGTTTTGTTTGCAGGTGAGGTTAAGTTTCGGGGGCAAGATCCCCCCCATTCCGGCGAGCTCAAGCTGAGCAACCACAAGCAGGCCGCGTCTCCCGGAACTTGACATTCGTTTCCTTTTCCGAACGCTTCCTTTTTATTTTGGTTTCCTACCTATTCCTTTTTCTTACCCTACCTCCACACTAATTCCTTTTCCTTCCCCTCCTCTTGCCTCGCAACACTGCAAAATGCAGAAAAGTAGAGCAGGACAGAGGAATACACAAAATCCGAGCGAGTGAAAGAGCACCATAAAGAATATGAACATGTTCGTCTTCATTTCAGCATTATGGCACTTTCCTATAATGCAGAAACGAAGTTCTTCTGCATTTTGATCTTTTCTTTCTATCGAAAAAATATACATTTTTGTATTTGCCATCAGGCGTTGGGTGGTTTTGGGAGTTCAAACACCCCCCCCCCACCCCCCCCACCCCCCGAAATATATGAATTTAACTTCCTCGCCATACAATTTCACTCTTAATTTTGGGTTTTCAGTTTAACCAACCCCCCCCCCCCCGAATTTAAATTTTCCTGCGTTCGCGCCTGTTTGGCATCCCTTTTATTTTGCAGAAACGAAGTGCAGACACATGTAAATCCACCATTAAGCTTCTTGCACATAACTTAGACCATCGACCTATTATACCTGGACTGCTAGGAGCCAACATCACGATGATTCCCTTTATTAAACAAAATCGATACACAAGCGGCAATTGGCAATTTTAAAACGACTTAGGCCTAATTTATTCACTCAAAGTTAAACATAACTTTGGGATTCTTACAATCATTTTGAGAAATAGTTTTTATTCACTCGAAGTTGACGTTTTCAACTTTAGATATTCAACTCTAGAGTTGATCAACGAAATAGTAGAAGTTAGTGACTTAACTTGGGAGTTGTTTTCATCATTTCTGTTTATCATTCATTATATTTACGGCCTTATTCTGGCAACCTCACTGATGCACAAGTCACAATCACCTCATAACTCGTGTTGAACTCACCTCATAAAAACTAAAAAATTATGATCTGCTCCTGGGAAGATCACAACTCACGTTGTTCTTGTGAGGATTCTTATGAGGGCTACCACAGAATACGAAATTGTGACCGCCCTATAGAAAAACAAACTCGAACAAAATTGTGACCTGTGAGCCTCACAACGGCTGAATCGGGTTGTTAGTTGTGTAAGCTTTTCGCTTTTGACTTCGAAAGGAAAAAATCTTAAAATAAATAATAATCAAATAAAAATAGAGCTGTTTTAATTTAAATAATAAAATAAAAAATGTTTCGTGCAAATTACCTACTTCTGAGAGAATTGGGCGTCATGCTTCCCCGTGTTGGTATCGATAAATAGGATGACCATGATTTCATTTATCGTTCTCGTCTCTTGAAAGCAACGACAATTATTTTTTTTTTATTTAATAAAGGGTTCGCTGCCTTTTGACGAAAGATATTACGGAAAATATCGGTTTAACGCAATTGACACACGGCCTTAGAAGGAAAGTGCTAAGGGTCTGTGGTAAGGATTTATTTGAAAATTTAAATCCACAAGCATAGCTTGGATCTTTTGTTGTTTTTGTAAAATAGCGGATCTGGAAGAAAATGGTCTTAGGTTTCATAAGCGAAACCGCATCGCTTCAGTATATAATTTGGAAAGACGAAAGTTTCGTTGTCATTCGGAATATTTCGTGTTGGATTGAGGGCCTCAAAGTATCTTCAAGTTTACGTGTGCCTCAAGTATAAAAGTGAGAAAGGTACCTCCTGAAAAGCATTACATATCTGTAAAGCATAAAAAGATATAGCAATTTTACAATGCAATTGTATTAATAAACTGATTTATGCCTGGAATACTTAGCCAGGTTACAGCCATGAACAGAGGCAACAAGAGCCACAGTTCGATCATTTTTATTTATTTTATAAACTACTGACGAAAATATTTTTTATTTACATTCTTTTTATTAGGTACACTTTTTACCAAAATAAACTACGCATAAAAATCAAACAAACATACTCGTATTAAAAAAAAATTAAAAAAATTCACACAAAACTACATATATACATACATACTTAACGTTAAACTCATCTCACATCATACAGACATTCAGTTTAAGTTTGCAGTATTCTGATACATAGACGCAATTCCAGGATCCTCTGTTTCATAAATAACCAAAACATCACGGAATTTATCCAGCAACTGCAACAATTGCCATCGCCTCAAATTCTCAAAGTACATTATCTCTTCTAGATGATGTTCACTCTTAAAATATCCCGCCTGATAAAGTTTGACCATAAGTGACAAATCGTCTACATTTGTTGATGCTGGTATTCGTTGTATCGCATTGCGGTCTTGAATTTGGAAGACATTCAGTAGATCCTTGATTTTTTCTTCGTCTTCAATGGAATCGATACTATCACAATTATCTGTGCTCATTGATGCCGTCATACTGGAAAGGAATCTTGTTTTTCATTGTTATACATTGAATGTCGATCAAAGTTCTTACCTAAAATTTGATTTATGACTTGAGCTCGGCTGTGCAGCAATATTATCTGAGACCGTCGACCCGGCAGCAGAGAATCTATCTTCAGTTATCGAACGTCCACTGATATTCGGGACTGGGAGAGGCTGACTGGACATACTTAACATGGAACCATCATTTCTAAGAAAATTCAAAGTTGAATACATCCCTACATTATATTCTTTTTCACAAACTCACAACTCATCATCGCTTGCCTGGCCAAGACTACTTCTAGGAATCTCATCATCCAGGACTTCATCGATATCCTGCTCCGTGTCATCATCCCGCCTAACCACATCGTTGTTGAGGTCTATGGAACGATTGTCACAGTCTGCCATATCGCTTGGCATAAATTGCACGTAAGTATGTAGTTGCATCAAAAGATGATGCTGTAGCATCCAAAGAACCATCTGAGCAAGTATTCTTTGGCGGGCTGTTTGCTGGAGAGGTGTAGTCAAGTGCCCGATGGATGTAGGCAAAGAGAAGTCACTTATTACCTCGAATAAGGACATTCCCGAGAAACGAGCTGCAAACTTTTCAACCAAATGAGATTTCGTATGAAGAGGAGCATCTGGAGCGATAACATATACATTGGTTTCACATAGGGGATAGATTATAGTGGCTTTCGCCCAATAGACAAGATGACCAACCAACTTGTTCACATGGTCAATGTGAAGGTCAGCATCTGAAGCCATGTTTTGTAAGCTTTTAAGGGGATTATAAACTTCAAAGAATTGCAAAAGCATAGTGGCTCCAGAGGGCGGCACGCAATCGAGAAGCTCAGCAAAATCAACGAGCAGAAGCATCCCATGATATGGTTTTAAAGATTTCAAGCATTTTTCAATTGCTTCAGGCTCCACAATGCAGCCTTTTTTGTGGCTTTGGTGTGCTTTCTGTGGCAGACAGAAACTCAACGTAAGTGACTGATTCAAAGTTGTGTTCAGCAGTCCTGTTGTGCAAAGATCTTGATGCACCGATTTGATGGCCTGAGCGAGGGAAGATTTTTCAAGAATGATATCAAAAGCAGACATATCACGGTCGGCGCCTACGCCGCTGTCTAATTCCATGGTGTTGGCAACTTCATCATGGGTTTTAATCATTTGACTTATCTCCTCAGAGAGATAACCAACACGCTGTTCTTCCATTTTCAGTGCTAGACCCAATTTCTTACTTAACTGATAGTAACTCTTAACTATCGAAAATGATGCTTGGGCATGCAAGGCGAAGACTATATTTATCAATATCAAGTGCCGTTCAGTCGAAGAAGACTTGCGGAACTCCTTTCTTTGCATTAGAGTGGGATGACTTACAAACCGAACATCGTTTACTTTGAGTTCGAATTTTTGATTGCACAGCTCGGATTTGACGGCAAACAGTGTGGACAACACTTCATCGGTGAACCCGGTAAGATGACCTTTTGTTATATTCGAAGCGTGCTGTGGGGTTTTTTGAAGAATATCGTCCGAGGTGTTTATTGCGTAGGGATTCCTTTTTTTGTTTTTGTTTACCACACCAATATCGCATTCAATTCGATAAGGATAACGAAAAAGCAAACGATCGCCTTTGCTATCTGAGTTCACAATGATAACCGCGAGAGGATTCACTTCCATGATTGGTCTTTTGATTATTTTTGTTTCTTAACATATACACAAGTTTTTTTAAATTAAATATTATCAATAAATTAAGAAATAAAATTTGTCTGGTGATAAGTTTGACTTGATAAGGAACGAAACGCAAAAACTTGACGTTTGTTTGTTTATGAGGGAAACACATGCCTGCTCGTTCACAATAAATCCACCACAAGAGTTGCGACGCAGTATGGGTAGGCATTTCGTTTCAGGCAATTTCAGTTTTTTTTTCATTTTCTAATTGCCTTGTACCTTTCACACAAAGAAACAAAAATGGCGGAGATATTTGTTTGTTATCCTATAGTCTATTGGCTGAACGAATATTACAGACAGTGTGAGACAGTGCAACTCTGCCATTCTTTTTCTTTTTTCATTAATTTCATTTTTGTGCCTTCATTGACCGCGTTCAATGCCAAAATTTGACAACTGCTGAAAATAAAGTACTTTAATTTTTGTCTTTGAACGCAAATTGTGCATGGTGGTGTACAGCCTTAAAGGCTTAACTACATAGGCCTACTTTTATACAAAAGTACAAAAGTGAGAAATAATTATCTATTCTGAAGACACCTGCTTGCAAATAAAAAGTTGGAAAATTATGCATGGTGGTTTAAAATATGTATCAGAACAATTTTCGCATGTTTTTTTGCAAGAATGTTTCGCTAGCGAGCATTTCAATTTTTCACTTTTGTACAAAAGTACGTCTATGTAGTTAAGGCTTAAGCCTTAACTACATAGGCCTACTTTTGTAGAGAAGTACAAAAGTGAGAAATAAATATCTATTCTGAAGACACCTGCTTGCAAAAAAACAATGGAAAATTGTGCATGGTGGTTTAATTTATGTGTAAGAACAATTTTCGTATATTTTTTTGCAAGCATGTTTCTTTAGCGAGCATTTTAGTTTTGTACAAAAGTAGGTCTATGTAGTACCGCCATATACTTAGCGGATAAAAGTCACACCGCATTCAATGCATCAAAATTTTCAGTACTTTATTTTCAGATGGAGCTTCTGATTGGCCATGCAGCTGTCATGAAAAGTTAGCTGACATTCAGTTACGTTTAGTGACGTTTCATCTGAATTTTCAGCAAGAAATTCCCAACTGAAAATTAAGCTGACAGCTTTTCTATAGCCTTGTACGCAGATCGCGCTAAATTTTAGCTCCCATACAAAATTCTTTACCCAAGCTAAATTTTTGAGAGAATTTTGTATGGGAGCTAAAATTTAGCGTGATCTGCGTACTAGACATATTACAAAAAAAGGCTCTCTATACAAAACTGACATTTCATATAATTTTGTGTTCAACGGCAAAAATTAAGTACTTTATTTTCAGCAGTTGTCAAATTTTTGCATTGAATGTGCCCATTAAGGGAAAAATTGTGTTTTTGTAGATTTTTTACCAACACCAGTATTTTTGTGAAAATTGCGTTTTGGGTTTGGTAATTCTATGAACGATCGCCTTCGTTCGCCTAGTTTTTGCAAAAATGGCAAGAAGGTGTCTTTTTCCATAAATAATTATTTCTCACATTTGCAAAATGGAGGGGGATCTAGATGGGTTGAACAAAATTAGCTGAGAATTCATTTTTCAGAACTGACCTAACTATGAACAAGGCCAACTGAGCCTTTTTTGACACTTTGATTTTTTGACATTTCTCACCGAGTGCGATTCGGACTTCTTGAAACTCTATCCTGGAAGAATTTTCTTTTCTTCGGCATCTGTTCTTATTAAACTATTAAATTAATTAAAATCTTAATACTCCACACCAAAAATGGAAAAAGGCAGTGCTGCTTTACTTAAAAAACTCCAATCCGAATTAGAATCCTACCAAACGAGCCAAAAAAGTAAGCTTATTAATTTCCACGCCTTTATAATGTACAAATTAATGACAAATGATCTTTTTTTATAGCTTTCATGAAATTAGCTAAACAACGAACAATTCTCGAAGGTCAACTAAACGAAAACAAATGGGTACTCGATGAACTTAATCTACTTGGACCCGACAACAAAGTATACAAACTATACGGGCCAGTTCTTGTTAAACAAGATCTCGAAGACTCTCGTCAGAATGTTGGCAAACGTATTGAATATATATCCAAGGAACTTAAATCCTCAAACAAAACCCTTGAGACTATGGAAAAGGACATTGGAAAACACCGTGAGAATGTGCAAAAACTTCAGCAACAATACCAAGTCGCTGTTGCAATGAAATAAATGGTTTTTTGTTAACCTACCTATATGTCGTAGCATCCAAACTTGCTTATTTCTTTCACTAGTTTTTCACAAGAGATATACATCATAATTAATTGTTAAGAATGGTTTTGTTGATAACAAAAAAAAACTCCCAATAAAACTCTTTAAAAAAGAAAAATCACCTGCCCTTTTTATTTCCATGGTAACTCTCGCCTGTTTTTAAATTATTTCATTTTCGCAGTATGCGTAGCTGGGTATAGGATTTTGTATTCGTTTCAACAATGTCGGACGTCGTATTTCCCGAAGAATTAGTATATTTCATCAAAAACATTCGTCCATTTCAAGTGCACGAAGTGGGCAATAGTAAATGGCTTGACACTCATGAAATGATAATAAAACTTAGCCAACAAGCAACTCTTGAAGCTGCAACCTATCAAGAAGAGTCCGTAAAGGAGTTTCTGGTTTTGCATGAAAAGCTAAAAGTATTGATTCATGAAGCTTATTGCATTCTCTTGTGGAAGACCAAAGTACTTCCTCATCTCTTGGACATAGATCCAAATCCACAGGCAACATTTCTTATCTACACAGTCTTCTTCCATGAGGGTTCAGTGATTTCTCTTTTGGAAATAGCTTTATTCCATCAAAATGGTTGTGAATCCTTGAAAGAAACATCCGTAGATTTGGTTGATTATTGCGCCCAGGCCGTTGCTCAGCTTATTGGTTTAGTAAGGTGAGTAATTTGTGTATTAAAATTTAAATTAAAAAAACGAATTCCCTTTGAAAAAGTATGGGTTATCATGAAAACGAAACCGACATCGATGTGGATGAATCAACTCTCACAGAAATTGATCGCCAAAAGAGGGATATGTTATATAAGATCGGATTGAGATGTATTTCCATTTTGAACTATTTAGCCGATAACTTGGATACACTACCTTGTAGTGCTTCAAGACGCATGGTAACAACGCACGACATCCCTTGGTTACTGGCTGATTTGCTAAGTTTTTGTCCGTGGTATCGTAAGACCTCGAAGGGAATACAAAAGTTTATTGGTAAGTTACAAATTATTAAAAAAAAAAGTTTTAACAAATAAATTTGTTTAAGAGGACAAATGGACAACGGTTACAGGAGATGACATGTCAAAAGTTGTGAAGCATGAAGCTCAGACATGGTTTTGTTTGAGACAAATTTTATTCAATAATACTCTGATGCAATCATATGAAATGAATGATTCAAGACAAAAACGATTGGGACAGGTAGGTGTTAAAAGCGACTTAAGTCCAAAAAATAAAAGGTCCTTGTACATCCTTTTTTATTGGAAACAGAATAATTCCTTTTTTCAATTGTTTTATGTTGTTCAGGCCAACAGTATTTCGCTCCCAAAATTCATATTATACTTTCCGAATCTTTTTGATTCTTCAGTGGAGCGAATTCATAGTCGCTACCTAAACCAGTGTTTTTTATATTGGGCATTTCTGAGGCCGGATTCGAATCGATACTAAATATATTCAGTACATACGGCCCTAGCGAGGGACCCGGCCGGTCGGAACGGAAAATTCTCCTACTTCCAGATTTTTGGTTCGAACGGCGGTTCGCAAATATGACTGGCGTAATCAGCTCAAGGAATCTATTGTATATTAAATTATAGGACGGAAATAAATGCTCCGATCGAGTTGTCAAAAAAAAAACCTTGAAGAGAAAATCCTCCGTTTTTCCTTTCGACGGATATCTTGGTAGGGCCGTACAAATGTTCTTTGAGTGAATACACAAAAATGAATATACAATGCACCCTTTAAGCTAATTTAAAAGGCTTGTTACCATTTCAGTGCCAAGGACTTCTCCATGATACCCTACTGGACCAGCTTCCACCACTCATCGAACTGAAACATTTTCTATGTACACTTTCTATGGGAGGAAATGCCCAATCATCAATGAAAAACTCCAATTTAATTTTAGAAGAACTGCCAGAGATAAAAGAAAAACTTATCAATGAAGTTAATCACAATGGTGGTTATCTTGCCGTAGCTCAAAATCAATCGGAAACTTTTCTTATTAGTTCCAAGGAAAAGATTTATTCGCTTGCCCAACGATTGAACTCAGCATACAATACTGACTTGTTGGCTGAAATGGAAGCGAATGAAAGCTCAACTTCAGTTGGAAAGAGCAATGAGAAGACATGTCGTGTATGTAAAAAGGAAGCCGAAAAGAAGTGTTCCAAGTGCAAGGGTATATTTTACTGCTCAAGGTATAATTGGTTCTATGTTACCTGCTTCAACTAATTATGAAATATTTCTAGACAATGTCAATTGGAAGACTGGCCATCTCACAAGAAGAAATGCATCACTTTAGAAACACCACCAAAAACAGCTGATTGATTATGAAGTCACCGCACAAAAACACTTTCCAATTCACATATTTTCATAAAACTTTAGTTTTCTTATTCTTTTATTAAAAAAATGCTTAACCTCAGAAGAATTTCGTCTTTGACTCAATCAAAACTTAGGTAAACAGCAGCAGTTTAACTGTTTTGTCTGAGGTGCTCCTTGACGACATCGAGAGCAGGGGTTTCCTCACCGAAATCCTTAATGACGACGACGGAACAACCGCAAACCTTACGTGGTTTGCCTTCTTTGTCTATCTTGCAAAGACCCGACCATTCTCCGAGTTTCTTGTGTGAATCGACGCGGATCAATGGAATTTGATGTTCATGACATAGAGCTGTGATCAATTTCTTGTAAAGGGGCTCTTCGAAAGATTCAGCCAGGATAGCAAGAACAGCTTGACGTCTGCAAGATTTTTTGTTATTAAAACAGCGTTTACCAGACACATTTACTGAAGTACTTACTTGTCAAGGGATTTACAGGCTTGGTGAATTCCATGAACCAAACCATCGGCAATCAGAGATTTCTTTAAAACCTCTTGCAGGGCGGTGTTGATATCCATTGCACCTCCAATAATTGGGGCGGCTGAGGGAACATCTCTGCAAAGATAGAGAATACACGCGAATTAGTTGAATACAACTTTCAATACATTTCGTCCCACCAAAATGGGTTATGTTTACTGCAACAAAATAGACACTTTATTATTAACTTACACATCAACGTCGGCCATTTTTAGCTATGTATGTCGTCTTACAACTGAAATAGAAAAGATTTTGAATATTATAAATTAGGATGCATTAGGAAAATTTGAATTATTTCTTAAGGTTTTAGAAAATTCATTCTACCCGTACCTTTTTGACAACCGGAAAGAAAGAGAAGAGGCGGTGCTGCCAGTCTAGGTGATGCCAAAAAAAAAAATTGAAAAAAAAACTTTCGTTAAATTGACTGCATTCAGTTTGGAAATTTAATCAATGGCTGCGGTCAGTTATTATGGACCTGTTTAGGCTGACTGCTCACTGCGTAGGGCGGACAGTTTGAAGGTGAGTAGCTCTCCTAAGCCAACGCGAAACTTTCGCTGACGACGGTTTTTTGTTACCCAGGTGCTCCATAGGCAATATTCGAAGCAATAAATTACCTGCTTCATTTTGAAATCGCCTAAAATAATGCAAATGGAGCCGATTTGAAAGGCAATTATTGTTTTCCATCGCGAGGCAATAAATTATGTTTTGTCAGCTTCTCCACCATTTTGAAATTAAAAGCTCTCCCAGTGCACACACCAACGCGGTGGAAAAGCATTCCGCTGTCAAAATTTTTTAACATTTCAAATCTGCACTAAAGACGATGTGGACCAAGTCATCAACCCAGGAATAATATTTTGCAGACATGAATAGCTGCCTTTTATCTTCCCCCAGATCGGATTAGTTTATTTGAATTTACATTAAAAAAAAAACGTAATAAAAACAAATCTCTGCTTTTTAATTTGGATTTTCAAAGCCATTCTTATCACATGCCCTTAGGTTTTCCTTTTAAAAATTAATTTTTACTTTGGCGAATAGATTACTATTTGAATTTAAGAAAAAAAAAAGGAGTACATTAATAACAAGAAAGAAAGAGATGGGTAGATAAAACTGTTGTCATTGTCCTTCGCCGTGGGCACTCTCATATATGTATGAAATGATAAGTTTTATTTTTATTTGTATTATTTATTTGTATTAGTAGTTATATGTAAATAGCTTAATTATATGATTGATAAAACAAATGAAATGAAATGAAAAAAAAAATATATCACCATGTAAATTATTTTTGACTTGCGAATGTTTCTTCACCGCACCGAATGTTTCGCATTAGTTTGGGACTTTGAGTATATATAATATTGGGTACTCGTTTACATTCCAAAAACGTAACCAGCATAGGCGGCGCGGTAATCTATCCAGTAATTCAATTTTCAATAAAGAGATGGTTTTTGCAACAACACCGTCATACCTGCAGCTGTCAAAATACCCTCTCTATATTGAAATCACGCCCCCTATCACAGGCTCAAGTACTACAATGCATTAGCGATAGGAACGAGCACTCCATATTATATACACTCAATCCGGAACATTCGTTGCGGCGAAGAAACATTCGCATGTCAAAATTTATTTACATGGTGATATATAAGAGTGCACACACCAACGCGGTGGAGAAACATATGAATTAATTTTGACTGACGAATGTTGGGAGAGCCTTAAGGCTCTCCCAAACCAATGCGGAACATTCGTTGCGGCGAAAAAACATTCGCATGTCAAAATTTATTTACATGGTGATATATGAGAGTGACCACACCAAAGCGGTGGAGAAACATATGAATTAATTTTGAATGACGAATGTTTCTTCGCCGCAACGAATGTTTCGCATTGGTTTGGGAGAGCCTTTAAAGGTTAGACCGCACACAACTGCAGCGGAACTACACTTCACGACGCGGCAAAACATTATTTGTATTAAATTTTATGAGCTATATCGCACTAAGTGGCAACTGAACTTCATAATATTTCATACAAATTATTGTGAATCACAGTTCCGCTGCAGTGCAGTTCCGCCTAGTGCGGTCTAACCTTAAATGTTTTCACAAAGCCTGATCCACATCTGTGTCGCGTGTTGTGTTGTGGAGTCGTGTGTCGCTATCACTATAATGTATTTCATATGCGTAGAACCATATTTGTCTCGTGTGTTGTGTTGCAGTGTGGCGCATAAGATATATGGAATGAAAGCGACACACGACTCCACAACACAACACACGACACAGATGTGGATCAGACTTAACTTTCCTTGACAAAATATTTTGTAAATACAAGCTGGGTGCAACCATTGTAAACACCAACAGAACACTCGCAAAACGCAAGAATAGAAACGGGAATTAAAAATATTTCAATTTTTGTAAACGAAATGGTTGCATTCAAGCTAAGTTGTACCGTATGTGAACCTTGCTTAACACTCGCTCAAAGACTTCCGTCGAAAAATGCATTTCCGCTTTCGATATATTACTTAATACTGAACGATCGTTATATATTTTACATCAAAATATCGAACTGTCATGTGTCATCTTATCGGTTTTGTACAGCTGTCATCCCGCCTTTAGCTAGCAGCAGACAGCATGCTCAACGGGGAACGAGAAGATATGCGATAATTGTTTTTTTTTGTTAAAAATATAATTTTCCACTCCGAAAACATCTTTCTCAGTATAAAAAAATAAATTCATAGTTAAAAACTTCCGGCCCTTGAAAACGTATTTTTAGTACAAAATTACATTTGTGTTTCTTAATAAAAGGTGTATTCTAGAGAATTTACATAATGGAAGATTTAAGGTAACAAAATAATATTTTCTAAACTATGTAGTCATTGGCTTATTCATTAAGAAAAAACCGAGGCTCGTGAGATAACAAATAGTCTATGAGATATAACATCACACAGTAGTTGTCTCGGAACTTGAATTATCGATGCACAATCAGTAGTTTTTTTTAAAAGCTGTGATTTTGCTCCCTGTTATCGTTCGTCGCTAGAACAATACGACAACATTTCGTCTTGGCTCTTGGCAGTCAAACACTATTTAGATCGTCATAAATTTCATATACCAATAGCATATAGTACATTCATCAAAACTTAATTAAAGATCTAATAACCAGAAATGGCTTACTCAAATTTTAGATAAGTAGGTACCCATCTAATTGACAGACTTTCTTAGTACCAAGCATTGCTTGATTACCTAATTTACTTTTTAACATGTTTTTCTCCTTTTGCTTTCTTTATTGTGTTTTCCGCCAAAGTATGAGCAATGGGCATTCATTATTTCGCATCGTTGCATGTTTAATCTACCTAAGTACTATCACTACAACTATAGTGCCATGTGTTTTATGTGGACGTAGTTGACGGTTTGAAATTACTTTGGTTTGCTTTTAATAAAACTGATTTTCTTGTGCATTTTTATTATTTCGTATATTTTCTTTAATTACAAGGTCCTATACCTATACAAGTCTCAATTAAGGAGAGGTACACATATTTGAATCTCTAATTCTGCTTTGCACTGTAGGATAGGACATACCAACACTTCTTCCAAATTATTAGAGATGTCGAAGCTTATTTTTGAAAGTTCCTGATTGCAGGTCAAGGTAAACTTGATTTTTTTCAATTAATTTTATTGAATACATACCTATGTATGTACTTTTCGTTGAACAGCTTAGGTAGCCATCACGATAATCTTTCTTGATAGGTATTTGCATAATTGTTCCTATTGTTTTTGTTTAAGTTATGACTTGGTTGTAGTTAGCGGATTGCAGTCTTAAGCATTTCATAGGGCATGGTAGTTTTAGTTCAATTTAAATAATTTGGCAAACGTTTTTAAGTTATCATTTAAAAAACCTTTGCCTTATCACTGAATTTCTCAGATTCTGGGTGGTTCATCACATATCCAATGACTTACTTCGTATAACGTCATTAAATGTCGATTTAATGAAATTTTCCGACAAAACTTATGATAAAGCCTTGAATTTTAACTTTTTGATATTGTTTTATTTACTAAATAGTTCATTAGAGATTTCTTAAGAGTTATACAAACATAAACAAATAATATTTTAACGTTAAACAATATATTTAATTGTTTTTCTGAAAAAAACTCACATTTCCTGTTTTCGGCCCCTCGGATCCTGATTCCGGTCTTTGTGTTTCCTATTTTCAGCCCCATCAGTAAAAAGGCTATACTTACGAATTCAACTATTTTATTTTTGTTCCCTATAACAAAATAACATACCTACCTACTTTCGTTTTTAATTATATTAGAAAAACAAGTGTTAAACATAAAAAAATACATTTTATGAGATTCTTGTCTCCAAGTTGTGTTTATTAAAAATGTTTAATCTTAAAATAAATTTCAAATTAATAAATTAAATACAAAATTCAAATTATTTTTCTAATTTTAATTTCAATTTTTATTTTATAGGTAGGTATATAGGTATATTAAAACTTAATATCCCGATAGCCCAAGGATGGAGTAAGCACTCCGAAACACGTCGCATAGTTATATTTAAAATCAAAAGTTGTAATATGAATCGCGAGTCGCAAGAAATTTTAGGCGAATATGTCTTTTGACACTACCGTTTATGGCTCACCTAACTATATTCGGCTAAAAAGTCAAAAATGTGTTGAATTGAGATGTTGCTATATACGAACGTCGCAGTTTGCTATTCTTAAAACCAAGCCATAAGTGATTTTTAAAACGTTCGACTTGAGTCCAACGTTCGACTCGCGAGTCATAATAGGGCTCTTAAGTACCTACTAACTGACTGCTTAACTGACTATTGACAAATTGTCCCTTAGGCCTAATTTATTCAATCCCCATTGAATTTAAACCCATCATTAAAAAAGGGATTGTTTAAAATTTTTATACAAAGGAGAATGGGCAAATTCGTATGAAAAGTGGGTGCGAGCGGCCAAGAATGGTTTTTATTACTTTTGGATGTGATTTGGTCATACAAATACGGTGTAGAAGTTTTTTCGTTGTGGTAAACTTCAAACTGGGATAAAATGCATTTTTGTGTTTAACACTTTAATGGAGTTTTAGTTAGTATTGTGACTAATGTGAATGGAAAAATAAAAAATGAAAGTGAAATAAGAATTAAAGACATCAGTCTCGAAGATATTTGTTATAGACAAAGCACATACATTTATATTAAATACGTGTCCATACTTTAATATATAATCTAGGTATACAAAAAAAATGTTTCTTTAAGTATAGTCCCTACTCACGCTCTATAATCGGACTTAATTCCGCTGCTGGTAATCAAATATCATCGGTTTGGTTTGTTGCCCAGCCTAAATACCAAACCACGCACATAATATGCGCGCAGCATCTGGTTGTGCGCCTTCCGCTCAGACAGGAACAGTAATAGTGTGCAATAGCTGCTCTCCCATTCCTTTTGTCGGCCAATCACAATGTACGAATAATAATTCCTAGAAAATAGAGCTTAACATGTCTAGGCTGCATTCGGATACGCAAAAACCAAATGTCTTGCTCTTGGATATATTGCGTATGAACTCTTACTTATTGTGTCTAACATGTGACATAAAGCTCTATTCAAATATACTTGTGGAACTTTCTTAGGTTCTAAAGCCATTGAAAACCGTTCTGACCAGCGGCACCAACCAAAAAAAGCATGTTTGAGCCTTGCATTCGTGTAAAGAGGGCAATCTTGTTATACAATATCATTTGATACTCCATTCTTAGAAATCCCTAGAGAACTAGGTATATTAAGACCAAAATGCAATAAGAAAAATGCGTTTTCTCACCGAAACAGCCTAAATAAGCTTGTCCTACCTCCGCCACCGGTTTTCTTTAGGATTTGACTGAAAGTATCGGTTGGTTTCCTCTTTTTAAAAACCTGCGATGAAATAAGAATTCTCATACTGTTGCCTGCTGAACTCGTATAAGCGGCCTGGTAAAACAAACGTGGGCTATGTTGACCTGGTTACGTATTGTGTTACTAGACATAGAATAGACTAGAAATAAGGATAAAGCATCAGATATAGTTTTTGAAAATGCCATTTGCCCCAAATATGCATTTGAAAAATGCATTTGCAAATGTCTTCATATCTCTTTTCCTAAATGCACTGCAACGAAATGCCCATACTGAAAGTAACTGCCTTGTAGCAGACCTTTCATTTGATTAGGCAACTCTACCCTACTTACCTAATTAATTTTCTTTTAATTTTCAGGGAAGGTCTGCTTTTGGGCTGTGGTAATCCTCTTCTTGATATTTCGGCAGTAACCGATGAAAAATTCTTACAAAAATACGATCTCAAGCCAGATAATGCCATTCTGGCTGAAGAAAAACACAAACCCTTGTACGAAGAGCTAGTGGAACGATTCAATGCGGAATACATTGCCGGTGGTTCTGTTCAAAATTCCCTACGAGTAGCCCAATGGATTCTACAGAAGCCCAATGTTGCTGTTTTCTTTGGCTGTGTGGGAGATGATAAATTCTCGAAAATTCTACAAACAAAAGCTCGTTCAGATGGAGTTAATGTGCAATATCAATATACCCAAGAGGCACCAACTGGTACATGTGCCGTCCTTATTACCGGCACACATCGTTCGCTTTGTGCAAATCTTGCGGCAGCCAATCTATTTACCAAGGATCATTTGTCATTGCCAGATAATAAAAAGTTACTCGAAAATGCCGAGTATTACTATATATCTGGATTCTTTTTGACAGTTAGCCCACCGAGTATTATGGAAGTGGCACATCATGCCCATAAGCACAATCGAATGTTTATGATGAACTTGAGTGCTCCATTTTTGTCGGAGTTCTACAAGGAACCAATGATGGCTGCTCTTCCTTTTGTTGACATTCTCTTTGGAAATGAGGCGGTAAAATTTTAATTTCAGTATAAGATAATCAAGCTTTTCAATTTTGTTTTTTTGTTTAAGGAAGCAGAATGTTTTGCTGAACAGCAAAGTTGGGATGAAAGAGATATGAAAGAGATTGGCAAGAAAATGGTCAATCTTCCTAAGGAGAATCCAAACCGCCCACGTATAGTTATTATTACCCAAGGACAAAATCCGGTGCTGCTCATTCAAGAGGATAGCATCGAAGAATTTCCTGTGGAAAAGTTAAAACGTGAAGAAGTAGTAGACACGAATGGAGCTGGTGATGCTTTTGTCGGTGGATTCCTGTCACAATACGTACAAAAAAAGCCTTTGGGCGTGTGTATTCGTTGTGGAAATTGGGCAGCAAGACAGATTATTCAACGCAGTGGATGCACGTTTGATGGAAAACCTGATTTTGAGGAATAAAATCTAAGTAAATAGGAATTTCTGTAAATTGTTGTTAAGTTTTATATGCGCAGGTAAATCCAATCTCTAAATCTCTTTTAAAATTACTTGAATATGTATTTTTTTTCATACTTGATTGCAGAAGCAATTTTTAAATTGTATACATAATTATCAAGAATGTATATTATTTCTTGAAAAATCAAACTGTTTAAAAAAAACTATGTTATTTGAACCTTTCTTCTTCGAATCCAATTAAAGTCATTTTTAAATAGAAGCTTTTTTTTAGGGGTAATGTTTTCAAACTCAATTTAATTCGAACTCGATCTGAGTGAATTTATTAACAGGGGCTCATGGAAGTTAAAAAAAAAACCTTAAAAAACAATTGAAAGTCGAAAAATAAAGAATATTAGCATTGCGTTAGTGATGTTCTAGATTTTAAAATATTTATTTGATTTTATTAAGAAGAAATGAGGCAGTTTTTTGCTTGAAACTTTTTATCAAATGCAAGTAGAAAATGCCTAATCTAAACTAACGTTTAGATAAATGATCTTTTAATTTCTTGTGTGTAGTGTGCATGTTAATCTTGTTTGAAGAATCAACCGATATGTCGAAACAAAAATAATGTGAGTTATGCTCGCATGTTTCCTTCAAATTTATTAGTAGGTATTCACAAAATTTCTTTTGAGATTCTCGATAAGCCCCCAAAATTTGGGAATTAAATTCTGAGTAGTAAAACAACGAAGAATTATGGGCTTGGACAATGTTATAAAGTCGGACCTTCCGGATTAAATGGCCGTTGATCGTGTCTCATGCGCATGGCAAGAATTTCTCCAACTTAATACCACACCTTGTCAAAAGTAATAACAACACTGCGAAAAACTATCCTGCCGTTGTGAAGCTCACAGGTCACAATTTTTTGTGACGTTGTTTTTACGGGGTTTTTTTTTAAGGCGGTTACAATTTCGTACACTGTGGAAGCCCTTATAAGAAACCTCACAAGAACAACGCGAGTTGTAATAATTGAGGGTAATTGCGAGACGTTCTACGAGGCTTTTTACCTCACGCATGTTTGTTGTTTGCTTTCTCAACAATGGACGAACCCAGCAAGATCTTTGTTTTCTTAGTGACCGTCGGGTTTCTTCCTCAAGAATTAAATAAAGCAATTATTACTTTGTTTAAATGCATTTTTAATCACTCCTACATCAGACTTTTATTTAAATTGATAGAAATTGAAAAATATTCCGTTAACGGCTTCATATGGGTAATTTAAGGCAATACCGCACTCAACTTCAGGGGAACTACACTTCACGATGCGGCAAAACATTTTGTATGGGCTATATCGCACTAAGCGAAAGTTGCCGCTTCATAAAAAAATCATAAAATTTCATACGAATTGAGCTTTTCGCGAAACTATAGTTATACATATATCTAAAAATAAAATGCATACAAAAAGCCTAAGTCCCGGGTAAACAATGCAATACACAAATGCATTATCTGTAAACGTATTGGCATATGGAGTCACGGCACCTAGCAGCCAGCGCGTGAAACTAACAAACGAGATAGATTTCTTTTCCATTTGACGTTCAATGCATTTCCCATAAGAGAAAAACAAAAACAGCTCGTAGCTAAATTAATTTAATAAATTAATTTTATATGAACGGTTGTTTGTATTATAATTGCAATAGAATAATTAAACATGCTAGTTTGCAAATCAAACGTAAAATATATCGAAACTTATTAATAATTTGCTTTATTTTGCAGATGAAATATGTAAACAAACGTGCTTTTTTGTTGTTGTTTTCCAAAATGGATGCAAGGCGTCAGTCAGAACGATATCATGTGCGTAGGTAGGTAGTAGTTTAGGGGGCTAGAGTTTCTTATGGATTTTAATCAAACATAAATTTTCCTTTTTATTATAAGTAAAGAATGAAGTAGAAATGTTAAAGGTCCACTTTAGTGATCGTAAGAAGAAAAGATAATACCAGGAAATTATGTGTTGCACCAATAATTGCGGTTTTCTATTTTTTGATTAATTTCGTTCACTTTTGCTTTCGTAAAAATAGAATTATAACAGTCAAAACCGCTCACTTAAGTAAATGTAATAAGCCAAAGAAAATTAGTTTTCCAAATTATCAAAAGGAGTCACCTATAATGCACTTAAGTGATATAAATCTTCATTTTATTTTTTTTGTATTAGGTACGCGCAGGTTAATATAAAGTTAATATAAATTATAGGGGCATCATTTGATTTCCCTGTGTTCGTTTGTTTTATCCGACCATGTAAGTATCTTTCTAAGAATACTTTTTTAACGTAATTTCGGGCAATAAAAAACTTTTACTCTTCTTAAAAATAGAACTAATTAAGAGTGATCGAGCTTGACCTTCATTCATACCTTGCCTCTTTTGTAAACCAAGAAACAAATGTGTAAATAGCCAATTAAAAAATATTTTTTTTAACAATTTTTTCACAAGAAGATTTTTATTCAATTACGAACATATTTTTTTAATAATCGTGACTACGCCTCTGCCTTTCTCTATTTCTAATCGAGTACTTTTGTTGTTGTTTCTGGTTGTAAGGGTGGTTTGTTTAAATTTTTCATTTACAAAGCAAAGCATTTAGCTATCTATTTTATTATATTTTCGAGTTGATTTATAAGCTTACACATTTTTTGGTTCTATTTCAATCAAAATATGGATACCCGTTGATATAAAATAATTTGGTATGTCCCGATCTACATTGCCCGATTTTTCCACGAAGATTTTTCCAGAAATCGTGTGAAATGTACACACAGAACGATTTTTTCCATACGATTTTTTCCTTTTCTTCTTCCTTGTTTTATTGCTGTGCTCTTCATTTTTCATTGATATTCACTCACACCATCAAACGAACGGCACGCTGACACCGAACACACACAAAAAACTGGAAAGGAGAAGAGAGAGAACATAAACAGACTGGAAAAATCGTTCGAGTTTCCTGGTACAAACGATTTGATCCCTACCCCTCACTTTTCACTCCCTTCACCAACGAACAAAAGATCGGCACTGGAAAAATCGTTCAATGTAGACCGGGACTATAACTAATTTCTATCAGGCGCTTTTTTCGTTTTATCTTATGGGAAAAACATTGAACGTCAAATCGAAAATAATTCTATCGCCTTTTGAAGCTTAAGCGCTTGAGATGCAGGTGGCGTGGAAAGCAACTTACCAGGTGTCAATACGAAATTATTTGTTTTCCCGCAAGATGAAGCTGTCAAACGATTGTTTTTCTTGTTTGCTGTTTTTTGTTGTCTTTTTATTTTTTTAGCTCCTTTTAGTCTTAGAGCTGGCAACATATTTTTCGACCTCATCGGTACATGGATGAAAGTTTGGTTACAGAAAGTTTCAGGGCCTTCAAGCACAAACATTTCACTTTTACACTCCGGGTTAGAGGTCTTATATTTTTGAAACATTAAAAATAAGGACCTAATTGATCAAACTGAGGTGGCAGACTGTTTGTTTGTTGTTTGTATTAACCCTTCAAGCAAAATCACTGACCCAAATTTCTTGGTTCACTTGGGACTCCAAAAAAATGAGTGTCTCACACACAATAACAAATTTTCTGTGAACGCATGTAAGAAGAAAGAGAATCGAGAGTATTTTTTTTAAGCAACGAGAAATAGAGAGAGTATATGCGAAGTATACAATCATTTTGCCTTAATTTCCACCACTTTTTTTTTAGTTCAGTTTTGTAGGTAGCGTGGCGACTGGCGAAGACGGTTGTTATTTTATCTCTTTTTTCTTGTTAAAACTTTGAAAAATTTTCAATCAGAAATGCAAGTTTCAATTTATTAAATGTTAATTTATATTTGTATAAATATGTCATTTTTATTAGTGCGAAATAGTTATTAGAAAACCTTTAATGAATGATAAATAAAAAAAACTTGAAACGAAAAAATCCTGTTTGTTTTATTTTTGTAGGCAATGGAGAAACTGGAATAGATGGTATGCCTCAATTCATTCATTTTTTTTTTTTGGAACAGTTTTAGATTCTATCTGGTTTCGGTTCTCAGAGTATGGTGAATTGAAAAACTTTCTCTCTCACAATACATTCACATAATGGCTCCGTGGTGATTCTAATTTCCATACTAATTTGAGCCGCAAAACGCAGTTTTTCGATCCGTATTTGGATCCGAATGCGAAGCCGTCCATACGTTGTTTGATACGTTTGCGGACCGAAAACGAGCTCGCTTGCTTGAAGGGAAGTGGCTATTAATCTCTCAGTACTCAAATTTTTATAATTGTGGCGCAATTACATCCGTTACTAGTTCTTGGTCTATTCAGAAAACTAGCGACCGATTAACTTACATACCTCACTTCGTAAAAGGTTGAAATTTAGGTCACAGAAAGATTTGTGACCATCAAATACAAAAACAACAGTCTGCCACTCCAGTTCGATCGGTTAGGTCCTTACTTTTAATGATTTAAAAATATAAGACCTAAGCCTCTGACCCGGAGTGTAGGAGTGACATTTTTGTGTTTGACTGCCCTAAGAGCCAATTTATTTACTATTGCTCAACTTGATGAAAACTCCAAAGTTGGCCAACTTACAAGTTGACTTCAAATCCGTAGTTGAACTGAAAGTTGAAAAATACTTTTATTCACTACTTCAGTTTCTGCAGTTTCTTAAATATCCTTGGGATATTTGTGACACATGACGCACAAGACGTCATTTTCAACTTTAGTTTTGCATTAGAATTAATTTTGCTTTTTGAATAATTTTTCAAATAAAATAAATATAATATAGAATAATTAACACATATCTAGCAATAAGAGTTGACTTTCCACACACTATAATTTGTTCTTATAACTATTTTGTTTTCCTAAAATGAAATTATAAAGGAAGAAACACAAATTTTCACAGAAAAGAATAATGTAGGGTCAAACAGGAAAAGCCAAACAAAGATCAACAACTCCATGAAACGTAAAAACTGTTGTTGTGAAATGGAATCATGAATGGATCGATGTTCATGAGTATGTTTTTACACTTGTCCGGCGAAATCGTCGCCCACTAAACTTAAACATCACAAAACCAGCAAATCATTCCAAATATAACATGGAACACAAACACAATACTGAAGTGTATTGAAATTGTTCACTTGTTCTATTTTTTGGTGGGGAAAAGGCACCATTTTTATAAACAAATTTCAATTATAAAAATATAAAAAAAAAAATATGAAACCAAATAAAAAATTATGCGGTCCTCCATCTTAGTACTAACTCACCAGGCGATGCTTGATTTCGGTGATCGGTCGATAACTGAATAGGCTGAATGAATGGACAGAAACGAAGAAAAATCCCAAGTTTGCTCGCTAATCCGGGGTTTAGACAAGCGAGTAGAACTAGTAGCATTTGTATCATAGTGTTAGTTTTATGGATGTATGTGTGACTAGTAGCTCTCTGCGCGTTTTGTCAACTAGTATGATTTTTTAAAAATATTTCATACAGAAAAATATACAAATTATGGAAACTATGGAAACAGAACAAATAAATGAAAAAAATACACTACGCTAATAGGATAACTGGCAGGCTACTCGCAGGCAAAAATATTATACTATTTGGGCTACGAGTTGGCTCTCGTGTTCTGATACACTAACACACATAAACGCTACTAGTTCTACTCGCTTGTCTAAACCCCGGGTAAATTAATTTTATACACGAAAGTACAGAACACTTCGTTTAACTTTTTTAAATTGGATATACATATTCAGCCCTGCAGTGTTTATAATGCCTCTGAACGCAAAAACTTTATTCATAAACTTATGCAACGTTGAATAGAAGCAACATAAGCTTAACGCGTTTGGAGGTTTTATAGATACAACATAAAGGTTGTTTAGTATTGGAATGTCACTTTGACTCACTCATAACAATAATATAGATAAATATTAGGGCGCGCTTATTTTTGCAATGTTTGAGGTGTTGAAATCTCACTTTCAAAATATTTTATAAAATTTAATACAACAATTAATGTTGGTTTTGTTAATTTACTCTACATTTTTGTTGGGATATTGTTTAAAAAATAAAGAATATTTTTTTGTACACTTTATTTTATAGACGCTGCTTAATAAATGTGCAAAATTTAAAGATTTTTTGTCAAATCTTACAACTTTTGCAAATGCTCGACGGCATGCGTGATTTAAATAAAATTATACAAAGAATCACCTTCATCACTTTCATGAGGAAATACAAATGAATTTTAAGCATTACGAAATAAGCACCACCCTTTTATTTTTCTCCTCAACAAAAACATCACGATGTGAGTGAATGGAACAATTCATGGAATAAATCAAAAACATCGTATTTTTTGTTTCAAATATTTTAATTTTATTTGCGAACACGAAAAACCAACAAAGTAACTGGATAATTATAATAATATTAAAAGAAATTAATAAAAAAAAAAACAAAGAAGAATCCACTCGCCAGCAGAATTATTTTTATTGATTTTTCACACAGCACACACACAGCTGGGTCTCCTTTGTCAGTTTTAAAAGTAAAAGGTAATAGATTCCTCCTTTATGGTACTAATTTTGACACAAGCTCATTATAACTATAATGGGTTGAAAAATATTTTCAGTCGTATTCATTAGAATCCGCTAAACAGATGAATAGTTATGCACTGCATAAGGATTTATGTAGCCACTATACAACGTTGCATAAATTGTTATGCATAAAATATTTTCATCCATTATAGTTATAATGAGCTTGTGTCAAAATTAGTACCATAAAGGAGAAATCTATTACGTTTTACTTTCAAAACTGACAAAGGAGACCCATCTGTGTGTGTGCTGTGTGAAAAATCGATGAAGTAATTCTGCTGGCGATTGGATTCGTTTTGGGTTTTTATTTATTTCTTTTAATATTATTATAATTAGCCAGTTACTTTGTTGGTTTTTTGTGTTTGCAAATAAAATTAAAAATATTTGAAACAAAAAAAACGTCGTTTTTGATTTATTCCATGAATTGTTTCATTCACTCACATCGTGATGTTTTTGTTGAGGAGAAAAATAAAAGGGTGGTGCTTATTTTTTAATGCTTAAAATTCATTTGTATTTTCCCGTGAAAGTGATGAAGGTGAATCTTTGTATAATTTTATTTAAATCTCGCGCATGCCGTGGAGCATTTGCAAAAGTTGTAAGATTTGATGGAAAATCTTTAAATCTTTTACATTTATTAAGTAAATTCTATAAAATAAAGTGTACAAAAAATATTCTTAATTTTATTTAAACAATATCAACAAAAATGTACAAAAAATTAACAAAACCAACAATATTTATTGTTGTATTTAATATTATAAAATATTTTGATAGTCAGATTTCAACACCTCAAAGATTACAAAAATAAGCGCCCCCCTAATATCTATCTACATTATTGTTGTGTGTGAGTCAAAGTGACATCCCGATACTAAACAACCCTTATGTTGGCTCTATACAACCTCCAAACGCGTTTAGCTTATGCCTCTATTCAACGTTGCATAAGTTTATGAATAAGGTTTTTGCGTTCAGAGGTATTATAAATAGTGCATAGCACTATGCACTCGCTATAATTCGTTTATGCATAAGGCTGTTTATGTATAACAATTTATGCAACGTTGTATAGTGGCTACATAAATCCTTATGCAGTGCATAACTATTCATCTGTTCAGCGGATTTTAATGAATACGGCTGATTAAATTCACGAACTGTTATAGACAAATAAAATAGAATATCAATTTATCTACGCGAAACAAAGCACGACCATTCCACGGGTTAATTTTATTTTGGTCATTCGTCAGTGTCGATTTTTTTTATTTACCTACTACAGCTGATATCAGATTTTAGGTCTGTTCGTATAAATGTTTCTTTTTCGAAGTTCCATAAAAGACTTTTATAAAAGATCGAACTCTTACCAATTATAAGAATCTGTTATGGTGGAGATCTGTTATGCATCATAACAGACAATTCATAGCAGAATAACAGATATGGCAGAATAGGCCTAATAATATAAGTTATAACTATAGAACAACCACTCCACCAGAAACGAGTATTTTCTGACAATTAAAAATAAATATGAAATCACCACAAGAATGATAACGTTTTATCACTCTTGTTATTATTTACTTAAACCACGTACGAGAACAAAGTCACGTACGTTAGGACTAAAACAAAATATAAATATCAGCCGTCTGCGACGATAAGACTAATGTCGAATTCCTTACAGTCAAAAAAATTCGAATTTTTCAGAACAAATCGAATTTTTTCTAAACAAAATCGACTTTTATGCTGTCAAACAAATCTTGCGTTTTTAGCTAGATTTCACATCAAATCGCACACAAACTATCAAGATTTGACATTTCTCATGCATCAAGATGGAATTAAATGTTCTCATTACAATTTTGTGACGAAATTAAAAAAGAAAACAAATGTTTAAGTGTTCTTAATTGTTTAATATTTCAGTGATTAATGAAAAAAAGTAAAGATAATTGTGCGTATCTTCAAGAAACAAAAAATCCCATTAAAATAACATACAATTCGCGAGGAAATCACGTTGCAAAATTATTTTTCTTCGTCCTCTAGTGAAATATTCAGAATAGGTCCTCGCTGCTGTGTGTGGATTAATTTTGGATTGTAATTTTTTTACTTGATTACGCGCACAATTGTTTTTGATGTTTTTCAATTATCAGACGAAATATATTTGTTTTTAAATTATCAAAACAACGCGAAAATAAAATACACTTTAATATTTGCTTTGCGCGCACTACTTCTTAGTTTTTGTGCGACAACAAAATTCCTGTCAAATTGCACTCACACAATCACAAAAAAAAATTGACTTTTTTATGAATTCCTTACAAAAAGAAAAAAATTTTAATGAAATCGACTTCAAATGGTTGTAAGGAATTCGACATAAAACAAAATATACATATCAGCCGTCTGCGACGTTAGGACTAAAACAAAATATGCTTTCTGCGACGTCCTGATAAAGAACCATGATCCTACTATGAGATCATTGTTACTATTTATAAATAATGTACGAGAACGAAGTCACGTACACCAAACATAGAATAAGATATAAATACTAGGTTGTTTGCAACATTCTGGCCAGACTTTTACTTACACTCAATAAAAGATAACCTCACAAAGAATAGAGCTCCGCTTTGATGTTCTTTTGAAAAAGTGTTTTACTTAATTCAATTATATAATTTATATACTCAAAGATGCAAACCCACAGCTACAACATACACTTTTCCTTACCAGAAAAGTGGCATCACTGTCTTTTTTACAATCCAAATTTTGTGGAATCTTTATGAGTTAACAAACGTCAAACAGATTGTTTTTAATTTGCATTATAAATTTTCTTTTAAAATAAATTTGCACTTAAAATTCATTAAATAATAACATCTTATTTGATTTTCAAGCAAATAAAATCATTAAAGTATGATTGAATTATTCGCGGGTCTATCAGATGTTTATATACTCAGTACCGCTACAGTGCTTTTGGCGGTTATAATTGCACTGTACTGTGCAAAATTAACAAACTATGAGGTTTGCATTTCTACTTGTTCATTAATGTATAATAACAAACAATTAATTTTAGGATAAGAACTTACTAAATACAACAGTTCAAGATTCACTGAAAAACGACGAAAGTAAAGACGAAGCCACCGAATCCGATTCAGAGGTAGAACTGGCCGAAGGTCTAGTCAGTAAACTAAAATCGGCCCGCTTAAAAGAACTCGAGAGTTCTCTTACTGAAGATCAGCGAGAAGAGGAAAAGAGGTTTGCAAAAAAAAAAAAATCTAAAAATTCCCCTTTTTTCAAAAATAAAATTCATACCAAAATCTTACTCAGGGTCGAACGAGAACAACTTTCAGCAATATTTGAGCTTCTCAAGCGACAAGAAGCCGATCTCAATATGAAAGAAATTGACGAGTCAGAATTATCAGCCCAAATGGGATTATATCGCTAACTCATATCAAAAGAAAGGACAATAAATATTATTTATTTAGTTATTATATCATCAGGATCATTAAAAAAAAAAAACTTGATGGTTTCATATCTCAACTAGGTACCTATATCTTAAACAAATTATAAACAAAAAAAAATGTAGCTAGTCTGTCGGGTGTAAAATTATATAATTATTTATTCTCGTTCTTCCACTTAACTTATGTATATTCGAAGTAAGGATGTAACTTGAACATGCATATTTGCATTTATGTATTTATTAACTATCAATGTGCAAGTATACCTACGATGATTATAAACAGAACTTAGAAGCATGAATATTATTAAATCTAGTCAATGAATATTATCGGGCAAATCTTGTGTATCTGATTAGTTTTGTTGAAGGCTTAGAGATTTTCCAATTTTGTTTTTTTCTATAAAACAGTTTAAAAAAAAAGTATTTGTTTTTTAATGCATTAATGAGATATTACTAGATGGTGCTGTAAACAAGATTTCCTAGTGAAATTTGGAACTGACATTTCCATTTCACACAATTTTCTATTCAGGAGGCTAACCACCCACAGAAAACAATTTATACAAGCGAATATGAGAGAAAATGCTAGCATGTAATTAGGAAAGAGTTATTATGTAGTATTTTGAAACATACCATGCTAACGATATTAAAAAAAACCAGATGCAATATTTTATTTTTTTGGAACTAGCTTTTAGAATGAAAACATTGCAAAGCCCAAACTATCTTTTACATCTACCTCCCTTCCTTTATCATACAAGTCCTGCTGTATTGAGAGTATGATTCATGTCATATTAGACTCTATATTACAAAAAAAAAAAAATATATCCTTGGTTGGTGCCTTGTTGCCGTTGTAATAATAATATTTCTACTATGTTATTAAAAACGTTTATATATGTATGCCTTCCAAATTAAGTATTTCATGTTCTCTCACGAACCAAGTTTTCAAAAACAAACATTTTTTTGATGTTTGCATAACTCAATTTGTTTTAATTTTAAAGTTTCCGGATACACAATGTTGTCACTAATTTAGTACCTTTTTTCACTCAAAATACGCATGAATTCTATTTGCGGAAAGAACTATTTGCCATATAGGTGGTGCAAATTCCTTAGTCATAAAAATCATTAAAATAGGACGTACATCAATAACGGTAATAAGGTGTTTTAAAAAAAATGCTATCTTCCACTTTTTTAGGCAAACTTAAATAAAACTCGGAATCGTCAATATTTAACCCAAATTGTCGAAGGAAAAATTATCTACCATACAAATGGTAAAAAAGTATTTCCTTTTTCTAAGTATGTATAACCTTTAAAATACAAATCATACAAAAAGTATGAAGATACTTGCTTCCAGGTTTTGACCAGAGAAATTCTACCCCGATTTCTACCAATATATAAACAAAAAGTTTATACTTTATGTATAAAGAGATGGATGTTAGCTCACGGCCAAAGTTTTCAAAAATAGATTTTTTTATGTTTGCATAAAAGGAGGCATAATATTTTAATATTTTTTTTAAGCTTCCGGATACACAAAGTTGTCACTTGAATGCCTATTTTACTTTCACTCAAAATACACATGAATTCAGTTTAAGAGTTTTACAGTTACATATATGTATGTATGTATATATTGTATAATCTACATAAAGCATCTCCATTAACTAATATCCATATTAATTATAGCTATACACAATTTTCCTATATATACACAATTTTCATCTAAATCCTAATTTTAGCACTTTAATTGTTTTTTGTTGCACTGTTTTAAATTTTTGAAAATAAATAATAAGCCCTGCATCCAAGCTCTCGTTGATGATTTTTCATTAGACGAAATTAACGGGAACCATTCATTCCAATTTCAAAAAATGCTGCTACTAAAAAAGAAATTAAATCCTTTACCCATATTTCAAGGCCGTCAACTACAGCTGCAGCATTGCGAAATGCAGCTGCTTAAAAAAAATAAAAAGTATTATTATTATCGGGCATAATTTTGTATTAAAAAAGTGGAACAAAAAACAATTTAAATACAAAAAAAGTGAAAAAAATGAAACTTTGATTTTTTTTTGAAGGGGTTGGAAACGTTTTATTTTCATAATTCATTCCGGACATTTTTAAAATTTTTCTTCGACAAAAGTACCTTTTGGTGATCTGCATTTAGTAGGCCGTCCATCAAAGGTTCAAGAAAATGTTGACATTGACACCTTCCTGACGATTAGACATACTATAAGTAGTGCAACGACCCAAAAAAGAGTTAAGAGTCTCAGAACCCACGAAGCGTGTTACTTAATGCATTGGTGTCCAACAAAAATTGTTGAAATAAGTCTAGAATGAATAAAGAAAACGAAATATTTCATCTCCATTAACTAATGTCCATCTCATAGTCTAAACTATTGCGTACTGCTTCACCATTTCCATTTTAAACCTACTTTTGCAATTAATTGTTTTTTGTTGCACTGTTTTTAATTTTTAAAAATAAAAAATTAGTTATGTTCATTCCCTACATCAAAGTTCTCGATCCACAAATTTTTATTCCAATCGTTTCAGTATTATCTTATAAAGTGGAACAAACAGACACACACACACTTTCACATTTATAATATTATATTAAGTTTAAGATAAAGGTGATAGCAAACATATTCAAATATGATAACAAATAGAAAACTACCCAATTTTACTACACTTTTTCAATTTGTTTCCTTATTTAAGAGAATGTTTCTATTCAAGTGGCGCAAAAAAAAAACAGTGGCCTGATTAGGGAATACGAAGCGAATCGTTTTAGGTTTGAAAACGAAAGCGAATGCGAAATGACATTTCAATTTTTAACGCGTGAATTTCCGATAGGTTTTTTTTTTGGCGGATTGGTGTATCGACACAGTGGAAAGTGTTAATTAATTTTGTTTGCATTAAAATAAATTAAAATGTGAGTTTAACTATTTTTTTATTGAAACAAACTAAAGAAATAAACAATAATTATTTTTTAAATAAAAAAACGTGTAGGAGTCCAAACAGCAGCACTCGAACCAGCAATAATTGTCAGCGCTAATTGAATTTATAAGGAAAAATGAAGCGATAACCAAAGGAGCACTCAATGCGCCACTATACAAAATCACTACTTTGAGAAAATATCACTGCGGCTTTAAATGGTGACGGGACTCCTTTAAAAGTATATGAAATGTTTTTTTTTTCTTGTAAAATAAAAGAAGGCCGAAAGAACTTAAGTAAATGAATTGACCAACAAAATTAAAAAGACAAAAACACAAGCGTTAAAGAAGAACTTTGCAATTATTTCTTTTAACTCGCAGATTAAAGTGTTATTATATTTTCTTAGGCTTGGCGTTTTGTACACAAAACTAAAATACACTATTCCGAATTCAATTTTTTATTTATATTTCAAAGCCAAACACAAAAAAACAAGTTGAATTCTCTCAATGCGTGACTTCAATATATAAAAATATTTCCTGGAAACCAGCTGTCAATTATCTGGAAATCTTGGAAGTATAATTTACGACTCGCTTTGAATTCGATAATTCATCAAAACGAAGCGGGTCGAAAAGGAGATATCGAATTGAAAACGATTCGCTTCGTATTCCCATATCAGGCCACAGTGTTTTAAATGAAGTAATTAGAAAAGTGGTAAAAAATAACCTAATAGTATTTTCCTGAATTATTCTGTCTCTGCAATAGATCCCTCTTATAGGAACTAAATCCAAAAAGTGAATTTACCAATGCGCTACAAGATCAGTTAGTAAAGAAAAAGTTTGTTTCTAATCAAGTGGAGCGAAGTGTATGATCCTGTTTTGAAAATTCTCCAACTAAATTGAGGAGAGTTTTTTCCTGGGAAATATCATCAATTTTCTCCCGGAGAATAGATAAACGATATCAACTTTTTTCCTTGGGACTTTTTCCCTTTTGCTTAAATTGTTTACGATTGGAGAGTATCATATGGAGGAAAATATCTTGGGGAGCTTTTATTCCCCATTAGACTATAAACTTAGTAGGGGCACATATAAATTCTTGTTTTTTGATTAATTTTTAAGCGAATTGGACTTACCTCAAAAACATAACGAAAAACTAGCAAGATTAGGTATATCGAAGCTTTGAAAGCATTCAATTTTCTAAAAAAATTAAATTTTTTAACTGCCACTTCTTTTGTATATTTTTTTTTTTTTTTGAATAAAATTTAGCCACCAACACAAAAATATTTCACTGCTATATAAATTCTTTTAATCTTATAAAATGCAAAATAAAACTTTCTACTTTTTGGGTCTGCCTGCACTTTTCTTTCCACCAGCCGATTGCTTGTCTTTATTAGTTTTACTCGCAATCAATGGATGAGTTTCTGAAATTAAAAACAAAAAAACAGTTAAATTCATTTGATGATTTCTTTTGATAAATATTTTGTTTTAAAACTCACCTTCCACTGGCGCATCTGGTAAACTTATATCATAGGTACTAATTTTTCGTCTCTTTGCCGGCACATCATCATCAACATCCATCGCTTCACTTTCTCTTGAAATATTGGGATCACAACTCTCCTGTACCGCCCAGCCATCTTCGGGATCCTCAACTTCTGGGGCCATTGGCAGAAATTGTAAAATATTTTCATCGTCAAATTCTTCGTCAGAGCTGCAAAACGCAGCAACCGGCTCGACTTTGCATACATCAACTTCGGTTTCTTCGTCCTGTTTTGCTTCTGCACTCAGATCAACTGATTTGTCCTCATCTGTTATATCGAATTCCGATTCTCGTTCTTCGTATTCAACGTTTTCGTCTAGTTCTTTGAAATCAGGGGCAAAGGCAGACCAATTTTCAACTTGATTCTGTGCCCATATGGATACCAGCCCTGAACTGATGCTGGCAATAATTGGCCGTACTGGATGCCAAACAACATCCAGTAGCAGTTCGCCTTTAGTGCCGTGAAGAATTTTCACTAGATTACCAATTGATTTCTCCCAAATATAAAGAGCATGCTGACGCGCACTACCGGCACAAATATACTCTCCATCACCGGAAAAACAGCACTTCTTCCAGGTTGTCCTGTTAAGACGTTTGTTAAAAGCAATTCTTCATACAATCGGAACTTACTTGTTGACTAGATCCTGAAGTTTTTGAATTGGTTCGGGTTCACCATCTCTTCCTTGATTGATTATCTCTCTGGAATCATACACTCTGATTACACGATCAGATGTGTTGATAAGGAAGGCGCTAAGTTAATAATTGATAAAAGTTTAAATTTAATAAAGTGCAAGAAAGGTTGATAGTCGATTTGTCTTACTCTCCCCGCCTAGCAAATTCAATACTCTTTACAGCAGTTGCACTCGAAGTTCCTACTATGATCCGGAAACTGGCCACAATGTCAAGTGTGTCAACATCTAAGACTATGATCTTTCCCTTAGCATTTCCAGTATAAATGTATTTTCCTCGTCGATCAAAGGACGCAACAATATTAAGGTCACCCTGAGAGGGCAACGAATTACAAATCCGAATTTATGGATTATTGATTGCTGAATTATTAACTTACATCTTGGTCCACTGGCAGACACATATGTGTGTCATTTATTTTAACCAAAACAGCAGCATACCGCATGGGACAGACCAGAAATCGGTTATCATTTCTTGGGTCGAATTGAACTTTGAGAATTGGTGAAGGAAACCTATATTTCTGTTCACATTCGCCTGTTAGAACATCCCAGATGCATACATTGTTGTCCGTAGATGCTGACAAAAGCTGAAATGAAGAGAGTGGTTTAAAAACCGCCCAGAGAAGCTTTTAACATACCTTTTGTCCACTTCTTGTCCAACTCAAACTGCACACAGGATGAACATGAGCAGATATAATTTTAGCTATGCCTCGAGTTAAGAAGTCCCATACAACAATTCGACCATCATTACAACCAACTGCTAATAGAGTTCCATATTTATTGAAACAACAAGTTACAGCAAGAGATATACAATCCAATGATCCATCGAATTCTTCGGGATAGTTTTGCCCAAACGATTCTGGAAATGGTTAAATTAGTAGCTAAGCAATGTTCTTGCTGTGATCAATTGCCTACCCAGTAATTCAAGATTCATGCTTGCATAATAATTTCAGTTACTTTTTTAAAAATCTTTATTATTTTGTTCAAAATTAAAAGAAGAAAAAAATAATATATTCACCGGAAAAAAAAAATTCCAAATCCCTAGAGCTAAAAACTCAAAAGAAGTGTCAAAATAATAAACAAATTTTGTATAACGTGAGCATAGATGCGGTTGAAAAGTGTTATGTATGTTATCGATAAAAGGCCTTCCACACTAGCCCACTGTGTATTAATACATGTCAAAAAAGTGGGAACAAATCATGTAGAATAGTGTGGAAACAAAATATGAAAACCCAGTATACACAACCCGACATTCTATCCCACACGATTTGACATGTGTTAATACATGAATAATTTTAGGAATGGTTCTAATTCTATCCCACATTCAATCACACTTTTTTTAGGTTAAGGTAATGTATTAATACAAGCAAGTGTGGAAGCAAAATATGAAAAGTCATTTCTTTTCCACAAATTTGGCAGTCGCGTGGAATTCTTTTCCACTTTCAATTTGACATGTATTAATACACAGTGTACCCCACAGTGTGGAAGGGCTATAAAGGTTAGACCGCACACAACTGCAGCGGAACTACACTTCACGACGCGGCAAAACATTATTTGTATGAAATTGTATGAGCTATATCGCACTAAGCGGCAACTGAACTTCATACAATTTCATACAAATTATTTTGAATCGCAGTTCCGCTGCAGTGCAGTTCCGCCTAGTGCGGTCTAACCTTAAGACTGCAAACAGGTTCCACAAGTGATCCTACTTTGCATTTTGTTTAGTACCAGGAAGTATAAAAAAGAGTTTCGTTATTCAATCTGAATATTCCGAATATAATGCATTTTGTGGTTATTTATTGCTTGTAGTATACGGAGTAAACCATTAGGGGTATTCACGATCTGGTGCAACGAGCCTAGTAAAAGTGCGAAATTTTATTTTTTTTTAAGTGGATCGTGAACGCACTTTTCTTATCTTCTTGCAACACTAAAGCAAATGTCAAAATTAGTTTGACATTTGTTATTTGTTTTTATTTCTAACATATCTGAAAATTTCAATTTGATTTAATTTAAATTTTGTTCATAAAAAGATGCCAAAAAAACGGAAAAAGAAAATATTACCAAATCTTAATTATCGTCCGAATTTTAAATGGAAAATAATAGTAAAAGATGATGACGACGTCACATCAATACAATCAAGATAGCAAATTGGATGTATCCAATGAACATACCTTTGTATCTGATTAACGTAATCAAGAATGAGTGAGCTGTCAAAAACACAATTTACAAATTTTACAATGTTGTATTTTTCTGTTGCAATAGGTTTCGGGTATTGCAAAAGTGCGAAACTGTTGTAAGATTGCACCTTGTATATTTTGTTGTTGTAGTGTTGTAAGATTTTACACTTTTGCACTTTTACAATGATACTAGGCCAGTTGCATCGGATCGTGAATACCCCTATTATGTTGCTTATTTTTTCATTCCGGAGCTTTTGAACTGCATTTTTTGTATTACATGTGAAGTGCGGAATAAAATGAATATTGGGTGCGTTCAGTACAACTACTTTATTATTTTATTTATTTTTTTTAATAACAAAAGGTGCTATGCATTTAAGTAAATGTTCATCCATTTGCCAATTTATGAATTAATAATAACGGGAAACAAAAAAGAATTGTTGAGACATATCACCGAACAACTGAATGTGATTCTTTATGTTCTAATTTTATTTCTTTATTTATTTAAATTTTCTTTTTTGACCCCTTTTAGCGTATGACTGTTTACTATGCCATGACAATTGTTTTGTGGGTGATATCAGTGAGGGCACAAAAGTTCCCACTAATCTCACCCACAAAACCCTCCTATTCTATTTCTTATCCAAAATAAATAAACAAACTCACTCAAAATTAATATGCAACTAAGCTCCCGGTAACTTTTAGTTGAAGCGAGTTGTGTTTTCTTTTTATTTGTTGATGTATTTTTTTACCATTTTTTTAAGTATGAGCATTGTATATGAAAACTATAGTAATATCATGAGAAGCGCCGACTACTGAGTCACGTAGTGTCGAAATCCACCAACTTCTCTCAACACTTTTTGTTGAGGAAACAAATTTGAAAGTTGAGATCTAACTCCCTTACTCCCTTACAATATAACAAGACTTAAGGCTCTCCCAAACCAATGCGAAACATTCGTTGCGGCGAAAAAACATTCGTCAGTCAAAATTATTTCATATGTTTCTCCGCCGCGTTGGTGTGGGCACTCTCATATATCACCATGTAAATAAATTTTGACATGCGAATGTTTTTTCGCCGCAACGAATGTTCCGCATTGGTTTGGGAGAGCCTTTACTCTTTCTAAAAATTAATGTCTACGCTGTCAAAATCATAGAACATGTTGCAAACACATGCGCCACCAGCCGTACAAATCCAGCGAAAATAAAAACGACTCCGTGATAATACTATAGTTTTCATATACAATGGTATGAGAAATTATATTTTTTTGGTTTGGAATGCATTCATTGTTTATCGATAGTATTTTCGATAACATTTATAACTAACCTTGTCTTTTTTTATGTTTCAAGTTTGGTAAGCTTGTTTCGATATTTGACAGCAGCAAAAAACGCACTGTAATCTCGAGAAAACGCCGAGTTGCATTTAATATAAATTTTTATTGTTGAAATAAGTATATTTCTAACATTAAAAGGTGAGTTTCTTATTAAAATATTAATAAATAAATATTTAATTTCTACTATTTTGCAAATAGACCTCTTTAAAGGCGACAGTTAATTGGTAAAATAAAGCTTGAAAAAAACCTCTCAACTTCTAATTAGTCAGTCACAAATTTGCCACAAAGAAGACAAAAAAGAATCCAAAATGACGGGTGAAACAGCAAAAGCCGAACAACCAAAGCCCACTACCGCTGCTGTTACCGAGGAGAAGAAAGACAATGATGAAAAGGAACAAGAGCTATCTGATGAAGATCAACAACTCCAAGAAGAACTAGAAATGTTGGTTACACGTTTGCAGGAGCCCGACAAGTCGTTGTATCTGCCCGCACTCGAGGTGATGGGAAAATTAATTCGTGCATCAACAACCAGTATGACTTCGGTGCCAAAACCACTGAAATTTATGCGTCCTCATTACGAGACCATGAAGAACATCTACAAAGAGATGCCCGAGCAGAAGTCCCGCATGGTGTGTGCCGATATCATCTCTGTCCTCGCCATGACCATGGGAAGTGGTAAGGACTGTCTGGCCTACCGATTTTTGTGTGATCCCGAGCAGAAGATTGGAGAATGGGGTCATGAATATGTGCGCCACTTGTCGGGTGAAATAGCCGCCCACTACTTGGAGACTACAGGTGAGTTCCAGACTCAGCTGATTGAGCTGGTGAAGCAAATCGTTCCTTACAATATGGAACACAATGCTGAAGCCGATGCTTGTGATCTTTTAATTGAAATTGAGCACCTGCACCTGTTGTTGGACTACGTTGATGAAGGTGCTTATCCAAGGGTTTGCTTATACCTGCATAGTTGTTATCCCTATGTTCCGGAACCCGATAACTTAGTTATCCTTCAGACCGCCTTGAATTTGTCACGGAAGTTCAACCAGTACACTCAAGCGATGCGTTTGGCATTGATGCTCAATGATATGGACATAATTGCTGAGATTTTCAAGGAGCAAAAGGATACTTCTGTGCAAAAGCAGCTGGCATTCATGTTGGCCCGTCAGCAGGTGTGCCTAGAGTTGGATGAATCGATCCCTGAATACGATGACCTTATGGAAATCATGTCGAATGCCAATTTGAACAAAAATTTCCTAAACTTAGCTCGTGAGCTTGACATCATGGAACCAAAAACCCCCGAAGACATCTATAAGTCGCATTTGGACAATGCTCGGACACGTTTCCCCTCGATTCAGGTGGACTCTGCCAAGCAAAACTTGGCTGCAAGTTTTGTTAATGGTTTCGTCAACGCTGGATTCGGAGTGGACAAGCTTTTGAGCGAGGATGGCAATAAATGGTTGTATAAGAATAAGGAGCACGGTATGTTGAGCGCTACAGCTTCGTTGGGGCTCATTCTGCTTTGGGATGTCGATGGTGGTTTGGCCATGATCGACAAATATCTGTATTCTACTGACGACTACATTAAGTCTGGGGCCTTGTTGGCTTGCGGCATCGTCAATTGTGGCATCCGGAACGAGGTGGATCCAGCTCATGCGTTGCTCTCTGATTACATTGAGAACAATAACACTTCGATGCGAATTGGAGCAATTTTGGGGCTAGGTATTGCTTACGCAGGATCGAATCGCTCCATTGTCATCGATACATTGAAGACAGTATTTAACTCTGACCGTAAGAACGCTGCAAACATTGAAGTTCTTGGCATAACCGCCTTGAGCATGGGTTTGATTAGTGTGGGCTCCTGCAATGCTGAGGTTACTGAAATCCTCTTACAGACCATCATGGGTCTAAGCAAGACTGACCTCCGTGACACCTACACCAGATTCCTGATGTTGGGCTTGGGATTGCTTTATTTGGGAAGACAAAAAGCCACTGAAGCTGTTATGAGCACTCTGGAAGTTCTCGATGAGCCGTACAAATCTATGGCCACTACAATGGTAGACATTTGTGCATACGCCGGAACTGGAAATGTTCTCAAAATTCAACAGTTGCTACATATCTGCTCGGATCATTATGAAACGTCTAGTTCTGATAGCAGTGATGATAAGCAAAAGAAAAACAAGGAGAAGGAGAAGGACAAGGCTGAAAAGGAAAAGGAACGAGAGAAGGATTTGTCTGGCACCCAATCGATTGCGGTACTTGGAATCGCCTTGATTGCCATGGGGGAGGATATTGGAGCTGAAATGGCATTCAGGTCGTTTGGAAATCTACTTCGTTACTGCGAGCCATGTATTCGTCGAGCCGTTCCGTTGGCATTGGGTTTGATCTCTGCTTCTAATCCCAAGTTAAACATCTTAGACACTTTGAGCAAGTTTTCTCACGACAGCGATGCTGAAGTAGCTCACAATGCTATCTTTGCAATGGGTCTATCTGGTGCTGGAACCAACAATGCCCGTCTCGCTTCGATGTTGCGTCAATTGGCCCAATACCACCAGAAGGATCCCAGCAATCTATTTATGGTTCGTATTGCACAGAGTTTGACTCATTTGGGCAAGGGTACCCTCACACTAAGCCCATACCACAGTGATCGACAGCTTATGAATCCAATGGCAGTAGCTGGTCTAATGGCTACATTAGTTTCGTTTTTGGACGTGAAGAATCTAATCTTAGGTCGTTCGCATTACCTGCTGTACTCCCTGGTTCCAGCTATGCAGGCCCGTATGCTCATCACATTCGATGAAGAACTTAATCAACTACAGGTCCCAGTTAGAGTTGGTATGGCTATTGATGTGGTTGGACAGGCAGGAAAACCCAAAACCATAACCGGATTCCAAACACATACGACACCCGTACTATTAGCTATGGGTGAGCGAGCTGAATTAGCAACTGATGAGTATATAACCTTAACACCAGTGATGGAAGGATTTGTTATTTTGAAGAAAAATCCCAATTATGTCAAATAATTTTGTCTGGTGTTTGACAAATTGAAAACAAAAAACCTATACTAATTATTTCCGTTTTATTACTTAGCTATAATAACTGTTTATTTTCTATTCATTCAACAAAAACTAATATTATGATAACAATAAAATTCAAAGTGTGTTGATAAAACGATTGAAAAAATACAAAGCATTAAATTTTATGATTTCTTAAAATCTTTTTAAGTTTATTGGTTGTCGTCTAAGGAAAATCTTTGTAGTTTTAAAATGATGCCCCTGACTTGATTTCCAACTCGTTTTCAGATAATCTTTTTTAGAACTCAAAATATTTCAAAAAATATTTGTTATTTGGTCCTAGCAAAGTAACCGTCCGAAAATGTTTGCTTCGAGGTATTCTTCCCACCAGAGGTTAGGAAAATTTTTCGAGTATTACTAACGCAAACAGGTGTTTTGGGTTGTAACGCGATACAAAATGCGTTACTGTTTGATATTTTGACAGCTTCACAAGAATTTTGTTCCGAATACTAAAGAAAGTATTTTTTTTTACTTATTGCTTGAATTTACGTTTTAAGGGCAAGACGTAATAAAAAACGAGCACCAAACAATAAGATCATCTGGTGAAGTTGATAAAAGAAAACCCCAATGAATGCGTCGTCGTCCCATTTTCTAATATTCTTTTCCGAAACAGTATAATTCTGAATATAACTTAAGTGTCGGACGGAGTATGTTAGTTACATCACTAGTTCAGATTATGGAGAGTAGGTATGATGATTTCGAGTTAAACAACTTTTTTTTGAAAAATCTAAGGAGAGCTTTGATACATTTCGGGGGTATAAAATGTTGAGGGTTCTATAACCACGTGATTAATAAACTAATCGATTTTATTTGGGGTAAGTTCAGCCGAGGGAGGTGATATGATCTTTGCGCTAGTCCCTAATTTGTATGTTGTAATTTTTTTTTAGATCATCTAGGAAGCGTAGCTGCCATACAACGATTTGAGTTCTATCAAGTTTTCTCGAAAACTGTACACCAGATTTTTCTCAAAAAAATCGAATAACGGAAACAAACTTTGTGTTTATTTTAACTAATTGCTCATTAGTCCACTTGATTTTCTCATTATTTTGAAATTCGGTAATTTTAAGTTAAGTCCAAAAATATTGCGTTTAAAATTTGTATACATTTTTTTTAACGAAAAAATAAAAGAAAAAATCTATTTTATTTTATTTTTAACTTTGTATCCATTTTTATTTGTATTTAATAATAAAGCTTCAAAATTACTTTTTTAATTTGTTTTATTATTATATTATGGTACCATTACTATATACAATGTCTATTTCTAGCTACATTCTAGTTGTAACCTTCAAGAGCAAGTTAGTGCGATCCAGAGGTGTATTTTGTTTGTATTTTATAAAATTAACTTTTTAATACTTATGATTATTGACATGTTTTTTTTTACCGAAGCCCGTATAGCTTATAGTATTTTTTCATCTGGTATATTTTAAATAATCGTGTTAAAAAAATTCCACTCAGGATTTTATTATTTCAAACCATAGTCAATACAGTTTGCATTGTACTTTATTGAATCAAATGTACTCAAATATGATTTACAATTTTGATCTAACAGATAAAAAGAGATAATCACTCCTGTGTGTCCCACAAAATTTTAAAGTTAAAATAAAAAATATTTTATTTAACATAAAAAATAGAAAAGATGCTGTAGTTCTTGAGTAAAAAAAATAATAAAGTTATTTATATCAAAAACGGGTCTAACCATGTTAATAAACAAAATTCTGTGTACCTACTTTTGATGGTACGGTAATTGTTATAGTAAAAAAATTAACAAGAATTGTTTTTTACGGAACGTATTTGTAACAGATTTTTTTTTTTAATTTCTAGCAGGTAAGCTTTATTTTTTAAAATAATAGTGCATAACATATTGGTTTTAATGTTTTTTTTACCATTAAGTAGTCCCCCCCCCGCTTCGAGTATTAAAAGTGCTTGTATAATGTCTTACAACATAATAAATCTGTTTTTATTTTGCGTCGCGAAAGTTACGACTTTTGTATTGAGTCAACGTATTTATTTTTGCATCAATGCAAAATCTTCTTTCATCAAAAAGCTGGAACTATCTTGTTCATTCATTGGATACTTCAATTATTTGCCATTGAATTGTATTGGTAATTATTGTCATGAAGTAAACATTGATCCAGAGATAACTATACTGACTCACCCATTTTATTTTGAGTGAATCTTCTGACAATACCCCTAAGTCCGATCTACATATTTAGTTTCTTGCTTAGAATCTCGTTTTAAGCTATTTAATTTCTCTCAGAGCGCTTCATGATAATTGCTGTGTGATCATGATCTTCGAGTAGAGTCAACAGGTTAGTTAGTTGTGCTTCGTGCATCACACACAAGTAGACTCCAATCATTCCGGTATAATCGTCAGTTTGCACCAGCCTTTCGAGTATTCAAAACGTCCAAAATATTCATAAGGGGCCATTTATATTCTCTCCGTGCTAGAGCGACTTAATACTGATTCAGTGTTAGATATTATTCTTGTTTTTGTGTTCCTCTCTCCCTTTGTAATGTGTTAAGTGTTAGAAATTCACGAAGATATTTTTACTTATTGATGGTTTATAATAATCATCCATTATAAAACCTAGTTTTTGCAGATCTATTTATTTTTCGCGGAAAACAGAGTTTTTCACAATTAACTCTAATTGTGTACGTTTTTTATATTGATTTGTATAGTGCTCTCAAGATTTACTATAGAAAGTGTAACAAAATCCATGAAAATAATTCGATAACCGCCTCTGTCTCTCTTTCAATATCAATAAAATATAAAATATTTTTTTTTGTGATTTCATAATCTGATAAATTCAACTTTAAAATGATGTGGAAGCAGGCGGGTAAGAGATAAATTGAGAATTTTTGAGCACTATTTTTAAATTTTATTTTAATTATAATGGTCACCTTTTTTAAAGGGGATTTTATATTTCAACATACAATTGTACATACCTACCTACGAAACTTCCTGTGTTTATATTTACCATTATGACCTTTGCAGTTATTTTAAAGTTTTAAGGGGAAAGGAAATCTAGAATGCGAAATAAACATGATACCTATCAGGCGGGACTTTGAAGATTTGTTATACCTACAACAGCGGCGGCGTGCAAGAAAACGAGTATTTTTGCCAGTGAATTATGAGGTTCACCTTGAGGCCTGGGTTGAGATTTTTTTTTTATTTTTTTTTGTAAATAGTACATAATCACTTCTGATTGGATACTATAGTTATGTGTAGTTTACGAACAACTAGGAATGTTTATGCTGAAGTAAATTCGATATTTTCAACGCTTTATCAAGTATTCAAAATTCTTTAAAATAATATTAAGCCTTTGATAAATTTGGATAAACAGATTATAAAACTTATAATAAATAACAGTTTCATAGAGGTAAATAAGAGTAAATCAGTTGATGTTTCATTGAGCCAAATCACCCTTAAATTGATAATTTCATGACAAAGCGGGTACCTATGTGATAGAAAACGCAAAATGTATCTTCCCTTCATTCAATTTCTTTTTTAGAAATTTAAAATTTGAATTGCAAAATATCCTGCAAAAGTGTCAAATACATATGCATTTGTTGTTCATATAATATGGTTTGTAGCCATATGGATATGTACAACAAAAGAAATAAATCAAAATTCAAAAAATTGATCCATTAATTTTTAAACTGGCAACCTGAAATAACATGACTTTTTTTAACGTGAGAGTGACCATTGATTTATTTTTTTTGTATCAAATATTTTGAGGTATGTACATTTACTGTATACAATTGTTAATAGGCTACTATTGTCTTGCATTTTGTTCAATAGTCATCAGCTAAACATCAGGTAGATTTATTTTCAGATAAAACCTTCCTGTTGTTATTGTACTTATTGCTCTTCGATAGCTTAAATGATGATTGAAAATCGGCAAGATTCTATTTGTAATAATTGTTATAACAGTTTTTCGTCATTTAAACAAACTAATAACGAGTAAAACAATGGGCTTCAATCAGCTTCAAAAACCTCTAGGGTGTCCCAAGTATGCCCCCCTGCAGAAGGGCCCTGCTGGAGGTCCCTGTAGGACCGAATAAATAGTATCCTTGTATTATTAGAACTGTATAACAGATAGGTCACATAAAGAATTATTGTTATTCTGTGTTTCTGTACTACTCTCCTAGGTCTACAATTGAAAAATATTTTTTTCTAAAGCCTAGTACGCAGCTCAAGCGAAAAATCTCTGCGCTCTCCACATCCATAGCGAAAACATAAGCGAAAAGGCTACGAAAAATTTTTATGGAGAGCTCTATCAGATGTATGGGGGCAGAACCCAACCCCTTGTATCATGATTTTCCTAAGTACTTAGGTCAATTTCACAGTAACACAGTAGGACACAAAATGCCAATTTTCGCAGTGCACACTTACCTGAATAAGTTGCACTTAAGTATCCCGTGTTGGGTATACATACCTAAGTGTCACTAACTCAGACTGCAAAAATTACCAAAAAGTACCATAACGCAAAACTTAAGTGCATCTTATTCCGGTAAGCGTTCACTGTGTAGTGAAGTATCCTCGCACGATGAACAATTTTAACAACTGCACACAGTGCTTATGTTATAAGACTGCTCGAGAAAATATTGTTACGTCCAAACTTTTGGCACTAAATGGTTTATAACCATTTTTTATTACCCACATATATAAATTTTTTTGCTCAAAATACAAAATAATAAAGAGGTTTTACAGTTTATCTTACTAACAATACAAAACACACGACTTATTCATCCAAATGAATACCTATAACATTGTTAAATAGAACCATGAATTTCTTGATTAAAATAACGTTAACTACTATTAAACAAAATTATTAAATTCCTTAGAGGTCATGCAGAAGCTCTGGCACTACACCCTTTTTACATGATCAAACTCAGACTATTTTCTATCCCCCTCTAACTTCAATACCAATTAGTCAGAAACTTCAAACTCGCCAATTGGTCAGGAACTTCAAAGTCAGAAACTTCAAACTTGCAGCATTTGTTAAGCTCACCAGGTTAAGGCAACTCACCAAATTTTAATTCTTTAGCATTAGGGGTTACCGAGATATAAGACTGCAAAAATCGCAAAAACCGTAACTGACTAACGGACTCACTCCCTGACTCACTGACAGGAGCACTTCCCGACATCGTAGAATCTTTTAATTTCGCAAAACGGTAGGCCCTTGGGTGTATACAAAGGAAAAAATCGAAAATTTAAGATTTTCCATTCAGGGTGTGTGGGTACCGCCCATTTTCATAGAATTGATATAAATTATTTGGAGCATATCTTATTGTCATAGAGTGATGAAATTTAATAATGCGGTTTTAAAGTGCAGTCAAACGAAAAAATTTAAAATTAGAGATTTTTCTTCCAGGGGGCGTGATTTCCGCCCATTTTCATAGAATTTATATAAATTATTTGGAGCACTTTTGGTTGTCTTAGAATGATGAAATTTGGTAGAGCAGTAGAACTTTAACTGCAAACAAAGGCTAAGTTTTAAAATTTGATATTTAACATTCAGGGGTCTTGGCATCCGCCCATTTTCTCAGAATTGTTATTAATTAATGTGGCAGAATAGTAAAATTTGGTAGACTGGTAGATCAGGTGGTCAATATAAAGGAGATAGGAAAATTTTAAATTATCCATTCAGGGGCATGGCACCCGACCATTTTCTCAGAGTTGATAACAACTATGTAGAGAATTTCTGATTGTCGTAGAATGATGAAGTTTAGTAGAGCGATAGGACTTGACATGCAAGTAAAGGGAAAATTAAAAATTTGAGATTTTACATTTAATGGGCGTGGCAACCACCCATTTTCACAGAATTAATATTAAATATATTGAGAGCATTTCCAATTGGTTCCAACTCAATTTTGAAATCCTATTTTGTAGACTACGACTTGGCTTTTGATTTTAGTCTAGTGATTTTAATGCAAAAACGACTAGCAGGCTTTGATTTTGGACTAATTTATTTACCGTTCAACTCTAACGACTCCTGGCTTTGGTTTTGGACTATTTAGGGATTTTTGTGTAAAACGAGGAGGATTAGTAATCTTGTATATGATAAAAAAGGAACTAATATTCTTCTTTGAAAAACCACAAAGACAACTTACAATCGGTAAAAACTGACTGAGTTAAAAATCTTTAGGGCCATCCGTTTCACAGTGAACTTACCAGAATAAGTTGCACTTATGTATGTCTTGCATCTTGGTAATTGTTCACAGTCGTAAATATTGACACTTAAGTGCCCAGTACACGAGGGAGTTACATAAGTGCAACTCATTCATCAGGTAAGTGTGCACTGCCGAGATTGGCATTTTGTATCTTATATCTTTGACAGTGAAAATGGCCCTTGATACCATATAAAAAGCTAAAAGAAATGTTTTTTTTTTTAGTTTACATTTTTTTAATCTATGAATGTATTTTGTGAACAACCCGTAATAGATATAAAACCATTTTCTTCGTAACTAAATAATAAATAAGCTAAAAATATTTTCAACCCCTAATAATAATATATAAAAGGCTGATGTTTTATGGGTGGTTTTGTGAGTTGTTTTGTCTAACTTTCACGAATTGCAATTAAAAACCTTTAAAACAATACCCATTTTTATTAGGATTTTTGTTAAAGTTCATACAATGCAGTCACGCTGCGCAGACAATAATTAACATTGAAAATTTTGAATGTAACAACAAAAACTAAAGTGTTCTACCACCAAGTTATTTTGGCTGAAGTTATAGCTATTTCACGAGTGCCGCCCCGATCATCAGACTGAGATGGAGCTTGACATGTGGCTTCGGTAGCGCGATGGGTAGGCCGTCGGCTTCTGAATTCCAGTCACAGTTGATGTCTAAAATTCAATCCCTATGACGGGCAAAGCTTTTCAAATAAAAATGAACATATTAAGACTCAGCACCACACAAAGAATCTGGTGATGGGGGTGGCACTCGTGAAATAGCTACAACTTCAGCCAAAATGACTTGGTGGTAGAACACTTTAGTTGTTGTTGTTACATTCAAAATTTTCAATACCCATTTTTATTCTTATAAATTAGATTAAAATTGATTTTTTTTAAATTAAAACTTAAACTTAAAAACAAATATTTGTATTTTTTACAAATTAAAAACATCAAAAAATGCTGTTTGGATAAAATTGATGCTCGCGGCATATACAAATTATTTAAACAAATCTGAAAAAAATTCATGTGTAAAGGTTTCAAAAAACTTAACTCCAAACTTAACAACAAGTCGAACTAAAAATACACAAAATATTAAAGAAAAACTATGGAAATAGAGAATTGGGAACTTAAAACTGATTTTATTCAAAATTAAATAAATTCCGTCACACACCGAATTTGGACATGCGGTTAACTGATAATGAATATATAAATATGTACTTATACATATATAATATACAGCTCATTTTTATTGGAGCTAAGCCAGATTTGCCCATTGTCCTTTAAATATATGTACATACATGGGTGGGTCGTTTTCAGCATTTTTTGCCAAATCATCACTGCAGTTTAAGCTTAATATGGTTTTCTAACCTTATCTACATTATTTATTTTGAGTCGCCCTTGGGACAAACAAAATAGGGAAACCATCGAAATTTGTTTGTTTTCACAGAAAATTGATATATTATGAATTCGGGGCGCGGATAATTGGCGACAAAAATAATAACGTATTCTTGTACAGGACCATATATTATACGTGTTTTGTACCATGAGGGGGAGGGGACTATCTCCTTCAGTACGGACAGATGGGGGAAATTTTATAAACAAAATAATTTAATACAGTTAGTAGTTTTCGTTATTTTAGGTTAAAAAAATAAAAACTAACAAGAAATAAAACAACAATTTCATCTCACAGCGATGAAAATGGTCCAATAACACTTTAATTATAAAAGTATAACTATGAAAGTGTATATATGTACAGATCGCTCTTCTGCTGAAATAAAAGTGCTTACAAATGTTGTTGCAATTCCTGGTATCTAATATAATCCTAGAAATATTTGTTTATCTTTAAAAGTACAGCATGGCGTATGCGTACTATTTTTAAATATATACTTTCTTTTAATAGAGGTATATCTCATGAAGATCAACCGAAATAAATTTCGCGGATAACTCTTTGTTCAGTAGTGTATTACGTAATGTACATATGCATACATACATTGATATACATCGATATACAAGGTATGGATTCATCTAAAGTGTGACTAAAAGCTAGAGCTTGTATGTTGAGTCGAGACAATACAAAAATCGTTTACTTTACGTGTTTATTTTGTCTTTAAGTTGTAATTCATATAAAGAGTATTTATACTAAAAACAGAAGGTCATCAAATAAAGGAAATATGTATGTTGTTTTTAATAGTTATTTCTATTCATGTACATACATACATACATAACATGTACATACATAATGTAAGTTATTATGAAATTGAGTTCTTTGCACAATGTTTTCAGTGTGATTATAACTGAGATGAGTTATGTTTTGGTATTATTGGGTGAGTTCTTAATCGCAGAAATCTGCGACAGTTTTGCCGCATGTCTGCTAAGCTTCTGTGTATCGATTTAATTTTTCTTCTGCCCGCAGAAAGTAAGCAGGTGAGTTTTTGAATAAATTTGTATTCGTAAACATCGCAGCGCAGCGCAGAAAATTATTTCTAAAAAAATCCGATTATAAAAAAAAACGAAATATGCTGTGATAGACAAATATCCTGATGATATTTATGTTCTTCAAAGCCATTTCATATATAGGGTGGGCCAAATACAAGTTTCTTTTTAAAAATGCAATAAAATGAAAACAAATTAATTTTGTCCATGTATTATGGCCTTATGCATTACAACAAACATTACCATCAATTATGGAACACAATGTCGTTCAAGTGGCTGCCTCGGCTGGCTTCGCAGTAGCGCATTCAGTCACTCCAATTTTCCAAAATCTTGTTGATGTTTTCGGGCTGTAGCTCACGGATTGCTTGGATGATATTGGCATAACATCGGTCCTTCACGGTTACCCACAAAAAAAAGTTCCAAGGGGTTAAATCACAGCTCCGAGGCTGCCAATTGCCAAGACGGCTGATAACATGATTTGGTGCGCAAAAGATCGATTGTGGTATGGTGTGTGTGGCAAGGCGCGCCATCCTGCATAAACCAGAGGTCGTCCAAATTCATGTCTTTAATTCAGTAAAAAAAATCGGTTAACATGGTTCTGTAACAACGTTGACCAAAAAAATAGTCCAATGATGCCACCACTCCATAATCCGAACCAAACTGTCGTTCTCTGATGCATTGGCTTCTCGACAGTAACGTGGGGGTTTTCCTAGCCCCAGATGCGGCAATTCCATTTGTTAAAGAAGCCCCCGCCGAGATGAAAATTCGCCTCGTCAGAAAAGATGATTTTCATACAGCACTCACTTTGGAAATATGTATGTTGGTATGTTTTAAATATTTCCCAATGTGGTTCAAGCGTGAAGCAACACATTTCGTTCCGCAGCGTTATAATACTGACTTTCTGTCAAGATATAGATTGGAAAACAGCTGTCAGTGTCAATTCTTATAATTCAAAAGAAACCACTATGCCCCACCCTCTACATGTTAATACATCATGTTTTCCTGTTTTATGTTGATTTCGATTCAAACAAACGTTCACGTTCTTTACTACAAAAAAAAATCGAATTTTCTGGTGGTCTGATATGATATCAATTTTGCAAATCTCGATTTCAAACACAGATTTTCACACGCACTTGCACACACACGAAATTAAATCCAAAATTGTTGAATCGAAATCTACATTAATTTCATTTTTTTTTTTTTGGCAGAAATTACTTTTTTTCAGTAGAAAGTTTTTTTTTTCTGCACAAACTGTCCGACGACGACTTGATTTCTGCGTACTTTTGATGTTTACGAACGATATTTGTTTTGCAGGCCTTCTGAAGTTTGAATTTTTGTTTACTAATGTCGTTTTCGGGTTGAGGTTCGGAGTTACTCCTTTTTGACTCCGCTTACTCCAAAATAATTCGATTGGCTGTTCCGAGTAATGTTTTAGGAGTATTTTTCTGTCCCGGAATTAATAAAGGAGTAGACCCGGAACACACATATACATATATAAACCCTTTAATCGGATTATTTGTCAAATTAATTTTACTCGACTGAACATGCAAAATATATATAAACATTAATATCAGACAATTTATGCACACACACATAAATATTTCACAAATTAGTCTCGGAACAATAGAAAATAATTCGATTGGAATCAAAAAGGATTAGTACTGTTCCGAAATCCAATCGAAAACGACATAACACAAACTTTGCAGATCTAAGTTATGTCGTTTTCGATTGAATTTCGGAACAATACTATACTCCTTTTTGATTCCAATCGAATTATTTTCTATTGTTCTTTTCTAATGTTTTCTATTGTTGTGTTGTAATTTGACAAATAATCCGATGAAAGGGTTTATGTATATGTGTGTTCCGAGTCAACTTCTTTATTAATTCCGGTACAGAAAAATACTCCGAAAACATTACTCGGAACAGCCAATCGAATAATTTTGGAGTAAGCGGAGTCAAAAAGGAGTAACTCCGAACCTCCAACCGAAAACGACATTAGTCAGACGATTATGAATTCGCTCATTCTGTTTAAAAGTTTCAGCCGTTACATATTTTACACTATATTATCTACATTACATACATTACCATTGAAACCTGGGGTGGAATCGGCTAAGGTGATAGTTGATTATCAATTGTGGTGATCGTCGTTTTGAAGATAGCTGTCTATATCACATCTAAAGGCAAAAATAGAGACAGCAATAGTCAAAACGACGATCACCACAATTGATAATCAACTATCACCTTAGCCGATTCTACCCCTGAATTATTTTTAGTGGGATTGGATACCGTCTATTGTAAAATATGTTTTTCTAGTAATTATTATTAAACTTATGTAGGTACAATGTACATACATATGTAAACGTGCGATCAGTCGTGAATTCTGGTTTTTCATATATCTCATTAATCACTTTATTAGCAGCAAGAGGAGTTACATTTAAAATAAACATAACATAGTTCAGTGAACTGTATGTTTACCTTTTATATACCAATCGGAAATAAGCTTGAAATTAAATGTAATCGAGTACCTAATTTTATTAAAATAGGAAACATGTTTTTTCACTTTTCAGCGCCAGCGTACCGCGAAATTAGCATTGCGGTAAATTTCAAAACGTCACACAAGAGTTATTTGCGTCATTCAATTATTGTACTTTCCCACTTTTTATATAGACAAATTATTAGAAATTACCACAAATCATTATAATATGAACTCATTGAATAAATAATGAGAAACCTTAACAATGAATTCGTCGTACAAATAATTGTAAAAGTTTATTTAAATTTAACAAAGTATAAGGTTAGGTACCTGTTCCTTTTTGTTTTCTCAATGAAAATAATAAATTCATGGGAAAATCTTTCTACACACGTACAACTTCTTGCAGCTTACGCTTGCAATACAAACCGTAAAGTTCAAAAATCACTTTCATAAACAACTTATTTAATTAACAGTGATCCAATATTTTTTTTTATATTGTTTTGTGTTAATTGGAAGTTGGGTTTCTCTTCTGACGCATTTAAATAAATTATTAGCGGATTATTGAATTTTAATTTCTGCAAGATAAGACCGCAGTAGAGAAGACCGGTTTGTTTACATACAGACATTTTGATTACGTTTAGTTTAGACGATTTTTTACCCTAGTTATTTGTTTATTAAATTATGTACATTTTGCAAAAGGGGAGATGACGGAGCAAATAGAAAATTAAAAATAAACAGGATGGGAAAATGTATCAATGTTTAATAATATGAAGAAACAACTTCCAGCTAAGAAACAGTAAATGTAGTGTTAATTTATTATACGTTTGAATAAATCAACTACCTGAGCGTCGCATTCATCAAATTTTTTATTGTAGGTATTTAATTTTATTTATAGATAAACATAACATTATTTTATTGAAAAAATACAAAGGTTTATAACTACTTCAATATCAATATCAGGTTAAGTTATAAGAGTTTGAGTAGACATAAGGACCTATATAGGATTTCGATCAGGGAGAAGAAAGGGGAGGAGCCCATCAATCAAAAATAGGTATACCTACTCAGGTGAATTTAACAATTTTGTAATTCTATTCTCAATACAAATATAGCAGTGACAAAACTTGAGGATGGACACTAGATAGCGGTTTTAACAAACTCATAACATTTCCAATTAGCTTAAAATCTCAAAAGAAATGATGTAGCAAAATTTCATGACATTTGTATTATTAGTCAAGACTAAAATGGTTTATAAAAAACCACTAGAACGGGAGGCGACCGTAGGTTTACCTATCTCATCGCGGCTTCGGAAAAGAATGATGCCAATTCATAGCCTTAACATTAACAAAACCGCTGGTCGGACAAGGCTTTTCAGGTGGCAATGGGTAGAAAACGCACTTTTTCGGTTGCATTTTTGGCTTAGGATACCTAAACCATGATGGATTTTTATAAATGGGGTAGGTATCAAATGAAAGCTTAGACTGCCCTTGTTACAAAACCAGTGGTCGGACAAACTTTTGTTGGTTGTTGCGGCGAGTCCGACAACTTTAGTAAAAATAGCTATTTTTTAACCTTTGCATTTAAAATGCATTTAAGTGGTAACAGCTTTTTTCTAGGCTTTATGAAATAGTTTTGCATAGTTGTCCACGTGTTAAACGCAATGGATACAAAAGTAGCTGTTTTTACAAAAGTGGTCAGACTCGCCACCATAACCAACAAAAGTCTGTCCGACTTTCCGGTTTTGTAAAGATGGCAGTCAGCTTTCATTTGATATCTACCCCATTTATAAAAATCCATCATGGTTCATTAGAATTTCAGGTCGCCAGTGCCTTCACTTCTTCTCGGATATTGGCCTTAAACTGTTGCACGGTTCTTGGCTTATTGGAATTCACCTTACTTTTTAGGTGTAGCCCCAAAGAAAAAATCAAGAGCCGTTAAATAGGGTGAACGCGGTGGTCAGTTTAGATCAGAAAAACGCCTTATTATCCGATCACTAAAAATTTTGCAAATTTGATTGTTTACGTTAGAATGAACTTGTTGTTCTCTCGGAAAAAAAGTTCAACAGTCACCGCCGCGCGCCGCAGACGAAAACAATGGGTTCTTGAGGTCATTTTAAGTCGAAAAACTAGAGACAATTTTCTCGTTTTCGCTTCCTTTTCAAATCATAATTGTTTTTATGATTGTTGACCTAGTTTCATTTAACTTTTCCTAACTGCAACCACAAAATTGTGGGAACACCGTTATACGCATAGGGAGTTTCTAAGTTGGGTAAAAACTGCTAACGAAAACGAGAAAATATATATAAGACTTAAAACGAGCACCAGGAACCCACGGTTTATGTCTGACTGGTGACTTTCGGACACCCTCTGTATATTCTTACAGACAACAGTTTGGAAAATTTATAATGAATAACATACTATTGTTCTCTTAAATTAAGCATTTTGTTTGTATTGCTTTTGGGTTAATGTGCAATTTTAGTACTTGTACCCTTACTTTGGTCATATATTGAAAATTTATATTATGTTAATTATAATGTAAATCTAAAATCAATTAAAATTGTAAGGAATTTAATTTTCTATAGGTACCTCTTGAATAAATAATATCACTGTAGAATAATGTAAAAAATATCAAACTGCAATAAATAATTTTTTTATTTGGGCCAATTCAGAAAAAATTAATTTTATTATTGAAATCATTATACCGGAATAATCTTTGGTTGGTATGAACACACCGTATGTCGGTTTATGAAACTACAACTACCACGTCATCATTATCATGGAAATTTATGTTACAGATTTTGTTCAGGATACCTAGCCAAACTTCAATGTTTCTACTTCTGTATTTCTGTTTCATAAAATTATACCTAAATTCTTTTCATATAAATACTCTTATATAAATAAAAATATGTTACTCATACACCACAGTAAATTTTAATATAAATATCCTTATTTTCTTAGGCTTCGTGCTTTTAGCATGCATTGCAACCGTAATTGTTGCTCAGGGATCTACGACATGGCAATCAAGTCGTATGGCCTCGTCAACTGCAGACCTGCCTACATCACCTTTGGGCTTTTTAAAATCTATATCCAAAGGAGCTGAAGACTTTTCATTGGAATTATTCTCAACGGTGTGCCGAGAAGTTGCAGGCGTCAAAAAAAATCTTATGATTTCACCGTTCACAGTATGGGCATTATTATTGCTTGTTGCAGAGGGATCTTATGGTACTACGTTAACTGAATTACAACAAACACTCCGAATTTCCAATAATACACAACTTCTTCGTGAAGGATATAAAGCCATAGAGAGAACACTTACGTATATAACCCACGACTTAAGTTAATAGATTTTCTCTTATAATAAGTTTTTTTTTTTTATTTTTCAGTGTGAATACGAGTACTATTGAGGTATCAACAATGCAGACCATTTTTTACGATATGAATCGTCCACTGAAAAGGGACTTTGAGGATGTGATTGAGCAGCAATACCAAGCCAATTTGAAACCAATAAATTTCTTCGATCAAGTAAAAGCTCAGGCTGAGATAACTCAATACATAGAAAAAGCTACAAGGGGTCTAATTAAACCAGCATTTCAGTCTTCGGATCTGGTGGATGCCCAAATGGTTATGATTTCATCGATTTTCTTTAAAGGACAGTGGAAGGTATGTCGTTTATATTATGTTGATACATAGGATATTTTTTGTACTGTTCTTTTTATACGGTAGTTGCCCTTCAATGCATCTTTTACTAAGACCGAACCATTTTATGACGACGATGATAATGTTGTTACAAATGTTCAAATGATGACTCAAACAGCAGTATTTAATTACGCACCAATTGTTGAAATGCAATCCCATATCTTGGAGCTTCCCTATGGCAAAGAAGATCGTCTTTCCATGCTGATTATTATTCCCAAAAAAGGTATAATTTAAAAACTTTTAAACAATTTTTTGGAGTATTAATTGGATTTTTTTTAAACTTATAGGTATACGTCTAAATGACGCTATAGAGAGACTGCGAAATGTTGGCTTGGAGAAAATTTTCGATGAGCTTAAAAACAGAGAGATAATAATGGCTGAATATGATGTGGATGAAGTTGAAGTATTTCTACCCAAGTTTACAACAACGACAAGCATTAATCTAAATGCAATTCTAGAAAAGGTTTTTTTTTTATTGATACACAATTTGTCAAAAATATGTCTTAAAGTTTATGTTTTTTTTTTGGTATAGATGGGAATAAGGGACGTTTTCCAACCAAACTATGCTAATTTAACAAAAATATCAGACCAAGCGCTCTATTTGTCTAGGGTAATACATCAGACCAAGATTGAAGTGAGTGAAGAAGGTACAGTTGCTGCTGCCATTACAGCAGGCATATTTGCTAATAAAGCATCACCACCGAGATTTTATTTAAATAGACCATTTGCTTACTTAATTGTTGAGAAAACAACGCGGTCCTTACTATTTTGTGGACAAGTAACTAAACCAGTTTATAATAAATAATATTATTGATAAAATAAATTTAAACTTTGGCATATACTGCACTTTTTGGATATTTTAATTAGGGGGGAGGGGGGCAGACCAATTTCTTTTGAATCAAACCCTGAAGATGTATAGCACAGGAAAGGAAAACCTTGACATTGTATTCTCTCAAGTGGCCCACCCAGTTGGAAGGGTACCTAAATACCGCCGAGTAAGTTCAAGTTCAGCTAGTTATTGAAGAAAACTATTTTTTCGATTAGCTGTAAATTAAACGAGGAAGCATATACAGGGAGTACGGTAATTCGTGTGCCATACTTTGGGATGTGATTCTTGGTCATATTCTAACAAAAAAATTGTTCCACAGTAAACGTCTGATTTTCAACTTTGACATCACTTTTTGACGATTTAAAAAAAGGCTAACTTTGGTGTACCCTGATCCATGTTAAGGTCAATTTCTCTGTCAGTACTAGTAGTAGGTACCTCATTTTGGACTTTCTTTTAGTAAACTAACCTTCAAAACTACGTTAAAGTTGAGCTGATATGTTTTTAGGGTTGCCAGATATGCAAAATTTTGACTCTGAGGTCAATTTTTTTCAAAAAAATGAGTAGTTTTCTTATTTTTACATGATAAACAAAACAATAATAAAAAAAATCACCGATAAGTGCACCCAAAAACCCATACATTTTATGATACTTGGGAAAATCCAAAACAGGTAAAAAATCGAATTTTGGGTTTTTTACCTACTTTTATTGCAGCGCTTGGCAATCGGAGTGGTTTTCCAAGAATTGATAGTTCTTAGGTAATTTTTATTCATGAAAATAATTAAAAGTGTACTTATGCCTAATTGACTTAGTGTCAAAACCCTAATTATCTTACCTCTTCTCAGGGAGAAGTGAATTAAGGGTATGAATGTAAAGAATAGAAAAATACATTCATTCATCGGATTATTTAAATTTAAAATTGAATATCTGGCAACCCTAAAAAAGGTTAGTATTCTTCCTAACATTAAGTCTAAAATGAGGTCCTTACCATTAGTACTGACAGAGAAATTGACCTTAACATGGGTCAAGGTACACCAAAGTGAGCCTTTTTTAAATCGTCAAAAAGTGATGTCAAAGTTGAAAATCAGACTTTACTGTAGAACAATTTTGTTGTTAGAATATGACCAAGAATCACATCCCAAAGTATGGCACAGGAATTACCGGACACCCTGTATGCAGCAATAGTTCTGGCATTCAGTAGTTCATCAATAAATTTAATTTATGTGCTACCTAGTTTATAAGACGAAGAAATTTAAATATTAAAATCACTTCTGTTTTAAGTGGAGCGAATGAATATAATTCAATTAAAAAGTACAAGTGACCTCAACTCCAGAAATTAGCGTTGTTCGCCCTGGGCTCTCTAGCATAGCTTTAAATTAGATTTAAAAAAGCAAGAATTTTTTTTATTTGCACGCACTGAAGGGATTTGTCTACGGAAAACACGATATTTTAATGGGAAATACTTGAAGGACAAGTTTAACAAAATTTCAGAATCGTTCGTATTTTGGCTAAAATAGAGCAAGTTAAAAGAAATGGTACCCATAAGTTCCGTTTATGCGATGGGAAAAGCTAGACATTACTCTCTATAATATATAATTTAAAATATTTTATTACCACCACGATATTTATTGTTATTTTTTCGTAGACTGAGTACTATTTAACAGAGAACTTATTCCTTTTCTAAGGGGATTAAACCCATACACCCTGTTCAACAGTACTACTGCAGACTACATTTTATTCGATTTTTTAACATTGATTGTTTTCCAAAAGGCAGATACAATACTGGTCAGTATTACATAGACAACGCGTTTGATTTTATTTTTTTTTTATTTGACTCGAATTCAATATCTAATGGATTTACATTAAATGCATTTATAGCATTTTGCATTTTTGCAACAGTATTTGATATTTTCTGAAGTTGAGTGAGTGTTTAAATTTGTTTGTTTTTTTTTTTTTTGTTTAAATTTTATTATTATATTTTTAAAATTCGTAAAAGGATAATTTGTTTCTTTAAATTTTGTTTTGTTCTGCAACTTTTAATATATTCCAAATATTATTCTTCATTCAACAATATTTTCAGCATAATTGTTACAGGTTTACTAAATTGATTTATACTTGTGTTAGCTTGTTGTTTTTAATCAATGAATTTTTAAATTTGGTTATCTGCAGTTTATCCCTCCAATATAGATTAAAATTGTTTGTCGGTGTATGTTGTTTTATTTTTTTTTTTGTTTTTGTTACTATCAATATGCATTGGAAAATAGATTCTTAAATATAAGAATGCAATAATAATAATAATAATAATATACTTTTAAGTAATTTTATTCAATACAATTGCAATATTGGTTTTGTAATTGTACATAAAGAGTGTATTATGTAATTGCTTTTGTTTGAATTTCAAGACATTTTTCAAATTTAAATTACAATAAAATTATGGAATATATTTTTCAGTTTGGGCTTATATATAGAATAATATGTATTATAATTAATCCATTTAGGTTCAATAATATATATAGCTACTGTTCTATGCCCATGTTTTGAGAATAGAGAAACAATTTAATTATATATAAGCTTAATGTATAAATAAAAACATATCAACAAATAACGAACAAATAGATATTATATAGAAAAAAAATAAAAAAATTATATGGAGGTTCTATAATAGCAACTTTATTTTCATCTCAAAGCCATCCATCATAATCAAATTCCTATATGTTAAATCAAAAACAGAATTAAGCACTCTACTCAATATACAATTAAACAGGCATTTATTATCTAATACGTGACAAAGTAATTGAAAAATCGAATATTAGACATTTTTATTAAATTTTTGTTTGTTTTTTTTTTATCTGGGATTTTAAATGTTTTTTTTTTTTTTTTTTTCAGAAGTTGCTTTATACTATTTTCAATCCTTAAACTGCTTTCACATTTTTTTCTATTTCATTTATCTTTTTTTAAACTCTATTTATACGTAGGTTGTGTTTATATATATTATGTATATATATATATATAAAAAAAAAACAGTTTTTAAATATTTTATAATTAAAAAATAGTTCAGAATTAAAGAAAATATTTTTGTCATATAATGTGGGTTATATGTTAAAAGTTTTGTTTTTTGTTTATTATAATCATTTATTTAGTATTTGCATTAATCTTATTTACGACGAGAGAGATGAAGTATGTATAGAACAAAATTGAGAATTTATCGCAGATCAGGATCATCGTTGGCAGCTTTCTTGATTCTTAACAAAATAGTTGTATACCATTGATCGAGCCTTGAAATGCTATCGTAGTCCTTGACAGCATCAGTATATCCGTCGATATTTTGCTCTTCTAAGTGCTCACACAGAGTCTAAGAAATAAATTTAATATAAATGCATGTTTGTGGATAATAAAATTATAGTTTTTTTTCTTATACTGTATTAAGTAAATATGTAGATTAGGGTGGGTCGGTTAAAATCAACTTTATTTGTTTTTATTTTGAAAACATAATAATAGTACGGGAGCGACCGCAGAATTACCTATCTCATCGCGGCTTCAGAAAATAATGATGCCAATTCATAGCTTTAGTCTTAACATTAACAAAACCGCTGGGGTATCAAATGAAAGCTAAGCCTGCCATGTTAACAAAACCAGTGTTCGGACAGACTTTTGTTGGTTGGTCGCGCCCCGTCCTATAAATTGGGCTCTTAAAAGATAATGCTTAATTTTATCATTTAAGATGTCTTTCGCAATTTTGTTGTGCTCTTACATACGCAAATTGTATGAGAAAAACTTTAAGAGGCCTCCACCCAAAATTTTGAGAAAAACGTAAAATTGGGCAAATGGCCGTAACGTTTGAGAAGTCAATACAACACGTATTGTAAAAAACTAAATTGTTTATGAAAGAATAATAGTTTATCTTGAAAAGCGTCGAGCAATTTTTTTAATTTTTTTTATTTTATCATATTTTAATTTTAATATTTTAGTTGCTTATCTCTCTAAATTTCACAAAACTTCTCAGAGGACTACGCAGTTTGTGAGAAATTGAAATGGGAAATACATATTATTTTAACGTCATTTTTTAGGTAATGAGCAGAACTTGAAATCCCTTGGAGCGGATTTTTAATTTTGGACCCTATTTTTGAATAATCATCTTTTGAAAAACACAAATATTGGTCAATTTCGAATGCATTTTTGAGTATGCAATTATATAAAAGGAGCAACATAACTTTTTCCAAATACCATATATGTTTTCTAAAACAGCTTCAATAAAAAAAAATTGCAAAATATAACTTATTATTGCAAAATAACACATTTTCTAAAGGTCTTTTATCCAATTTTATCCAAAAAGATATTCAAATATTTCGAATTTTTAGTAATCGATTTGCCACAAGATGACTTTTCTTCGAAAATAAACAAAAAAAAAATTGTTGGAAGTTGGAATGCGAATGGTTGCTTGTGTGAATGAAGTATGAATGGTTCATATGAGAGGCGGTGGAGAAGAGAGAAGAACCACGGTGACGGTGGTTGATTGATATTTCGGTTTTTTGCATCAGGTTTTTTTTTAGTTGCTAAGTGATCTATATGCGAGAATAGAAGTTAAAAAAATATAGACCGTGTATAGTAAAAAAGTGTACATAAGCTCAGCTGCTTGCGTCGTCGTCGTCGTCAACGTTGTAGCAACGTTGTATGTAGCTTTTTTTTTAGGTAGATTTTTTTGCGGGAAAGAATTATTGGTATAGGTTGCATTTGTGGGAATGGATTTTTGTTTATTATCAATGGTTGGTAGGTTGATTTTTATGCGGGAAAGAAAAGCATGATCATGTGTAGGTCTATATATTATGTATGTAGGTAGGCAATAGAGGGTAGTTTTTGGTATGGAAATCATTTAATTTAAAAAAAGTGAGAATTTGTTTTGTTTATTGGTTTGATACAGAAAATAAAAACAAATTCCTTGTCTAGGTAGGTATGGCTTGAAATTTATTTGTTTGATATTCAGGGTAGGCACCTACCTATGTAGGTTTATTTGCGTTGACTGTTAATTAATAATATATCATGTGGGTGATATCCTAGTAGGTAGGTAGGTATCAAAATAAACTGTTTTAAAAAAGTTATTAAATGAAATAAAAATTGTTTTATTTTTTATTTTTTAGTGAAGCAATTTTTTAAAAAATATATATATAGGTATGTAGCTACCTATACTTACGTACAAATTTTTTAAAAAGTCGTTTTAATTAAAACTACCTGTGTAGGGAACTACCTATGTACCTAGACCTACCTACTCTGGTTGATTTTTCGTAATATAGTACCTATGTAGTTTCTAAAGTTTCTAAAGTCGCCTAAACTGTTTAAAGAAAAACTAAATTCTGAAACTTGAATATTTTCTACTGATCATAAATTTGATAGTGAACCGAATTTTCAATATCTCTTTAGCTCTCATACTTATTTTTATTTGCGATAACGGTACCAGTGGCGTGGCGTCCATATAACACGATTCCTACCGTCTTCCCTTTTAAAAATTGCACGAAAAACACTATCGAATAAACATTAACATAAACTATGCAACCCTTACAATTTGAATTATAAAATTTTCACAAACACACAAACATAAGCTATCGAGTAAACACCGTCAATTCATTCTTCTCTTCGCTCTTTGCTCAACTGCTGAACATACGCTCTCTTTGAAAGAATTAATTTAGAAATAAAAAACGTCTTTCACCGTCTTATGAAATTTGTTTTGTATACCTTTCTTCCCTAAACATTTTTGTTTCTAGATCCTCTTTGTCCAACACGCAACAGCATAGGAAAAAATAAGACGCTGGTCCTCGCGTTATACTGGCACTTGGTATGGAATGGAATGTTTTTCATTCCTTTGCTTGACTCCGTTTCTCTTAATATTCGTTCTGTTGGGTGAAAAATAACACGTTCTTCTTCGACGTATTTACTATGAAAATTGTTAAATACATTTTCTATTTTTGTTTGCTTGTTTTTTGGTTAAGCTAAGTTATAGTCTAGGAAAGATTTAAATGCGTAATTTAATATGGGTAAGCGGTGAAAAATGTATTCATAAAATATTATTTTAGGCATAATTGCAGAACTTCATCTTCTACAGCATATCAAAAGTCTGGCAAAATCACAGCAGTGGCTTTTGGTATAAAGGCATTTAAAGAGGACAAAGGGAAGAAGTAAAGGTATGGTTTATCAATCTGAAATATTTGGTATGGTTAAATGTAAGAATATGACACATGATTTAAGGGTACTTTTTAACGCTGGATCTAAACAAAAAACTATTCTTTTTTATGGGACTTTCTTAGAACAAGTTAAATATTAAGAACAAATGGTAGATTTGGAATAAAAGTTTCATTGGGGTGTTGTTAAACAAGAATCAAAAGAGTTCCTAAAAATACTTGTAATGAAATAGTGTTAATTTAGTTAGTTGTGAAGTTGAAGGTTTTTTTCTTTATTTTTTGTTTTAGAGCTATGTGAATACTTTAGAGATAGGTTTTTAGTCTTGGTTTTTGATTGGTTTTTAATTTTTTTTTCAAAGCATAGATTGTTGCTTAACAGATTTTCTCTTGGAGGAATCAAATGAATTAAGCAAACTATGTATCTTTTATTAATAATCGTTTTAATGAAGGACCACTCTATGTGTCCTATGAAAATAGACTGCAAAGAAAAAAAGTCGTTTTTTAACTAAATTAAATGTATCTGCTTGTTTTTTTTTTGTTCAAGATACAAAGAGGTAAGTTTTGTTTACTTTCGCAGATCAATCATTTTCGTATCGTTTTCCCATTTCATATTATTGACGCCACGCCACTGATAGGTTCTATATGGTAAATTATGGATTCGTAAAAAAAAGCCGAACATTACGAACAGTTTAAAACAGAAAAAAGTTTTTGCTGTTCAATGACAATTTTCTGTTCCAAACTGTTCTGAATTGCTGTTCAGTGAGTCTGTTCCGAACAGTTTGGAACAGAATAGAACACGATTTTCTGTTCTTATTTTCTAGGTAGAACAACTTAGAACAGGTTTGTGACAATTGTCAAATTCAGCTGCTATCGCTTGCAAGTTGATATTTTTTAACTTTGGAATCAAACACATAAATATTAAAAAAGAAAAAACAATACAAATTAAATTAAATTGTGTAAAGTAAACTCTCATTTTTTTTAATAATTCCAACTTCACTTCTATTTGTTTTTAATAAAAAGCATTTCTTGATTATCCAGCAAACTCGAAAAGTAAATTACAATTTGTTTTGACAATTAGATACATCTGTCAGACTGTTCTATCTTGTCTGACGTTTGTGTTCTAATCTGAAAAAAAACCTCACTGAACAATCCTATAGTGTTTTTTGACTTTTATGCCCAGACGTTCTTTTTAATTTTTTAGGACCCAAAATAACGATACCTACCATACAATTTCTATTCGCCAAAAAGGAAAATAATATTTTTCTCAAAAACGGGTCCCAGGATTTTGTAAAAAAAATTCAAATAAATTTTGCAAGCAATTCTACTTTTTAATAATTTTTGTATTTTCATAAATTGAATATTTTGGGTACCTCCAGTACAACCATATTTTTGGTTTTTGATTTTCTCGAAAGCAGTTAAGTTAAACATTTTTCTTTTTTTTATGGTAAATCTTCTAAAAACATAAACATTACTGTGAACCAAAATTAAAAAAAAAAATTGAAAATTTAAAAAATCAAATTTTTTTTGAAAACTAAATATTTTGATAACGACTTGGTCAATATTTTCAAAACAAGGTACAAGGTAAGATATTTTTTTTATTATTTTCTAGAATACTTGAAAAAAATAATCTTTCTAAATTTAAAAATAACGGTACCTTCCATACAAATGTTGAAAACCCGTTAAGAAAAAAATCTTTTTGTCGAAAACGGCTCCAAGAATTTTGATAAACAGATGTGAGTTTACTATTTAAGGTATGGTGAATATTTTGTTGAAAACAAATGTTGCCAATAACGGTTAATAATGGTACCTGTCATAGAACCGATTTTTTTGTTTTGGAATTACTCGTTGACGCCTGCTTCGATTTCAACCAAAATTTGTATACAAGAGCTCCTTCAAAATTCAAATAATTTTTAATATACGAATTTTCAAAAAAAAAATAATATTTAGATTCAAAAAAAAAAAAAAAATTTGAAAATTGAATTTTGAAAATTCAGTATCTTGAAAACGGGATAATGATTTTTTTTATTTTGTGTAAAATTGTATTTTAACAAATACTAAATGTTGGCATACTTGATTTTATTTTTGAAAAAGAGCGAAACATTTTATAAGAAATAAATTTTTACGAAAACCGCTCCAACGATTTTTTATTTTTCATAAATTCATATTTATCAAACAAATCAGAAGATGGCATACTTGATTTTGAGCCCTTACATATCAATCTAACTATGTAGGTACTTACCTTACATTTTTTATTTATATATTTATTTATTCCTTATTTCCTCAAGAAACAATACTTTTTATTACATGATTGTATTTATTACCTATAATTCATAATTCGGGAAATTTCTAACAAATACCTAATACATATGTTTTATCAAATAAATCAGAAATAACTAGTTATATGTATCTTTTTTGTTAAATTAATCGCTTTTGTTATTTTGAATAGCAAAGAAAAAAACAAATTTTAATTTATTAAATAACTTTAATTTTTAAATATAGCTTAAATTTATTTATTTAATAATTTAATTATTTCGCAAAATTTATAGTTTATATATGAAATCAAAATCTTTCCAAAAGCAACACCACGTATCAAAAAATTAAAGCCCGAAGATGGTTATTTAAAACCAAAACGCGTCGCTTCTTATCTAAACTATAAATGTTGTGACATATAATTAAATTGTTAGGTAAATAAATTTAAATCTTTTTTTTTTAAATTGAAGTTTTTTAAATAATTTAAAATTAGTTTTTTTCTTTTATATTCAAACTACTACACAACATAGAGACTTCACCACAAAGAAATGTCATAGCTTTTGTTATCTTTACTGAAATACCTTCAAGAAAAACATCTTGAAACCGCACTAAAAATAAAAAAAAAACACCCTAAAATTAAAGTTATCATTTCCTAACTATCTATCTGAAATTATAAAAAAAAAATATACGTACCTACCCATCTTATCCCTTACCTACCATAACAATACCTATCTTAAAATCTAAAATCATTCAAGTTCAAGATCAAGCCGCGTAAAGTTAGCATGACAACAAAAGGTGCAAACAAATTTTAGGTAGCTAGATACCAACCACAAACTATCCTCTACCTACTACAACAAGTAAAACATAGAGGCTGCATACATAATCTTGTCGTCCTCATTGATTTACATTGATGAAGTTTTGATTCCCATTTGAAACCCCGGTTCAGAGCCTAAGTTCTTATTTTAAAAAAAATAATAATAAGAACCCAATCGTCCTAAACAAAGTGGCAGACAGTTGCTTATGTATTCAATAGCCATACATATTTCTATGACCAATTGTGACCAGGGTTAATACGTTTCTAGCTCACGGTTTAGTCAGAGAGCTTGCAACCGACTAACTTAAATAGCCCGTCTCATTCAAGGTTTAAAGGTTACGTCTAAGAAAGATGTATGACCATTTAATGAAAAAGCAGCAGCCTACAACTCTGGTTCGGACGATTTGCTCAAAAGTAAAACAAAAAAGAAAAAGTAGGACCAATATGTTTAATAAAATAAAATGTAACATAACCAAACCCAAATAATTACCTTAACAAGTTTATATTCCCGTGAATCCTGAAAAGCTGGATATTGTTGAGCATACTTCTCAATTGCATGTTGAGCATTTAACAGATCCACACTAAGATGACATAGCGCGGCCCTGAAGAAATATTCTTTAGCGCTATATTTCAAGAGCGAGCTCTCCAAGGATGAAGTAGCCACCTATAATTGTTAAAATTTTATAAAAATTGATTATTATTTATAGTTTTAAAAAAAAAAACCTATTTCATTTTTAAAATAATTACTTACCTGTTCGTAGATTTGAATAGCTTTGTCGTAATCTTCCAATTGAGCGGCATACTGTGCGACCTTCAACATGCATTTGTTTGCTGAACTAACAGATTCTTCACCTCGAAAGTAATCGGCAGCTTGTTCATAGTGCTGAATTGCTTTTGCCTATTTTTATGTTAAAACAGAATAGTGTTAGCAGGGTTTAGTTAATGTAAGACTTCGTCATCTTACCAAAGTGTTAGGATCTGATTCGTACATTTCAGCAATGCTTTGATGATGTTTAGCAGCCATAGTGAACCGTCCCATATCAGTGTAGATATCTATGGCTTTCAAAAGACACGATACAGCTTCTTCTACGTCGGACTTTCGAATTAACCAGAAAAAAAAATTACTTCATTTCGAACAACATTATACCATGATGATTTTACCTTTTTGTAACAGTTGGATGCGTCAACGTACATCGTTCCAGCGTCGTGACGACTTCCAGCTCGAGAATGCAAAGTAGCAGCCTCACAGAATGCCTGTCCAGCCTTTGACCAATTTTTGGCCATTTTAAACATGTTTCCAGCTCGTTGGTAGCATTCGATGGCGTCTTCCACTTTATTAGACCCACTTCTAGGTGGATACAATTTTTTTTTTCATTATCAAAAAAAAAATTTAAATTACATGCAATATTCCAAGAAAAAGTTAAAAGGGTGGGGGAAGGCTCAGAAGATACTTACCCAAACAACGACCCAAGAAAACCTTTTTGTTGAGTCAGCTTCTTTTCGGCCTCAGCCATAAGCTGCATTGCTTTTTGTTCATTGTCCGCCATGGTTATTGGATTATTAAAGAAATGATTTCTAAAAAAATTTTCGTCCTGGGAAACACGGAAAAAATTTTCTCTTTATGACACAGAACTATTGATTTCTTTGCAATTTGCAATTCGTTTTTTTCTTCTTTTTTCAACGTAGAGACGTGAAATGACATAAGAGTTCTTGCTGTGAGAAGGATGGTGGCGCTGAGTGCTTTTATGGGATGTGTTCGTTAGGTGAGTAATAATTAAGGCGGACTCACAACATTTTATTATCACGCACATGGACGTATTAATATGGACCGCTAGGAGCCAACTTCACGATTGTTCCACTTATAACTAAACGATACTAACACCATTGTATATAAAACCTATAGTACTATTAATGAGTCGAATTTCGGGACGATAGTCTAGGCCTATAGGTGGAGTGATTATCGCTAGGGAGATTTAATGAGATTTTCAATGTGTTTTTAACTCTACATTATCTACAGAGCAAATGCCCTCCACTGGTCAGTTCACGCTGGAGTTGTATTTTAACTAATTACCCACTCATAATGCTATTTTGATAATATTCTTAAACTTTTTTTTTTGTTTTTACTTTCAGAACTTTTTAATAAGAAAAACAAGGAAACTTCCTGATGGTCTTCACCTCCACGCCAGTGAAGACCTCGTTGGTCGCTCTCGTCATTCCCGGTCGATACATTTAAATTTATTTCCTGTGTCATACTTGAACCAGTTTCTTGACTCTTGTTTTGGCTCCATTGATGAGAGTGATGATGCTGAGAAGTTGGCAGAGAATGCGCTTGATGTTGATCTTCAATATTTTCTTCATCTAGTTCAAGTTCTCTCTGTTTAGTTTGAATAGGAGGAACTGGAACTCCTGGTAAAGAACCATTTTCTAAGCCAATAACAAGTAACAACTCACTGCTCATGAATCTTGTCAATGCCGATCTGTTTGAAGAAGTTGCCAGTGCAACCAGTAAATTCGCCAAAATTACCGGATTTCAAAGCTCCGGCCGCACTGTTTCCAACATCTGCCGTGGACCTAACAAATTGGTCCTTGAGGAGGAAGCTGCTCGTTCTACTACAAAATTTGTGGTGGTGGTGGAGCACCTGGAATCGAAATGACATTGCAATTAGCTGCCTATGCCCAAACAATGGAAGGTGTCGATGCCTACTGTTTCCGTGCCTATGCTGCTGCCCTCGCAGTAATTTCTTCTACTTTGGCCTAGAAAGCTGGTCTCATTACAATTGCAACAGTGACCGAATTGAGAAACAAACATGCTCAGGCTGAGAAGAATGCTGGCATCAAGGTCCGCAAGGGCGCCATCACAGACATCTTTGCCGAGAATGTTGTTCAGCCATCGTTAGTCAGTATTTCAGTGATTTTACTAGCCACAGAATTACATATTAAAAAGAAAACATAGAAAATTAAGAATCAATTGTAAATATTTCTGATCAATAAAAAAAAGTTAAACATAAACATTACGTGGGTAGGAGATGCACAATAATTTATACATATTGAATAATAAATAAAAAAGTAATACAACAAAAAAAAAATAAAGGTTACAAAAATTATGAAAAAAATCTATGGTTGCATTAACTCTTTCTCGTTAAAATCTTCACATTGCTATTCCTGGTACGGACGTATTTTGTTGTACGTATTTTATTTATATTCACCATTATTACAAGAGTTAAGTAAAACGGACACTTAAATTACTAGGTTTTGAAAGCTACAATGTACGTTCAAATACAATAATTTTGTTGTACGTTTTTTATTTATATTCACCATTATTACAAGAGTAAAGGTTAGACCGCACTAGGCGGAACTGCACTGCAGCGGAACTGCGATTCAAAATCATTTGTATGAAATTGTATGAAGTTCAGTTGCCGCTTAGTGCGATATAGCTCATACAATTTCATACAAATAATAATTTGCCGCGTCGTGAAGTGTAGTTCCGCTGCAGTTGTGTGCGGTCTAACCTTTAAGTAAAACGGACACTTAAATTACTAGGTTTTGAAAGCTACAATGTACGTTGAAATACAATAATTTTGTTGTACGTATTTTATTTATATTCACCATTATTACAAGAGTTAAGTAAAACGGACACTTAAATTACTAGGTTTTGAAAGCTACAATGTACGTTGAAATACAATAAAAACTTCAAGAAATTTGCTATCTTGACACCAACTTTCGCTTCTTGAATTCAGTCGTTTTACTGTCATTTACGAGAGTGGAGTGTAATAGGTTTAAATGATTTGTTTAAAGTAAATATTGAGATTATCTGCTAAAAGTTATAGTTTAAAACCAGAAGAGAATGTACAGTTTAAATATTAAAGATGTATTTGTAACAACCTGTTGAAGTTTTCTGTTGTCAATACGGTGATGCTAAAACAGTGAAGTGGTTAGTATTGGCCCTTGTCGATAGCGTATCAATCGTCCATAGCAAAGCATAACAATCGTTTGAACATTGCATTTTGATTTACCTCAAAGTTTAAGCCATTCTCACAAAAAAATTTCATTTTTGTAATACATATTTTGAAATGCATTATTTTAATTAGGCGTTTGTATAGTTGCATTTTAATAGGTAAAGCTTCAGGGGTAGGTGCAACTTTATCAAACTGAAATATTGTATTTTGGTGGTATAAGCATATGGAGGTTTTTGAGATAAAAAAAATTATCATTACCATATAGGTACTAGTAATTTATGCCTATGCTATTATAGTATCCGTATCACAGGCTCGTCCTGTCCTTAGTGTAAGAAATTAATATATTTATTTTCGTTTTGTAGAACTGAAAGGTCGAAGGAACTTGACATGGAACATAGAATAAAAAAAGATGTAAAGAGTATTAAAACAAAAACTTCTTTTTGTCATTTAAATTGTTATTTAAACAAACTCTTTCGATCTACAATGTATTTTATTATTGAAAATTGAAAATATTTTATTTATGTAAATGGTTAGTTTTATTTTATAGATTTTTTAGTCTTTCAGGTGTACTTCAAGGAAGCATTAATTATGCCCGAAAGTCCTTTATGGCTTTAGGTGTAAATTTGTTAAAATTCGTTTAAGTTTTTGATTCATGTTTCAGAAATGTTGGTTAAATGGTGGTAAACCAAAATTGGCTGAATTTGATTAACAATTAACAAACGATGGATTCTCTGAAAATATTTTTATTTAACATGCATTGATCAATAATGGATTAATTCTAACTCGCTTATATATATATTCACGTCAGCAAAAAAGGGCTATTAGTTCCAAGATTTATTATACTTTTGTACTCATCAAAATCAATTTTCTTGAAAATCAACAACGGATATTCTATATTCGATACTTCAATACTTCACGGTTAAATATATTTTAGTTGCTATAAAATCATAAGTAATGAAATTATTGAAACATATAGATTTAAAAAGCATACTTTAAAGGTAGTTGACCTCAGCAACAAAATGTATCCATTATGTACTTATTATATAACCGTTAATTTTGGCGATCAGATCTAAGGTAGGTACCTGCTAAGAGTACAGGCTTTTCTAACGAACCACCGATCGTTTAAAAAGTATTTAGAAACTTTACAAAATCAAAATATAAAAACTTATTGAAAAATTTTCATTTTACAATCGATACAAAATTGAAAAAAAAAATCAAACTAAAAATTTTACGTCGTTAAACAAAACATCACGTTTCTCACATTTATATTAATGAGGTGCTCAATAATTGGCTGCAAATCACATCTTCATGATCAATATGTGTCGCTTCACAGGCAAGTACGTTCATCAAGTCTTAAGGCCAACATTATTTCTGTCATGTTATTATTTTTAGATTGTTTCGTGGAGGGCAGTATAGTGAAGACTGGATCCAGTCCATTATGTCCCCCAACACTGTAAATGAAATTAAATTGTGCAAATCATTTAGGGTTTGCGATATGCACTTTGAAAGAAGTTGCTTCATTAAAAAGGCACAACAAATCGATTGAAACCGGAAGCAGTTCCAACAATTTTTTCTAATATGTTGGAAGAAGCAAGGTGAGATTAAATTTTGTTTGTTTTATTTATTTTGTACTCGTATTAATAGCACCACTGGTCAACAAAATTAAAAAAATTGTTATAAAAGCCAAAACATATTTTTCCGAAGGTTTTTGGTGTGCTGAATCCGAATCTGAACTCAAGCACATCAGGTCTTTGAGATATTCGCATTTGAAAATTAAAAACCCTTGAAAAAAAAACGATTTTTCGGTTATTTGAGATCATATTAAAGATTTAGGGAATTTTTCAACAATATTTCTTGAAGCTCTAGTACATGCTTAACTCGAATCTGAGCTCAGAATAGCTCTATTAGGTCTGGTTTGTGAGATATACCAATTTGAAAATTTAAAAAAGCCTTTTTTTGCTTTTTTTGTGTTTCAAAAAAAGATTTAATGATTCTCACAATAAGCTATTTTGTTCTTTAAAGTCCGGTTGAAATCTTTTCAATATCTTTGGGAGAAATCTCTTGTTGAAGGCCATGTATTTTTTGCCATTATACACTGATATTGCGCTTTATTTACAATGATGTAGGGAAAAAATAACTTATTTTAAAACAAAGATATCTCCGAAACTAAAAGAGCTATTGGAAAGATAAATACTGATTTCGAAATAACAATTCAGGTACTTTAAAGATTAATTCAAAATTTTAATAAAACACATTACCCAGAATTTATACATAACTTCAAAATTAGTAAAGAAAGTTTTTTTTTTGAATTTACTAACGTTAAATTGATATTTGTTGTGTTCACCTAAGAAACAATGCACTTTTTGCATCCATAAGATCTCCCCGATCAGATGCAGGGGAAGTCCAGGAGCAAAGCTGTAACAGCTTCCATGCAAGCTTGATCCAGGTCTCGAAAAATGAGAGATGTGCTAAATCAATAAGGTTCTTAATATATTCCATTCAAACGAGTATTAACAAACTTGGTCATCATTGATGCATCAACTGAACTTGGCCAAGATGTGATGTGCCCATTACCCAGTCGGTAATATACTCTACAAGCTTATTACGAAACTTCATTTCTTGCTTGAAGGCCAAGTTATCCCTTCTTTTCATCATTACCTCCATACGAACTGACAAAGTTTAGTTTTAATTCGAATTGCATAGACCGTCATATATCCAAGTAACGAACATATCTAACGATGTCCAACATCATTCCTTCAATACTTGTTACACCTAAATGTTCCGAGGGTGCATGTTGATCATTCTGATCTTTGATAGGTTTTGGGTCTAGTATGGACTTCATAATGTAGATTGTGTGTTCTATAAACTGAGTATTTATATCGGTCACATTAACATGGCCATGTTGATCGAAAAACTTTTCCACGATAGTTCTTATTTGATCAAAATGAATAGGATAGAGCTGAGGAGACATCTCCTCCCCGACGAGCTCTTTGACATTCTTTTGAATAGGGGTATTCACGATCTGGTGCAACGAGCCTAGAAAAAGTGCAAAATTTTATTTTTTTTAAGTGGATCGTGAACGCACTTTTCTTATCTTCTTGCAACACTAAAGCAAATGTCAAAATTAGTTTGACATTTGTTATTTGTTTTTGTTTCGAACATATCTGAAAATTTCAATTTGATTTAATTTAAATTTTGTTCATAAAAAGATGCCAAAAAAACGGAAAAAGAAAATATTACCAAATCTTAATTATCGTCCGAATTTTAAATGGAAAATAATAGTAAAAGATGATGACGACGTCACATCAATACAATCAAGATAGCAAATTGGATGTATCCAATGAACATACCTTTGTTTCTGTTTACCGTAATCAAGAATGAGTGAGCTGTCAAAAACACAATTTACAAATTTTACAATGTTGTATTTTTCTGTTGCAATAGGTTTCGGGTATTGCTAAAGTGCAAAACTGTTGTAAGATTGCACCTTGTATATTTTGTTGTTGTAGTGTTGTAAGATTTTACACTTTTGCACTTTTACAATGATACAAGGCCAGTTGCATCGGATCGTGAATACCCCTAATATTTAAACCGATCTTCTCGTTACTGCAAACCAATAACCGCAGAAGTTGTCCAATGAATCTGAAAGAAAACAACTTTTAAGTGTTTACTTTTTAAATCATGTAATAAAAACTTACTGTGTTACTGGACAATACTGGATTTCTTGCGGTGGTGGAATTACAATAGTTGTGGTCACTAGTGATATTGAACTCGGATGGAGGGAACCTCATCCGGAACTCACTGAACTCGATACAGAGTTCACTGAGTTCTGGGCCAATGAACACATTGAAACACTTATATTCGGGTTCAGTGGCATTGTTGAATTGTGTGAAATATGTTGCTTGTTTGTGCTGTGGATTGTGTTGTTAATTGTGCGAAATAATGGGATTATTGGCTATATTTTGACTACTTTGGCTGCTCCGACAGTTTTGAATATTTTCATTTAAGGCTTAAGGCGAGACCGCACTAGGCGTAACTGCACTGCAGCGGAACTGCGATTCACAATTATTTGTATGAAATTTTATTAAGTTCAGTTGCCGCTTAGTGCGATATAGCTCATACAATTTCATACAAATAATGTTTTGCCGCGTCGTGAAGTGCAGTTCCGCTGTAGTTGTGTGCGGTCTAACCTTTAACTACATAGGCCTACTTTTGTACAAAAGCACAAAAGTGAGAAATAAATATCTATTCTGAAGACACCTGCTTGCAAAAAAACAAAGGAGAATGGTGCATGGTGGTTTAATTTATATGTCAGAACAATTTCCGTATGTTTTTCTGCAAGCATGTTTCTTTGGCGAGCATTTTAATTTCTCACTTTTGTACTTTTGTACAAAAGTAGGTCTATGTAGTTGAGGCTTTAGATTAATTGGTAACCGTAGTGAACGTGGTCTTTGTAAACAAACTCCACTGAGTCTCAACAAAAACCATGTCATGTTAGCCCATTCGGTAATTTGTTCTTCTAAATCGTGTTCTGAACATTGGTGAGAAGCTCTACGTTTTCCCATACCACGATGAAATACTTCTGCTTGTCCATCTTCAGTTTTGCATTTAGGATAAGATTGAAGAATTTTGCTGATGGCTTCCCAGTGTCTAACACACAACAAAAAATAATTAGATGAATTAAATTTAAATATTTGTACAATTTATTTGGAAACTAAAACAAAAAAAAAAAATGGATACCTTACTAAACGTCAAAATGTCAGTTGGATCTGTTGGTTTCATAAGAAATAATTAGAGATGTCCTTAGTTTCTATGGCAAATAATGGTTGCTCAGCCCATACTGGCAACAGATCGAGCTGAAAAATAGTATTTTTTTTACCACTTTGCGCCGACAGGTGCTTCGTCGCCAAGGAGAGGAGGAAGAATTTTCAGAGGGGATTTTGTATGGAAATGAGACTTGACTACCAGTCCATATTATACGTCCATGGCTGTTTGTATTTGGCATCCCTTTTTTATTGCAGAAACCAAATGCAGATACATGTTAATCCACCATTAAGGTATGACCCAGCACTTCCCAAACCATGCTATCGTAAAAAAACATATGAACACACCCCTAAAATGTCACTGCTTTTGACATTTCTCTCCGGCTGACTGGAAAATTTTGTCTGCTTGCTTCTGCTGTAAGCTGTCTGCTCAAAGTTCGTTTTGGTTTGGCCGATTGTTTTTTCAATTAATTTTTTTTTCAATCAATAATAATTAAATATTTATAGAAATTATTTAAATAAAGGTGAGAAATAAGTAGCTATTTATTAAAATATATATATATACGATTCAACATTACATTAAAGCCTTCTTGGCCATTAGTCTATAAATTACCTGTAATAAAAAGTTAATTTTGTATTTCTTTCCCTTTGTTATAAAAGTTAATCGCTTATAAATAAGACCAGCAATACAATGTTGACAAGCATTCAAGGCTTCTTGTCCCGCCATCGGAGGAAGTTCATAGTGACTGGAGTCGTAGTAGGTGGATCAGTTTTGGTTTTCAAGTATGCTCAGAAAAAGCTTCGTGATTTCCAAGAGCGACAAGCTCGAGAATTCTTTGAACGCACTCAACGTATTCAGTATTTTGAAACTCAAGAGCGCAACTGCAACCAAGTCATCATCGGCATAAGTACAGATCTATGCAACGAAATCCTTAAACTGCTTAATATTGATGAACTGCTCGAGAGGCTGCGCCGAAATCCAGAAAATAAAGTCGAGCTCTGGGAAGAACTCAAAATCATTGCATTCACAAGACTAGCTGTATTTATTTATGCCACATCTATGCTTAACATCACACTGAGAGTACAAATGAATCTTATAGGCGGATATGTATACAGGGACACCATCCAAGAGGAGAACAAACTCACCGACGACATTCGGGAGGCCTATTTGTCTTCTATTAGGCATTTCCTTGGCGATGGCTTAGCCAATTTGATACAGTTGATTAAATCAAAAGTAAAGGCTATCCTCAAGACTCAATCGCTCACCTCTCGCTTAAGTCTCTCCGACTTGGAGCAGCTTTTCTGGTCGATTCAGATGTCTATCAATAGCGATGCTAGTGATCCAAATAGCAAATTAGCAACATATGTTATGCCACCACAACTGGGTAATTCCGGGGAAATCCTAGACAAGATGTACAGCGAAACCTTGGACCTGCTAGAGAGCGATGATGTATCGACGATATGTTCCAATAACATTTGCCGTGGTTTCTCAATTGCTGTAGATGGCATAGCCGAGTATATGGCAGATAGTGTTAAAACCGCCTTGCAGGATCAAGCTATTGTCGACGAAACCCAAAAATTCAATGTGAACAAAATCGAATTGGCCCTCGCCAAAGTGATCCCCATTCTCAATGGACTGACTGCAACGGGTTTCGACAGCAGTAAGAAACCCCAAAATTTCGTCACATCAATTGTGACGTTCTTTTTGGTATCAGAAAAGTGCAAGACACTTGGTGCAAATGTTTACGAAGTCTTTAGCGTATAAGTTTTTGATTGATTTGTGACAAAGGGGAACGGCACTGAACGCATTCCAATGTATTTTTTCTTATATATTTTTTTTAAGTTTATAATTTATATAAGTAATTCCTTGTTTGTATTTTTTATTATAAGGGGCGTAAGTGTTTAAATAAAAAAACAGGTATTATGAAGAACAATCAAAGAAATAATAGGGTGGGGTATTCAACCCTATTGTGAGTTCCACGTGAAAGAATATCCGCCCGGAAAAATTACATTTCACTCTTCCCTTATTGTGAGTTTCGGGCAAAAAATGTTCCCTGTTCATAAAAATTCCGTTATTGGCACTATTGACAGCATTTTTTTTCGTGTGAAATATGTCATGTCATTTACAGCAAGATTTCCATTCAATTTTCGGTGGCGAACGAAGCCACACTTGTTGTAAAATGGAGGGTGAAACTAGCAATAGCTTTGAAAAATCCGGGCGAACAAAACATTTTCGGGCGAAATGTTTTCCGGGTGAAACTCGCAATAGGGATGATTATTTTTTTATATTTTATACCTATAGGTTCCAATTCCAAGAAATAGTAGAGAATATTTGATGTAAAAAATTTTGAAGGACACATGAGAGTATAAAAAATTGTAAAAATGCATATATTTAAAAAAAAAAAATTGACATACACTTAACAACTAATTATCATTGGAAAGAATGTTTATTCTGAAGTCGTATTGCCAATTCGTAAATGTGGCACTTTATAATGATTCCTTCACCAGTATCTCTTGTGATCAAAAGTTGCTTCGTACCTTAGCCTGTTAGAATCGGAAATAAATTGTAGATTGCCTCCTTATCTGCTGACTAACAACAAGCTAACAGGAATCGTTGAGAGGCGTGTCCTGCTGCACCTCCAAATTGATTTCTTTTATACAAAGTTGTTTTTCCAAATAGTTCTTTTGAAACAGTAACATTTTCAACAGTGACAAAAAAAAGCCTGAGTAGAGATTCGATATATTGCAGCCTAAACATGTAAAACCAAAATACAAAGACTTTTTTGTGTGGTGCCGAATCTTAATGTTCAAGCAATCCAATTCTACAGGTTTTGTTGCTTATCAAATGCATTTGTACGACTAGCATATTTTAAAGAACACTCAAGCTTGCTGTTTATTCGGTTTTATTCTTTTTTCTCGCTGTACCGATTGATAAACCAGCAATTCCTTGATCATATAAAGGGGGAAGAGTAGTAGATTTAACGCTGGTCAAGAACTAGTTTCAAATTAAGGAGGATGTTTTGTAGGTCATACAATAATCGACGGCTTTCACACAAGGAAACTGAGTTGCCAGAAACTGGCTAGTTTGTAGGCGAGAAGGTTGTGAGGGGAAATTGTTTGTCTTCCTTTTACGCCCTTCTCGCCTAGAAACTAAAAATCGCCGGCAACTCAGTTTCTTGTGTGAAAGGGGTCATACAGTCACGCTGCGAAAAAAAAATAAACATTGAAAATTTGAATGAAACAACAACATTTAAGTACATATGTATGTAATTATTCTATTTGAGACAAAAAAAAAACAACATCTAAATTTTTACAAGAAAGACCAACATTTTAAAAGTTTACTTTTTCTTAGCCTTTGGGTCGGGAGGTGAAGGAGGTGATGATTGCAATAACCCAGCTTCTCTCATCCTTTCAAAAGCGCTTTCTGCATCATAGTTCTTGTAAAAATCAGCAAAGCGTTGCTTTCTTTGCTTGTTCACCACCAAGTAAAATGTCGTAGCAGCACACATGACCGTTAAAGACATTCCAAAAAGATTCCTCTTAATTGTGGCATTATGAAGTCCTCTTAGAACGGGTTTCTTGTAAGTTGCCATGTTCTAGGTATTCCGGAATATTTTATGGGGGGTTGTATCTACCATGTGTTTGCACAATTAAAAAAAAATGTCACTATTTTAAGCAAAAAAAAATATTTTGGGGTAAAATTCAAGGAATGCTAAGAAATTGTCATATTCAGCTGGCAACATAGCAAGTAGTTTGAAATGCGAGTGAATCATTTGTAATAAAGTGAACGTACATAGTTATGACTTAAGCAGATTATTTTATCTATTTCTAGGTCTTTGTTGAAAACACCTACAGGAAAATAAAAACGGAAACACAATTGTAGTTATTTTCTTATAGCATTTTATTGCTTTATTGTTTTGTATCCACATGAAACTTTAAATATTAATACAATTTTTTTTAACACGATTGGAAAACACCAGCAGCCTTCATCCTTTCGAATGATTTCTGGGCATCGTAGGTCTTGTAGAATTCAGCATAGGCATCCTTCCTTGGATCTTTAACGGCAACTTTGAAGAGTATCGATGCGGCGAAAACCAATCCAAGGGCTACTGCTAAATTCTTCTTGATAGTAGCATTATGCAATCCCTTTAGAAGGGGCTTGGGGATTGATCCTGCAGATACTGGAGCGTTGGACATTTTGAGTACTGTTCACTTTCTGTTGATAAAACTGACTGAACTTAAATTTACCAAATAATGTAGGTATAAGGATTGTTATGTAATTTGAAATGTTAAAAAATAAAATCAATGAAATATTTTGCCATACCTTCTTGTCGAGAAAAGATTTTTCATGAGAAATGTCACTTAGAACAGAAATGAGGAAGAAAAGTGAAGTTGGTAGAGGTTCAATTTGTTTTCGGAACAATCCGTCGGTAGGGTAGTAAACTACTACACTAGTCTATTTGTGGCCTAATTTCAGCAAACACTATTTTACACGAGAGCAGTTTTTAACCGCATTTTCGTTGCTTTCAGTTGCAATTTGCAAATGTTTTTTTACACGTTTGCAAAAATAAATAACTCTTCGCACACTCGGTCCTTTTTTCAACCAATAAGGAAAATTATGAAGAAAGAGTGATAACTCTGTAATTTTACCAATAATGTGTTGTCTTGTGGAGTCATGTGTCGCTGTCATTCCATATATTTCATACGCCACACAGCATACACGAGCCAAATGATATGTCCCGATCTACATTGCCCGATATTTCCACGAAGATTTTTCCAGAAATCGTGTGAAATGTACACACAGAACGATTTTTTCCGTGAGATTTTTTCCTTGTCTTCTTCATTTTTTTATTTCTGTGCTCTTCATTTTGCATTGATATTCACTCACACCATCAACCCAATGGCACACTGACACCGAACACACACAAAAAACTGGAAAGAAGGCGAAAGAGAACATAAACAGACTGGAAAAATCGTTCGAATTTTGTGGTACAAACGATTTGATCCCTACCCCTCACTTTTCACTCCCTTGACCCACGAACAAAAGATCGGCAATGGAAAAATCGTTTAATGTAGACCGGGACTATGTATGATGATGTGATGACGATATAAAGCCGGGTGCCGGAGTCGTGTTTCGCTTTTGCTTCCATGCATTTCATATCTGTAGGTCTATATTTGTATCATGTGTTGTGTTGCTGTGTGGTGTATGAAATATATGTCCCCTTTCACACAGGGAAACCAGGGGTGGAATCGGCTAAGATGATATGTGATGAGTGAAAGTCATTATCGACAAATTTCGTCTGCGTAAGGTGACTGTCACAGGTGATAATCATATTTTTGTGACTATTTTCTGTGACAGCTATTTAGCTATCACTTTCATGTTAAACTATTTATGCAGGTATGCTATATTTTCTGCATTTTCAAACCAAAGTACCTCATATTTGAATAAATTTATATTCAATGAATGAATATTTACGTAGTATTTTTATTTCTAAAACGTTTACGCCTTAAAATAAAATTTGTCATGAGTGCTTTCTGTACCCATTATTTACCTACGAGTATGTAAGAAAAGTTTTATTAAATTATTATGTCCAATGAGGTTCACATTTTATTAAAAGTCTATTCAAAAGCGAATTGAATAGTCATGTTTATTTTTATTAAGAATTAAAATAAATTAATTTCAGTGAAAAGTTGCAAAAATTAACAAAAACGATTGTGCTTTTATTCAAGAAAAAAACTAATCTTCAATAATGGGTGCAGGGAATTCGAATCGCGGGTTTCTTTAAATCAGCAGAGAAACACATCGGCGACGGTGTGGTTTAATCACTTGAACTCGAAACTAATTTATATTTAAAATATAACCAACGCACAATTTTGATTAATTTTTTTTGCAATTATTCACTAAAATTGTTTAATTTTAACACTTTAAAACAAATTTGGTGACTGCAGTAAAGAAAACCTTCAAATTGACTTGAGAGAAATGTCAAATCTTGCTAGTATGTGTGCAAATCAATAGGGGTATTCACGATCCGATGCAACTGGTCTAGTATCATTGCAAAAGTGTAAAATTGAAAATTTTTCTTCCAAACTGACAACGACACCAGGCAAATTTTACACTCAATCTTGCAATGGGGTTAGGGTATAGCAAAACTGTTGCAAGATTAATGGCAGTATTGTTGTTATAGAGCTAGAACATTTTTGAATTTTACACTTTTGCAATGATACTAGAACAGTTGCATCGGATCGTGAATACCCCTAATATTTTCTCTCAAAGTGATACCAAATTTGCACTATTTTTTGTTGATCACTTTACGCATATGGAAAATCAAATACTCCCTTCAAGCAAAATCACGGACCCAAATTTCTCGGTTCACTTGGGACTCCAAAAAAAATGAGTGTCTCACACACAATAACAAATTTTCTGTGTACGCATGTAAAAAGAACGAGAATCGAGAGTATTTTTTTCAAGCATCGAGAAATAGAGAGAGTATAGGCGAAGTATACAATCATTTTGCCTTAATTTCCACCACTTTTTTTTTTTAGTTCAGTTTTGTAGGTAGCGTGGCGAAGACGGTTGCTTTTTTATCTCTTTTTTCTTGTTAACACTTTTAACCATTTCCAATCAGAAATGCAAGTTTCTATTTATTAAATGTAAATTTATATTTGTGGAATGATGTCATGTGCGAAATAGTATTTAGAAAATCTTTTATGAATGATAAATAAAAAAAACTCTTGAAATGAAAAAATTCAGTTTGTTTTATTTTTGTAGTCAATGGAGAAACTGGACTAGATGGGAAGTTTTTTTTAATGCTTTTGGGTTGGGTATGCCTCAATTCATTCATTTTTTTTGGAACCGTTTTAAATTTCATTTGGTTTCGGTTCTCCGAGTATGGTGAATTCAAAAACTCTCTCTCTCACAATACATTCACATAATGGCTCCGTGGTGATTCTAATTTCCATACTAATTTGAGCCACAAAACGCAGTTTTTCGATCCGTATTTGGATCCGAATGCGAAGTCGTCCATACGTTGTTTGATACGTTTGCGGACCGAAAACGAGCTCGCTTGCTTGAAGGGCTATCACATGTGACTGTCACAAATGTGATGATCACAAATCACCTTACGCGATTCCACCCCAGTTGCTGGAGATTTTGTTGACGTTTTTCTTTAATTGCCTTGTACCTTTCACACAAAGAAACAAAAATTGCCAGAGACTTTTGTTTGTTTCCATTACGGACAGTGTGAGAAGGTATGTGATAGAAATCTCTTCAAACGTTGACCGGGGATATTTTTTTCCTTTCCTTTACTTCTTCTCGCCTTGTAACTCCCAGTTGCTGGCAACTGTTTCCTTGTAAAAGTAATGTAATCTTATGATATTTTCCAGGTAGGTGTCTTCAGCAGAGATATTTATTTCTCAATTTTTTACTTTTTGCAAAAAGTAGGTCTATGTAGCTGATACAAAGGATTTTCAAAGCTGTGCGGTCGCTTGCACCAGGTGAGATGCAAATGTACCTTTATTATTGTTTTGTTCCGAATTTTATGAGAATTTTTTTCAACAACGTATTTCGTTCGATGTTGACAAGGCAAAAACAAAAAAGGACAACAGGTGTACAAATTTCCTTCCAAGTTCCAACAAAAATACAAAACAAAGAATTTTTGTAGTCAAATTTAAAGAATATAACAATTAATTGATCCTGTAACAATGAAAACTGATGGCATTGACGAAGTTTCAAGATCTTGGACTGATGACCTACCAAAATGCAAGAATACAGGTGCTGGAACAGCAAAGCGAACACCCCAATGGGGTGGGGGCGGTGGCAACGAAGGACACATCTCACGCACTAAAAGAATAACAGATTGTAGCTTTTATTGCGAAGTCAACGAGAATACAAGTCTGTATGCAATATTTTCCGGCCATAAAGGGCACAAAGTTGCTAAAATGGCAATGCAACGGATAGCTGCAGAAATTATACTAGGCCAATTAATTGACAAGAGAACCGACGAAGAAGTCCACGAAGTCCTGCGGCAGGCTTTCCAAACTGTCGAAAAATCATATCAGGAATCGATTGATGGTCTTTTAGCTAAATATGCTATTCTGAGGTGTCAGATAGCTGAAAACGTAGGCATCTATGACGAGATAGTGAGGAATTTAGAATCAATTGAACAAGAATTGGCTATTGGGGCTAGCGCTGCTATATGTCTCATTTACAACTCTCGTTTATTTATATGCAATGTGGGCACTTGTAGGGTGCTTCTGTGCCGTACCGACGCCAACCACACATCCAGAGTCATTCAATTTTCCGTCGACCACAACTTGTTGAATGAGGATGAAATTCTGCGCCTCACTCAACTAGGCGTAGATGTTTCTCAATTAAAACGCTTCGATATGTTCAATACCCGATCGATTGGGTATTATCTCGGCAAAGGTGGCTACAGAGATTGCCATTATTTGGCCAATGCAAGTGCTGAACCCATCACTGCTCAGCCCGAAATCGTCGGAGGAATCACTATTGATCCGTCGTTTCAATTTCTTTTGCTTATGTCTAGTGGAACATGCAAGTATCTGCAAGAAATCTACGCTGGTGATACAACACAAGAAAACAGACAAATTGTTCAAATGTGCGCCAGGGAAATGCAATCAAATCATGAAGATCTTACAGATGTTGCTCAATCTGTAGTCAATAGTATTGTGCAACAGCACCGGGAGACTTGTGACAATGGAAGGCGGTCCAATGACGATTTGACTATTCTTTTGAGAAATTTCAATACGAAACGCACCAATAGGGTTATGTTTAATTCTCTTGTGCAGGAGATACGAAACGAATTGACCAACTTCAGTGATGAAACATCCGGTTCGATATATGAATCATCGGAAATGGGAACGAATATGACTGAGACTGGATCAATTACATCCCAGACCAGTTCTTCGAGTCACTTCGGTGAGATTAAGAAAGTTGCACCGTATGTTGACTTTTCACAGTATTACGAGAACGTCAGAGCTGCAAGGCAAAAAGGCACACTACCAGAAGGCATTAATTTTGATTGATATTCGATTAGAATTTTTGTTAAATTGTTATTATTTGTTGTTATTAATTAAAGTTTTTATTGTTATTTGATTTTGCATTGTAAGGTTATAAAGAAAGAAAAAAAACCTAAACAATAGAAGTTATATTGTTTTTGTTTTTATTTTAGTGGACTGTATTGAATGAAATTGAATACAAAATATTTAAGCGACCTTTAGTCCAATGCGTTTCGGTCCTGATAACAATTACAGTGGACCTCATCAGTTAGAGCTGTAATTGTTACCTTTCTAAGACGCAACATTTTAGTCGATGGCTACCGACGTTTATAAAATTTACAGCATAAACACACTGCAAATTATATTGTAAGATTATGCTCACTGATTCGCCATTAACATGGTGGTTTTCAGAGTTGCAAATTGTCATGAATCCGTTAAAAAAAAAAAAAAATTCTTCAGTTCTTAATAACGTACAATTTTGAAAAGTTCAGTTTTTTCTTTTCAAAAATTTCAGCTGAAACTGCATTAAAAACTTGGATTTGAATTAAAAATAAAATAACTCAATAATTTGTTTTTCATCCCTACTAAGCGGTTTATCAACAAATACATTTTAAAACTGAATTTAACCTGTTACCAATCCCGAAGAAATCGATCACAGTGGAAAATCCCCAGCCAAATTGTCATTACGAACGTATTCGATGACACGTCCACCACTATTCGATTAAAATGGAATTTGTGATAGCGTTTTATTATTATAATTACTGATTAAGAATTCAGTTATGTTGACCAATTTTCTTGGTAATCACCCCAATCTGTATCATTCATGACCAAAAATTTTATCAATTTAAATGTCTATACTATTTATAAATAGGGGTGTGTTTTAACTGCTTGTTTAAATATGTAAACTGCAATAATTCCAATTTAATTTTGAAATTTTGTTAAATTCTTATAATGTCCAGAACTTTTATTTGTAAAAATTTCCATTGAAAAACGGCTATCACAATTTTGATTAAATTTCTATAATTTTTTTAAATAAAAATAAAGAGGTGAGTGGTTTTTATAATTCAAATTCTATATGCATACATACTACAAAATAAACCAACCAAGTTATAGTTCACAAATAATTTGTATCTTAAAATTGTCGTAAGTTGAACTAAACTTAACAAAAGTTGCTTAATAACAAGGCCTCGCTACTCGACTGAAGAGTCCAAGTGAGATTGTCTGAACGAAACATCAATTTGTATAGACTAAGTGCCATTATACAGCTAAACATATAGCCATACAAGGCCTTTCACATCATTGACGTCATCGACGGAATTATTCATAACAATTAAATATAAAATAATGTTTTTTAAACATGATACAAGGATTCTCTAAGCACACATTTTCATTATAAAAAATTATCGTTACATTTATTATTTGAATTTAAATTCCAATTGTTGTTACAAAACTCAACGAAAGAACATTCTCAATAAAGGACATGTGTTCAGTATGCCAAGTTGCAGTCATCGTCCTGGGGTAGTTTTTGACTGTTCGCATGTGTAGAATAAACCGCCCCTTTTCTGAGTGCCATCATTAGATAAAGAAGCCAGCCGTCAAAAAATGTTGTCATTTTATTTAAAAAAAATATACCTACATAATATCCGAAAAAAAGCATTCGTAATGCTCAGCTGTACCGTGCAATCAGTACTAAAGTTACGGCAAAACCACATACACACAACGCATCGCGAATCGTAAACCTCAAAACTAATTTTTTCTCATTTATAGATACAGTTTTTAATTACATTTGTATATTTGTATGTTCCTGTTTTTTAAATTAAATAAACTATTTCCAAGTGAAATTTTGCAAAAAGAAACCCCAGAAATAGGGGGTGTGTAATTGCGAAGGATTTGTGCGGGCGAAGGATTATTGAATTTTCCAAAAAATTTCTTTAAGTGATTCTAAAAGAAAAAAGTTTTCATGTGAAGTTTCCTTTTCCATATTTTATTGAAAATCTTATTAAATCCTACTTTTTTACCACTTTGGAACGAGACAAAAACATATACATACATATACAGAAATTCTATTTTTTTGTTTAATGTTTTCAAAATACCTCGGAGGGAAAAGTTGTTATGTAAGAATTTTATTTAGTGTAAACACTTGATATACATACATATATAATATTATTCACTTTGTATTATTTTTTTAATAAGAAAAGTAATTCACAGGTTTGTTGTAAGATGAAAAAACAAAAAAAAAAAAAACAATAAAAGGAGCTCTACCGCCCTTTTATCATAATGAAAGGATTTTTTCAAGAGTACCGTCTCTATAAATAATAAAGACAGAAGGGAATTGGAATAGATATGTATATACATCCTGTTCACATTGATTCCTTCCATAAACATATTGTAGACTTGTGTTGCAAGGTTGCAATTATTATTTTTAGCTAATGAATCAGGATATGTCTGCTATTAATTTGATAAGCAGTTTATAATAATTAAAAAAAAAATACCTGTTGGTTGTTGTCTTGCATTTTTTTTTTGTTTACAATGTGCGCCCACTTAGGGGGTTTTGACTACCCTTAAAATGAGTGGTTCTATGAACTTTGTATAATATGGTTGATGGAAGGATTGTTTTTATTTGCGTAATTTGATACACATTATGTACCTACATACATATGTACATAATTAGCCAGATAATAATTTATTAAATAATACAAAGGAATTCAGCTAGATAATACAAAAGTGCTTCTTGTAGCAAATTATGGGTTTGAATATAATAGGTATGTATGCTTATGTTTTTATAGGGCCAAATAATTCGTATATGCACCATTGATAAGGTACTAAAATACTTAAACGTCAAGCACTGTTGATAGATAATAGGTCTGTTCCCAACCTTGACCAAAACTGCCAAATTATCAACAATTGTTAACATTGCATACAAAATTAACAGTTGTCGAGTCAACGCTTCGCGTTGGAATAAAAAAGGATACAACAAATTAAAAGATTATTTGTGTGAAATTGTGTGGCAGAATTTTTGCCCAGAAACCATTTCAAACTTTTTCGGCAGTTTTTCTCTCTGTGAGAGAATTTCATCCCCACCCTTTAAAATTTGACAGACCAACAATTTCTGCCCAAAAATCTTGGGAACAAACCTAATTTCAACAAAGAAAATACTATTCTGCGGGATGTACACCTTTAACAACGGGTTTTGGGCAAAAATCCAAAAGTTAAGTTTGTTTGAATTTAAGTAGCGATCTGTTTTCTACATACAAAAAAAACATTTAAAGGGATTATATTGTCTTCATTATTGTCTAGAAATCCACAAGAGTTACAGCTTAAGGAAAATTTGAGCCAAACGTTAAAAATGTAAGCGCTCCAATCGGAACCCACTTTTCACTCATCATAATATTGTGTGTAGGTACCTATTTTGATAACATTTTCTTATGATGCTCTTTCCAAATGGTAAGTTCAGGATTCTTTCTAAAAATAAATTTATTTCTCAACTGGCGAATGGAATATATCATTATTTCAAATTGATTTACATATTTACTAATTGAATTTAAATTGTTTCCATTTTATATGAGAATTTATTTCCTTCATATTTTGAATAGGCGAGTTTAAGAAAGGAAGATTTCGGAGGGCCTCAGATATCTCAGTTGCCTGAATAGGATTCCTCAGCAAGACATCTCAGGTTGGCTGTCAAAATACTGATATGACAGATCCATATCAAACATAAATTGATTTTTTTGATGAATGAAACAACAAAAACACTTCCCATTAGTTGTCATTTCACGAATATTGAAATTCAGCATATTATTCTTTTGCAAATCACTCCGGATTGCCGATACACAATTGCGAATTCCTTAATCGGTATGAAAAGCTTTTACTCAAATAAAAAAGAAAAGACATTGTTCATTCGGTCATAAATTCTATTTAAGAAAAAGATCGATATTTTACATTATGCATCCATTCTGAAAAGATGTTTTAAAATTGTATTTCTGAAAGGTTTTGATACCCAGTATAGTATACACAAATGCGACAAAATGTTTAATTCTGAATAAATCTTAAAATTTAAAATGATTTTTTAGGTTAATCATGTAAATAGCAAAGTAAAAACTATCGAAACAAATAAAAACATTGATAACATATGAAATTGGCGTAAATATATGTTTCTGTGAAAGCCTAGTTCCGAGCTATTATTCAAAATCTAAAAACTTCGATACACTGAAAATGAAATTGTCTATATACCTTCTTTACTTAGGAATGATGGTTTAAATTTTCTAAAAGTAGCTTAAATAATTTTGATAACATTTTTTATATCAGGCTAAAACTGTACTGACAATGTTGAATTTGAGGCTTTTCGGAGAATGCGTTGTCTTTCTTGAGGTGTTGTAGCCATGTTCGCTAGCGGTTTGTTGTTTTTTCAATGTTTTCCCTATATCGAAGGTTGCTGCTAACTTGTTCCAATGATGTGACCTTCACAGCAACTGCTATGACCATTGTCCTGATAGTCTTAAATTTGAGCATTTTTCTCTTCGGTTTTTCCTTTTGGCAAAATTGTTAAATTCATGGGAAAATGTCTACTATTTTTAACGATTTTATAAGCTACTAGGTTTTTTTTCAAGGTGTATTTAAACGAATGACACAAAAAAGGTCGATTTTATGAGTAAAATTGTTCAAAGAATGACGAATAACCCAAAAAAAACTTCGATTTTTTGACTAAAATTGTTCAAAGAGCCATAAGACTAACAATTTTTTAGAAGGATTAAAAATTCTTCCTGGATCTTAATCCCCATATTTCACTAAATAAATTCTTTAACTAGATTTGTCATAATTATAAAAGGTTATGGAGAAATCGTTAAAAGTTTATTGAAAAAAATCTGTATTTAAACGAGTGAATTGGAGTGTACTTACTTTTGAAACATATACAAATGTTTGGTTCTTTGCTGAGTTATTATATATAGATAGATAGATAGATATTTGATTTATTATTTGTTTCTTTTATCTATTACAAATGTATTTTTTACATAAATCATTAGAGCATGGCTTTTGCCGTCTGCCTGATTGACATTAAAGAAATATAATAATAAATATTTTGCTTGTTTTTACTTTAAGTTTACATAATTTACATATAAATTTATTTTAGTGCTAAAAATCTTCATTTATAATTTGTTTTCTGTAAGATATTGCCGTTTTGTAATAATTTAAAAGTAGCTTTACATCAATTTCAAAATTAAGGATTGCTTTTACTTCCGCTTCTGATTTTTCATCGCTGCCAAGGTAAAACCTCCGACTTTCTTTAAGAACAGGACATCTACACATCAAATTGAATTCTACTCCACAGTAGTGTGCAAGATCCTCAAGTTTTCCATACGTTTTCCAAGTTTTTTGAATAATTTTCAGGGCAACAATTTTGGGAAGTCTTTCGTGTGGCAATTGAAGCACTTTCAGTTTGTAATCTACATGTAGTTTTAAAGTTTTCACAAATAATGGTGAGAGTCCTGTCTCAATAGTCAGCATGTAATTGGGTGTTGTACTTGGTAATCCAAAGCATCTTTTTAAGTAATATCTTAGAAGTTTCTCAACCGTTTCATGTTGGCCATATCCCCAAGATTGTGCTCCATAAAACATTACCGATTCAGCCACTGCAACAAAAACTTTATATTTAACGGTATGATCAACCAGTCTAATAGAAAAACATTTGTTCCATGTAGCACATATCGCAATTTTCGCTTTTACAAGTTTATTTTTTAAATGAAGTTCCAAGTTTAGATTGCTGGTAATCATCACTCCAAGGTATTTGTAGTTTTTTACAACTTCGATTCGTTCTCCATTAAAATACCACTGCTCATTTCTGCACAATCTACCACCACCTTTTTTAAAAATCATCACTTTTGACTTTGACTAGAAAAAAGATAGGGACTTAAAGAACATCCTTGTCTTACTCCCATATTAGTATCGAACCAATCCGAAGAACCAGTTCCACTCCACACAGCAGCTCGATTCCCCACATACATATTTTCTAGAACTTTTTCAAACTTATAACTCATACCAGTATTGTAAAGTTTATAGAATAGAGTTTTTCGATCGATTGTATCAAAGGCTGCTTTGAAATCAACGAAAAAGGCGAATAATTTAATTTTTTGATCTATGAAAGTTCCAGCAATGTCCTGCAGTACAAAAATGTTGTCTACGGGTGAATAACCATTACGGAAACCAGCTTGGTTTTCATGAATAAGTTTTTGGCTTTCAATCCAATTCGTCATTCTCTTATTCAAAAGTTTTGTAAATATCTTGTATGATGGATTAGGAAGAGATATTTCTCTTTTCTAGCCGGTTCAGCTATATTTTCCTTTTTATGTATGGGGAATATTATTGCTTCTTTAAACTGTTGCGGTATAACTCCTGAATTCAATATTTTGTTGAAAGAAATTGTCATGCTGTCCTTGAAATTATTTGTGGCGTATTTAAAGAGCTCTGTAGGGATTCCATCTGGGCCTGGTGATTTTTGGTCCTTGAAATTTGCCAGGACTGAATGTACTTCATCAATAGTGAAGGGAATATCAACTACTTCATTTGGAATGAGCGGTGTTGCGTAATGGATCGGATTAAAGATTGAAAATAAAACCTCCGACTTTCTTTAAGAACAGGACATCTACACATCAAATTGAATTCTACTCCACAGTAGTGTGCAAGATCCTCAAGTTTTCCATACGTTTTCCAAGTTTTTTGAATAATTTTCAGGGCAACAATTTTGGGAAGTCTTTCGTGTGGCAATTGAAGCACTTTCAGTTTGTAATCTACATGTAGTTTTAAAGTTTTCACAAATAATGGTGAGAGTCCTGTCTCAATAGTCAGCATGTAATTGGGTGTTGTACTTGGTAATCCAAAGCATCTTTTTAAGTAATATCTTAGAAGTTTCTCAACCGTTTCATGTTGGCCATATCCCCAAGATTGTGCTCCATAAAACATTACCGATTCAGCCACTGCAACAAAAACTTTATATTTAACGGTATGATCAACCAGTCTAATAGAAAAACATTTGTTCCATGTAGCACATATCGCAATTTTCGCTTTTACAAGTTTATTTTTTAAATGAAGTTCCAAGTTTAGATTGCTGGTAATCATCACTCCAAGGTATTTGTAGTTTTTTACAACTTCGATTCGTTCTCCATTAAAATACCACTGCTCATTTCTGCACAATCTACCACCACCTTTTTTAAAAATCATCACTTTTGACTTTGACTAGAAAAAAGATAGGGACTTAAAGAACATCCTTGTCTTACTCCCATATTAGTATCGAACCAATCCGAAGAACCAGTTCCACTCCACACAGCAGCTCGATTCCCCACATACATATTTTCTAGAACTTTTCCAAACTTATAACTCATACCAGTATTGTAAAGTTTATAGAATAGAGTTTTTCGATCGATTGTATCAAAGGCTGCTTTGAAATCAACGAAAAAGGCGAATAATTTAATTTTTTGATCTATGAAAGTTCCAGCAATGTCCTGCAGTACAAAAATGTTGTCTACGGGTGAATAACCATTACGGAAACCAGCTTGGTTTTCATGAATAAGTTTTTGGCTTTCAATCCAATTCGTCATTCTCTTATTCAAAAGTTTTGTAAATATCTTGTATGATGGATTAGGAAGAGATATTTCTCTTTTCTAGCCGGTTCAGCTATATTTTCCTTTTTATGTATGGGGAATATTATTGCTTCTTTAAACTGTTGCGGTATAACTCCTGAATTCAATATTTTGTTGAAAGAAATTGTCATGCTGTCCTTGAAATTATTTGTGGCGTATTTAAAGAGCTCTGTAGGGATTCCATCTGGGCCTGGTGATTTTGGTCCTTGAAATTTGCCAGGACTGAATGTACTTCATCAATAGTGAAGGGAATATCAACTACTTCATTTGAAATGAGCGGTGTTGCGTAATGGATCGGATTAAAGATTGAAAATAGTCCTTTAATGAGCTCGCACTTATTTGAATACTTATTCGTGGTACTTTGCCGTTAAATTTGTTTATTGCTAGCCAAAATTCTTTTGCATTTTTGCAGCACGTGAGCATGAGAGCATCTTTTTCAAGAAATGCTCTCTTTTTGTCCTTACATAATATCTTGAAAGCGTTATTTGTTTTAACATAAAGATCTTTGAAATAACTATTTCCAATCTTGCGAAAAGCTTTGAGCCAACCAAATGATTTTTGCCTTGCTACTTCACACTCCTTATCAAACCATTTTTCTTTATACAATGATCTCTTTTTCCATACCTGTCTGCATGTTGGATAAGATATTCTGGCTAATTGTTCAATTTCGTCTAAACTTTGTTGTTCTTCTGTGATAAAGTTGCGATCCAGATTGATTCTATACTCTATTGCTTTTGATTCTTTCCACAAAATCTTAGGGGGTATAAACATGTTGATAGTTTCTTCGCGATCGATTGGAGTAGTTTCAAACTCTGCAACGATAGGTAAATGGTCTGAATACTGTTCGCACAAAACTTCAAAATCTGCAAAAAGAGAAATCAATTCGCCCCTTATCAAACAGTAGTCGATGACTGAGCAGCCTTGTTTACCTACAAACGTATATTTTCCTTGTTTGTCCAAATCGCTTACGCCATTCATAATATGAAAACCATATGAATCGCACATTTCCAGTTGTTTGATCCCTCTCGAATTTTGTGTGCCATCTTTCGATTCCCTCGCTTTCCCTGCAAAACGATTTTCTCTCCCTTCTTCCTTTCCTATTCTGGCATTAAGATCCCCAATAATCATAATATTATCGCAGCTGGTGTGTTCCAGTACATCACATAATTTTCCAAAATCGCTTTCCCAGTGATTACAGTTAATGTACGTAGGTATTAATATAAATTTGGTTGAGCCCAGGGCAATCTTTAAAATTTTGACTTCATCTTCAGCTTCAAACTCACATGAAATGTTATTTATGTTTTTTTTGTACCCAAAAAAGCACCCACCACTTGCTCTCCCTCTCGTATTTTGTTTCACAGCAGGAATCCAAACAAACTTGAAGTTGGTAAATCGGTTAATAAATAATTTATATTCATCCTCTACTAAAAACGTTTCATAAAGAAACACCATATCGTATTTATTAATAAATTCATAAATATTTACGTAAATAGACTTATTACTAAGACCTGCTATATTATAACTAAGTATTTTAATTTTTTATTTGATTCTAAAGTTTTTATTTTTCTTTGGCAAACGGCACATTTACCCTATTGTATTAAATAAGATTTGGTTGATGTCTCTGCTAAATTATTTCTAAATATTTTTGTAGATGTTGCTCTTCGGTTGACAACACTGTCATCTGTCAAATTCGCTTCCATTTTGAGACACAGCTGATTGCTCAGATCGGTGTTGTAAATATTGCTTTGCTCTGACATCCCATTGCTGTTGTTGTATAAAATACCCAATAAAGAACTCCAACGAAAAACTTTTTTGTCGACGAACATTTTATCATCTCGAACTAAAACTTTTAGGGCCCAGTTATAGCTATCATTGGAAACCATCATTGAAACTGTTAACTGTTGATTTTGAGACCTTTCGAAAGTTAAATCATTGAATATTTCAATGCAGAAATATAGCTTACGACTTTTAAATTATTTCACCTTCAAAAAAAATTAATTTTGACCCATATCTTCCCCATAACGTAACTTTTAATTTTTTCTATGATCATTGGTAAGGTAGTTCATCATTGAAAAATTAAAAGTTACGTTATGGGGAAGATATGGGTTTGGAGGAGAAATAATTTTGAAGTCGTAAGTTATATTTCTGCATTAAAATATTCAATGATTAAACTTTCGAAAGGTCTCAAAATCAACAGTTAACTTTTTCAATGATGGTTTTCAATGATAGCTATAACTGGCACCTTAGGTGCGTTATAGAACTTTTTAAAATTTACGATTTTGCAGTTTTTACTGGAGTAATTTGCAAACAAACTTTTTCAAATTATGACAGATGTCAATATATATATATCAATATTGTTTCATGAAAGCACTTAACTCTTATAAGCTGAGTCCAAAAAATACTAAATTGTCAATTTTCTGCGCTCACAGTGGTGAACTAAAGTTTTTTGTCCAAAACTGAAGTTAGTAATCTCCATCATTCTTAAGATTTTCAGATTTTAAAAAATATAAAATTCAAATGCTTGACAAAATTGAACTCCAAAAGTTGAGGTTTTCAAAACTTTTCTGCGACTAAAATCAAAACATATTTCAAAAATTCCTCAAACATGGGTAAAATAATTTTTAATTACCCTTCCAAAAATATAAATTTTACTATAATAAAATGTCATCCTGATTTACTGCAAATTATTTCTAAAACGTCTAATTTCCCGTTTACGACTTTTAAACGATCACATCTCGATGCCTACATTTTTCGGATTTATTTTTTATGTGTAAGACTTTGTTATATTTTTTAGTCTATCGATTACAAAAACAAAAACTCCTGTTCACACCTCCGTTTAAAAAATACAAAACACCGTGTTGAGCCTTAAAATCTATATAGCGGCAACCCTGCAAGGGATCCATGGTCGAAAACTGGAACTTAAGCTTTTATAAAGTTATCTGACGATGCCCACAAAAAGTTGCTTCCCCATATGTTTTTTTAGATTCCCATAGGAGCCAAATCTAAAATGACTGGACTACTATTATTTGATTATACTGGTTTTATTCAAATTCTGTAAACAAATACCTTAAGGGACCAGTTGTAGCGATCGGTAAAAAACAGGTGAAAATTGAAATTTTGCACTTACGGGCGGTTATATCAATCAGTAAAATTATATCAGTAATTAAATGACAAACCGACAGTCACAATGTTTTGTTTGTTTTTATGATACAAAATGCTTCAGTTGTACAGAAAACTGAAACGAATCCATTTTTTTGAATTGGCAAGCAGCTGTTCAGTAAAACGAATTTCCACCAGTAAAATAAATAAATGCATTTCTTACAAAAATTATTCTTCCTTGAAATATTTTAATATTGATCTGCCACCGATTCTTATGATTTTTTTGTTTCAGATCTTTTTATAACACATGAAAGTATCCAAAAGAAAATGTTTACTGATGGTTTTTACTGATCGCTATAACTGGCCCCTAACCGCCCAATTCTGCCGTTTTGAGGCTCACAGGTCGCAATTTCTTGTGAGTTTGTTTTTGTATATGGCGGTCATAATTTCGGATTCTGTGGAAGCCCTCATAATAAACCTCACAAGAACAACGTGAGTTGTGATCTGCCAAGGAGCAGATCATAATTTTTAAGTTTTTATGAGGCGAGTTCACCACGAGTTATGAGGTTATTGTGACTTGTGAGGCATCAGTGAGGTTGCCCAATAAGGCTGTTAATTAGAAAATCAAGTAAAAGTGCATACATATTAACTAAATTTGTGTATAAACCTTTACCTTTGTACATAATGTACATGTAATTTACATACATAAGTACATTATATTTACACGTACAAACTCATCAACACAGAAATCGAGTATTGTTGATGTCTTCACACTTTCTCCTTATCTTTTCTTATTATGGTTTAATAAATCGTTACCTTATTATACATCTTCAAAAACCTTAGCCACTTTATAGTTTTGAAGAACCACAACAGCAAGTTTATGCGATCAAGTTTGGCATTAATTTTACGAGTTGTTATTTTGTTTTCTTATCACAAATACCTATAGTCATGTATTTTACGAGAAAAGTATGGTGAACTTATTGTTGTTATCTCATTCGACCAGTTTATCATGACCGTGATCTTTCATTTAGCTAAACCAGTTGAGGTTTGTTTATTTAGCATCAGAGACAGTTAGTGATTTTGCTAGAATAGCATTAGAATTAGTAAGCACAGTTTCATATCATAAGAGAGCTTGTCAATAGCGAGTGAAGCCGGCCGGTATCGTTGACGGTGCAATAATGTGTACAGTACTACGGTGTTCCTTCCTTCTATGACCCCTTAACAGAAACCTGTAAACAGAATTAGTATTTACCTATTGGTCTATTTTTGCTGTGTGCTTGTGTACATTTTTTTAAATTTGATTAATGATTAGTTTAAAACCAAAGTGATATGATTTTTCGAAAAAATGTCAATACTCTACTTGAACTTAACCTGAACAATTGTCTTGATTGGATTCCAGCCTATTTCGTTTTCTTTTGATGATTAAAATAACTATTTAATAAGTGTGTGAAAAGAATAATAATGCCTAAACATTGTTTTAACCTGCTGTAATGAATGAAAGTTATCTAGATAATGATCTTCGGCATCATCCCTTAGGTAATGTTGGTTTAAAACTTCATAGATATGGTTTTACGGTTTATGTAATTATATAAAGAAAAATTCCAAATTATTTTTTTTTTTACAAAAGTTTAACTTGTCTTTATGAAACCTTTATCAGAAACAAGTCAAATTATTTGAGGGCGTTTATAATGGCATCACAAAATAAATAGAACTCCCCAGAGATAAACATTAATAATTCACAAATGAAATATCGATTGAATTTTGTATCATGTATGTATGTACATATAAGGAAGCGTATGTGTAATGGACATATAGAACAAGACCGTAACACACAGGGTCTAAACCACCCCCCCTCACCGAAATTTTTGTATTTGTATTTCTTGCTCTTACTCTTTTCTCAAAAAAGTGTAGACCCATATCTTAAATGTATAAGAGATTGTCATCAAATTGGACGATATTACGTTGTAGCCCGTAGCGTAATGGTTAGTGCGTTCGACTGTCACGCTGGAGGTCTGGGATCGCTTCCCAGCCTCGTCCACCTAAAAACTAAAAAGTTTTTTTTTCAGGGCTACTGCCTCTTGCGAGGAATTGACAAATCCTCCAAGAGTATCACTTGTCACGAATAAGTGCTTCTCGTCTAGCCGTTCGGACTCGGCATAAAATTGTAGGTCCCTTCCATTCCTGTCGAAAGGCGCACACAGGAATGGTTGCGAGTTGTTAGTCACTAGGCCCTGGTTCTTCATGAGCCGTTGTGCCACCCGATTATTTTTACGTTGTTTTTCAGAGCAAAATCAATGAAAAGGTAGATACTGCCTAAGTAACTGGCAACGCGAAAGCAACTAAGTTAGGAAAACTTATTTATTAGTTGGTAATTTGGAAAAAAACTCTTTTACTTTTCAGTTTCAATGACCAAAATTTGCCCCACATATGTTTTGATAACATAGGTGACAGGGTTACAGTGGTGATTTTGAAAACAATTTAGGTTCTTACATGTTTTCGGGTATGTTGTTTGATTTGCCTGTTTTTACTGTGTTCATTTCGTGTTTTTCGGCACAACATTCTCTTGCTATAGGTTTATTTGAGGTTCATATCAACAAGGTTTATTTTAAAATTTTTACTAGTTTTACCCTTCAAGCTCAATTTAAGTATTTCAAAAACGATATTTTCTTTTCGTTTAGACTAGAACATCTAAAATCAGCGCATCAAAAAACTTTGCAAAACTAAACACTTACAAAAAACCTTCAAAAATTTAAACTTGCAAAAAATGTTGCTTTTCTGTGAGTCATATTAGTGTTTCTTATGCCGGATTTACACGAATGACAAAATGTCATTATATCTGTCGTTTTCTTGTCATTTTTGTCATTTTCGTGTAAATGGTTTTCATATTTGTAATAATTTTTGTCATAAAAATAATGACATGCCAAACTAGTCATAAAAATTGTCATAAAAATGACATCGTGTAAACGCTCAATGACACCATTTTCAAAATTATGACAAGCCGGAAGAAAGAATGAACTTGCTCATTCTCTTATGACAAAATTATCATTTATTTTGTCTTCGTGTAAATGCATGTCATAAATAAATTCATTTTGTCATTATTTTGTCATTATAATGACAGATTTTATAACACTTTTTTCATTCGTGTAAGTCCAGCATTAAGCCGGAACCACACTTCTCTTCTCTCGTGTGTCGCTCTCGCTGCAATGCATATTTTATATCGGTAGGACTACATTTTGTCTCGTATGTTGTGTCGCCTTGTGGCGCATGAAATATATGGAATGACAGCAACACACGGCTCCACAACACAGCACACGAGACCAGTGTGATTCTGGCTTTAATAGTAATGTTTTCAAATAAGTGTAACATGCTGATATAGAGTTAAATTCAAAAATCAAGACTAGAAACTTAGGTAGGATGGATACTATTTTTTTTGAAAATCATCCATCCCCGAAATATTTGTCTGGCTACGGCCTCGATATAGAATATATATAGAGTAAGAGCCCAGGGCCGCCAGACATACGTCATTTTATCAAAGCTAAGATTTTTTCTGCGAATAGATACTATGGTAGCTAAGAACAAATGGATACTAAGAATCTTCAATCCGGGTGCAATTAAGATGTAGCGAGTGTTAAAGTTGCACACAAATGATGCAACATTGCGTTATTTTATCAAAGCTGGATTTTTGATATGTCTTAGGGGATGGTGTCATTTACTTTATTGGACACTTGCCAGGCATCTACAGTGGGGCCTAACGTGAGCCAGACACTTAAAATATGTCAAACTAATCGTGCCATTTACGTTGTAGTTTTAAAGCTAATATTTATGTGTTTTATGGACAACTGTTTAAAAATAATTCCCCATCAGCTATACATCTACAGTGTGGCGTATTCATCATCCAGACATTTAAAAACAGCTAAAATAAGCAAAAAATCACGTTTTAGTAACAAAGAATTATTATTTTGACAGTTTTAAGGTGATGTAAGGCTCCGCTGTAAGTGTCTTGCTGATTAGAAAATATTGTAGAATATTTGCCCACAGAAAACATAAAATCTTGATTTGATTCTGTTATGTAAATGGCACGATTAGTTTGACAGATTTTAAGTGTCTGGCTCACGTTAGGTCCCACTGTAGATGTCTGGCAAGTGTCAAATAAATTAAATGACACCATACCCTAACACATAACAAAAATTCAGCTTTGATAATATAACCCAATGTTGCAACATTTGTATGCATTTTTAACACTCGATACCTCTTATTTGCACCCGGATTGAAGATTCTTAGTATCCATTTGTTCTTAGTATCCATTTGTTCTCGGGGAACAGTCCGAGTTTAACAAAGTCAACCTACTTTTAATTTAAGAAAAAAAATGACATGTATAATAATTTTGTATTTATATTCCTTATTTTAAGTCAATGTATATGGTTAGGCCCCCTATGTGCCAACAAATTTGTAAAACCAATGTATCTTGTTTTTTTAAGATTATCCTAAGTCAAATTGTAAATATATGTTCAATAAATAACCTTGAACCTTGATTCATTGGAGGACTACTGAATATTAACATTTACTTAAGACTACATACATATATTATTAGGAAGAATAAAAACAAATCAAAAAAAAATCAAGAAATTATTTACATTCAACACAAAATCAAAAAATAAGTCCTTTTAAAAAAAATGTTGGTTTTATTTTTAAGAAAGAGCTACATATTATAGGCAGTAGCCCTGAAAAAAAAACTTTTTAGCCTCGTCTACCTAAAAAACTAAAAAGTTTTTTTTTTCAGGGCTACTGCCTCTTGCGAAGAATTGACAAATCTTCCAAGAGTATCAATTGTCATGAATAAGTGCTTCTCGTCTAGCCGTTCGGAGTCATCATAAAATTGTAGGTCCCTTCCATTTCTGTCGACACGCGCACACAGGACTGGTTGCGAGTGTTTATTCACTAAGCCCTGGTTCTTCACGAGCCGTTGCGCCACCCAATTTATTTATTTATTATTACATATTTATATTCATAGAATAACAAAAACTAGACCAAAAACATACTCTTTGCAGAATTAATTTGTTAGTGGAGATTTTATATTTAAAGGCAAAGTCCCGAATGGCTTAACACAAAAGTCCTAAGCCATTCGGGATTTTGCAAATTAACAAAATTCGGGACTTAACAATTCGGGGTTTTAACGTTCGGGATCTTATCAACTCGGGATTTTGACGTTCGGAATCTTACAATTCGGGATTTTACATGCAAAATTTGGTAATTCGGGATTTTGCAAATCGGGATTTCGATGCCAACCCTGATAAAAACCCATCTCTAAGAAAGAATTGAACTTAAAATTCAAAAACTGATTTTACTGTTCATCAGTAAATCAAAAATTCCATATGTAAACTATTATTTTTTTTATGATAATCACCCTATCCCGATTTGCGATTGTTGATATTGATATTTTGGATATTTAAACTCAATTTACTGAAAATGTGATCAACTTTTCATTGATATTTGTCAATTTATTTATAATTCAGAACGGTCTGCATTATTCCTAATAATGACTATACTCTGTTCAACAAAAATCGTCAGTACAGGGCTTATGGGCGAGCTTTTTTCAAAACAGTGGCGCCTGTGTATACTCTCACGACACTGAATTGAGAAAAATGCCAATAAAAAAGATTCTAACCCACTGAACAAAGTACAGGAATTTTTGTTGTAATGCCCTGAAAAATATCGTACACTCCACCATGACCGTCCTCATTGCATGCCCAAATCAAAATCACACTGATCATAATAATCGTTTTTACTCTGGCTGTTTGAGCTAAAAAAAAAAAAATATATATTCCAACAGAGTTACCTTACCCATTCAATATTGAAAGCAATACAAAAGAGCCTTTTCAGTGGTTTTTATATAATAGCTTTCTGTTTTCAAGCTTTTGAGAACAGAGTTAATTAAGGTGATATATAATGCAAGGTACGGACACCCTATGAGAGCTTTTACTTGAAATAGGTTTATGTAAGCCAATGCGACCAGACAGAGATACAAACGTCCTAGTATACAACTTTTTTTCGGTTCGGTGGTTTAATATCAAATTTCAATATTTATCAACACTATCAATCAACAATCGCAATAGGGCTGAATAATTGTATCATTTATGAAATTTCAATTTCAAAGACGTTAGGAATAACTTTCTTGGAAATACTTAACTACATTTGCTTAGATTTACAGAACAAGATTTTATCTTTCTTTAAAAATAATATTAAAATCTCATATTTTAGGAATTCTAAGACGAGTTTAACATTGAGTTGCATACCAAAGTTATTAAAAGATAGTCATTAATATTCAATTTATTTCCTTTGCATTATTCATTTAACTTTAATTAAATATCTAAATGTGTGTGTTGTTCTCTGATGTCATTTCATTAGTTTGAAAACGACCTTAGCTGATTTCCAGTAAATAAGAGGGGTGGATTGCAAATGTTGCTTTACGAAAGCTATGTATCCTACTTCACCCATCTCGTTGGTCTGAAAAAACTTCTCCGAAAGTAGGTTACCAATATGCTGTTTGAAAAACAAACAAGAATAAATAATAAGCAAACTTTTCGATAACTTCCCATTCATTTGTAATTTGTTAAAGGATGTAAGAATATTATAGAAATGTGGAAAGTTATCGGCCCTTATGATGATTAATATATAATGATAAACAAACATATATGTATGTACAGTGTACACATTATGTGTATGTATGTATAATGCTCCTCTGATTAAAAATTAATTAACTCAAACAAGAAATGCGTCCTAAATCTTCAACCATATCCTAGCGTCAAGTCGTATTTAAATTTCAAAACACAAATACAGAAATAAAACAAAACAAAGAAAAAGTACTATAAGGAAAAGAGCAATAACTTGTAGCATATATTTCGCTTCATATTCACCTCCCATCCTTCTTATATCCCATACCCGCCCGCATAAAGTACATTTTCTGGTTGATTGTGGTTGTAGGTTTAGTGCTTCTTTACCTAGATACATAGAAAAATAAATCCTTTGATATTCATGGGACTTACCGTTAAGCATAACGTTGTTTTCATTAATAATTCACAGCTTTCCATCACTGCTCTATTTATTTCACCTGCTTTTTTTCGCCGCACGCCCACTGCTTGTGGACAAATGTTTACACTATACTATCTATGCAGGAGAGTTTTGCGGCAGTTTTGCACGTGGAAAACCTGCTTGCTGCAAATTTGAACTATATCTCTCCCAGCCCCACAGCCCCCTCCGTCGTCGTACCAAACAGATTAAACCATGCTGAACTGATGGAATTTAAGGTGAATGACTCGAAAGTGGGGATTCTTCTTGGTTTTTTGTTCCTTCTTATACCTTTAGGAGGAACGTTCACGCAGGTATATATTATGTTTGCCCGTTCGCCATATTTCTTCATTTTTTTTGTCCTGTAAATGATAAATGCTGACATGCATGTTATGAAAAGAAGCGATAGGCACTCGCACTATCTTTCGGCTTAAGTGTGTCTTGAAAAATAACTAAAGGATACGACTTGGTACATGGTACTTGCCCTGGCTGAAAGAAATATTTAATGAAATATTCTGCCCCATTTTGTCAAGTACGTATTCTTTATTATTATTTCGTTAATACTAACGATACATTTTTTTTTTAAAGTATTATACTTAACATTTATTAATAGGCTCTCTTTTGAGTGCCAATAAATCTGAACAAAAAAAAGCGAAATGGAATTTCTTAAATATGCAGTTATAACACATGTTTTCCAAACATCAACCGTTATTTTAAATGTTAAATACAAGTTTGAATTTCTAGTCTTGGGTATCTATAATATAAAATTCTGCAGGCATCGTTTTTTTAAGTGCTAACTATTAAGGTTTTAATATGTTACTACTTAACATTTTTCTAAATTTAAAACAGTGGCTTTAAATAATAATCGAATTTCGAGTCAAATCTAGCATAGTTTCGATAACATACCTCATTTTGACATTTAAAAAAGTCAATGTGTCATGTGGATTTAGTACGATACTAAAAAGATTGCTGTTGCTAAAACAAAAATCGCATAAAACAATTGCACAACAAAATCAACTTTATGGCGCGAAACTTGATAATTGTACGAGATTGTATGTAGGAGTCTCCACTGTTGTTTGCCCATGTAATCGGAGCCTAACTATTATAAAAACAAAAAACCGAAAAATATTTGAGTTTGTTCGGGTTTGTTTTTGTGGTGTCTTTCTTTTGGTCGTTAGTTTTTTTGTTTTTACAATAATGAAACTCTCCATGAATATTTTTCCACTGTGTTTGTCTTGGAGCCCACAGACTAATTTCGTTTCAAAATAAATTTGTATGGTGATTAAATAGAGCACCCACACTGAAACGATGCGATTTCCAATATGAACCCGAAGACCGACGACGATAAATACGTTTCACGTCGGAAGAACCTTAAAGACTCTCCCAAACCAACGTAGAACATTCGCTCTGCAGGGCGAATCATTAACAATGATAACAAAAATGACAAATAAACAATGCTAAACAAGAACAAAAACTGCCGTCGGCGAATGTTCCGTGCCGCTGTCGCGTTGGTTTGGGAGAGACTTAAAGGCCTGCGTATCCATTCAGGGGCGTGGCGACCGCCCATATTCTCAGAATTGATATCAACTATAAAGAGAATTTCTGATTGTCGTAGAGTGATGAAATTTGGTAGAGCGATAGGACTTGACATGCAAGCAAAGGGAAAATTAAAACTTTCAGATTTTACATTCAGTGGAAGTGGCAACCACCCATTTTCACATAATAAATATTAAATATATTGAGAGCACTTCCGATTTGTGCAGGATTATGAAATTTGGTAAAGTGGTTAGTTTTCAGGTGAAGGTATACAAAGAAAAAGTTGAAATCGTGACCTTTTTCATCCAGGGGCGGTTCATCCACGCACTTTTCCTGATAAAACGAATCTTTGCAAAAAGTAGTGAAATAACACAAAAATGTTAAAAAAGGAGCCAAGTTCTTCCATATACAAAAACTTTTGCGTAACAAGACAGCCATAAAAAGTAGTGATATCTAAAAGTGCGCTAAGTTCTAAGTTATTAATGTTAAATATAAAATATATAAAGTAGAGTAATATGGAAGAACCTCAAAATTATCAGAGAAGTCTGTTATTCAATGATTACTGACTTAAATTGAGTTAGTTTACTTGGCAAGTTTTCTTTTATTACGTAATAACTCAATTTTAAAATGAAAACTTGACTAGTAAACTAACTCAATTTAAGTCAGTAATCATTGAATAACAGTTACGCAAAGGTTTTTGTATATGGAAGAACTTGGTTCCATTTTTAACATTTATGTTTTTTTGTGAGATGATTATTACCAAATGATTTTTGATTTTTACGCTTGTGAATAAACGACAAAGCATATTGTAATTTGGTTAAAGAGCTCTATTCATTCCTTCTTCTTTCACTAAAATTCGCCAGTCATATTTAGTATGTATAGTATGCAGATTTGTTCTTATGAACCCACTACTTATGCATTTGCACCTATAACGCAAGTTGTAAAATATAATTTAGACATAGATTGAAAGGAATAAGCTCCAGCCTATAAAACCTCATATAAGTAGACAAGTTAGCGTGTGCTTCAGTTGTGATGATGGTATAAAATGAAAAGTGTTTGTTGGATCCTTTGTGAGTAAATAATAATGAATCGTAAAGTGCATTAAGGAAAAGCACTACAAGTAGACAAGAGTAGTGTTGAATATAAATAATGGGGAGAAGGCTAATCAACAAAATAGCTTTATTTACTGTGCCCGATACCTATAGTGTTTTTTTGTGTGTTGAATCCTCAAAAAAAAAAATATAAATATAGCACACGACTATAACCTTATTTAAAAGGCATTAGATGGTGATATTTTTATGCAAACTACGTTGAACAACGATTGCATTAAAGATTAGTTGGATGCAACTAGAAGTGTTATACATCTTAACAGAGGAAGGATGATGAAGAAATATATTTATTATGCCTACGATGGATCAGAGCACACTCAATGTACAATGGGTAGTAATTTTGAAAGGATGTTAAGTCAAGTGAACTCTATTGTTTTGTTGATGGTTTCTCCATAGTTGCCTCGAGGTGGTTTTTCTTTTTTAAGGTGTAAAATTATGTCAAGATGTTTTTTTTTAGAATTAAATTTTTTCATCGTAAAACTAAGAATAATAAAAATGTTGATCTCTTGTATAAATTTGTATGTATTTCTTAAGGATCTCAGTTTTATTTTGAAGTATGAATTTTATTGTTGGAATACGAATTTAAAATTAATACAATAGTAACTTATTTACATATTTTTGAAACAAGAGCATAAACACAAATTTGCTCTTTTATTTTTAATTTTCTGAAATAAAGAAAAAGCAGGTTTTTGTGTGCCTTTTCACAATTATAATTGAGGAACGTTTAAGAGTGATCTAATTAAATTTAATAGTACATACATTATTCCATATGTATGTGGTAGATGCCTAATTTTTCAATGGGTAAACCACTTCCTGATGGTTATTATATGTTTCTTTATAAACGAAGAAATTTAACTTGATGTATTGCTAAAGGAAACCATTTTGATAATCTCTTTTTTTTATTTAAAAATCCTGGAATTTTATTTCAAGCACGAAAAAAATTTGTTTATTATCTTGAATCAAATTCATTCGATATACCATACAATATTTGCACAGTATCTATGTCATTATTAATTGAGCTTAAACAAATGTCACCACTTGAACAAATAACAGCTGTTTTGTCAGTTTTTGTTGTTTTTTTTAATTTTATAAAACTTTATAAAAACAAATCATTAACACGTCATGTCAAATCTAGAAATCAGTTCACATCTATATCTAGTCGGTTCAAGTTCGATCGTAAAATAAAGTTTGTCATATAAAAAGGATGGATTTATATGAAAAAAAAAACAAACAAAAGTTGATTTGTAACATTTGTCAAAGTTGACCGTAACATATTTCGTATTAAAAGAAATTTGAAAGAGTATTTTAAATCGTATATATAAATGATAACATGAGCAAAGTGAATCCAAAATTTAGTTTCTTCGATATTTTAATAGTGAGACCCTTTCAGATCTCATTTTACAGAACTATAGCCAAATAATAATATTATCATATAGTACGAATACCAACATATAGCTAAGTATATCAGAAGTAAAAAAGGGAATACATATTTCAATATTTTTTAATGTAAAAAAAATATTAGACGCAGAACACCATCGCACGTTAATAATTTAACCAAATTTTGTTTATGTTTTGTACACGGATAATTCTTATTGGTTAAGATAATATCGCAATCATTCCAAAAATAATTTAAATGATGTCCCGAATCTTCCCCATTGTTATAATGTCTAACGAATTGTTGGCTTTGTAATCGAGTACGAATAAAAAAGAAAGAAATGCTAGTTCTTTCAAATGCAATTTATAAACATGATCACATGACCCCGGTGTGGTGCAATGCGTCATGCAAAAAAAGCCTGTGAAAGTAGCGCGTTCGACTCACAGTTTATGGTTCTCATAAAATTTCCGTAAAATGTTTTCTTTCTTTTGTTTTATGTATTTTAATGTATTTGCCCTTAGATCTTGATTCTTAATCTTCTTCATTTTACCGGCGATTGTCATGATCTCGAGGGGGACCACAACTCTTCCACTCAACTGCTTTGCCTAGGTTCCACTTGTGGGGTTCGCCGGGTTGACCTGATATTATCTTGATTATTATATCAAAAAGATTATACATCAGCTTAATTACTGTCGTCGTCGGTCACACAATTTGCTGACCGTTTTGACAAGGAATTTCCATATAAGGTTACAAAAAAAATATTTTCCTTCTAAGAAAAATTGGTTTCGTTAATGCCTATGAATTGTATTGTGTATTAGTGCTTCTTGAGTCGATTCTGATTTTAAATCAAGAATCGAATTTCTCTTCTCGGAATCGTCAGAAGCGTACTTTTTGTGCCAATGGAATGGTTTCAGAAGACTTCTGGACGCTTCCGGACGTCCAAAGGAAAACGGCATAAGTGTCTATCAATTAATTCTAGGAACTAGGAGATATACATTTTTGATAACATCATGATGATAAAGTTCGCAAAAAATGTCCGTCTGACAATCTTATTTGTCTGTGCCTCGATTTACAACCTAATAAGCCGCTTAAGTGATTTTCTTCAAACTTTGGTTTTGGGTGAGCTTCGAATACAACGGTACCTGTACAAAACCGTTATAATAAAAGTTATTTATCTAGAAAACGGCTCTAAGGATTTCGATACAAAAATGACGAATCACTTTTAAGAGTATGTGGCCAATTATTATTTTGGTAAACACAAATTTTACCAGTAACAGTTATTAGCGGCGCGTCTGTCATATAACCGAGTTTTTTATTAATTTTCAAATTCATCGTTAACGGATCCATCTATTTCGATCAGATTTTGTATACAGAAGGTTGCCTTGCAATCTGTAAGTTTTATTTTTTTCTGAAAATTCAATATTTTTAGAACAGATTAATATATTTTCTTAATTTAGTTTAAAATTGTATTTTATTGAATGACTGAAACTGAAATTTGGCATACCAAATTTTATTTTTAAAAGTTAATCATATTATCAAACATCCAATTTTATTTCGAGCTCTAGCTATTTTTACAAATGTATGGTTATAATTTATATTTGAACTTGTTTTTAAAACGTTTTGTTTTAACTATGTATGTATGTACCTATGTAAATAAAGAAATAAAATGTACAGCATCTTACTGGATGATCTCACTGTCAACCTGGACGAAAAGAAGGTATTTCTAAAGTTGACGTCAATTGTACCTTCAATTGATTTGTTTAACGATTAAAAAAATTATTGAACCAATAACATACATCATCAATTTCTAGCTACATACGTTAAAGTTTTTAGCTACGAAAGCAAGTTCGTGCAATCCAGTCGTGCATTTAATCTGTATATAATTTTCCTCAAAATTTATTGGTTGGCATTAAAGTTGAGCGAAGCTTATGAATTTGTTTAGTAGTTAATCAAATTAAGCAATTATACCCCGAATGTGACCGGTGATGTTGAAATTGGATTTTTTGTTTCTATTTTAGTTTTTGTGAGTAATGTTATCGTGCCAAATTCTATTTAAATTCGTTTGAAGCTGTTTTTAAAATAACTAAAAAAAAAGAGGGTAACCTCCGAGGGTAGGTAATTATATTTTTACCGGGTTGCCTTTTTGATTAAATATTTGTATCTACAGTCTTTCCGAACACATTGATTGAATTTAATGATGTTGACTCATTTTTTGATTCATTTTTATTATTTGTATTAATATTAATACATTATAATTTTGTATTCTACGTGTGCGCCAATGGCTTGGTTATTTATTTGTATCAATTTATTTAACCAAACGTTTTACTTGCAAAGTATGTACCAGTACACCTACACATGTAGGTGTACTTTTCATGGTTTCATTCAAATCTAGCATATAACGATGATGAAGAAGTCCAAGTCAGTGATTTTCGTTTAAAAACCATAACATGTGTTGCAACTTGCAATCAATGTATCTTAAGCAGCTAGAATCGTCTTTCATTATTATTTTTTTTTTTAACTAAAGGTGAAGTTTAAACAATAAAACTCTCGCAAAAACCTTAAACGATCTTGTAGGAAATTTCAAAATTAAAAAAAAAAATCTGAAAATGCTGGTCTCGTGTTAGTATTTCTTATGATTGCCCAAAAACTTTATCTTAAAAAAATTATCAGCAAACCTAGTACTCATTTCAACTAAAAATGTTTCCATATAAAAGTTAAACATATTTCAAAGCGATAAAATTCATAAGGAGAAAATTTTCATTTTCGGTTCAAAATTAATTTCATTTCATATTTATCATTTACTAACGTACGGCCACTAGGAAAAAATAATAGAGTTGTGGAAAAGTGTGACATTTGTCAATAAATTAAAATAACTTACTTTACTTTACTTTTGATGGCGCTCACAGCCCAGGATGGGCTTCGGCCTCAACTAACAAGCCCCTCCAGCCAGCTCTGTCCCTAGCTAGCCGCTTCCAGTTGCGCACACCGAGTGCTTTGATGTCGGCATTCACTTGATTGCGCCACCTGTTACGGGTTCTTCCTCTGCTGCGTACCCCATCGGGGTTGGATTCGAAGCCATCTCAGCCGCTGTATTTTCTACTTTTTGACCAGGTCAACGTCGCTGTATAGCCCGTATAGCTCGTCGTTGAATCTTCTCCTCCATACTCCTTCGATACACACCGGACCGAAAATCACACGAAGAATCTTCCTCTCAGAGCACCCTAGCATATTTTTATCCGAATCTTTCAGTGTCCATGCTTCTGACCCATAAAGCAGGACCGGAATGATTAGGGTCTTGTATAAAGTCTCCTTGGTTCTCTGAGGGAGGGCCTTACTACTTAAATGCCTTCTTAGACCGAAGAAACAGGGGTTGGCAAGAGAAATTCTTCGCTTGATCTCTGCACTGATGTCATTCTGCGATGTAATAGTGGAGCCCAGGTAGGCAAAGTCCTTGAAAACTTCGAAGTTATATCTGTCCATCGTGATATTTTGCCCGAGTCGACGATGTTGAGATTCCTCTCTCGATGACAGCATATACTTCGTCTTGTCCTCATTGACCGCCAATCCCATTCTAGCCGCCTCCGATTCAATGCTCGCAAATGCGCCTGCCACAGCTCGCTTCGTTCTGCCGACAATGTCTATGTCATCCGCATATGCAAGCAATTGAACGGACTTTTGATAGATTGTACCGCTGGTGTTGACATGTGCATTGCGTACAATGTTTTATAAATTAAAATAAAACTTCTTATAATTGTAATTGAATTATAAAATAGTCTTCTCAAGCATTTCAAGATTCTGTAAACCTATCAGATAAATCAAATTATTTTGTTCATTCAAAGTGAGTATTAAAAGGAGAATAGGCAAAAATGTATAGGAGCTAGTCTACCTAGACAACACCAATGCGTCCTACATCGTTAAAGAGGTTGTACATCAATTAATTATATGGACGTAAAGCTCTAAACCATAGGGTTCGAGAGATAAATAATTTAATATAATAATAATTTTAATCTCGTGTTACTATTTCTTATGATTGCACAGAAACTGTATCTTAAAAAATTATTAGCTAAAAAAACTCATAGCTTTGGAATTTTTCTCGTTTCAATTGATATGATTTTTTCCTGTTCTATAGGGCAAGTATGTATGGTTTCGTGTCGGAAAAATATTTGAGGTGAAAACAATCATTACGATGATGGAGAAGTCTAAGACGGTGTTCACATTTGACTGACTATTTCGACTATTTTTGACTTCTCTGAAATTTATCTCACTCCCACTTCATAGATAGAAAGGGAGAAAAGTAGTAAATTTAAAAAAAAAAATAAAAATTTGTGGATTTTTTTTTGACGTTCTCTTTTGTAAATTCGAAGGATTCAGTCCAATGTGAACACCGTCTAAGGAAGTGATTTTCGGCTAGACGTCCGTCGGCATAGTTGTCTGTGCGTCCTGGGGCCTGTACCAAGAAACTACAAGTCTTGTACAAGAAGTGATTTTTAACAAATAACAATTTATTGTGTACCACAAAGCTACAAGTAAATTTCAAACTTTACTATTGTACAAAAATTAAACAGTATGGAAATTACAAGACTTTTTCTCATTCTGTACCACAAACTTACAAGTGTACAAACTATTTGTTAAAATGTTCGGTAAACTAGACGCATTTCAGTACTGTACCAAGAAACTACAAGTTTACAAATCTACAAAAATTAGCTTAACAAGAATATTTTACAAGTAACTATCATTTCTGTACCACAAAGATTTTTGCTACAATTGTAAATTATGAAAATTTCGCTTTTTTGTACAATTCACTTGTATATTTTTTGTTGGATAAAGTCAAATCATAATATCACTAATAGTTAGGGCGTCAAGGCCATATTTTAGGTCAAACCTTGCACTTCATTCTGACGGGATGAGCTTTGGTACACTAATAGTTCACATCCTAAGTTTACTTTTAAGAAGTGTTTACACGATGGCAACACTGGTACCGGAGATATAAGGGTTGCCTTCTGACCATGTTTTAACACGAAATTTCACATAAATTAGCCTATAAGTCTGGAACCAGACATCGGTTGATATCGTGGAATGTCTCGCTGGATTTAGAATACTTGAAGCCATAAGGATATGTTCCTCCTCCCTCCCCCACCTTTGTACGCTGGGGCAGCAAAATACCCTCGGCGGATAAGGGTTTTTATTTGTCAGAAAATAATGGTTATAAAATAAATATTTATAAAATTTTAAGATGAGCGTCGACGTAGAATTTCATACTCTACAGCATATCCGAAGTCCATTGTTATCCATGTATTAGTTTTTTGTAAAATCGCTTTCAAAATAGGAGAAGGGGAAGGTGGAAGTATATCAAACCACTTTATATTCGTTTTGGTATAATATAAGCATATGGCACATGACCTTAGGGTAATTTTTAATGCCCAATCTTATGCAATCAAAATAATTTCAATATAATTTTCCTAGAAAAAGTTATAACCTTTTTATAAAATGATGACTACAGAATTTTAAATTTCCCACTTGTTACAGCACGCTATTTCCCTTGTAAAATTTGAAGTTAACTTGTAGCTTTGTGGTACACAATTAATACCTTTTTGTTAAAAATCGCTTCTTGTACAAGAAGAAGGTACAGAATTGATTGTAACTTGTAAAATCTGGATTGTTAACAAATTATTGTAGAATTGTAAACTTTTAGTTTTATGGTACAGGCGTAAATCGATCTAAAGCCGAGACGGTTGGAGGGATTTTTTTTTTTACAATTTGGTGCCAAGTGTAATGTGATTCCCAAAATATCTCGTCAATGGCTTCGTTGATTTTGCCATAATTTTCCAGTTCAGTTTTTTTTTAAGTTATTCAAAAAATACTGAATTTGAAAAGTGTAAGAAAAATGTTTGTTTACGAAGAAATAAAATGGTAGAAAAAAATCAATTATTTTAATTTTTTGACATATTTTCTTGTATTAGATGTATGTAGATCATAAAGGAGAATGGCCATTTTGGTCTACCTATTGCCCACGAATGAGATATAGGTATATCGTTGGAAAGCGTAGCCCTAGTATGTACTCCATCATTTTTTTTTTATGGACACTAGGGTGGATTGTTTTCAACATTTTTTGGCAAATCGCGACCTTAGAACAATAGGGTTCTAAGTCACTTTTGAGAAAACAGAGATTGAGTTTTTGTTTGTCTATAACTTTTATATTTTTGTTTGGATCTACACGAGTTTTTGAAAAAACACAATTTTTTACTAAATTATGTTGATCTAAAATTAAAAAAGACCCCAAAATTCAGAAATTTTATACCAATGGACAATAATAGCGAATAATATCATGGTTGGCGAATAATTCGCTTAACAGTATGAAAATTCTACTTTTGTTTATTCGATTTAGCGAATTTAATGGATGAGAATAATAATTGTGCATCTATACTCTGTTCATTTTATATTTTCAGTACAGGGAAGATAGGGTGGTTTTATTTTCACCCTTATACTTTTATAGATTTCAATAAGACATCTCTTTTTTTATAAAGGTTTTCCATTTTCTATGGTTGCCGTATCGAGCATTATAAATTGGCATATTTCTCTCTTCTCTTTTATTCAAATGTCGGAAAGGTTACCAACTGCTAATTTAGATTTCATAAACAGAAAAATGTAGATCGTAAACTAAGGGGCCAGTTATAGCTATCATTAAAAACCATCATTGAATATATTAATTGTCAATTTTGAGAGATTTTGAAGAAAAAATAAATTATTTGATTATTATATGATTATTTTGATGCCAAAGTAAAGCTATTTGACTAAATATTTATTTCTAGGTAAAACAAAATTCAATTTGGCACAACTTTTGTCATAAAATGAGTTTTAATTTTGCAATGATGAACTACCTTACCATTTATTATCATTGAAAAAATTAAAAGTTACTTTATGGAGAAGATATAGGTCAAAATGAATTTTTTTTGGAGCAGAAATAATTTTGAAGTCGTAAGATATATTTCTGCATTTAAATATTCAATAATAAAACACTCGAAGGGCCTCAAAATCAACAGCTAGTTTTTTCAATGTTGGTTTCCAATGATAGCTATAACTGGGGCCTAAATCTAAAAAAAAAAATAAAGTAAATGGAAATGAAAGTAAATCTATATAAAAGTTAAAAAAAAAAAAACAAACTATTTGGCAATTCAAAATTGCATTTAATTAATGAAACGAACTCCATTAAAAACTTGCTCAAGTAGTAATTCTTCTTAAAAAAAAAAAAATACCCAACAAATATTGTATAGCAGCATTTTAACCGTTCTCCAGAAAAAATTAAAACGAAAAGATGTAAGCAGAAAAATACGAAGTGACAACACTATTTTCCTTAAACATAAAATATATGCTCTCAAAAGCTTTTAGAAAGCTTCAATTCTGAAAGCTCCATAGTAAAAACCAAAGAAAAAGGTATTAGAATTTCCATCCACGGACGTATGGTAACTCTGAATCAATGCGATTTTTTTTAATAAACACATTAAGTGAGCGAGAGGCAAATTGTGTATATCTTGTATCCAGTGTTGCCCCCCCAACTGGTACAAAATGTAGCATAGCGGATTTAAAGTGTGGTGCAACCTAGTTTTTTTGAAAAGGACATCCTAGTTGTTTAAATAAAAACAACATTTTAACGATAATTCAATCTTTTAATAAAAAATATTCATCGAAAGTAACTAATAAAGAACATAAGATAAGAAAAAATAATGTAATCAGGTATAATCATACATTTTATGAAGCTTATCGTTTAAAAATAAAACTTTTTATGAGTATTTATTGATTTATATAATTCATTACATTGTGATAAGACATTTTTTGAGCGTATAGCCTAGTAATTTGCTGATGCGAAACGAAATGTTCCTGCGGTCTCCAAAGAGGCAACGAAATGCTTACGAAAACACAGTGGAAAAATATTCATGGAGAGTTTCAAAAATTGCAAATAAATAAAACAAAATTTAACGAAAAAATCAAACAGCCATTGGGTTATAAAAGGAACAACAAATAAAAGCACGACCAAGCCCAAATGTTATTTTTCCGCACACAATTAATGGCCCGGGCAATGCATTCTGTGCGAAAAGAGAGTGGAGACTTGTCAAAACAATCTGGTATAATCATCAATTTCGCTGGTCGAACAGCGTACCACAGAACGAAAAGCACAACGAAATTTTTCGTTTATGATTTCGTCATTACATTTTTGTATTGGATTTTTCGTTTGGCATAAGCAGCGTACTAGGCTTATGGAACTAAGCAGGTGGGTTGAAAACGCCTTGGACATCCTTTTAATAATACTTTTGAATGCATTATTGCGTCTACAGTGGATATATTAAGATTATTTCTCAAATCGTCTTTCATAATGTTCAGGCTCGAAAAGCACCATTCTGCAGATGCACTGCTATGAGGCAAACTACATAGTGTTAGCATGTAAGTGCATAAATTTCCCTCAAAATTGTTGGCTTTCTTTAAATTAATCTAAAAATTGCACAATATCATCATGATAGAATTCCTCTAAAATTCAGTTTGAAGTGTGAATCGTGGAACCTGGACTTCATTTTGAAGGCTCTGTGTTTACAAAAAAAAGTGCTAATTGAGAATTTAAGTGTCAAACACAGTATTCGATATCAATTATTTTAATATTATTTTTGTATTTTCTGATATGAAATTGTAGTGTGTTGCAATTTTTTACGAATGTACCTAGTGTGTCTTTTTGGAAAAACAATGTAGCAAAAACGCTACATTTGTAGTAGGGGGGCAACACTGCTTGTATCAGTTTCCTGCCTCACAGCTCACAACCAGGGAGCAGACAGATCATGGTGGAATGTACGTGGGTTTATGGAATATTACAAAAACAATTTCAATGGAAGTCAGGGGTTCTGTTTTTTATTTCACAGGCAATTTCTTATGTTGAGTGCCATGCAAACACTAGCCGGCCCGGCACGTGTATGTTTGAAAAAGCTCTCCCATAAGGCCTGTACTGAAAATATAAACTGAACAGTGTATAGTGCCCACAATTGAGATATAAAAACGTTCGAAAGCTTAGACCGCTTTCACACAAGAAAACTGAGTTTCCAGAAACTAGCTAGTTTTTAGGCGAGAAGGGTGAGAGGGGAGATTGTTTGTCTTCCTTTTACGCCCTTCTCGCCTACAAACTAAAAATCGCCGGCAACTCAGTTTCCTTGTGTGAAAGGGGTCTTAGTTCAAGAGCATCATTTTTGAATAAGGACACAAAATATGAAACGATTCGTCTATGTTTATTCGAATTAACAAAGTGTTTTTCTTATGTTTTTTGTCGCTTATTTTAGTCAACTCCCATTGTTTAGGACAAAAAAATACTCGAAGAACGTTGGTAGACTCCATAGTAACTAATCATTTGCATAGGTCTCGGTTTTTTTTTTTTATTTAGCGCGTGCAAAAGGGGTTATGACTACCCTTAATATGATATACACAGCACGAGCGATTAGGTAGATTAGAGGGGATTTAAAAGGAGATACCGATGCACATTGGATTTGAACGTCTGTAGATCAAAATGGGAGGGGAAAATTGAGCTGGGTAGAGCATTCCACATTCGAGTAGTGCGACTTAAGAAAGAATCTCTGTACTTAACAGTACGTCCGAAATTGGGCTCAAGGGTTTCGGTTTCCTCAATTCAAGTGCCATTCATGGATAGTTGCATGGGGGTGGGTTTCGTTTTAACGACAGTAGACAGCATTGAGTTTTTGAAGCATTAAATTCTACACTATTTTTGATTCCCCATTGGACAATGCTGTCGAGATCAAAATTTAATGAGCTTATCATACGCTGCCGTTCAAATTCCACATCCGAAGGACATGGATGTGAATTTAAGAACGAATATGAAAAGCTGAGGGTACTGTCGTCAGCAAAACAATTTAATGGATTAGAAGTTTCGGATAAAAGATCGTTTATGAATATAAGGAAGAGAGTCGGAGGGAGAACGGAGCCCTGGGGCACACCAGCATTTATTTTGTGAATTTCAGACTTGAAACCATCCAATAGAACTTGTATTGAACGGTCCGAAAGGTAATTTCTAATCCAACGAAGAAGAGATTCATCGATACCAAATGCACGCATTTTCGATAAGAGAGCTTGATGCCAAACTCTATCAAATGCTTTAGAAATATCAAGCGCAATAATCTTACTTTCTGCAAAACGATGTTAATATTTGTGCCACTGTTCGGTGAGATATACCCTCAGATCAACAGATGACCTATTGCTACGAAAGCCGTACTGCCGGTCATTAAGAAGCTTTCGTTCTTCGAGATATTTCTTGAGCTAGAAATTAATCAGCGTTTCCATGACCTAAGAAAGAAGGGACGTAAGCGCAATTGGTCGATAGTTAGAGGGGGAAGAAGAGACGCTTTTTTTTGGGATAGGCTGGACAAATGTTGTTTTCCATCCACTCGGAAAGAGACCAGTAGAGTAGGACAGATGGAAAAGCTTGCCAGCGTTGAAGAAAACCTCTTCAGAACAATGGGAGGGATACTATCCGGGCCAGCGGATTTGTGTATATCGAGATCTTTCAGAACTCTGGCAACTGCATGAGTGCGTAAGAAGATTTGTCCCATAGAATCATTTGCGCTCTCAAGTATAGGAGGAGTCATAACATTTTCAGGCAGCGACGAATTAACAGCAAACTGTGCTGCAAGCAAATTGGCTTTATCGATTGAGCTGACAAAAGGAGTATCGTTGAAGACGAGCGTTGGAACCGAGGACGAGGTGGTGTTTCGTATGTTTTTTACAAATGACCAAACATTTTTACTACCTTTGGGACATTGTAGAATTTTTTACCGTAATTTTTGATCATGAAAAAATTTGGTTCGTCGAATATGAACGTTACAGGTCTTTCTAGCTTGTTGAAACTTTTTCCGGTTTTCCTCAGTAGGTTTGGCTTTATAACTTCGGAAGCTTACTTCTCTAACCCTAATAACCTCTTTACAGCTCGAATCAAACCATGAGTTTTCTTTGGGTTTGATAGATTTCACCCTATTCGGGATAAAATTTCTCATTCCACAAAGAATTAAGTTTGTAATCATAACTGCACTGGAATCTACGTCACTATCGAGGAAGCATAGTGACCAGTTAAAGTTCCTGAAGAAAACATTGAGACCGTCCCAGTTGGGTTTCTCGTACTGCCAAACGGTTCTCTTGGGAGTTTTTTTCATTAACTGTGTTTTGGTGACACGAGAAATTCGCAGATATGACACAATGGTCTGATGTGCCTACAGGCGATAATACACTTATAGTGTATTTATCAGTGTCAGAGGTAAGAAACAAATCTAGAGTGTTGGTGGATTGACCTGCAACGTCAGGAATCTGAGTAGGCTCGTCGACCAGCTGAGTTATGGCTAAAACAGATGTGCAGCGAGTCTGCACGCATCTCTGCATGCAGAGCTGCACACGAAACACATGTGCATAGTTTCTGACATTCATGATACATAGTTATGTCAAACAAATACATGAAAGCACAGCGTTGCCGATGTCACACAATAGTGTTGGAATGAGATTTTCTTCGTTGCACGATGGTAGGGTGGCAACGCCGGCTTCATGGATTCTTAAACAAAAATCACCAACACAGACAAATTTTTTGAAAGAATGGCAGGTGATGTCAATATGAATAATGCTAAATAGCAATTATTTAGAAATTTTCGTTTTTCAGTTGTGGCTGCAATGAAACTAGGCATCAAATTTAGAAATAGAGACATTGTGCAGCGCTGTGCTGCATGCAGACTTTGAGTGAATCGGCTCCCATAAGAACCTGTGTAATTTAATTTCGCTGCATGGAAAAAGCTGCACATCTGTTTTAGGCATTAGGTTGTTTTTTCTCAGCAAAAATCTCGACATACCTTCCTTCGGGTGTTGTCTGACCCGAATAGCGTAGCCACGAAGAATTATGTACATTGAAATCGCCCGTAACAACGATTTCACTGAGCGGAAAATGGGAAATAATTCTCTGGATGGAGTCGGATAGTGCATCAAATTCGTTGGAAGTCGAATTACTATCCAAACTAGGACTACGATTAATAAAACAAGTATGGATGATGCGCTTATGGCTGTTGAATTTAAACCACAAGTTCGTTTTCAAACATGAACCATATTGTGGTTGAAGCTGATAAGCAACATCATTTCGAACATACACGGCGAGACCATGATGTGGAAAAAATAGAGGCACTAAGCTATAACCATGTAGGCTGAATTCCGAGTGATCGGTATTTTCCCCTACCTGGGTTTCACTTAGTGCCAAAACAGCTGGCCTGTTTTTCACAGTATGGACATATGCAGCACAAAAATTCTGCCTCAGTCCCCGAATGTTGCTGGTCAACCCTAAATTCACCACCATTACAATAAACAGACATAAAAAAAACAAATCAGACAGTTATCTATGCTGATATCAAGTTTGGGCCCCAATGACTTCACAGTACAATACTACTAGTGTTATGTCTAAAAAATCATTGTACTGATCCGCCCTGGATACACAAAATCAATAACAGCAATTTATCTGATATGCTATGGCTTAGTCGATGCTACACACATAGCATATAGTGACGAAGCCAAAGCACTGTGAGTGACGTGGGAAGGAGAGTAAAGGAAATTTACCGCTGTGCTATGGTGTTCGTTGCTTATGCATCATCATTTGCGTTTTACAGGTGCACTTTTTTTCTTTTTGCTTTTTGCTTGGGTACTGCACTGACAGTGGCACTTGCACTATTGTTGTTGTAAGGTATTAGTTGGGCTATTTTTTTTTTTTATTTAATTCGCGGCGCGATTAGTAGGTTTATGTTTGATGATTTTTTTGTATTATATGTGTAATGATTTGGGCAGACTGCACTTGAACTATTGTTGTTTATTTATTTTTTTTTTTTTTTTTTGAAAGGGACAAATAGGGAAAACACTATAATATTTGTTTTAAACTATTTAGTTATTATAGAAAAAGACTGGGGGTATTTAGCAATGAATTTCCTCCACTCACGCACACGTCCGCTCACGTTGGGTTGCAAATCGGAACTGGTTTCTGGGCACTCTGACCAGGTCCCATATATTTTTGCCCATTCTCCTTTCAAAATTGCTTTTCTAACTTGTTTTAAGTGTTTTCTTAGTAACAATAAAAATATAAAATATAAAACTATTATTAAACCATTACTTAGCACCGCCAATGTCTACCTATATTCTAGTTGCTTGCTTAGAGCAAGTTAGTGCGATCCAGTCGTGCATTTAATTTTTCTAACGGTTGATAAACAAAAGTAGTCTTAGAAATATGAAAACAGGTCTGCCCACGGGTTAGGAGTCTAATTTGATGTACATACTACATAACATGTGGACGAACAGACTATACCCAAAACAATCTATATTGACCTTTTCATATGGTTTGTTCACAACATGTTTTGAACAGTTTGAAACAGAAAACAAGGTACAAATTTTTGCTGCTCAATGACAATTTTCTGTTCTGATTGCTGTTCAATGAGTCCGTTTCGAACTGTTAAGAACAGAATACTCATAGAACAGGATTTTCAATACATGCTTTTTAGGTAGAAGAACATAGAATCGGTTTTCTTTTCTTCTTCTGACTTTTTCTAAGAATTTCGGTTGTTCTGTTTTGATCTGACTTTTTTCTCACTGAACAAAATTACATATATCAAGATAATGAGTAAGATGTTATTTTAAGACCTCGAAAATGTTTTATACATGAAGCCAATAACAGTTCTTTAGAATAGAATAGGTACCTAAAAGTAAGTGATGAAAAGTGTACCTGTATTCATTTGATATGGGTTGCATGATCTGATAAAAATCCCGCATTCTCTTTCGACTCTTGATGCTTTTTATTTTTTATTGATAAGTAGGTAATTATATTTAGATAGTTAGAGAACAAATCGAATGAAAAAAAGTTCAAGCTATTTTGGTTAATAGACTGACTGGCTGATTGATAGAACAAGACATTTGCATCTTTCAGTCAAGTTCATTTGGATGAAATCCCCCCCAAAAAAGATAAGCTCTTTTTTAACAAAAAAAAAGCTCACACACAAAAATTAATTTGTTGACAAACATGTGTACGTATGTACATACATAATATACATATGTTCACATATATGTAGGTACACATATTTAACTCACAGTTAATTGACAAAGTATCTACAGCTAGTAATTTGGTCGCCGGGTGTTCCACCGATTGTATTTTCCGTTCCGAGAATTGGTTTTTTAAATTGACGCCCCTCCGATCCATCCTATTTAAATTATTTAATTTTGTTTTTAAATAGAAATGAAGTACATACATATATTAGGAATGTTAATGCTCAAAAAAAAAAAAGACGAATCATTTTTAGTCAATGTAATAATACAAAAAAGAGCAAACATACAGTTAACCATATTTGTTTAGTGTTTGTTAAACCCAAAATGCTTTAGCGATATAACAATAGCAAGTACACGCGGCTTTTTAATTTTTTTTGTTAGTAAATCTCTTCCTTTGTTGTACATATTCCTGAATTTGAAGTAATATAAGTTATATCATAAAGATAATATTTTATTGCGTTGATGAACTTTTAGTGAAATGCTCCACAACCATCATCTCTAGTTCAGTTTAAATATGCGACGTCTAAAGATCTCGCTGAAGAAGTATTTTTTCTTAACATCGTTCTTTGCATTGTTATTGATTTTTGGATTCAATTTTAAGTGAGTATATCTATCTGTTAGCAACTCTTATAATTTATTAATTTTGAATTTAAACCAAAAAAAAATCAGAGATCATGAAGTGTGGAAGCCAAAAGCATCATCAGCACAAATTTACCAACTTGAAACAACCGAAGCAGAAAATAATGTTCATCATGCAGCCGCAGATTTGGAGAATTCAATATTTGAAGCAACCGAAACTGTGCAGTCCTCTTTTGCCAACAGCAATCAACAGAACTATGAAAGTGAGCAACAAAGTGACCAACAGCAGAAGTCAAATGGTGATCGCACGTCAAAGGCATGGTTCTTCAAGAATGGAGACAGATATCCGTTGCCGTGGCAGCGAACGAAAGGAAAATGGAAGGTCCCGAGATTATTGCCACACGCTGATAAGCACAGCGATCGAATAATGAATCAATTAATGTTTGTTCCACCGAATTATGAGCAAATTCAGGAAAGTGGCCAGATGAAACAGATATTACTCTATAATGGACTGGGACCGTGGAATATAAAAAATGGTAAAATATTGCATTTTTTTTTTGTCAAATATAGAATTTAAATAGAGGTTTTTTGTAAAATGTTCTTTTATAGGAAGAGATGTATTTTTAAAATCGAAATGCCCAGTTGATACTTGTGAGATAACAGCGAATAGAGATAAAGCAAGTACAGCTGATTTGGTGCTGTATAAAGATCATTACATTCCAACAGGTGTTCGAAGACCACCGAAACAGGTTCATATGCTCTATTACTTAGAGTGTCCGTATCATACGCAAAATGTTAAAGTTCCTGACGCGGTCAATTGGACGTCAACATATAGGTGAGTTTTTGAATTTATTATAGTGCAATGTAAAAATAGTGCAGTTTAAAAAAATGTTGTAATTTTATATTTATTGAATTTTGTTACGCGTTTTTAAATAAGGACAGACTAAATATATTTTCAAAAGAATATATTCAGCAAGGATTTTTGTAGAGATTATTTTAACAAATATTACGTATACGCCACAGTGACTAGCATAGGCGATTGATTCTCAATTGCAATACAAGGTGATAAATGTAACTGACTTTTTTTTGTTTTGATTGGAGGGGTAACTGCCATTATGGGAAAGTTTAAAGTATATATTAAGTTATATTATGTCTTTTGGGACCTTAGACCAAAATGGAAATGGAAATATGAAAGTCTTGCACGCTGCCGTGGTCGGGGCATTTGTAGGCAATGCTGCATTAAAAATTACATTTTTTTTCGAAAGCCCAGATAATCAGCCCATCGCAATTATTACATGACATTTAGTAAAAGAGCTGACCGCTCCATACATGAATATGGCCCAAGAAGGTGGGAAGAGACGTGAACCCAATGAAAATTATAAACTCAATTTCTTAATAATTTGTGAAAGCTTTTAGAAATAAGCTTTGACTAATAGAAGTTTCCCCTCTAATAACGAATATGTGGGCCCATGACGTATTCCATCATGGGGCGGCGAAATGTATATGTCACTCAAACTATGCATTTTGAAAATAATTGTGATAGCTAAATTATTTTATTTCCCTGTATAACTATTTCATTTGGCAAGCTTACCAAGAATTAAAAGAGTCCCCAAAAATATCTTAGGTTAGAGGGTGTTATTTTGACGGAGAGATGCAAGTGAGTGATTTTTACCATAACATTCATGAACAAATTCTGACACTTATGAACTTTGCTAAAAATATTAAATTTATATTGGCACCCAAGGATCAAAAGAGTCCGTACAAATATATAAGGTCCAAGTGTGTTTTTTGGGGGTGTAATGTTTGACCTGCTTAGCGGAAAAAACAGTAATTTTTGTTTCAAAATTAATTTGTCCCTGGTCCGATCCTATCTTTCGAAGACTACGTTGGCTTAAGGCTACATGAAATTTGGCCCCAATGAAAAATGGCCCAAAACGAAAAATGAAAATTGGCCCCAAATTTTGGGCTTTTTTCATAATGAAAAATGGGGCTATTTATTGAAAAATTGAAAAATGGCCTAAACTTATGAAAAATGACCCCAAATACAAAATGAAAAATTGCCCCAAAATTATTATAAGAAGCAACAACAAGAGAAAAATTACAATCGCACAAAAAATGTCTTGCGTCGGCTTGGGAGACCATAAAAAGTACCTTGCCTGGCCCGCTTCGCGGGTTTAAGCATTTTAACTCCCTTTTCGGGTCCTCTGTCCCGCTCACGCGACTCCGTCGCTCCGCTTAGGGTATGCTCAGTTGCCTGGCAGGCGCCTATGTTGTCAGTCGGTCTGCTATCAAAGTTTTGTTGTAAAAGTATTTTGCTTTAAGAATAAAAGCTTGGGGCCATTAGTTTCATAATGAAATTTCACCCCAAATTTAAAAATGAAAAATGGCTCCAAAACAATGAAAAATGGCCCCAATTTATAAAGTTTTAAATTTTTTTTCGTTTTTGTTAAAAAAAATACATGTAAAATAGAGTTCAAAATAAAGTGATTGGTTGGATAGAAAAAATCAAAAAGCGTTACAGCGGTTTTCTCCAATAATCATTTTGTAAATATAAATTTTCTTGATGTTGAATTTTCATTTTTTTATAAATCCAAAAAATATTGTATAAATTTATTAAAAAGAACCTGTATACAAAATTTGGTCGAAATCAATGAGAATCAATGAGTCGTTAATGAGAAATTTGAAAATCAAAAATCGGTTCGATGACAGGTACCCTGTTAATAACTTCTTTTTATTATTTATTTGTTATTTTTTGAGCTAAGCAAAAGATTTCAATTTTTTCCTAAATGTAATCACCTAAAAACCTTAAGTCCAAAATTTGAAGAAAATCGCTTAAACGGCTTAGGCTTCAAGCCAAGATACAGACAGACAACCGGACTGACAGAATTGCGAGATCAACTTTTTCGAGTTCTCTATCACAGAATTGTTAGGTAAATATACATTATGTTATGTTCGATTATTTTTACGAATTCTAAACTTGCCCGATAATACCTAATTAATATATTTATCTCAAATAAAATAAGGTTGTATATCTCAGCTACCTTTTATAGATGACATACTCTAGGACACATATGATGACATACACTAAGACATCAAATTTCTCCTCAGGCTATCAGCCGACGCAACACTCAATACCGTTATGACGAAAGCCACCAGAATCCTTCATCATTGTAGTTTTAGATTTGATTAAAATTATAAATTTGTTTTATGATGTGAAAACAATACTGAAAAGAAAGTAAAAGCAAGCGCCCACGTATAGATAATGTTCTTTAACAGTAATTTAAATGAGAGACAAGGTCCAGAGCATTGAACAAATTTGTACGTACTTACACTGTGGCGTATACGTACTATTTTTTTCCATTTTATTGATTATAAAACTTCTTTTATAATTTTTTGTTTTAGATTTTAAACTTTTGTATTCGCGATTGTTAAACATTTTTTTTTAATTTACTTTACAAATACAAATTGTTTAGTTGACTTTAACTTGCAAATTACAGGAGAGACAGTGACATTGTTGCACCGTATGAAAAATGGCAATACTATAACATGAATATTCGACAAATCGAGCAGGATCGCAATTATGCGTTAAACAAAACAAAAAAAGTTGCCTGGTTTGTGTCGAATTGTGGTGCTAGAAATGGTCGACTACAATTTGCTCATGAATTACAAAAATACATCGATGTACGTACATAAATGTAAATTATATGTACATAAATACTAAAAACAAAATACATACTTACATATAATGACTAAAAATAACTTAAATTCTTATTTAGGTTGACATCTATGGAGCCTGTGGCTCATTCAAGTGCTCACGTAGCACAGCTGACCGATGCTTTGACATCCTTGACCATGACTACAAATTCTACCTCGCCTTTGAAAATTCCAACTGTAAAGACTACATTACGGAGAAGTTCTTTGTCAACGCACTCAATCGGAATATTTTACCTATTGTAATGGGTGCCCGTCCTGAGGATTACGAAGTGTCTTCGCCTCATCGATCTTACATTCATGTGGATGAATTTGCATCACCCAAAGAGCTAGCTGAATATTTGAATATCTTGGATAAAGACGATGAATTGTACAATTCATACTTCAAATGGAAGGGTACAGGTGAGTTTATAAATACGTACTTCTGGTGCAGAGTGTGTGCAACTTTGCATGACGAAGAGGGTATAAAGAAATCCCGCTGGTATACGGATATAAATGATTGGTGGCGGGGAGCTGGAGTCTGTACAAATGGTTCGTGGAGAAATTTCAAAGCGCGCAAAGACATAATCACAGATGATTAAATTATATTTGATGGTTAGAAGATGATGGTTATATTTATTATATGAGAAGAGGTAGGTATATTATATTAAATAATATAGGTATTCATATTATTGCATTGCAATAGGCTAAAAATAATTATTATTTTTAGTTCGTACTGATATTTTGTTTAAGCGAACAAAACATACATACATAAAAGGATGGAACATTATAGTTTAAGTATTCCATTATTTTTTGTTTGTTTGTTTGTGGGGTAATCTGCTGCAAAATCGAATTAAAAGAGCGACATTATAGTAAATGAAGAACTTACGAAAAAAATCTTACCAAATGATTGGTTTGATTTAAAAATAAGCGAGGAGAACCATCAAGACATTTCCAAAACTCTATACGAGATTCTTCGTATTGATTTAAAAACTTTTTGGATCCAAGGTTGTTGTTTCATGCAATCCTTCATTATAAAATGTGCATTTTTATATTTTCCTCAACAATTAGCGCATATAGGTATTAAATAAGGCTGTGTTTTAAAAGTGTGGTTAATGTGGTTTTCCGTTAGGAAAAAATATCAATATTTTTTTGAAACATATCTGTCAATGCACTTTTTTTGGCAAATTTAGCTTTCTATTGTTGATATTTTTTGATTCTGAATCAACTTTGCAGATCCGTAGTTTTTGGTGGATCTACCCCTCCTCTTACTAACAACACAGTAACCGGTGACAGCTGTTATTTTGACAATTAATTGTTTTCATTAAAGGTTCGATCCTTTTATTTGTCACAGAAACACACAAACTGTCAAATTTTGCCGAGCAAAAATATCAAATCTGTACAAATGTACCGGAACACAAATTCTTAGAAATTTTGTACTGCCTAATGATGTATGGGTAATTTTGCTTCGAAAATGACGTTTAGTTGAACTGTGATTTTTAGTTACATACATATATTTTAAGTACGGGAAATGCACAAAAAATAAGGTAAATGAACGGAACTTAATTTATTTCAGTAGAGAAAGAATTTTATTGTGAAAATATAAAGATTGAAAATTAATAATAAGATGAAATTGGAAACAGTCTTAAATGAGTTGATAGATTACAACGTATCCCTGATCAAGAATTACAATCAGTTTTTGAAATCTCATCAAATAAAAACAAAATCGAAGAAATAAAAACTGTTGACTGAATTGTATGTATGTATTTGTCATATTGAGACACAAAATGTGCCAATACTATAACAAAAAAATCGATCCATTCGCCACGAAAAAAAAAGAATTCCTCCATTTGAATTAAATCTTATGGAGTTTTCGATTGGGAAAACCCCATAAGATTTAATTCAAAAGAATTAGTTCTTCTATGTTAGAGCTGCGATATGAGTAAAAAGTTTTGATTGATTGTTGTTGTTCCAATTACTATTCATATACACAATAGGTAGGTACTGGTACATACAACATACATACACTTCCTGTCACTTGTTTGAGGCCACTATTTTCATAAAAGTTTTTTCTCGATAAATACCTGTAAGCAATATTTTTCTGGAAATTTTTGATACGTGTGAGTAGGTATGTATATATTTTTTGCAATAAAAAAGGATAAAGTTAAGGAGTTAACTTGGAAAATCCATAGAAATTTCCCAAATTATGTGAATGGTTTGTAAAAAATTGATGTAAAAAGTTGCGTCACTTGATTGAGGTCATTCCAAAAATTGCTTGACAAAAGTTAACATCGCGGATTTTTTTCAAACAAAAGTTTTAAATATTTAAGAAAGGATAGAAAACTATATTTTATATTAAAATTCAAGTTCAAATTGGCTCTGGAAGCACGTCGACAGTAGCAGAAAGAGGATCAATCGATGCTTTAAAGGAACTGGGATTCTCAGGCCGAGAAATAGCTAGAAGACCGAACAGAAGTAAGACTATTGTCAACAACTATCTAGCAGACACTGAAAACTAGGGAAACAAAATTGAAAAGAACGCACAGCTCAAGCAACAACAATCCGAGAAAAGTTACTTATTCAGCGGCTAGCTTCAAATTTCACACTATCAGCGCCTAAAATAAAGTAAAAAAGTGGGGTATCAGCCAGTATTTCGACGGTTTTAATGATAATTAAAACCAGTGGTAACATTCAAGAGTATGAAAATCAAAAAGAAACCGGTGTATCCATACTTCCAGGGTAGCTAGAAGCTGGATTCAGTCAGTAGCCTAACCTAACCTAACCATGGCCACCCTATTTACCGGACTCAATCATCGACATCATCGAAAACGTTTGGGCCTGGCTATCTCCAAAAGTTTTTGATGCTGGTAGACAGTTTGGAGATAAAAACGTCTTGGTCGAAGCTAACTGCGATGCCTGGAGCCAGATTTCACTGATTATTCCAAAAAACTGTATGATTTAATTCCAAACCGTCTAATAGAGCTAATTTCAAAAAATGGCGGACATACTCATTACTAATTGACGAAAACATAATACACTAATGTTTAAAAACAAAAAAAAGTAAACATTTTTATAGTTTTGTTCTTTTTTTATAAGATTTTTCAAGTGGTCTCAATCAAGTGACGCATTTTTTTATACCCATTTTTGCAGTTCATTCTTATAATTTGTGAAATTCCTATGGTATTTCCAAGCTAGCCCTTTAAATTTATACTTTTTTATTGCAAAATATATTTACCTACTCACAGGTTTCAAAAATTTCCAGGAAAAATATTTCCTACAGGTATTTATTGAGAAAAAACTTTCGTGAAAATAGCGGCCTCAAACAAGTGACAGGGAGTGTATCTAAGCATATGAAAAACCATTTTAATGTTGATCAGCTTTGCTCATATCGCTGCTTGAATGCTTTATCGTAGAGTTTCAACCATTGTGGGAATTGAGGCAATGAAATCATCTTTTATTCTTTAAACCCCACTATTGGAATTGGAAAATTCGCAATTAGAAATTAGAAAATTCTAGAATTTACTGGTAAAACTTGGCGACATTGGTAAATAAAATGTCCAAAATGTTTTGATTTCATAATTCATTAAAAAAGTTTACCACCATGCATTTGTGAAGTGGGTTTCCCAAGGTACTGTTGTCCGAAAAAACTGTTGATAATGTCGCCTGCCAGGTGATTGAACATACCATAGGAGGAATTTCCCTTTCTGACTCCTTTTTCTTATTTCGATTTAAACAAAATTCAGTCAGTTATGTCGACTTTTCTAAGCTTCTACGGTTCAAAGCTGCAAGCGCAACAAGAAACTTGTAAGCAATTTACTACTGTTTGCACTCTTTTTATATAAATGTATCTGAAGTTTGTTCAGGTTCTTGATAAGATAGTCCACCGGATTTGAGTATAACTTTTGGGCTATTGCTTTTTTTATCTAAGCGTTTCAAGTAATAGATTGTTAGAGCGAGATTTCAGAAAAACTATCTAGTCATTATAATAAAAATATCACCTCGCCATGAGACTATTTTAAAACCAGTCAAGGAATAGTAGCATATCCAATCCATGCATGTGAACAGAATAACAGGTATCTCTTGTAGCTAGCATTTTGTTTATCCAAAGTGTGCTACTTATTTCGGGCATTACACTGTCTTATCTTTTAGACTTAAGTTTTTGTGGCGAAATCAGATTTTAATGTGCAATACAGCTTAATTAAAAAAAAAAAAACAGCACAAGTCATAGATCATAATTGTTCAATTTTAGTTAATTTATAAGTTTAAAAATATAATAATCATAATAAATTAAGTTTATTACTTAATTTAGTTGTATTTCCATTATAAATTACAGACGCAAGGCTAAAAAGATTATCATTAAAATATTGTAAGTTGTTTATTGCAAAAAAAAAGAAAAAATTATAAACTAAAAATTTATATACTGTTTATTAAAATAATTAAATTGAAAACAACAAAGAGAAATTCATAAAAAATAAAAATGAACTATAGGCTTTCCTAGTTAAAGGAAAAATTCAAATTAAAAAAAAAAATGCAAACCATTTTGATAAGTAACCAATTGTTACAACAAAAACACACATTTTTATACTTAATTGCGAAGATTTAGCAAGAAAAAAATAAAGTTAACTCTTAGGTTTTTTTACATCTTATTTTAAATGCACATAATTATGTACCTACATGTTTATATGTACATATGTATGTATATTGTAATTTTATACGGCTTAATTGACTTAAGTAAATTGATACCAGCCGATGCTTATTATTATATTTTGTATTTAAAAGTTAAAACTTATGCTTCGAATTTATTAAATAGTTTTTTCTTTATAAATATCAAATCCAATTTCACATAATTTTTGTTTTCTTTAAGTTAATATTAATTTTCAAATAAAAAAATGTTGGTTCATACATACATTCATCAGACTTTGCCTACCCACAGCTTCCAAGAATTTTTTATAAGAAAATCATAAAAGTTTAATCTAAGTTTAATTTATGTTTTAACATTAATTTTAAAATGTAATAATGTATGTGAATGATTTATGAGTCCTATTTACTTCTGTGTTATTATGATGATTTGTAAGTATATTTTGCTTTTTGTTTCTGTGATACTTGAAATAAAATAATTATATACCTAAATTTTAAAGTTATTTTACTCAACAAAAAACATCTAAAAATAAATCATAATCAAGGTTTCAATTTGGTTTGATTTTTGATGATCACCTATGTATAAGAATGATGGCAAGGCAATTCCGTCGGAATGGAAAATTCTTCTTCGGCGCGTCGGCCGGCGAGTCAGAAGAATACCTCGAATCAGAAATGCTTCCGAAACGCAATGCAATTTTCGTTGTAGGTGATAAGCAAACAATAAAGTAAATAATAACATTTGAGTGGTCCTCAAGAAGTTTAAATTTATTTCTACTGACACACCCCTTAATTTCTTCCAAAAATATGTATAGAAAAATTCCTGCATACTGTAAGCTCTTCCTAAAATCGTTAACCCGACCCTAAGACGACGGAAATTGAACAGTCCGGGCTTTGCATTAAATTATAACAACTGAAACGCCTAATTATCTCTTCGCTAAAGTTAAATTTAATAATTCTCAAAGAACCCACCAAGACATCCTTCATTAGCAGCCGGTAGTTCTTTGTGTTAGCAAAAACACAAGACACAAAGTTATAGTTATTGTATTTATTGAATATAATAAAGCATTAATGTTAAACAATAAAAAAGTATTTGAGTTAAAAGAATAAGTTAAATTGAGATTGAGATGAGTAATGGATGGCGGTTAAATTAGAAGTGACGCCTTGCATACATAAGTATGTATCTCACAAATAAAAGAGTTCAGAGATACATCTTGGTTCATCGCTTTCGCTTAGTTCTGTTTGATCGCTTCAACACTTTGTACATGCAGTTCACCTCTGGAATAATCTCCCCCAAAGGCTTCGAAATTCACACACGGATGGAACATATAAGAAGTTATTATTAGATTATTTTGCAATTAAATTCTAACATAACAATAGCCGTTTTTTGTGTGCCTTTATCCACGCTTCCATATCTGCTAATAAATAATTTGCATGTAAAATACAACAAAAATTTTGACAATCCCAAAATGTTGTTGTATTCAACATGGGAATTATTTTTAAGCAGATATGGAAACGGAGATAAAGGCACAAAAAACACGGCTAATGACACGAGTACATGCATTTAATAGTTATATTTTTCTTCTTTCTTCTACTTTAAATTCTATACTTTCAATTTTTGAATATTCAAATATTTTTTTTATAAATTGTCCTTATGAATACTGTATGATTGTATCCTTTAATTTCCTCTACAAGAAAAAAAGAATCTAATTCTTAATTATGTATAGTGTTGCGAATTAATAAATAAATAAATAAAATAATTTTGGTAATAATAATTTTATGAGTTCGTGAAAACCTTTTTGAACTAATTTTAAGAATAAAACGAAGCTTGAGACCTTGTTTGATCATTTTTCTGTCTACATACTACTTTATAAGTTCGTCATACTTACAAAGTATGACTTAGGCTACTACTCATGATTTTGAATAAAGCTATACTTCAAACTTCCTTTTTTTTGGATGCAAACATTAAACTTGAAAATAAACTCTACAAATATGGAAACATAAGAAAAATTTATTTCAATTAACAACATAAAACACTGGTTACATACAAAACTAAATAAGTAATTAATGATAATACAAAAAGAAGCCCTAATGGACCTTACAGGAATTCAATTGTTCAATAAGATTCTTAATTGATGAGGTATCTGCTCCTGTTATGACCTTTGACGCAATTTTTCTTCTAAGAGCGATTGCTTCCACTTTTTTGGAAAGCTATAATAAAAATTTTACATGAAAAAATTATTCAAAATAAATAACTGTCTATAGAAATCCTACCTCATATGCTCTTTTTATGATAGAGTGCGACATTCCCGCCAGTTTAGCTGCATTGAAACCATATGATTTTGGACAGGCTCCTGATGAATATTTGTATAAGAAAACTACAGTTTCTTGTGTTGGGTCTTCGGTATCTTCGTTTTCCACCATACATGCCTAAGAACGAAAATTAAAATCGAATTAATTTTAATAAAAAAAAAATGCATTTCATGCATACCATATGGCCCAAGACTACACGACTGTCTTGATGGAAGAAATCGATTAAATTGTGATAATGTGTAGAAAAGAGTGTTCTACACTTGAGATTAGCCAAAAAGTGTACAACCGATGCTGCAATTGCGGTACCATCATAAGTCGCAGTTCCACGACCTGTCAAACAAAAAATCATTTAAGATAAACTCTCAATTTATCATAAGTTTTAATCTTTTTTTTACCTAATTCATCAAGCAGAACCAAGCTGTTAATTGTTGCATGCTTGAGAATCAATGAAGTTTCATTTAATTCAACCAGGAATGTACTGTGACCAGAAAGAATGTCATCTTGAGCACCCAATCGAGTGAATATTCTATCAACCAGCGATAGTTTACAACTTTGTGCTGGTACATGACAGCCCTATAAATCAATGTTTTAATGAAAAAAAAAAACGACCAACGAAAGGGATTAAATACACTCACAATTTGTGCCATAACCACAAGGAGTCCAACTTGCCTCATTAACGTACTCTTACCTCCCATATTTGGACCTGTCAAAAGAGATAGAGGTGCATTGCCAGATGCTCCTAATACAATTCCATTCGGAATATAAGACTCTGCTGCTACACACGGATGATAACCTTCATCTACCTCAATGAATGGTGTATCACTATCATCCACTAACTCAGGAACACAAATGATGTTTTGATTGCGAGCATATTCAGCAAGAGAGCATAAGACATCTAAAGTCGCAACGTTATCGACGCATTGTTTCCACAAGTCATAATGATTTGAGAATTTTTCAAAGACCCTTCGAGATAAATCTCGGAGAACAGTATTTCTGTCATCTTCGGCTTGTTGCATTTGCTTTAGGAAATTCTGAAATGATGTTTGTTTTTAGGAAGATTTTATTCAATTAAGGTATAATCGCCTTACCTTTGTTTCATCGGTATGAAATCGACGACACGGCTTTGTGCCCTTCTTTTGACCCTCAAGGTAGTAATTCTTACCAGCTTTTCTAGCGTGACTTTCGGGCACTTCGAGTTGAAAACGTTTTTTGTCGCTTCCAAAGTAACTTATACGACAGCCAAAGTATTTTTCCTGTTCGACTAGATATTTTTGGAGTTTCTTATTGATTTTTTCGATTCTTTCTTCAATATTATCAAAGTCAGCGTCGACATTTTTCTCGGGTGCTATGACACCTGTCTTAAGAGCCTCTTCGTGATCAAATGCTTTCTAGAATAATACAATTTTTTAGTAAACTTATTACGACCAAGTTTTGAAAATTACAACACTTACTTTGAAAAACTTCAAAACTTTTTTTAGTTGGGGAAAACATCCATCTGGTTCCAACTGCGATAGTCGCTTGATTAAACTTGACTCACAGTTCTTGAACATTTCTGGAATGTGCTGTACAATCTCGAATCCTTTTAAAATATTTATAAAGTTCTGAAAAAAAAAAAAAAAAAATCCCAATAACTATCTATAAAAAAGCTTTTATACAAAAACTCTACAACTTACTTGAATTTTTTTCTTATTATAGATTTTCTCATCAAAGAATATAGCTCTTCCATCGGGATGTTTTTCTGCTACTAATTTATTACCAAACATATTTATTTGTGCCAAATATCTTTCGAAATCAGGCAATGGAGCTAAAAGAGCTCTAGCTTCTTTAAGTACTTCATCAGTTGACATCAAATCAGAAATGGCATTTTGTCGTTCACGTATGATATCGATATTACAACTGGGCGAGCAAACCCAATTGTGGAGAAGACGTTTTCCAAACTTCGTACAACACTGATCCAGAGTGCTGTATAGTGAATATTCTTCTCCAGTGATTCTTAGATTAGACAGAGTAATGGAGTCAAGGACCATGTGGTTCTTCATTTGACTTCGTTTAGATTGTGACTTTGGTGCTTTATTTTCGATATATTTATCAAGCATATCTGGTGGAACGTATAAGTGATAACGTGCCATTGGCATAATCTTCTCTTCGAGATGGCATCGTTTCAGGTAGTTAATACAGCCACCTAGCGCCGTTAATGCCAGCTTATAGTATGCGCTAGGAGTAAGACCTAAATGATCACCTTCATCTTGCATGGACTTGATCAATGGTGGCCATTCTTTTCCAGACTTTGAATAGAAGTTTTCACCCAAATGTTTAAGGGTTTTTTCTGCCGTCCAAGCTTGATTGCCGGAAGGTAGGTATTCTTTAAGAACACCACTTAGAATAGTGCGATAGATTTGCTGAGTGCGTGATGAGAGCGATTGCTTTTCAGAAACAACCTAAAATAGACGTGAATAATTTTCATTGAAGAACCTGGTTAGGCAAAAAAAAAATTACCAAAACAGGAAAATGGTGTGACACTAGAGTAAGTAAACGGGAACAACTTTTATCATCTTCAAATTCACCAACATAAAAGTCTCCAATCGATGTATCAGTGAAACATATTCCGTATTTACTTGTAGTTCCTTCATTCTATTAATTAATTTTCGCATTATTTTGATAAATTAAAAAAAAAAAAAAAAAAAAAAACGACAAACCTTTTCAACAACAGACAACATAAAATTTGGTTGATAATTTGGTGTTATTTGGCAATAATGCGATCCAAAGATTTGAGTTCCTCTGTTCGAGATCTGACATATTTCTCTCTTCACAACTTTATCGTATTTAGTTGTTTTGCCTTGTTTCTTACATCTTTCGGTCATCATGTCTGGAGTTTCGGTTTGTTCAATTCGAGCCACCTTTGAATGAAAATATTTGGAAAATGCAAAGTAAACGTTTAAAGTTAAATAAACCACTTTTTAAGAAGGAAAAGTTCCTTAATTTGACGCAAGTGAAGTGCAAAATTATGTCAGGACTTTAGTTCACTCCTTCAACAAATTGTTTATATAAAGGTAATATCATCAGTAACAAATTAATTGATTTTCAATTAAAGGTTGAAAGTACGTGAGTCGTCTATTTTTGTATTTAATTAACCTATGTACATACCTAGCTCTCAATAAACGAACTTACTTTGTAACCGCGTTCGATTAGAATTGTTGCCATTTTATGGTATGTTCCTTCGGGAGCACCTGAATGAGCGAACTCTCCTCTCATATAAGTAAATCCAAGTTCCTTAATTGTCACATCAGCATCCATATGATAGAATTCATAGAATTTTCCAACTTTGAAGAACAACACACAGTCGAAATTGTCTTGTTTAAGGACCCACCATTGTCTCATTCCCTTTAGTTAAATTAAACAAAAAATAGCGAGGATTTCCTTTGGTAAAATTTAACTAAAAAGCAATTATTAATTTATCTCTTTACCGGTGTTTGAGAATTAAGGAAACTTTCCGGAACGAACAATGTTCCAGGATCATATTTTGGATGATCCGGGCGTCGACCTTTTTTATCTTTGATTTTATCTGGCTTAATGAATTCCAATTTATTGTGAAGCCAGACAACAGGTTCGTCTAGAGTTGAACCCGTATTGACAATCCCTTCGAGTTTGATTTGTTCCTTCTTGGATTTAGTAGATGGTTCACCTTGTAGATTCTTTAGTTTTTCTCTTAATTCAGAGGGTTTTTGGTCGACCTCCATTTCTTCCTTGATATTAATGTTATCAGTACCATTTTGACGGTCGGAATTATCTTCATGGTCACTGTTGTCGTCGTCGGATACAATACGTGAGATTTTTGAACGCTTTTTCTTTTGCACAAGTATTTCTTCTTGGTCTGAATCACTAAATTCAACGTCCAATTGGCGCTTAACTTTTGAAATAAATAGTTACATAAATCCTATTAGGAGTACGTAAGGAAAAGTAAACTTACTCGGTTTATTTTCAGCTGTGTCTTCCTCTTTAATTTTTTTGGTCACATTTTGGGTTGGTTGTGGTTCTTCGGTTTTGAGTATTTTTTTGGCAGACGTTGCCGGAGATTTGGCGAAATAATTGAATAAAGTATTCCCTTTTGGTGTTCCAGCACCGCTACTATTGCGTTTGGACATATTTCTCAGTTTATATTTCTAAACAATGTGGTAAACAATAGCACAATTTTATTAAATAAGATCAGGAGCACACAATACAAACACATATTTTGGAGTTACATTTACGATTACGAACTTCCAAAAATATACTCATTTTCTGTTTTGGTCCCAAGTTCTGTAAATTTCAATTTTTTATTAAGGACTTCGGACTAAAATTTACAGAAATTCAAAGTAAATGAACAGACCTATACTTTATCACAATTTTTAATATAATAATATTTTCATTTATTGCATACATTTTCTGGAGAAATAAACTATTTTGTTTTAACGTTTTAGTTGATGTGTATCGCAAGATACTAAAACAAAAGAACATTTAAATTTATTCTCACAATGGCCGAAGGTACAAAAGTAAATGTTGGAAAGCTGAATAATGAAAACTATTCAATATGGAAATTCAAGCTGGAACTCTTGCTTATAAGAGGTCTTTGAAATTTTGTTAATGAGTCGATGCTAACTATAGATCAGAAAAATGTTGCTGCTGAATCTGAATGGTAAAAGGGGAATAACCATCGTTTGATCGTTATCGTTTTACGTAATAATGCCCCAGGCAAAAGCACTTATCGGTCTGCTGGTCCATATCAGACGGACATCTTCTGCACGAGATGCATGGCTCTACAGACTTACCACGAAAAGAGTACGCTCAGTCATAAAGTCCATTTAATGCGCAGGGTATTCAGTTTAAATTGACGAAAGCGGTGATGTTCAGATCCACATTTTTAAAATGACGGAATTATAGTGTTGAAAAAAGTGAAAGAAACTATTTTTTCTGCAAAGAAAAATGTCACTTTAAGAAAGACTGCGTCCAGTACAAAAACTGGAAGTGCAATGCAGGTAAAAACAAAGCTGGTCAGTTCCAATCAAATAAGGCATACAAAGTTGAAAACAAATCTGAATTTTTGTTCATGGTATCGAAAGACGTTGGTGGTTGGATTATTGACTCTGGAGCTATATGTCATATATTGGCTAATGAAACTGTGGAATACTTGAAAGCCGAGGGTATAAAAATTCAGTTAACTGCAGCATATACACCAGAGCAGAATGGCGTGGCAGAGTGGAAAAATCGGACACTGGTAGAGATGGCTCGGTGTATGTTGCTAGATGCGGATTTGCAGTACATGTTTTGGGCAGAAGCAGTTACAAATGCTAATTAGACCCATTTCACACAAGGAAACTGAGTTGCCGGCGATATTTAGTTTGTGGGCGAAAAGAGCGTAAAAGGAAGACAAAAAATCTCCGCTCACACCCTTCACGAAAAACAAACTAGCTAGTTTCTGGCAACTCAGTTTCCTTCTGTGAAAGCGGTCTTACATTCAAAATCGTTTACCAACCAGAGCCTTATGAGGGATGGAACGGTTCGAAGCCAGTTATTAAACATTTCAAATTATTTGGTAATAAATGTTTCGTCCATATTCCTGCTAAAAAAAGACAAAAGCTAGACAAAACTGCCGTGCAAATGATTTTTGTTGGTTACGATGACCAGTTTAAGGCGTATCGCTGCTATAATCCGTCAAACAAGAAAGTTATAGTCAGTCGAGATGTTCAGTTTCGAGATTTGAATGATAAACTACAGAGTAAGGTCCCCATCACGAAATCCGTTGAAATAAACCAGAAAGTGCAAGTCGATCCTACATCAAGGTAGGTTGAAATCGAGTTGAGAGGAAAAGACAATCAAAAACATCGAATAAATTAGGGGTTCCACCGATTAAACTAATCGACCTCACTGTTAATAATGTAAAAGTTTTAAACCGTTATCATAAACACATTTTGCATGATAAGCATCGGCGCAAGCCATTCATGTTCACAGATTAGCTTGAGTTTGGTGTGAAGAAATTTGTAAATTATTTTTAGTTAAATAAAAAAAAATAGAAATCATAAAATATTAAGATTTTTGGTATGGAGCCTTCAAGTTCTGGTATATGTTAATCTATTTAAGTGTTTTTTTTTGTGAGAAAGTGCTTTAAATTATATAAAACGGTAATTATCATAAAAAAACTTTAAAATTACTTTTTTTTTTTGCTTCTTTGTGCAAACATTGATCGGTTTAGTTGTGTTCCCAAGCAGTCCCAAGAACAATTTTTGTTGTTATTGATAGCATGTCTTAACTTAATTAAGGAACTGCAAAAAAATTCTGCGCTTTTTTGTGGTTTTGATAAAAAAGCTTCTTTACAAAATGTGCTTTCTGACAAAAAAAAAAAAAAATTGTAAGAATTTCTAAGATTTGTTTTATCCTTTAGGTACTAGTTCAAACACAATTTTTATAACCCGGAGGGAGCTTGTCAATATAATGTGGTTAGTTGAAAATATTAATTTACAAGGGCGATTTGTGTTTCTGGAAGAAGAGTTAAAAAAACAAACAGCAAACTTCGATAACATAGGTCTAACTAAAACACTTTCTCGATTCAAATCTGAGTATAAAACTCGTTTTGAAAAGGCTTTTCGAAAATTAGAAAAACAAATAATTCATGGCTTGAGACATCTGTTTCTTTTCTTTGTTGCTCTGAAGAAAGGCTTAAGCGTGGTCGACCAAGTGTTTCATTCGATGAAAGTACTGAACGTACAAAAAGAATGAAAACAGAAAAACTAAGAGTCAACATCGATTTTTTTTTGCGATTTAGTTTTGCTACTCAAATGAGCTTGAGAGCAGTGGGACAGGTTAGTGCATCTAAAGTGTTAAAGGATATAACAACAACTACCCCTGACCGAGCAAAAAAATATAGGAAGTCATATAGGGAGTCACTGGAACCCAAAAGTTGTAAAATGTCTGGCCAAGAAGCACTAGGGGTTGCAGTTGAAGCGCAACTATCTCGACATCAATACAATGTTATCAGAATGAGTTCACCAGAAAAATTTTCTGCATATAAGGTCCTACAAGCTGCAAAACAAAAATTTTATCCACCCCCGAATGCATCGAAGTTAGCGAGACTTTAGTAAAGGTTACCCTTCAGGCACTACTAGATTTAACCACAAAGCGTTTGTTGGAATCACAGATGGAAGTAATTGGTCTGTTAACAACATTTGAAACGGAAAATCTGAGCTTGTTTTGCAAGTGGGGCTTTGATGGAAGTTCGGGACACAGCTCCTACAAACAAGCTTTCCATGGCCTTGAAGCAACTGATTCTTCGGTCTTCATTACTTGTGTTGTTCCTCTTAGACTTTCTTCCAGTTCCAAGGTTGTATGGCAAAATCCACGTCCAGGTTCTACAAGATACTGTAGGCCATTAAAAATAGAGCTTGTAAAGGAATCTACAGAAATGTCTATTGCAGAAGAGAACAGAGTTGAAAATGAGGTGAAGAATTTGCGAAAGACAACAATGTTAATTGAAGAACGAGAAGTACAAGTCAATCATACTCTACTTTTTACAATGATTGACGGCAAAGTCTGTAATGCTATTACGGAAACGTCATCAACACAAAAGTGTTTCATATGTGGTGCGTCATCTAGAAGCTTTAATGATATAGATAGTATGTTGACAAGCAAAGTTAAAACAGAAAACTTAGAGTTTGAACTGTCCGTTCTTCATGGATGGATAAGGTTTTTCGAAAATTTACTTCACTTAGCCTACAAATTGCCTCTTAAGAAATGGCAAGCTCGAGGGGATGATGACAAGATAGTTGTTGCTGAAAACAAAAAAAGGATACAAAAGAGTTTAAAGATCTTTGTGGTTTGATAATAGACAAACCAAAGCCCGGATTCGGGAACTCGAATGATGGCAATACAGCCAGGCGTTTCTTTCAAAATCCTGAAATTTCCGCTGAAATTACAAAAATTGATGTACAACTCATAAAAAAGATGCATATTATTATGATTGTTGTGGCTAGTGGCTATGAAATAGATGTAGAGAAGTTCAAAAATTTCGCAATCGATGTTGCCAGATATTATGTGGGAAAGTATCCCTGGTATTACATGTCACCTACCCTTCATAAATATTTTATTCATGGACCGGAAATAATAGCCCATCCACTGTTACCGATTGGTCAACTGTCTGAAGCTCAAGAATCAAGGAATAAGGACTTCAAAAATTATAGAGAGCACCATTCTCGGAAATCCAGTAGAGAAAACACTAACCGAGATATTTTTAACTCTTTTTTATTAAGTTCTCATCCCATTATTACTAGCATGAGGAAACTACCCGAAAAAAAGGAGCAACACATGCCAATTGAAGCATTGAGTTTGCTTAAAGCTCCCCCTGTTAATAATACAAATTCTGAGGTAGAAGAAGATAGCAGTGATGAAGAATGGGATGATTTTATTTTAAATTAATGAAAAATCAATACATTTATGCTATTCTCAATTATGTTCTATTTTCTGTATTAAAATATTTATTTTGTTATTCTGTTTTTACTGAAAAAAATTATGTGTACTTATCTTTTGCAAAGAACAAATATATAATTGTTTGTAGGCGTATTTATAGCCAAATTTGACAGCCCTAAATGTTTATATATTAAATACGGTGGGTATCTTCATTTGACAATTTTTTTCGAAATTAAAAAAAGTGGGCGTTTTGGTGGACGTGGTCATTGTTGGGTTTTGAAATATCAATATATTGATTCTATAAACAATTTCAGAAATTCTAGGTTGCTAGCTCTATTCCCTGATTTATTGCCACCAATAGGGTCGTTCTGCCCCAGTGTGCGACGTCAAGGAAAGTGAATTACTATAATGGCTATGCGGATGCAAATTGGGCCGAGGATAGAATCAGACGTAAATCAAACAGTGGCTTTGTATTTAAGGTACATATATGGTGGCGTTGTGAGCTGGCCATGTCGCAAACAAATGTGTGTGGCACTGTCAACTACGGAATCAGAATTCATCGCTTTGTCGGAGGCATGTCAAGAAGCTTCATTGATTCGACGTTTACTGGCAGATATGCAGCAAGTGCTTACAAAGCCTATGATAATATATAAAGATAATCAAAGCTGCTTGAAATTGATACAGGAGGAACATTTTTCAAATAGAACGAAACAAATCGATACATGTTTTCATTTTGTGAAAGATTTTATCAAGAAACAGACAGTATGCAAATATTGTCCAACAGAATTTATGTTGGTAGATTTACTTACAAAACCATTGGGACCTGGAAGACACAAGAGCTACGTGAAAGATGTGGTATCGCTGAGTAAATAAGGAGTGTTGTAGTAACATTTACATTTAATCACTGTGTTTTCGAAAGACTATACAATTTTTAATATAATATTTTCATTCATTACTTAAATTTTCTGGAGAAATAAACTTTGTTATTACGTTTTATTTGAGCTGTGTATATAAATATTCTACGAAAGACACACTTTAACGACAACTGTGCATATTTTTCAACTTGCGGTTGCGTCGCCGGTCGTCGCGCCAAATCAATGCAAAAATTGCGTTTTTTTGTTTACTTTTTTTTAATTCTTTATTACCGACTTTGAATTTTGACAGTTGCGCAGAAAATACATGGTATGGTAGTGGTATTGCCTTTTCTGAACTGCATTATCAATAAATATTAAGGTTGGAAGCACAATAAATTGGTTTTCTTTTTACATGTTCTCCTAAAACAACGCGAAACATTCGGAGCCGCGGAGAAACATTCACGTTGTGGGCACTCTTATTTATCACGATGTAAATAAATTTTGACAGGCAAATTGTTTTTCCGCGAGAAGCAAGAAATTCCCTGTTGTTTAGCATTGTACATTTGTTTCTATCAGTGCGGCTGTTTCGCTCCACTATGGCGTTGGTTTGGGGGAGCCTTAAATGCTTTCCGAAACCAACGTAAAATATTCGATGCGACAATGGATCTTTCGCTCTTACATGTATCTGCGTACGCAAATATGAAGAAAAGTAGAGCGCGACAGATGTATGACAAAAATCCAAGCGTGTGAAAGAGAAACATCAAGAAGATGAAAATGTTCGTCTTCAAATCTGCATCATGGCACTTCCTATATCGTCAGTTAAAAGTGCAGGACCTCGTAAGTCCAAAAATTCAACAAAAATATTTTTTAATCAAAAAAATCAGAAAAATAAGAGCCACCTTTTGGCATTTTTAGTGTACTAATGTTGTTCTGAATATTTTGTAGAAAATTTCTAGTTATAAAATCGTTCCCCAATTCACAATGCGACGAGTTTCTTGACGACGAGTTTTTTGACAGCGTTAAATTATTTATTGTTTTTGTTCTTGCTGTGCAAAGAACAAAAATTACTGAACTGAAATTACTTTCATTATTTAAATATTATAATTGTGTTTGTCCATTGGGCTGGTGAAATGATTTTCGGCTAAAAATGCAAAGAAATTAAAACAATACAACATTATAATATTGTCAACACAAATAGATCTATAAATATAATTTCATTGTCAACAAAATTTATATTTATTTTTGTTAATTTACACTTATCTGTTGTTTTCACAAAATTCACCATCAGTCAAATATAAAAAAAAACATAAAAAACGTCGACGAGATCGTTTTTTTTCAATTTTCCCAACTCCGGCGTGACGTGACGACGAGAAACGTTTCATTGTGCATACCCTGGCGTTTCCTCGTATACTTACATGATTTGAAATCGGCTTGTCAACTACGACGAGTTCTCGTCACGCTCACGTCGCGTTTTCACGTCGCATTGTGAATCGAGCATCCCACTGTCAGAGTTAATTGATTGATGTTCATATAGGTGTAAAGTTTTTATGTGTTTTCATTTAATTAAAGACCGTTTATTTTAAAGACGAAGTTAAAACTGGTTAGATTAAAGGCTTAACTACATAGGCCTACTTTTGTACAAAAGTACAAAAGTTAGAAATAAATATCTATTCTGAAGACACCTGCTTACAAATAAACAATGGGAAATTATGCATGGTGGTTTAAATTATGTGTCAGAACAATTTTCTTATGTTTTTTTGCAAGAATGTTACGCTAGCGAGCATTTTAATTTCTCACTTTTGTACTTTTGTACAAAAGTACATCTATGTTGTTAAGGCTTAAGTGTTTACATAAATTTTTAGATCAAAATTAATGAAATATCTCCCTGCATTTCCATAATTATTGCAGATTTCAATTTACCAAATAAATACGAGGTCCTGCTTTTGATAAGCTTAAAATATTTTACATTCGTACGAGGTGCTGCATATGAAAAATGACCTCTCGTGCAAGGTTAATGCTTAGCTTAGCCTTGAAAAAGGGTGAAGTTTCGAGCTCAAGCAATCAATTTATGGATGAGGCCGTGCAAAACTCGTTGGATGATTTATTGAACAACGGTAACTACAAGCCACAACCTCTTGGGAATCATTTTTGAAAAAGACAGTGATTGTTAAGTGTTTTTTTTTAACTTTTTAAGTTGATGACGTGATGGAATCTCAATATTTTCCCAGCGCTGAAGAGAAACACAATCAAAATTTAATTCCCTCTTGCGAAGGGGTTTTAAACGAGAATCAGAGTGAAAATTTGAATATCTCATACGAAGACCCGGCAAATGAGAATCAGAATTTAACTACCTTCTACGAAGAATGTTCCAGCGAAGTTACAATGCTCGAAATGAATGAAGACGAAGATCTTATTTCAAGTCTGGAAAATACGGAAGGTGACAATTTATATAAAGTAATTTAATTCGATTACTTATTTGATTATTCCTATATAAGATATTAATGAACCGGAACCGTCTAGGAAGCCCAAGAAAAATACTAGAAAAGAAAACACAGAGCTCAGAATGAGAGGAAAGGCATTTTTGGAATTTTCGAAATCCAAACCACAACAAAAAACAATCCAAAATAAAAACACGGAAGCCCGTGTAATGGGAGGGCGCTGCGAATGTAAGGTAAAACCTATGGGTATTAAAACCCAATGCCTCAAGGTATCTAATAATGAAAGGAAAATAATTTTTGACCGTATCTGGGAAAATTTAAATTGGGAAGAAAGGAAAGCTTTTGTGTGTACAACAGTTACACTCATAAATGAAACCGAAAGACAACGAAGGAAAAATACATTACAATATTGTTTTTAAATTTCAAACGGAAGTTTAATACGGGTATGTAAAAGAATGTACATAGCTACTACAGAGATAAGAGAATGGTCAGTTTTAAATTGGTTAAAAAGAAGCAAACTGGGAATAAAAGACAAAACTTCTATTAAAGAGAGACCTCTTGAACCCAAAGATTCTCAATTATGCTTCAAGCAAGAATTTCTGCAGAACCTTAATAAGTTGCCTTTTCACTACTGCAGATAGAATACTGCGAAATTATACCTCGAACAAAATTTTCAGAGTGTTATGGAAGTTTATAGAGCTTACATCGAGAAATGTCATGAGACCAAAAATGAGATCCTCTCTCACATCGTTCTGAGAAAACTTATAAAGGAGTCAAATATTGGACTGTATAGGCCGAAAAAAGATTGGTGCGACATCTGTTTTAAATTCAAGAGTGGAGAGCTATTTGAAAATGAGTATGAACAACATTTGAAGGACAAAAACCGTTCTAGGGAAGAAAAAGATAGAGATAAAACTGATGCCGAAAATAGTTTGTGCCATGTCCTGACAATAGACGTTCAGGCTGTAAAAGTATGTCCATCGATAAATGCGAGTGCACTATACTATAGAACGAAATTGTTCTGTCATAATTTTACGGTTTATAATTTATTTACAAAAATTGTTACTTGTTATTGGTTCACGAAACAGTTTCAGATGGCCAAGCATCGACATTCGCATCTTTTCTTTTACATTATTTAGAAAAGAACTTTTTGGAACCAGGTAGCAAGATCCCTATAGTTATTTTGTCAGATGGTTGTACGGCACAGAATCGTAACAGTATTATGAGCAATGCACTTCTGTTTATATCAGAAAAATATCAAGTTGAAATTATTCAGAAATATTTAACAAAAGGACATACACAAATAGAATGTGATAGTGTCCACAGCACAATTGAAAACAAGTTAAAAAAATAAAGAAATCTACATCCCTAATGATTATGTCAGGTTGACAAATGAAGCAAAAGTGAACAAACCGTTTTACCAAACTGAAGTCCCTAGTTTTGATTTTTTTAAAAACTATGGAGGTAAAGAAGTTTTGAAATATAGTCCGATCAGACCAGGAAATAAAACGAATGACCCGTGTGTTACGATTGTAAAATCTTACCGATATTTCCAAGGAACCATTTCATATAAATTAGATTTCGATGACCAATACGAAAACTTACCTATAGGCCCAGAAAAGTAAATTTGTTGGAAGCTAGTTTCGAACAACTGCGTTCATCAGCATTGAAAATTCCAAAAAAAAGTTTTGCCATCTGCAGGAAATAAAATCAGTTATACCGAGAGACTATTCTGGCTCTCTTACGATTCATTGCAGTTTAAAGACAATTGAACAATTTAAAAAAAATTATTTTTAATTCGCTGCAAATTATCTACTTGTTCCTTATTATTTATTTTCTTTCTATAGTTTTTTTTGTGATTTATCTACATTATTTGTTCCTTACTACTGTGAAATGATCGGCTCAATAATTTGCAAAGCATTTTTGTTTGCCATTGAAGTGCAATTTTAGTCTATTAATTATTTTTAATAACATAACCTTTCTTTTTATTAAATAAATTTATTTTTTATTTGTTGTGCATTAATTGCACTTTAACATTTAATTTATGAAATATCGTAAATATTTGATTTTATATAATTAAATCTTAAACGTTTCACTAATAAAAAGGAGTTTTAATTATTTTGATTTCGATTTTTAAACCATACAATTTCAAAATGACAGGAATCGAAAAAGCTGCATTACCTCGTAAGTATTGGAAACAAAATTGAATGTTATAATGCTCGTCGTAAGTGCTCGTAAAATGAGAATAATGCATTACTAAGACATGCATTTTTATTAATTTAATCAATTAACTATTAAATAGCACAAATCAATTACTTTGTTATTATTTTTCTTTAAAATAATTTTTTTAAGAAGTTTTTTGTGATTTCTGCAAAACATGCTAAAAATACTTACGAGGTCCTGCACTTTAACTGACGATATGCTGGATTTACATGTATCTTCGTCTGCAAATATGAAGACAAGTAGAGCGGACAGATGCATGCCAGAAACCCGAGCGTGTGAAAGAGAACCATCAAGAAGATGAACATGTTCGTCTTCATATCTGCATTATGGCACTTCCTATAATCTGCATGTAAGAAGAGATCTTCTGCATTTTGGTGTTCTCTCTCTATTCAACAAATGAAAGTTTTAATTTTGCATCCCCTTTTTTTTGCAGAAGTCAGACGAAGATTAATGTAAATCCTCCAATAATCTGCATGTACAAAGATCTTCTGCATTTTCGGTGTTTCTCTATATCTAACAAATGTAAATTTCAATTTTGCATCCCATTTTTAGTATTGCAGAAGTCAGACGATGATACATACAAGTAAATCCACCGCACACGAAAAATTTTTTCGTCCGCAATTTTGTCAGCGGAATGAGTGAAATTGGAACTCAAATCATTGGAATATTTTGTTCCATTTTTTAAAAAATTACGATGAGCTGACACAAAAAATGAATTTGCATCAGGACAATAAATAAATGCATTTTTAACAAAAAGTAGGTAATGGTTCCTTTAATAGATTTTTCCCACAAAAAATTCTTTTACTTTTAAGTCATCAACTAGTGTAGCATATTGTGTTTAAAATTGAATTAAAACAGTGCATAGAATCCATTTGAAAGTTTTTCCTGATCGCTATACCTAGTAGTCGAAGAAAATTAGTAAATGCCCTTACTTCCTAAAAATTCCGACAAATAAAGATGAATTTAGGTGGAGAGCTTCATATTTGAGTCCCAAAAAATTCCTAAAAAGTGGAGTGCAAAAAGTTTCAGGGGGGGGGGGGTAAAGGGGATAAAATTCCTTTTTTTTTCCAAATTACTCGGAAACTATAATTTTTTTTTTTTTGAAAAAAGTTGTGGGAGGCGTCTTTTATTGCAAAAGTCATCCATAGAAAAGTACGATTTTACATGCATTACAAATACAACATCGCTAGTAGCTGTACGGCCGATAAGAAGCCAAAGTAGAATCCTAAAGAAATACAAAACCTAAACAATAGAAGTTATATTGTGGATACATTTTTGGAGTTCATTCGAGTCTAGCTTCTTATCTGCTGTAGAGCTACTAGCGATGTTGTATTTTTAATTCCTGTAAAATCTTACTGTACTATGGATGGCTTTTGCAATAAAACACGCCTATTGTATCAAAATAGCTTTTAAGGGCCTTTAGTCCTTAAAAATTTGCATTTCGTGTTTCGTCCCGGCGTTCTCACTTGGACTCTTCAGTTGACAGTGAGGTCCCTATCTTAGTATCAGTAGCACCTATATAGAGTTTGTATTATAAAGTACACATTTTAGCACATAAAATTCTACAGAAAAAATAATGTTACACTTTTCGTTAGATTTGGAGAAAAACGGTCGAAAACATTTGGGTGCAGCATATTGACTGAATAGTGAATTTATTTAAATTTGTACTCGCTTTTTATACTCATTCCAGAAAGATTTTTCCTCCACCGCATATTTAGGAACTATTTGGGACGTACATACAAATGAAGCTCTCCATCAAAATTCAGGTTTGTCGGAATTTTTTTCTTGGACTATAACTTTTCCCTAAAATAAATAATAAATTAAGTCATAAGTATTAGAGCTGTATCTTTATAACGATTATTGCAGATGGTAATGGGGCCCATACACCACACATGCCTGCATGCGCAAATACAAGAATGCACAATCACGCTTCAACCATACATTATTCATGCAAATTGTGCAATATTAAGTTGTATGTTCTTTTTCATCGCTGAGTAGACAACTTCCCAATATGTCAAGCTCTCTCTCTCTATCTCTCTACTTGTGTGCTTATCAAAATCAACCGCTTAACTGAGCAAATGTAGCACAGACACCGCACATGCTTGCATGTACAAACAAGAAAATATCAAACAATTTTGCAATCACTCATGCCGCATGCACAATCACACAATCAACACCATACACTCGCAGTTTGCATGTGCAATCACTGTTTTGCGCATGCAGACATGTGTAGTGTATGGGCCCTATAAGGCATCAAATGTGTACTGTGACCAATATTTCAAACATGGAAATCTATATACCTTAAAGCCTAGTACGCTGCTGATGCTAAACGAAAAATCCCATACAAAAATGACGTGACGAAATCCTAAACGAAAAATTTCGTTGTGCTTTTCGTTCTGTGGTACGCTGTTCGACCAGCGAAATTGCGAAATTGATGATTATACCAGATTGTTTTTGACAAGTCTCCACTCTCTTTTTGCAATGAATTAATTGCCCGGACCATTAATTTTGTGCAGAAAAATGACATATGGGTTTGTTCGTGTTTTTATTTGTTATTTCTTTCGTTACAGCACTGTTTTTGTTTGATTTTTTCGTTAAATTTCGATTTATTTATTTCCAATTTGTTTAAACTCTCCATGAATATTTTTCCGCTGTGTTTTCGTAAGCATTTCGTTGTCTTTTTGGAGACCGCAGGAAAATTTCGTTTCGTATCAGCAGCGTACTAGGCTTAAGTTGTTAATTGCGAAAATTGGTAATCATCTAATTTCAGTTGGTTATACATATTCTAATTTAAAAATAACGTTTTTTTCATAAACTTGTTCAATTTATTTACATAAAAATATTACATTTTGTATAAATAGTGTTCTTATTTCTAAAAATAAAATCTCAAATTTATTTAAATGCTAAAGTGCATTAGTTTATGAATAGGTATTTATATGGTTTACATTTATTTGGTTATTGGTTGCTATACATTTTTGTATATTCCTAATTTATTATAAGAAATATAAATATATGTAACTGTTTTTTTTTTTTTGCATTAAGCGTGCTGTTAAAATTCTGCAAGAATTTGAAATAAGTTTGAGACTTTTCTTAAATTTTTAAATTCTTAGCTCTTAATTAAACGAAAATAAGAAACAAAATTGAACAAATAAAAAAAAAAACAAACAAACAAATCTGAAGTAGGCAACAATCAACAAAAATCCAAAATATTTAATTTAATTATACATAGAAATACACGTACATATGTAGATAGTATACATATATAATAAATGTTTATTCTATGTTCTAACTGACCATTTTAGCTAACATTTTTCTAAGTTTTAAAAATTTAGAAGCGTATATTTTTTTGTATGCACAATTAACAATAGTTTTGAAGTATATGTACATATTATATTTTGATTATATTCTACACACATACATAAAAATATGTATTATTATTTTTGTTTGCCAAAATTAAAATCAATTTATGCGAATACCATTTTTCTAGAAAAAAAAAAACTTTCTGTTAACATAGCCGAAACATTTAAATAAAAAAATAAATAACTAATTAATTTACAGTTTGAGGCAGGGACTGTTTTAAGTGGTAGTTGTTATGTTTTTTGGTAGTTGCTATTTGAATTTGGTAGCTCTAAATCACGTTTCTGGTAGTTGTTATTAAACACTCCGCCCTTTCATCGAGCAGTTCAACACAAAGTACTTCTACGAAAGTCAATTTTCAAGCACAGTGTAGGTTCGAATATTTGCTGCCTATTTTAATTTCGAACGCTTTATTTATTCATATTTCAGGGTGTATTTGTAAGGATTATCTAAGTACAAAAAACATTTGTTCAACTTTTATCTAATCTCAAAATTTTAGACGGATATAACAAACCCGCACAGAATAAGTGCACTTGGTTGTGTTGCCTCATCGACTTCACATGCAATTTCAATTGAAAGTCAAACAGAAACCTACATTTTTGAGTGTCGTATTTATGATTTTCAACAAATTGTTTTCAATTACTCAACTGCGACAAAAAATCTTTAAAGCAAGTTAATCAAAACAATTTCAGCATCAGCCTTTTGACATCAAAAGTGAGAAATTTGTAGGAAAAGTTCAAATTTTAATTACAAAAATATGCATTTGGCATCACTTTTAGCTACAATATAATGAGTGCTGTGAGAATTATAAACTCATATTTGAATTGATTTTCAAGAAGCTAATTATTTTTGATTTCATATTTGGCGCGTTTTATTGGAAAGTATTTCTGATAGCGCGGTAAAATTACCCTCGGTAAGAACAACAACATTAATGTGGATTTCCTTTCAACAAAAAAATCAAATCTGTGAAGGGGAAATTTGATTTGTTTAGAAGAAAAGAACAAATTTTCTAATCAAATCAAATCTTTATTTTTAGAAAGATTTACACCGGCTTGCACACACACTAAGAAGATTTGACATTTCTCTGGCTATTGTTTACGTTTCGCTTTTCAGTCAATTTGTTCAATTAAATTATTTCCGTGGTGTAAAAGTATAAAGTTCACGTTCTTTAGTAAATAAAATAAAATAAATTAAATAAAATTTACTATATGTAGATAGAATTACAATTTTCAATTTTCAAACAAAAAAATTAAGAATTGTGCGTTCGGGCCTGTCAAATTGCACACACATACAATCACAGAAAAAAATTTATTTTGTTTGCGAGTTCCTTACAACAAAAAAAAAGATTTGATCTCCAATAGTTGAAAAGAAATCGACATAAGAAACTTTCGATAAAATAGCGAACTCATAAACGGGCTACGTATAAGAAAACACTATTTAAAGCTCAACGAACATTTTCTGTATAATTTGTTCAATAATGATTTGTTGGTAGTTCTGAATTTTTCTTAAAACAATCCCTGGTTTGAGGGTTTAAATATAGCATTGCATTTTTTAAATAAAGCACTTGTTTTAAGTGGTCCGAAAATTCTTAATCTAAATATATACGTAGGTTCTTAAAATCTTTGGCATAAATATACATAATACAAACAAAAAATATATAACTCTTAGTTTTCTTGGCAGTGATTCAAATAGACAAAAGGGTTTGGGCTATGAATAATCACCCCTATTACAAAATTCGTATTATCAAGTCGTATTTGGTCGTATGTTGGACTTGTGGTTTCCTTAATGGTAAAATGTAATCTTTTTTGGTGATAAGCTTTTGAGAATTTGCGAATACAGACATTGCGATGGTGGTATTCAAATTTAACAATATCACCATCGAAAGACATGGCGAAAAGAACATTTTGTGTTCTTTTCGAACAATTTTTGTTCTTTTTGCCATGTCTTTTGATAAATATGTTGTTAAGTTTTAATACCAGCATCGCAAAGTCTCTACTCGTGAATTGTCAAAACCTTTGAACCAAAAAAGATGATACTTTACCATTAAGGAAACTTCAAACCCAACATACCACCAAATACGACCTAATAATACGAATTTCGTAATTGGAGTGAATGTGAACACTGATTTGATTACTATATCATTGTCTGTTTTAAAAAAGGATTTGTCTGTTTTAAAATTCTCATACATTTTAATATTATGTAAATGTAAGTTTTGATTGTTAATTAATGTTTAAGTTTAATTTAGTTTCAAAGTTTTTCTTAAAGGTACACAGTTATTTGAATGATATTATGGAGTTCAATGGGTGATACATGAGAAGTATAGAAATTTAAAAGTCTACCTGATTTGTATATATGTATGTAGCTTATTTATTTTAAGAAGCTTAACGGGCTTTGTGAAATCATCGATTTTCATTTGACTTAAAACCTCGAAATACTTTTAAAATCGTTCTACTCTTTTAATTTCAATATTGCAATAGTTGTATAAATAATATTTTGTGCTTTCCTTAAATTAATCTAGTATATACTTAAATGTTAAAATCTCTTATGTACATAATAAATACACTTATTTATGATTATGTTCTTACAAATCTAAATTGTATACATACACCTATAATGCTATTTGTTCCGTACTAGAAGCTATCGATTGATTATCAATTGCGACAGTTTTTAAGTAACTTACCCTCGGCGGCGCTAAAGCTTTAATTTGCTGCTCTGCTTCACTTTCTTCATCGGCAAACTGAATATCATCCAACTCATAGAAATCCTGCAAATCACTTGGAGATTTCACTACAGATGTCTCTTTTTCCGAATCACATTCGGATGATCGCCGAACTGTCTTCTCTTGATTGTTGTCTTTTTGTGTTCTACTTCGTCGTATGCTCATGAGCGGAGTTCCTTCGTGGGAAACTGATCCTGCAGCTATCGACCTCTGGATGAGGACATTTTTCAGATTCGTCTCAGAGGGTGATCGAACTACCTTGGAAATGCCGCCGCTAATACTACCCATCAGGCTTAATTCAGATTCTGGTGTTTCTGTATTGCTTTCTGGACTAAGACTACTGGTAGGTCGAGGTAGAATCTCTTCGTATATCGGTTCAGGTGTTTTATTTGTGTCATCATCTATATTCGTTTCTTCATCCATTGGAGGAATCCACACTAAATAAGCCGGATCCATACCCAGGTATGAACCAGGTGCTGCTCCGGCATTGATAACGTCATAATCATAGTAGTCCAATTCAAAATCTTCTGGATTGCCCAGCGAGAATTCTGATCCTGGACGTGCTAGCAGTCTTCTACGATTCTGCTTTTCTTTGCTTTCTTTTTGATTGGTCGTACGAATGGTGGCTCTACTTACTACACTTGCTGCTGGGGAATAACAACCCTGAAAACATTATGAGAGAAATCAATTGAAATGTTTGAATATTATGGCCAAGATGGTCAATTTTAACGCAAGTTATCCCGGGCGCCAAACTGGCAATTTGTAGCCAGCAACTTTTTGTTGCTTTGAAGCAACTTGTGCTAAGCAACTGAGTTAGTGGCAACAGCGAGTTATTCTTAGCAACAAATTCAAATCAGGAGCACCAAAAAGTTGAGCCAACAAATTTCAAGGTGGGGATTTAAACATCGAGATAGATTATAATCTTAGCACTATTTTAAGCCATCTGATTATCGAGCTGTTAAAAGAAGAACTTCTCTCCAACCGAAAGCTTTTCCATAATTGGTTTACTATAGGTATCTTTATTAAACTTTCGTTAAGACTGACCAATATAAAAACACTCACATTCGTCAAAGAAGCTGATATACTTTTTGTGTCCAGCTGACTGAATCGATCACTGTCTCTGACCGAATGTGATCGTATCGAGGAACACTCGATGGAGTCATCGTTTGGTGAAAGGCTTTTTCGTTTTAACGTTCCATCGTCCCTGTCGGGATATTTGGAATGTTTACTAAGGCGTAAGGATGTGCTAGCAGATGAACTCACTCCTGACAGCATTGATGCTGAGTCCTTCTGATCCTCCGGGCTATTTGTCAGACTGTCTTCAGTATTGATCTCGTTACGTAACGTCACTATGCTCGAGTTACTTCCCATTTCATCACTGTTATAATTTAAATAAACATGATAACAAAGTATTAAAACATTTTAATACATACCACTTGGTTAGCAACACTGTGTCATTCATCTCGGTTTCCTTGGCAAGATTCTCAGCGTCAATACTTTCTCTCAAAATTGAATGTCTCAGTTGTCTCTTAGGTCGAATTTTAACCAGATATATAACTTCAGATAGCAAAGTTGTAGTTGAAACTGCCCTAGATGGTGGATTATGCAGTGATCCCATCGAGGTCATGGGAGTGTGAATAGGGGATGTATGGTCATGTCTTTCACTTATCGCCAGATGGTATTTCCTATATCGTACAATATATTGGGCTCCTGTAAATAATAAACATTCCCACATGAACTTTGTCTTTAAATTCAAAATTTGATTGTGACCAACCGAGAAGTGAACTTATTAAAATTATTATGCTTGCAAATATAACAGCTGACAAATGTACCAGGGTAAAATTTGTTTTCATCTTGGCCTGGATCACAGCTCGGCTTCTTATAACAATTTTATTGGTTTTATTTGATGGCTCTGAATAATTAAAAAAAAAAAAAAAACATTAAAAATCGTTTTCTTTTCAAATAACACTAAAGTTTTTATATTGCTCACGTATCTGTTCGATATTAGCTAGAAAACCTCCTGTACACGAAGCTTCAATTAGATTACTATCTCCGGAGTAAAATTCAACTAAAATCTGTTGATTTGTTGATTTCCAAGTAGATTGTGTCTCAATGTCATCATTACTTACTACCTCAGTTAAAAGTGCTGATGATAGAGATTCTCCATCTCGGATCTTTATGTACTGGCTAACGCAAGGCAGACGAAGGAAACTTATTTCGAATGATATTGTATCATCACCATCAACCTATATTTTTGAATACAAGAAAGATTTATTAAATATTGAGTCATATTTAAACAGAGGGAAGCTTAAGTAACTGACTCATTAATACAATAATCAAATTCGATTCACAACGGCAAACATTTCGGAATAAAGTTGACAATAAATATTTTGCCCATGAAAATATTATTCTGAAATTGACATTCTCCAAACTTCATTGACTTTTTGCTTTCAAAATGCATACATACTGTCTATAACTACAAACTGTTTGCCACTGCTTAAAAAGTCCAACAGTTCTAACCAGCAATGCAGCACTTTGAATTCTCATGCGATCATTTCTTGCTTGCTTACCCAATGTCTTTTCTGTTAACTTTGCTCTGTCACTTTCTGTCTTTCATCGCAATGTAAACTATCCCCTGTGTGAACATCCTCCCGGAAATGAAAATGAACTTTAGCAAAGGGAAACACAAAAATGTAAACTCTGATGATACTGGTTGCATCCTTTTCTTTTGTTGTTTTCTTTGAAAAACAAAAAAAAAAAAAATGTAGGTACCAAAGAGCTCATTCGTATATAAATATATCCTCTTTCCTTGAGGATTTTAAACTCCTTCTATATGTGTATGTATATATGTATCGTTGTTCTTGTATTATATTTCTTTTTATAAAAATTTAAAAAAAGTCAAACAAAAAAAAATCTAGCTAACCAAACATTTCCATATAACTTTTCCCATTTGGGAAACTCTATCAAATCCCTAATCGAGTACTACACCTCTCCCTATAACTTTCCATCAGGTAATCAGATTTACTTCGAAGCACCATCACCATCGTGCACCTACATATATATAAACTCGCTATCGTCGTCGTAACAAGTAGAGGTTTATACCTATACATCTGTAAACTTGTTCCAGCAACTCAGTTCCTTAATCCACCGCTTCCTTAAAAATTGTCAATAAAAACAAAAAAGTTTAGTTGAACCAATTTATATAGTCCTGTTCCTTTTTGTTCGTCCACACCTTTTTAATGGGGTGCAAATAAAGATAAAACTAGTTTTTACTTAACGACTCTCTGCTCAGCTAAAGGACATTTTACGTTTCTTTGTCCTATTTCTTATTCTATTACCAACGACGAGCGACGCATTAAACTTATAATTATCGCGTTGTCGCCAGAAAGCAGAGCCTTTTGTGGTGCCATTGCGACAGCCATAGCCATCCGGAAGGACACTTAATTGTATTAAAAAATCTCAAACTACCCATCCAACAAACCCGGATATAGTCCGAGCAAACCGTAACCCACGATAAGGGTAGTTGTCTGACACTTCTTCTGAATCAGTTACCCAAGACGCTCTAATGCGATTTTTATTGTTCGGAAAAAGTCAAATACAATCGGTAGTTAGGTATACAGAGCAGGAGTTGGGGGGGAGGGAGTGTTGGAAACAATATACTCGTAATGTGAATGTGTGGCATTTTCCCGGTCATATGAAAAATATTTGCAAAATTTGGGGAAAAAATAAATCGACAACATAATTCTTCCTCGAGGGTGGCAATATATGGGAGACAGCAGATTTTTGCCGAAGTTTTAGAAAAGAATCACTTTTCAATCCAACCCAGCTCAGCTCTATTTGCCAAAACACCAAAACCATTAGAAAGAAGAAGGCCCCATTTACGTATTACGACAGGAGTATATTTCTTGGAAAATAAATTTAGAATGTTTCAAGTTATGTACTCACTTGAATTAACCAAAATGAACGCCCAGGACAGCTCTGTGTAGCTCCAGCAATAATACGCTTTGGCTTTGAGGATCCCAGATGAACTATGCAGCCACACCGGCAACCAGGACCGATTTCCTGTGAGACATCGGTGCGATTCGCTGTTGAGGATTTTCCTGTTGATTCGTAGATACAATCCCAAGTGTCTGATATGGATTTCCCGCATTTTGCTGTTTCAACCGAGGGACCCTAGAGAAATATATTTATATAGATATAGTGTGTATAATTTTCCCAAGAAAAAAAAAAAAAAAGATTAGAAGAGAATAGAAGATAAATTTTGTAAGTGTATGGACGACAAATTGAAAAATAAGTAGATTAAGGGCTTTGGTCCTTTAAAAGAGGTTAAGTGTGTTGAATTTTCTTGTAAGAAAAACTGTAGTCTGTAGGTATGTATACATATATAGAACAAGTCACACAATCAATGAATAGACTACGACGACGTATTATTCGAATGTTTATCTCTGGGATATTGATAAAAGAATTTGAGTCGTCTTCGTCGTCGATTTTGCTATGCTTTTTGTTGTATTAGTTGTTGATGTTGCCGAATCGGTATCGAAGTTTTATTCTTCTATACATACTTTTAACGTCCGCCGCTGGTTGTAATGGAGATTTTAGATTGTATACTTTGTGAGTTGGAAGTGCTATAAAAGTTCACTTGGATTTTATTTCTCAATTTCCGAATTCAAATAAAATTTAGAAAATAAATAGATTTTACATCGATGGATCCTCTTTATCTATTTGTGTACCTATATAATATAGAAAGAATAACAAAAGACTTTTATTGAGGAAAAAATAAGATAACAAAGGGACTAGGTGTTTCGATTTAAACAGATTTTTATAGGTATGTATAAGTATTATGTAATATTTTGGGGAGAAATGATGTAGATGGCGTGAAAGTATCAATGAAAAGTGCGTAGGTATATAAAGAAGTCAATTAAGAACTATGTTTATTATTAGGAAGACAATAATATTCATTTTTGAAAATTAACTGACATTTTACTTCATACCAGCAAGAGTGTTAGGCTTGATCCAAGTTTATTAATTATTTTTTTACGCATGACGCAGTTAGCCCTCCCAAAATAACATTTTCCTGGAATATACCTATTTGGTTTCATGACATGAGCTGAGCAGTCTTTAATTCTCAGGGATAAACATTTTCAAAATTGTTTTTCTAAGGCTTAAATCATTAAAGTTAGATTTTACAAAAATAAGAGGGCCAAGTTTAAATGTGAATGGAACAAAAGTAAGTGATTTTATTTAAACCCAAAACAATTGGACACAAAATTTGAGATCGGGGATAGTCATTTAGTCTTCAATTAAAAAAAGATGCAAAATTTTAGTCGATTTAGTTCGACGTTAAATCATTTTAGTAAGATACTAAGTTAAAAATTTGTATTTTGCTAATTTTAAACGAGTTTAGCATAGTACTGTCTCTTACAGTTTAACTAAAGTAAACCCGTATTCATAAAGAAAAAATAGTTATTTTAGCTTCCGTATTTAGACAAACTACACCATGGAAAAAGAATTTTCTGGTCTCAAACTAAAGGCAATCGCTTACTGCTCCATTTGAGTCCGAACTATTCTTATAATGAAAACTATAGTAGTCTCATCAACATCGAGGACTGCTGAGTCACGTAGTGTCGAAATCTAACAACTTCTTTCCACACATTTTGTTGAGGGAACAAATTTGAAAGTTGAGATTTAATTCCCTTAGGGCCAATTGGTTCACAGTCCATTAAAAACTGAATTGTGTCGTTTTAACTAACATCACGTTTAATATAAAATTGTCATTAAGAACACTGCATTAATTATTGATTCATTCACTTGCTGTTAGTTAACTGGCTCGCTTTAAATTGCTACTTTAAATGTATAAGCTTTTTAAAAATATCCTTGGGATTTTTATTTTATTTTGACTGATGAACTATCAACTTAGCACTAAATCAAGTTTAAAATAGCGTCTGTTTGTTCACTTTAGATTAGCGTTGACAGTCAGTTTTGTGTTTGTTTATTTTATTTTTAATCTGAAACTGTGATTTGAATAACCAAAACCGGCAAAGTTGAAAAAAACCCTTCTGGTGGAAATACAAACTATATACTTTTCGAAATATTTTTGGTACACTGAATAAAAATCCAGCCCCTAAATAGTTTCTTTAGGTTTTTTACTATATTTCAATCAAAAATCGTTGCAAAACAGTTTTTCCACTTTAATATTGGAGAATTTCAGAAACCAAACGTTATAGAGTAATTTTGAGGTTTGGATTCGTATTCAGTGCATTACAAACATTAAAATAGTTGTAGATTGTTTTTGCTCCAGAAGGTTTTTCAAATCTTGTTTGCACATCGCACTTTATGATTACAAAAAAAAAGCAAACAAAATATCTTTATCGACTGTCAACTCTTATTGAGTGTGAATTAAAGGAAACAGTTCGTGTAAGGGATTTCATCTCTTACAATTTATAATGAAATTATCTAAATAATTATCGTTGAACAAATAAAAACGTATTGGCAACGCGCATTTACGATATCATATTCCATATTTTAAATTATGACAAAATAAAGCTTTCTTTGTAATTTACGCACAAACTGTAAAACTCTCTCACTCTTAAATTCAAATGATAATTTTACTGTTTTTATGTACATTACTTTTCTAAGTTATTATTGTTAAAGCTTTTCTCTTATGACACTCGTAATAAAGAAATCAAATGAACTGGTTGTGTTTTTTGTATACGCTTGCCATGCTTTAAATTTTATTTGCACACTTTTTATTTTATCCTGCACGTTTCTGCACGTTTATTTTTCGTTTTGCTTTTTCTTTTAATTAAAATTTTAATAATTGCATGAAAAATAAATCTTACATTCGTTAAATCCCTATTATGGCTAAACATCCCCCTTCAAAAGTGGATTTTGTCGTTTTAGCTAAGACCAATTTTAAATTAATTAAACAATTACCCCCTTATTTATAAAGAAAAAATAGTTATTTCAGCTTCCGTGTTTAGGAAAACTACACCATGGAATAAGAATTTTGTGGACTAAAATTAGAGGCAATTGCTTACTGCTCCATTTGAGTCCGGAACATTCTTATTCCATGGTGTAGTTTTCCTAAACACGGAAGCTTGAATAAATATTTTTTCTTTATAAATAATGGAGTTTGCTAATAGAGGGAACTTCATTTGAAATCATTAAAGGAGGGTGAATAAATACAAATACTTAAAATCGATCAGTTTCTAATTTTTAATAGCGAATTTAAGTTTAATGAAAAGCGAATAAATTATGTAGGCCTTACTCTCTTACAATAAAACTTGACTTAGGCGCCAGTTATAGCGATAATTAAAAACCATCAGTAAAAATTTTCTTTTGGATAATTTGCTGTGTTAAAAAAAGAATTGAAACATTAAAATGGTACGAATCGATGGCAAATCAATAAAAATATTTTTTTCTGCCAAAAAATAATCCCAAGGATGAATAATTTTTGTAAAAAAAGCATATATTTATTTTACTGATGGAAATTCGTTTTACTGAACAGCTGATTGTCAAAACCCAAAAAATGGAACATTTCGTTTCAGTTTTCTATGTTCCATTTTTTTACTGTTCCACTCATCAGTAAAAAAATTACTGAAGCATTTTGCATCATTAAAAATAAATAAAAGATTGCGGCTGTGGATTTGACATTAATTTACTGATATAATTTTACTGATTGCTATAACCGCCCGTAAGTAAAAAATTCCAGTTTTCACCTGTTTCAACTTTTACTGATGGTTTTTAATTATCGCTATAACTGGCGCCTTACTCTTTCTTAAAATTAATGTCTACGCTCTCAAAATCATAAAACATGTTGCTAATATTACTATAGTTTTCATATACAAAGCTAAAGTTAAACTTACCAAAAGGCTATTTTATCTTTTTATATTGGCATTTATAAATGTCAAAATGAAGTATGTTTGTGAATTTTTTGGACAAGCTGTCTTTTTCGTTCATTTGAAGTTTATAAAAGAAATTGATTTAGTATGATTCTATTAAAAAGGCATTTAAAAGTTAGGCATTTTTAGCAAATTGTTTTAAAATTAGAAAAATGTGAAGTACTATCATACTTAAACCTTAATATTAGGCTGTTTAAAATTTTGCGCCAGTCACTTGTTAAAGCCAACACACCAGATGAGCTTTAAAAACTGCAGCTTCAAAGTTGCAAGGCCTAGAAGCACGTTGAAGTTAATACAATGAAGTCGCAAGAGTACACTGAACAAGAATTTGTTGGCTGAATGAAAAATTTTATTTAAGATATTCGTTGTTTGATCAAGCTTGCACTGCCTCAACGAAAGTGCATTGATATGAGATTTCTTTTTGCTTTAAAGCAGCTTGTTTTTGTGAAAAATTTCATAGGTTGCCTAAATAAAAGTTTTTTGTTATTAGAAAGTATATTATCTAATCGCTTCGCGCGACTTGACGGAGACTGAAAGTGCGCGAAGTGTGCCCACCGGCAGAGAGTCCTTACCCTTGGATCTTGTATATAAAAAAAACAGTACTTTTATAATCAAAACTGTTATAAGCTAGCGTGTCTCGAGTATCTTTCTCATTTTATGTTAAAATAAATAAATTCATAAAGCGCCTTTTCGTGGGAACTAAATGGTTATTTAACTTGCTTACGGCTATTTGAAAGTCTGTATGTTTATCTGACGAAATCTTTGGAATCACTGAACCCGATTTGAACGTATTTTGATTAGGAGTAATATTTAGGGTCTTGGCTATATTATTTTCAGTTATTGTAAAATCATTGATAATTCTGATGTATAACTGAACAACCTTGTTTTCAAAATTTTACGCGAAATTATTAGAATTTTCAACTGAACTTAAAACTGCGAGATTTCAGAATTACTTAAAGTGACCACACTACAAGCAACACAATTTTTTCCATGAATATAGGAAATATGCTAGGACTCTACCTCAAGGTTTGATTCCAATATTTTGTACGAAATATTTAAATAAGTTAACAAATACATATAGCTGTAAATACTTTATTAACACGATTAAAGACAAAACTACGAATAAAAATACCAAAACAAAATTATTTTAAATGGTAAACAACATCTGACTGCAAATATTAGCTCGTTTTTTTATTAACTCTATTTGTGCATTTATCGTAAATCTGGGGTGGAATCGGCTAAGGTGATTTGTGATCAATGATAGTCATTATCAACTAATTCCGTCTGCGTAAGGTGATAGTCACATGTGATAATCACATTTTTGTGACTATTTCGTGTGACAGCTATTCTGCTATCACTTTCATACAAATCAAGTCAAAATATTGTTTGAATAAATTTGTACTGTAAAAAAAAAAAATTATATTTGTATTTTAAAAATATTTTTTTTTATTTGACAGGAATTTAGACAAAAAATGATGGTGTCCACAAGAATTAAGTGCATAAAATATTGAGCCCACAGATCCGTTATGAATATTCAAGAGCATTGAATTGTCACGGCTTTTTAATTGGAACAAATTTTTTTTTTGTTCAGTGAACGGTTGCAAAATTTAACAAAATATTAATTCGCTTAATCATCAAGTAAAAAACAAATTCAATAACTTAAAGCAGAAGAGCGGGTTTCTTAAAATCCGCCAAAGAACACACCGGCAACGTTGTGCTTTAAGCACTTGAAACTGAGTTATTTCCGATTATTTGTTATCTAACAAACTACGAACGCACAGTTTTTATCTATTATTTGCAATTAATTACTAACTTTGTTCAATTTTAACACTGCTGAATATTCATTTTCTTTTTATTACCTAAACTTGGCTAAGCGACGGAGAAAATCTTCAAGTCGATTTGTGAGAAATGTCAAATCTAACTTGTATGTGTACAAATTATGTGTTTTCTCTCAAAGTGATACCAAATTTGCACTAATTTTTTGTGATCACCTTACGCAGATGGAAAATAAAATCTTATCACATGTGACTATCAAAAATGTGATGATCACAAATCACCTTACGCGATTCCACCCCTGGTATAAAATGTGTACGCAATTTCGTACGCAATTTCTTTGATTTGAGACGATTTTGAAATTTCGTTATTGTATGGGATATTATGCAATCTGAAGATGATTTTGACAAAATATTACCAAATTTATCTTAGTGGGAAAATATTACATGTCGTTTTCTACTCGGTGTCGAAAAGCCCTCTAAGCTCCTTGAAAATGCAATCCTTCTCTATTTATTTTTGAGTCCGCACCAAAAATCTTTTGACCGAGCAATTCAAAATGACACTAGTCTTTGTCCGTGATAAAGGCTATAAGGTTAAGGGCGAACCACACTTCGTCTCGTATGGTGTGATGTGTCGCTATCGCTAGGTTATTTTTCAAATCTATATAGAACCACATTTCTCTCGTACGTTGTGTTGTTGTCTGGCGTATAAAATATATGAGCTGGCAACAACACACGACTATCTAGAGTACAACACACGAGATAGGTGTGATTCCGGCTTTAATAAGTAAGGAATGAGAAGAGGCACAACTGGAAATTATTTTTTTTAATTTTCAAAAAGAATTTATCGACTGAATATTTATGTATAAAATCAGTAGAACAAGTTGATAGAATCCTCATCTTCTCCTTCGAAGTCTTCTTCCTCAGCTATTGCTTCTGCTGACAACGATGCTCCATCAAGATATTCCGATGACCTTGGCGATGGATCTTTAACCGAACCGTCAATGCTTAGCTGTGAACGCTGTACAGAAGGAATACTTTCGCCAGTAGATGTTGAACCGTAATCAGCACCTTCATCGTCTTCAGCTTTCTCCTCTTCATCAGGTATACCAAGTTCATCAGCAGTCGATGACATATAGTAAGTTGATCCATATTCGACATCCAACAATGTATCCCCATCGACACTACGAGCTCTGGGAAGTATCTTTCCATCGAGTTGTTTTTGTTTGAATTCTGGTGAAATGCGTTCGGCTGAGGCAATTTTTCGTGCTTCACGTTTAAAAATGTCCAATAAATTCGAAGCAGAACGTTGCAGGAAGCCCATTTTGCCAGGTCGATAAGTTGATATATCCGATGACATAGTTTGTACTGATTGCACGTCTACCGGAGCTTCTGAATACGATGCAAGAATTGCCAGTAGTTCACATAGGAGATTCTTACGTGAGATACCCTCAACAGGTTGTTTTTCATCGATAGCCACTTGAACGGTTTCACGGATGCTTTTGATAATCTCGCGCAGATTAATAATTTCAGTATCATGCTGTTGATGCATTCCGATCAGTTTGACTTTTTCATGCTTTAAAGTGTCAACTCGCTGTTTTAAGATTCTCAATTTATTCGCCAGATCATTATAGGTAAACCTATCGCAGATATCCCGTTTGACGGAAGTTTCATACAACTTACGATACTTCTGCAGATTGATGTACTTAACTTTTAGATTCTCATAGGAAGTTGTAAGTCTTTCGATGATTTCGATTTTATTCTGACAAGTTAATATTAGACGTTGCTTCATCTCCTCGTTGGCTTTGAATTCCTCATCCATTAGTTTGGTTTTTGCTTTCGACTCATTATTTTCTTCCATCATTCTTAATTGGGATATAATTAAACTATCAATCTCCTTGGTCAGGGAGATGTTCTCTCTAATTAGGCGTCGCGTATAGCCAGCGTTGCGTATCTCACTCGATCTTGTAAAGTCCTCAGAAAGTTGCAAAAGCTTATTTTCGACCTCTTTCTTCAGAGCGTCCTTCTCAATTATAGCCTTTTGCTCCATTTCATAAACGGCTTCCTTGTGCATTCTCTGATGTTCCTTCAAATCATGCTCCTGCTCATCGAATTTCGCCAAAAGAAGATCCCGTTGAACTCGAAACTCTTCCAATGAATTTAATTTACCATTTAACAACTTTATTTCTGATGTCAGCTGCTCATGCATGGATTTGTATTTCGTTTCCCATTCTTTGATTTTTTCAGTAAATGACAAATTTTCAGAATCACGAACTTTAGATAACTCCGTAAGACGTTCATCGAGTTCATGAATTGTTTCAACTCTTTCCACTAAAATTCGATCTAAATGCGCTGTAACATCAGTTCGGTCTTCATTTAGCTGGCGTAATTTTTCAGTTAAATCTTCATTGATTTCATCGGATTTAGCTAAATGTGTTCGCAAACGAGATAGTTTATTGTTTAAATCTGTTATTGTAAGTTCGTAGAATGTCCTATCCACCTGAGTTAGTTTGTCCTTTTCAACCTTATCCTTTTTGCCTTTTTTCTTTCCACCGCCTTTTTTTGGAGGCATTTTTGACAAATCCGATTAAAGTTTGTTTTGTATTTGTATAAAGAAAACTGTGATGTAATTGAGGAGTATTTCAAAACCTGCTTCCTACTGTGGGACAAAACGAATAACTAAATTTCAACGAAAAATACAAGCTTATTGCATATGAACTCTAGGAACATTGAGTGATTTTCAGGTTACTATGGCGGTTGCCAGGAGGTGCATGGTTTCATGATAAACAAAAGTTAATCCGATAACAAATATCGATAGCCCATACATAACATGCACGCAACACATCCAAAAAAAAAAATCTTTTCATTATGGAGCTTAACTGAAAACTTTGTAAATTGATAAATTAAAAAAAAAAAAAAAACTTTCAAGAGCAGAGTTGTTAAAGAATTTGATAATATGTATGGCACTATAATTTGGTTGCATTTTTCTGTCGATAGGTATTTTTATTTTAAAAATAAATTTCAAATTAGTCAGAGACTTGCAGTCAAAAGAATACCGAAATATGCCATACTCAGGGTTCTAATAAATTTCGGAAAACAAAGCTCAATTCTTAGTTTGATTTGCTCAATTATTTATTGTTAATCAATTGATGAAAAGAAATGGAGAATACTGTCGACTTTTTGCAGAAAACTTCCTGTCTGTTCGAATTGATGGAGTTACATTTCTTAAATATCAGAAACAATACTTGAAGGCTGAAGTCATTGTTTAAAGACTTCAGTTAAAACTGTTAAGGTAGAACTATAATTGTCGACTGGACACTTAAGCTTACGTCAAAAACGAAAAGTAGCTTTCCGAACAGTCAAACGGAGAAGTCACACATATTGCATTCCTACTTCAGCGAGATGTAAGTTTTTCTCAAGTGATGTACCCTCCCGAGCGCTGTTGCTCTCCAAAAGTAAAAGTGAACAAAACAGAACGAAAACAACAAACCGCGATTATAGACACATCATTTGATTTTCTTGTATTCGTTTGTTTTCGTCCAACTACTTCAGTGCTCCTCCGAGCATTATAGTTGCGGCTTTATTCCTTAAATGGAGTCTAAAGTGCCTTTCATATGAGCTGCGAACTGAGAATAAGCAATTTCATATTTAAGTTTTAACTTTTTTACTATTTAGTGGAAAAAATGATCTTATTTAAAAAATTAAAAAAAAAGTATTACGAAAAATTTGTTTAAAGGCTCTCTCAAACCAACGCGATACAATCGGTGCGGTGATGGAACAAAACTCTTGCCTCTTAAATTTAATTAACTTGTCATTGAACAGAGCACTAACATTGAAGCGATGCAATTTTCCATATCAAACCGAGGAATGAAGAGAAAAACGTTGTCAGCGGCGAATTTTTCACGTTGGTTTGGGAGAGCCTTAAATAACACAAAAAAGAAATTTTAAGGTGCCTTTCGCATGAGCTGCGAATTACGAATTTGAATGAGTATTTTTGAGCAATTTCAAGTGGAAATACCAACTTATTTTTGTTTTCGACGAAGTGAATAAATGATCTTATTTATACTAATTTCCAAATGAAAAAAAATACAAAAATAACAAAAAGTTACAAGTCACGCTGCGAAGAAAACAATTAACATTGAACATTTTCTGGCTTCTGGAAGTTATAGCAATTTCACGAGCGCCAACTAACGAATTGTTGGCATAAATGAATCGGATACGGAGAAAAAAGAAAGAAACCAAGTGTAACAACAGCAAGCTTGTGGGTTGTGTGTTCTAATCAAAATGATAGTCGTTGAAATGCATTTGATAAGCAACAAAACCTGCACTGAGGTGAAGCTTAGCATGTGTGGCTTCGGTAGTGCGATGAGTAGGCTGTCGGCTTCCGAATTCCAGTCACAGTTGATGTCTTAAGTTCAATGCATATGACGGGCATACAGCTTTTTAAATTGAAATGGACATATTGAGACTCAAGCTCGATTCACAATGCGACGTGAAAACGCAAGGCGAAAGCCCGAGTTGGGAAAATTAAAAAAAAACGCTCCCTTCGACGTTTTGTATGTTTTTTTATTTAACTGAATTTTGGGAAATTGTAGAAAAGAATAAAGAAAACAACAGATAATTGGAAATTAACAAAAATGAATATAAATTTTGTTGACAATGAAATTATATTTATAGATCTATTTGTGTTGACAATATTATAATGTTGTATTGTTTTAATTTCTTTGCATTTTTAGTCGAAAACCATTTCCCCATCCCGAGGAATAGAACACAAAATCAGCAATGAACAAACACTATTATATAATTTAAATAATAAAAGTAATAATTTTCACATTTGCACAGAAAGAGCAAAAATAATAAATAATTTAAAGCTGTCAAAAAACTCATCGTCAAGAAACTCGTCACGTATTGTGAATTGGGCAACGATTTTATAACTAGAAAAAAAATGACAGCGAATCACGTCACGCTCTTGTCGCGTTTACTCGTTGCATTATAAATCGGGCTTCAGCACCACACAAAGAAGTCTGATGATCGGGTTGGCCTTTGGTGCTCGTGAAATAGCTATAACTTCAGCCAGAAAATAACTTGGTGGTAGAACACTTAAGTTGTTGTTGTTTCATTCAAAATGTTCAATGCATAAAGTTACATTTAAATATTTTGTACGCGACCAAAAACAAGATTCTGCAAACTGTCAATTGTAAATTTAAAAAACTTACGAATAAATAATTTGCTCCGGTTTATGTTGCATCAGAATCTCAGCGACGTCAAAATTCGCGACCATACGCAATTCGCATTTGCAGTTCTTTTGAAAGGCACTTAAGTGCCTGCGAACTGTCAAATGAAAATTCACAGTCTACAAATACAAGACGCATTCCACAAAGCTGCGAACAAACAATTCGCTCGAATTTGATCTCAAAAATAAAATGTCTGGTGCTACTCGTGTTGTTTGGTTTGGTTGCTAAAAAAATTGAGTAACTTCGCAGAAAAAAGGGTAAAATTATTTGCAAATAATTAAATATCTTTGTTTATTGCTTTCTAAAAACAGACAATAAATTTTTCTTATTATCTGAAACTTCACTTTTTTTGTGACAGTTCGCAGCTAACTGCGACCACTCATATGAATGAAATGTCAGATTCTGCGACCGTTCGCAATTCACAGACGCAGTTCGCGGCTTCATATGAATGGCACAATATTTTCTACACGACCAACAACAAGCTTCTGCAAACTGTGTAGTGTAAATTCACAATCCACAAAAGCAGGATGCGCTCCACAAACTGGTGAATAATTCTCCCGAATTTAACCTTAAATTTTAGACGTCACTTTATTTTTAAATTCTTTGGTTTCTTGTTTATTTATTCACTAGCTATGCACTAATTTTGCTGTAGATGTTTACCAAATTTAAAACAGTATTTATTTAAATATTTTTAATGACAATTGGCACTATAGCAGTTCTCACTGTCGACTACCAAGAAAACTCATGTTAATGAAACGTCAAAATTCGCAACCATTCACAATTCGCAGTTCACACCTCATGTGATAGGCACTTAAGAGCATGCACAGAAAATAATTTGGGAGTGAACAAATTGTAAATTCAAGCAATCCCTTAACTGCTTTAGGTGCTTTTTATTTTAACTTTAAGGACTCCAAAGTACAGTAAGAATTAAGTTTTAAACTAAATTTTAAACGTTACTTGGTTCATTAAATATTTTTGTTTATATTATTTTTTATTGGCAACCTCAATTTCGATTTTTAAGCATAGTACGCAGGTAAAATGAAATGCAAATATTCATACAATAATTTTCACAATGAAATAATAAACGAAAAATGTCGTTCTCATTTTGTTTAACAGAACGCAGTTCGTTAGCAAAAATAAAAAATCGTAGTAGATTGCACGAGTGAAGTCCCCATTTTTTTTGAGCACATTTTTGTTTATATTTCGTTGTGCCGTCGCGTCAGTTGGGTAGGTACTTTGCTTTAGCATTGTTTATTATCTGGCAAATTCCATGTATTAAGTGCAAGTACACACAACCCAGTTTTGTATTTTAGTTTTAAAACTAAAAACAACTTTTCGAATTCAATAGAAAAAGGTCGGTTCATTTTTTACAGCAAATTCAAAGGAACATTATATAAATAGACAATCTTATCTAACTGAATATTTTGCACTATATAGGATAGAGTATCGCATAGTTGACAGGAAACAGATAAATAGAGTGAACGGGTGAAAAAAAACGCATTGTCTAGTGCCCCGAATAAAAAAATAATAAACACAAAAGCATTGTTTGGCATCTCTGACGATGGATGGCACGCAAAATATTTTTTAGTACAAAGCAATTTCATCATATTCTTTTTTGTTGGGTAATACCTTTTTCTATAACTATGCTACTTTTATATTTTTTTTTTCTTTTTACTTTGCACGTAAAGCTTTTTTTTTATACTTCGGGATAAAGGATAGAAAAACACATTTGATGGTTTATGTATTGAAAAATAGAATGCATCTACTCTATGGATACTAAAATCATAGTTAGGTATAGTTCTTTTTGGATCAAAAGAATCCGCAAATAATATATAATAGGGGATTTTTTCGATTGATTGTTAAAATGTTCTGTATCATAAGTCTTTGCGAGGTAAAAGATTTCAGGAAATATTCTATGAATAATTTAAAGATGATATGGCAACCTCACTGAATGGTCGATGAAAGAGATCCTTCTGTGTTGAAATATAATACAGGTATGAACAAATTCAAATTATTATTAATTGCATATTTATTGAAAACTATGTGTAAGTATTAAAGCAAAAAATTGTTAGATTCCGACAAGCTCCATTATACAATTGACAATGGGGCATATTCATAGTCGCAGATAGACCCAGGTTTAACTAAACTACAGTTTAAGACGATTTTGGCTCAATGAATACAGACCGATTTTAATTACAAATTGTTGGTTTTATATTTGTATAAGATAATTTACTTGGTATACTACACAAATAGCTTCAAATATTTTGAAATGATAAACTTAAAAATAGAATCAACCACCGAAAATTCAACTTAACCTATGTTTAACTGAGACACAGCTCTAAAATGACTATGAATACGCCCCAATATGTATATGTATGTATAAGTAGGTTTGATTTTATTGATACCATGAAAAATTGGTTGCTTCTGTAAAAAAAATCTCCATTTTCTGATTTTTTTATATGCCAATTGTATGGACAAAATTTTGGAAGTGCATAACTTCCGAACCATAAACGTAGAAGAAATTAAGTGACAAATTTAAATAGGAAATTTAATTTTCAAACAAAACCAAATATCTAGGTTTTAATTGATAAAACCCTACAGTTTAGAAGATAAACTTTACTTAAGAATAAATTATACGGATTTTAAAAAAACGTCAATCTTTTGTTAAAAAACACAGGGGCCTCATCACGCAAAACAAAAACGATAGGACGATATCGTTTTCAGTATTGCTATCTCTATCACTTTAGGAGTTTTGTTTTACGTCATGAGGCACCAGGTTTATGCCTTTAGCATAAATTTAATGTAAACAAAGACAGGGTCTGTTTGGTTTGGTTAGGAGTTTTGTTTTACGTCATGAGGCACCAGGTTTATGCCTTTAGCATAAATTTAATGTAAACAAAGATAGGGTCTGTTTGGTTCAAGAAAAAAGAAAATAAAAAAACCTAAGTTGTTTATTACCCCCCCCCCCCGAAAAATAGAAACTAAATAATTATAAAACAACACTTAAAATATTGTTCTTTAGAGGGTGGTCCCAGAAGTACCCGACCCAACAAAGAATACATTAATATTTTTGAAAAATTAGTCTTTATTTATCTTCATTAACTTGTCTCTTAACTCAATGCATTTGTCTCACCAATGTGTACAAAAGCTTCGATATACCATCTTTATATAAGGAAAAGCTTAAAAACTCTTTAAAAACCGACCAATTGAAGATTCAACATCTTAATTTTTGACAAATCTCTTACTACGGAGCAAATTTTTTTTTTCAAATTGCGTCCAGAAAATAATCCGATGGACTTAATCTAGTGATAAGCATATGAATCATGATGCAATTCAAACTTTAATTTATTGATTTTTTCCATCGCGATAAAACAAGTGAAACTGGAGCACTGTCTGTCCCACCAAATTCACTATTTAAAGGAAATAAATATTATAACAATATTTTATGATAGTTAAGGGTTTCAATTTCAAGTACGTCTTCAAAAATCAGTCCCAACTTAAGTGTCCTACTTTGACCACAGCAATGATGCATACATTGCGCGTTGCACTTAGTTAACATCATGTTTCTTGCCAAATTTAATTGACGGATTTGGATCGGATTTTCGAATTTCGTCTTGTAATACTCTAGACTTTTTGATTCCAAATTTTTAGCAGAATTGGACAATTTTTGACCAATTTTTTGAGTGCTTCAAAATTACTTGATTTTTCAGAATTTTTTTTAATTCATGGTTAGATATCAGACACAAATATAACATACATGAATTTAAAACTAATGTGGTCTTGTAGAAAATTTTATAACAAACAAGTTTATAGTAAATGGTTTTTTCCTAAGTTGCGTATTTCCAAAGTTATAAAGGAAAATTTCGGAAAAATTAGGTGATTTTACCGTTTTTTTCACTGTTGCCTTTTTCCTACAGCGAGCACAGGTTTCTTGAAGTTGCAAACTTAGCTATAGATTACTCTTACATGTCCGAACAAAATATCAAAAATGCAGAATTACATCTTGCTTTGCTTTAGTAGTTTGATTGAATTTTTGAACAACAAGAACAACTTAAAGGCGCTACCACCAATTGGTTGGCTGGAGATATAGCTATTACGTGCTTTGCCACGAAAAATATTTGAAAAACTTTTTATGCACACCATAGGATTCGAACCCACGCATATCAGATTTGCTCAGTCTTAAAGGCGCTTATAAAAATACTGATGCTCCAAATGCATTTTGATAAACAAATAACCCATCTCGACATGTGACGTCAGTGGTCTAAAGCGGTGGAGTGCGTAGTGCACACGACTGCTAAGACTGAGTAAATGTGATATGCGTGGGTTCGAATCCTATGGTGTGCATAGAAAGTTTTTCAAATAAAATTGGATTAAAGCTCAGCACCACAAAAAGCAGACTGATGAGTGCAAAAGTGGCAAAGCGCGAAATAACTATATCTCCAGCCAACCAATTGGTGGTAGCGCCTCTAAGTTGTTGTTGTTCAAAAAATCAATGAAATTGACGGAATAAAGAATTGTCAAGTCTAATAAGCTGACATTCTAGTACGAAGAGTACAATAATAACAATAGTAATATAGTAGTTTGAGAAAAACCAAAAAGATGCCAATTGATTTCTTGATCTAATATGAATTTATGATAAAAAAATTTAAATCGTTGTAGCGTTTTTTTGTTTTAAAGTAATTTCTTATATTTAAAATATCGAAAACATTTTTACGAAAAAAGATCCCAGCTGGAAAAATTCCAAGTTTCTGTCTAGTTTGGGCAAGGTCCTAGTAATAAGGATTTAGTAGTGAAAACCTAGATGATGAAAACTTGTCAGATACTTGGCCAGTCCTTGCTGGATTAGAGTACCAAAAATTTACACGAGGGAACATTTTGAAATACTCGTGAGGCCCTTCCTAGTAAAAACTTGTTGGACATGTTTCGGTACCCCATCAGGAATGTCTCTTGTACACCAAAATCAAAAACAAAAAATTATAAGCACCAGGCTATTTCAGTATCATTCAACACTTTTTCTCTATTTCCTTTGAATTCTTTTTCATATCATCTGCATATTAGGATCGTTTAGTTAGGAAAAAGTCAGATCAAAACAGAAGATAACAGATTTGTGAGAAACATCAGATAAGTTAGAACAAAAAACCTGTTCTAAGTTGTTCTAGCTAGAAGGAAAGTACATTAAATCCTGTTCTATTCGGCATGTATTTTTTATACTATATATGAAACATAAAAGTATGAAATTTACCGACTGACAAGCAGAAGATCGCGGGATCAAGTCCCACGTAAGCCAACATTTTTTTCGCTTTGCCTGACGAGGCAAAAGGGTTCATAATCGCCAAGGCCCTTTTTCGAGACTTTGCTAACCACTTGCTAGCCCCTTGCCAGAATCTATATAAGACTCTCATGTGCCTTGTCGAAAACTAGATTGTTTTTCTGCGCGGGATTGGTTGATTGATATGATTGGTTTATTATATACACATACAAATTTAATTTCAAACCATTTCATTAAGACGTTTTTGAAAAATCGATTTTAATCGGTTTATCCAATTATGAGAAAGTCGAAAATATAAAAAGTGGTTCTATGGTAAGCTCTGTTAATAAGAACGCAAAAAAAAATTATTTTCTAACTGCAAAGTAGTGTGCTGAATAAATATCACACTGTTTCACAGCTGTTTTTGAGAAAAATAAGATTTTTCTTAATTTTTTTTTTAACATTTGTATGGAAGGTTCCGTTATTTTTATGATATTTTCAAATATTCTAGAAAATAATAAAAAACTTCTTTAAACCAAGTCTTAAAAAATGAACTAAATCTTTTTGAAAACATTGGCCCTAAGTAATTAACGAATTGAGAGACGAATCTAGCCTAGATTCGATTTTTTTGAATGGGTTAAACTGGAGTTTATGATAAATTCGACTCTCAGATTGTTTATTAATTAGGGCCATTCAGTTTACAATTTTTTTTTTTAATTTTGATTGAATTTTGTAGAAGCTTCATCATAAAAAAAAAAAAATGAAAAATATCAACAGAATTGTTTTCGAGAAAATCAAAACCCAAATAAATGGAGGTACCAACATTTAAAAAAAATAATTACCAAAAAGTAGCTTTTCTCTATTATAATTATGTAATTTATTTTTTTTTTTGACTAAAATCGTTGGAGCCTTTTTTGATAAAAATAATATTTACTCTTTTGAATAAAAAAAAATTTAAAAATAAATAAAAAAAAATGTGCGGGTGTATTACCGGAATAACAATATGTACCTAGTTTGAAGAAAATCCATTCAGCCGCTTAGGATGTATGTATTTGTGCGGACGGACAGACAGAATTGCGAGACTAATTTTTTTTCGCGTTCTCTAGCATCGAAATGTTAGGGAAAAATAATATCTTGAAATTAATTTTTTTACGAGCCCATAACTTGCCATTACCTATATACGTATCGCAATTAAAAATGTGATGAACGCTTGATTATCACGGCATTTTGAACATTACCTCGTTCAAAAATAAGTGAAATTAACGTTAAAATCAACTTTTATACAAAAATTAAGTTTTAGTTATTAAAAAACTTTCAAATTATTAATTATTTTTCAGCAAATCTCTTACAGCCAAATTTATAAACGTGGAATAGGGAAGGGTTAACCTTATTCCATGGACTAAGTAAAAAATGTTATTTAAAAAACAAAATTTCGTCTTAGTGACGTTTACTAAGTTAAACCACCGAACATGGTGGTTTATCGAAGGAATAAAAATCAGACTTGTGAAACAAATGATAATAACTTTGACAGAAGTATTAGGTGTTTTCGGTTACGTGATCTACTTATTGTAGTAGATTTTCATTTTGTTTTTATTATAATAGGAAATTTTATTCCATGGACTAACTCTTATTCCATGGTTTTGTAAACTAATGGAATAAAGGTGGCATAAGCGTTTTTTATTAATACGGCTGTAAGTGCCTATCTTAGAGAATATTTTTCACTACCCAATTAAACAAAACTTTTTTAACAACAAATAATAGCAGATAAAATGCTGGCCATTTGCAGAGATTTTGTTTTTGTTTAAACTGTTATTTTAAACTATGTCCATCTGCTTAAATTATATTAATACGAGTTTTTTAACGGAAGGAGTTAAAGTTATAAATAAAAGCATGATTTCAAAATCCGACGAAAACTATATACGTACATATATAAACAATAACCAAACGAACAAAGCAAACAAAAAACTTAACTTAAATAATTAGCACGCTTTTTTCTGTCACATATCTGACTGAAAAGCTATACACAATTAAACATCATAAACCATTTCATAAACCTACGCTCAAAAAAGTATAGTTACGACACGGACTCCTGTTTAACGTGCTAAGGGCTTTTAATTTTCTAAATCCTTATTTGACCTTACAAACTTTTTATACAAAGTTATTTTATTTTATTACAACTATATATGTATAAACGGCGCGATTGAAAGTTATGCTTTTATGCAGAATAAATTGGAAAAGTTTTCTCTTAACAACTTGAAAACGAATGACATTCCATTTCCATTCAAAAAAAAAAAACAATGCAGTTTTAAATTATTATTTTCGCATTTTTCATTGAAACATTAACCCCATTTACCTACCACCAAAACTTTCAAATTGTATCCTCCATCATCACTTGAACCATCAGCACCGACCCCATAGTTTCCAACTTATATATACAATACACACACACAGTTACATATTCATTGAATAAAATTCCTGACAAAACCATCGTTTGGCACGTATTTAGTGCAACCGATTTTCTAACATAGTTCTTTTGCTTCCTCCCCACAAGTTTATGAGCCGCAAGTCAAATACTTCCTCCCACGAAATCTGTTTCCAATGCAACACAACAACACATATTATAACCTACCACAATCCCTATGGCAAATAATGTATATGCTTTGTTCCTGGAAGCTAACTTTATGAGAAACAAAAAGTGCTCTTTCAGAAACAATAAATTCACAACCATAGCATCAGACTCTACATCCAAGTCTAAAACATACAAAAATTCCAAACATTTCTGGCAGCTGATAGAAAAATAAAAATAATAAAAAAAGCAAAAAAAAAAACTTACCTCGCAGAACTTTGCTCCATATCGGGGTGGTGGTGAATCGCAGAATCGATACCGATTCCTAGTGCCTCCCAAACAATTAGTCGAGCACGCCGTCCAGTCACTCCACGGTCCCCAGCCACCCGTGTCCGATTCTGCAAATATATACATAAAACAAAGTAATTAAAACACTCGCAAGTTGGCCCTTTCGTGGGAAAGAACTCACCTTTTACAGGCAACGTTGGCACACAGTCCATTCGGACATCGGCCACGGCCCCCGATATGCCCTGGCTGACATATACGAAGCAATACTCCACGTATTTTTCTGAAAAAAGTTCACAATTAAAATACAACGAGTACTGACTCTTGACCACCCGTTGTTCGGCCACGTAATGCAGTGATGTAGGTGGCTTTAATGATGCCACATCGGCACGAAGCTTAGCAAACAGCCGCACCCGATCGCCTTGTTCTAGAATGCACGTTGGGTACTCGTACAGCACCCCGATGCCGGTGTGCGGGTCACAAGGAAATATACTCCTGGCATAGACGTTGAATACGAACTTGTTACTCCAGTCAACGCTGATGTATTGCACGGCCGTAACGCCAGCAGGGGTCGGGGGTATAGGCCGCAGCCGGACCGCATAATTGCCGGCTAATCCGAAAAGCTCACAACGCAACTTAATTAGTTTGTGTTTGGGAAAACCTCGGATCTCCTCCGCATACAGGATATTACTTCTGGAGTCATTATGACTGTGACTGGCGCACGTAAGCTCCTTACCGCAGTAAATTAATTCCAGCCAGAATTCCGGCAGATTCATCAGATTCATCATGCTGCCACTAAGGTCACATTGTACTTGGTCGAAGGTTAGTTTGACTTCGACCGGAATCTCAGGGTAAGTGACGAGTCGTTTTGGAGTGACTTGCATGTTGGCCACAGGCCACCGGACGTCTAATTGTTGTTTCAAGCGTTCATCATCTATGATGGAACTACTAGTTGTTTGAGATATAACTTGCAGGGTGTATTCGCCACCCCGATAGAAAGTCTGACAAGGCACCGAGATTTGTGTAACATTGTTTCTCGGGTCGGGGTAGAGAGTTATATTGCTTACGGTTTCGGCTCCATTTTTTGTCATTATGCTAATGACAAGGTTCGTTAGCGCATTATCCTGCTGCTCCTCCACAACTGTGGTTAATGACGGTGGTGGATAGGAGGTATTCGGTTGCTGCTGCTGTTGCGTGGCATTTGTTCGATTCACATATTCCGTGATGCTCGTATATTGCAGTTGTACATGTAAATCTCCACTTAGAGCTATGAACGAGCTGGGGCACATTAGCCGCCCTTTTCGTATTGCCAGCACGTGACCTAAGGATAATCGGTGAAGAACACATAAATACAAGTAAAATAAAACATAAAAGAAGGAAAGTTAAAGAAGAGGAAAATTGCAGGAGTTTTTATGAATAGAACAAAAATGGGAAAACATAAATTTCTTTTGTGTTTTTATAATTGCGAGTGTTTCGTTCGAGGTTCTGTTTTTTCCCAGTGGGGGGAGTTCTGATGGTTACACTTGTGTTCAGGGCTACCACATAACTACGAGGAAAATGCCGTAAAATAACAAACATTATAAATAATAATATCCTGGGTTCTTTCACTTAGAAATTTTGTATGCAAATCATACACAAATTATAATCAAATAATAGATTAAATCAGTGTTGTAAAAAATATTTTGTTGCCATCGTAGATTTAAATAGTGGTATTGTATAATGTATATACAATACATTATATGTGTCGAGGAGAATTGTGACCCTGTCAAAATGTCAGGGTTTTGATAATTTTTTGTGGCAAAATGAATTTAAAATCATGTCAAGTCGGTAAACTAAAATAAATTCTTATACATAAGTAGGTATGTATTTTATACTGGTCCGCTTCTAACTGGTATTAAGGAAAATTTTAAGTCAATATAATTGACGAAAACTGGTATAAAAAACATGTATCGCAATTAAAGAGTTATTGCATGGTTAAATTCCATTATTTTAACGTTTCAACCTGTTTTGCGACCACACGTTCCGATGAAGTTTATTTGTAACCATTCTACTATAATTAATATAAACTGGTTTAATGCACATTTTGTGAACAGGGATAGGAATTAATCAATTTCAGAAAAGCAATTATCGAAAACTAATAAAGTTCAGGGGTTCATAAGCCCAGTAACCACAAGCTATAAACATAAATATTAATTTATTAGTGGTCATAAGACTTATATGTCATTACAACTCTTAAAGCTATGATATAGCACTTTCACCGACAGAATTTTAGAAACACACTGTGTATATCACAAATAAATATTTCAGTTAGGAACCTCATACACTAAGGACAAATTATACCACCCACAGTTTCTTTTATCTTCAAAATAAAATATAACGAGGGGTGAAATTGACTAAGTTGAGTTGTGATAAAAAATAGACACAATTAATAAATTAAGTATGTGAAAGGTGAAAATTACAAGTGCAAATCACACTTATTTAATTTATTTGCTCTATAGGGCAAGTGTATTGGTTTCATTTCAACACAAATTTCGAGATTTTGATCAAAACTAACATGACGATGATGGAGAAGTCCAAAAAAGGATTTTCGACAAGACGTCCGTCTGATTGCCTGTGCATTTTGATGTACATCAGACTTGCTTCAATATTGTTGTGAAGTATTTTTTTGTTATTCCCTAAAGGAGAAATTTAAATTTTTGTTTAAGCTCATCTAGAACGGGTAGCTGCCATGCAACAATTTCGGTTTTATCAAGTTTTCTCGAAAACAGCTCTAACGATCTCGATTTAACTTCGTACATGTTATCACTAGTGTAGTTTCAATAATACAGTATACCAGGTTTTTGCTAGACAAATTCCAATAATGGAAATAAAATGTTGGGGATTTTTTGAGCAAATTGATGTTCTTTGGTGCCGTGACATTAGGCCATGCGTCATATGGCCATATTCCAAAATATGGCCATATGACGCATTGTGCAAGGGTCAAATGGCCATATTCGAAAACATGGCCATTTGACGCTTTTTAAAAGGGTCATATGGCCATATTTCTTTGTGACTTTTGGGAATATTGTTTAATTCTCGAATAGCCACTTATGTATGTGGGTCAAAACTCAATAAATAAATTGAGGAGCTTTGGCCAACCCTGATGTGCCAAATGGAAATTTTATGTAAATTATTTTATAAAACATTCTTTAGGAACAAAATTAAAATTTTTCAAACAACTTTTTGAAAACGTATACATGTATTTTTAAGAAATTCGCACAACTTTTTGAAAACGTATAGAAGTATTTTTAACAAATTCGCGTGAATTTTTTAAAAATACTTGCAGGTATATGTTTTCAAAAAGTTTTTCTGAAAAATTAATTTTTTTTTTTGAAATTTTATGTTAAGTAATTTTTAAAATGTTCAGGAGACTATCTTTAAAAACTAAACTAAAAATTTTCAAACAACTTTTTGAAAACGTTCACAAGTTTTTTGTTAAATACGCGCCAAAAGAAAAATTTGAAAGTGGCATATGGCCATAATGGCCACATGGCCATATTATGACACATGGCCAAGTGTCACGGCACCGTTTTTTTTAAAACTTGTTTTGGGAAATTTTAAAATATCTTGTCATTCATTGGTTTGGTTGATCTGGTCATAGTTTTGCAGTTATGTACCTACTTCTAAGCCAGTCAACAAATATTGACTTAAAATTATATGTAAAATATACATAAAAAAAAAAACATTTTTGTTTCTGTATTTTTAACTTTTTCCACATTTTTTGTATTTAATTAAAAATTTCAAAATTGGCTTTTTAACTTATTTTAACTGTTCACTGTCAATGTCTTAAGCCACATTCTAGTTGTTAGGTACGAAAGTAAGGACTTGAGGCTTTATTTTGCCAACTGAAAAAATATAAAATGGCTTAGTTCTCATAGTAAAAGTAACTTGAAACAAGTTTTTTTTTACGGGTCACTGTGGCGTATACGCACTTTTTTTTAAATTATTTTGATGTATTGACGTCTTATAAGAAATATAAAATTCGATACTATATATTTGGCAAGTTATGGATTCCTAACCGACATTGAACTGGAGCTTTTATTTAAACTTTATGTAACGTGTTGGCTATGAAAGACATCAATTCGCTCCATCTTTCTGTTCCCCAACAGCTCAAACGGATGTTTAGATTTTCTTTAAGCTAATGGTGGCAAGGGGTTTTCGGACTTCCTCCGACAAGAAGTGTTTTTAATATTTTCAGGACCAACAATACTGTATCTGCCATAAAAACTGTTTAACCTTTAAAGAAAATCTTACTTTTGTGAAGATCAGCACACACATCAGCATTGTTTTAAATAAAGTGGATCACACCAAAGTGCTCTCTCAGTTTAGCTCTTTAATGAATCTATGCAAAAAAGACATGCAAACCTATTGGTATATTAATACATTTCGTGAAAAAGTCTAAAGTATTAAAAGCACAACTGAAAATCTTTCGAGCTGATTTTGAGAAATTAAAAAAAACATTGATAATGGTTTATGACAGCTGCCCGTTTTATGTTGATGAGTTAGAACTAAAATTCAAATTTCTTCTAAAAGAAATAACATACAAATTCTGTGTGCTGAAATTTGATTCGAATCAGTTTACTCGCTTTCTCTCTAGATCAATGTACAGTGGGCGTACGGACGCACAGACGCATGGACGTCATGACAAAACTCTTTTTGGGCTTCCTCATGTTAAATTTGATTTTGTCAAAAGACAGAAACCAATATTTTGTCCTATAAAGAGGAAGTTATAATAATTAACAATTTGTCGAGAGAAACAAAAACAAATAAAAATATGACAAACAAGGGTTTTTTTTTCTTTTAAAAATCAAATATGATTAAATGAAATCACCTTAGCTGATTCAACCCCAGATTTATCTGTAATTAGATTTTTTTTGTTCTAGTTTAACCCAAAAAAGAAGCCACAATTGTGCCAACAAATATACTTTCCTCTCCTTCTATTCCTTCTAACTAGTGCGCCGTGAAGTTGCATTTCAAAGACCTTTGCGTTGTAGTGGATTTAGTAGGATGTTTAATTATTTTTAGTGTGATATTACGTTAAAAATTGTATTTTGCCAATTTTAAATGAGTCGAACATCGTCCTATCTCCTAACATTTTACCAACGTTAAAATCAACTATTTTATCTTTTTAGCATCATACTCAATCTATATGACACTTTGACGTCAATACATATAAAAATGTGATATACATATGTTTGTGAATATTTTGCACGAGCTGTCACATTTTTGGACGTGTTCAGCAGGAGTTTATGAAGGAAATTGATTTAGTATAGTACCCGTTAAAAAGTATTTAAAATTTATAAAATTTTAGTATTGTTTTAAAATCAGAAAAATATTAAGTAGTATTATACTGAAACCTTAATATGTTATCTAATCAAAAAACAGAGATAAGTATTTTTGTCTTTCACGAGGTGATTATAAGATAACCAGAATTATTAAAATTGTTAAAGTTACATAATTGTAAATACTTATTTATTTTTTGTTATTACCAATATATCATCTTTATTTTTCCTTAAATAATCAAATTTTACTTCCACTTTAATATAGAGAATTTCAAGCTATAAAAAAAACGAGCATAGTTTGTATAATTTATTTCAAAGTTTTGACTGCTAAAATAATCAATTTTTCAAAGATTAAAATACCCTCCTACATTGGCAGCCCTGTGGGAATTTCTTTCTTCAGGATCCAGAATTCCTTTCTGGACTCTCGTTTTACTACACAAAGCACACAAGAAATTCCTATCTCTAGGATTTCTTATCTTTAGAAATGGAACTTATTCAAAGGAATTAGTTTCTATTTTTCTTTTATTTTTATTTCTTTTTTATATTGTTTCCCATTCGTGTTTTACTTTTAAATATATACAACTCGTATTATATAAAAGAAATATTTCCTTACCTATTCGACACAGAGCAAAGATAATTGATGATAGTATCACAGTCCATTTTAGTGGCGTTTTGTAGAAGCAGCACATTTCGTGCGCTCGCCAGAGCTCGAGATATCTTTGTTGCTCGAAGTCTTCACCACCACCACCGGTTCACAAGCTCTTTGGGTGTGCCATTATATTTCAACAAAAATTACTTGAAGCTGAAAATATAAAACAAAGAAATAATAAGAAATTAGTTTCAGAAAACTGTTTTACATATACATACATACAATACATATTATATACGAAACATACAGAGGTATAGGTAGAAATGGTATATATATATATATATTTAAGAACAATAAACGAGAGAACATTTTGAATAACTAATTATTTAATCCTTGGTCGCGTTCCGATAAGGACAATAGCATAAACCTACTCTTTTTTAACAAAACCATAAATTCTAATTCTAAAGCCATTATATCAATGAAAAGTGATGATAATAATACTAAATGGGATTGTTCATCATAATCCTTAGAAGATGGGTAAAGGGCTTAAAGAAACACATTTCGCTATACCTACATATAATGTGGGACTTGTTCAATGAATCATCATACTGGACTTCCGATTACTTGAGAAGGATGAAAATTTATTGCATCCTTTTGGCTGGTATCCAATAATTTTAGATCAGGGTGTTTGCAAAAAAGCAGAAACAAAAGATTTATTATAACAGTGCAGTTCTCTTGCTTAGAATCACCCAATTAAGTGCGAAAATAATTTAATTGTTCTTTATGTTTTCTTTTTGAAATTTTAATAAAAAAACATTGACAATAATTTAGGCCCAGTATTTCAGTAGTGAGTTAATACGGAGTAAGTAAGTTTTTGAAATAGATTTGCCTACACTAATGTCGAGAAGCAGTTTTTAAGTGGAAGATTAAATGAGGCTGTGACTGCAAAAGGGCGTAACCCACTTTTTGTAATTGGGTTTAAATCGACTAAAACAAGCACATTATGCCTTGCAAATAGTAATGTTATATTTTTGTTGGAATGACTAGATATTCAAGAATCGTATACTATGTTTAAAATAATTTATATTCCTAAGACAAAACTATGAGAGACAAAATAAGTTAATTTTTCAGAAATAGGGTTACGCCACTTTTGCACTTAAAGCCTCAAATATCAAAAGTATTTGATAACTTCAACTTAAATAAACCCCGCTCTGAAAACAGGCACTTACAAGAATAGATTTCAATATGTTTAAGAAAAAAACTCAGTGGTAGTTAATATGTCGTAATTTAAAAGTTTGAATAAATCATAACTGTTTCCATATTTCCATATAAAAACCATTCTTGTGCGTCAGAAATTTAACATAAAAACCTTCCTTTACTAATTGTTTCAGTTGCATGTTTTCTTGTGGCTGTTTTTACATACACTATTACGTATTGCTTATATTTGTTCGATTCACTCGCTACAAAATGGTAATTCTCGTTTAATGAAACGCCACGTTCGAGATTCTAACAGGTACGGATCCGAATTCAAAAAATTTTCAGATTTCCTTGTGTATTTGTTGCATCAGCTTCAGATCATCAGATTGCATCAGATTTCAATGCAAATTAATCAATGCAAATGCCAATTTTATTTTCTTATTTATTTTCTTCCTCTTCATCCTCAAGAATATCATTCATAATCAAAGCTGCTAAGATAATGATGCTCGACAGCATAAGTATCCATGTGAACGCAAAGTTCTACGTACCGTTATTTTTTCCATCGAGCCATGTTGTCGAGCATGCTCGTCCATGTGAAAGCCCCTATTGACTTTATAATCATCACCGAACTACTTTAACATTTTTCCGGAAAGGAAAATTCGTAGTAGATGCTTCAAAACGAATGCACTTACCAAAACATATCTACTGCTACTGCTATTACTTTTGTTCCTGTTCAATGCTTATTTTTCAGTTTTTGAATTAAAATTTTTATTATCTCGAGTTGAAAACTTGTTGCCTTGCAATTATTTAATTTATTAATTATTTCTTACGAATTTAAAAATATCTAACAATTGTAAGAATATCGATTCTCCGCCACTTTCCACTTAGAAAGAAGGTTTTGATTCTTCTCTATACTTTCTCTCTTTTACCCTACCTATCATTTGAACTAAGAAACAAATTTTTGTTACTGCACATTGACATTAAATTGCATATGAATTTTAAGTTTTTGTATGACTTATGATTAACAGATAAGTTTGCTACAATTTGCTGCATTACATACTTCTCCATAATATTTTGTATTAATTTATTTAATGCTTTCTAGAAAAAAAAAAAAATTGTTGGCCTTGTGTTATGAGTACATATTTTAATTTAATGGATATTTTAACATTTTAGTATCGTACTAAATCTATATGACACTTTGAAGTTTATAAATGTCAATTTAAAAAAAAAAATACTCCACATCATTTTTAATAAAAATGGCGCACAATTTTAAACAGCATAATGTCAAACTTCAGATGAACACGTTAAACACAGTGACAGCTTGTGGAAAAAACTATCGAAATTACCTATTTTGACATTTATAAATGTCAAAGTGTCATTTGGATTTAGTACGATATGTTAAATGATAAAATAGCTACATATTTGGTGATTTTTTGAATAAGAAATAGTACGATGCTTAATTCGTATAAAATTAGTAAAATCAATTTTTAATCTAGTATCATGTCTAATTAAAATACTTTAACATAGTAAATTGACTAAAATGTAGCCTTACTTCCTTGAAAAATAAATAAAAAAAAAATATTTTTGACGTGTGCTAACTATGTTGACCGGATTGTATAGTAATTGTTCAACTGACAGTCATTTTAAATCTTTTGTTGAAATTTTTTTTAACTTGTGTGCATGAATTGAAGTGTACTTAGTCAATTTAACATGATCTTGTGTTTCGCAGTCCTGGATTTTTATTTCACAAAAATATTCAATTCTTCTTTAAGGAATTTCTAAATTCACATTGTGTCTCTGTCTCCTTGGTTTAACGGACTCTTTAAAATTTGAACGAGAATTCTGTGGTAGTAGGTAGAAAATATTAATGACTCTCACGCCTAAAAAGTGCTTATTCCCAAACAGAGTGGAGCTTGTGGTTGTAATGTAATGCCATCCATGCATCAATGTAATGTTAATTTGTTTCTTAATATAAACAAAAATAGGTCACTGACGGGTAGGCGTAGGTTCCGAACTTATAGACTAAGAGCCCAGGGCCGCCAGACATACGTCATTTTATCAAAGCTAAGATTTTTTCTGCGAACAGGTACTATGGTAGCTAAGAACAAATAGATACTAAGAATCTTTAATCCGGGTGCAATTAAGAGGTAGCTAGTGCTAAAGTTGCATACAAATATTGCAACATTGCGTTATTTTATCAAAGCTGAATTTTTGATATGTCTTAGGGGATGGTGTCATTAACTTTATTTGACACTTTTCAGACATCTACAGTGGGACCTAACGTGAGCCAGACACTTACAATCTGTCAAACTAATCGTGCCATTTACATAACAGAATCCAATCAAGATTTTATGTTTTCTGTGGGCAAATATTCTACAATATTTTCTCATCAGCAAGACACCTACAGCGGGGACTTGCATCACCTTAAAACTGTAAAAATAATAATTCTTTGTTACTAAAACGTGATTGTTTCGCTTATTTCAGATGTTTTTAAATGTCTGGCTGATGAATACGCCCCACTGTAGATATATAGCTGATGGGAAATTATTTTTAAACAGTTACCCATAAAACATATAAATATTTGCTTCAAAACTACAACGTAAATGGCATAATTAGTTTGACATATTTTAAGTGTCTGGCTCACGTTAGGCCCCACTGTAGATGTCTGGAAAGTGTCCAATAAAGTTAATGACACCATCCCCTAAGACATATCAAAAATTCAGCTTTGATAAAACAACGCAATGTTGCAACATTTGTATGCAACTTTAGCACTCGCTACCTCTTAATTGCACCCGGATTGAAGATTCTTAGTATCCATTTGTTCATAGATACCATAGTACCTGTTCGAAGAAAATATCTTAGCTTTGATAAAATGACGTATGTCAGGCGGCCCTGGGCTCTTACTCTATTAGTTTTTCCAACACAAACATGTAACAACGAACGTTTTCTAATGAAAATTTATTTGAATATCCTTTTTGTCATTTGAATTGGTTATGTCGTTTAGCGCAATTCTACAAGGGTGTTTGTATATACGAGTATATAGATACTTCATTTATATTCTGTTCACAAACTAATATTATTTGGTAAATGATATTCTCTGAAAAAGGTGTAAAATATTTTTAAGACAAATGTGGTGAAGAGAGACAAAGTTTCTTCTTAAGGTTGACACTTGACGACATTGAAATTTTACTCACCAAAAGAAAATTCAAAACAAAGTTTTTTAAGCTGAAAATAGGCCAACTTAGGAAAGTTAATTTATCTTTTGTGTTGTTATTGTTTTTCTTTCTGTTAATAAATTGTTCATGGAATGTTGTTTATTCGATAAAGGCAAGACATAACATTTTTTAAGATCTTATTTTCTGCATGGGAAAAAAAACTGGGATAACTTTGGAAATTCCAATGCAAAATTAACTTTTGCCTATACCTTATACAAGATTTAGTTATAGGTAAGTAATCAATTCACTTAAGAAAGTTTCTTTTGGATTAAATTTATTAATTATATTCGGTTTTCTTATAAATTTGCTGAAAGTTTCACAAGTAAGGTAAAAATTGAGTATCTACATAGATATAAGAGGTGATTATGGGTAGAACATGAAATAAAGAGGAGTCCACTTTTACAGAACAAGGAAAATATTTAGGGCGATTATAAAGTTAATCTCATCATCTTTTCTAAGTGCTTAACATTTTTCACGTAGGTTGTAAGTAATTGATTTGTGTCATGTAACAGACGAATGATTGACACTTTTTGTGATCGAAATTAGAAAAAAATTAGAAAAAACGTTCAAAAAATTAAATTAAATATTGTTAACGATGGTAAATCTATTTTATTACGTATAGAATTTTTTAAATTTCTCTTCGTTGCTTCCTTCCATTAGTTTTTCCATCATTTTAACTGATTTTTTAGTTTTCCTCATGGACTATAAAAATATAATATAATAAAACAAATTTAATAAAGGTTTTATTAAACCTTAAAAGTTTAAAGTTTTTTTCAGGGCTACTGCCTCTTGCGAGGAATTGACAAATCCTCCAAGAGTATCACTTGTCATGAATAAGTGGTTCTCGTCTAGCCGTTCGGATTCGGCATAAAATTGTAGGTCCCTTCCATTCCTGTCGACACACGCACAACAGAAAGGGTTGCGAGTTGTTAGTCACAAGGCCCTGGTTCTTCACGAGCCATTGCGCCACCCAATTTATGTTTTTATTATTTTTTTGATTAGGACTTAGATTTTTTGTTGATCGAAACCAAAAGCAATTCAGATTTTGCAAATTGTGGAGTCCTTCAAAATGCTAAAAAAAAATTAATAATTTTTTCTAGAATCCAGAATGTTTGTTCAACCCAAGGGTTCTTATACCAAGTTATTATAATTTAAAATTTGGAAAAAAAAAATTTAAAAAAGTTTATAACGGTTTTTTTTATTGTATCGCATCGTTTGAAATCAGTCATTTTTAATATTCAATGTTTAGTCAATTTTTCTTCCAATGATTAAACCAGACAGTGAGTTAATTTTTAAGAAAAATCATTAAATGTAAGCCGATTTTTTTGTACTCATTAATCACTCCCTTTTTAATATAAGTTATGGATTCATAAAAAAAAATTGAACTCGAGATTTTCATCAAACATTCTATAACGATGAAAGCGAAGACGAAAAAAGTGGATCTCACAATACTGTCTGTACGTGTCTACAATCTAAACTTGGTACATAGTGTTTTTTGGGTAATATGCCCCACGCTTTTTTTTTTTTTGATTTTTCTTGGGACTTAAAGTAACGGTACCTACCATAAGATTTTTATATAGCCCAAAAGGAAAATCTTATTTTTGTCAAAAATAAGTCATACCATTTTTAAAAAAATAATCAGTTAGTTTTTAGTATTTTTTTTTTTCTTCAAAAAATGTTTTTTTTATTGGAACATAATCTACTACGTATATGTTTTTTGGTTTTTGATTTTCTCGAAAATGTTCAGTTTATTTTCTTAGTTTCTTTTATGGAGGGGCTTAAAACTAAAAAAAAAATTTTTTTTTAAACACAAAATTAAAAAATGTTTTAATTGGGTTTTTCGTATGACAACATACTCGCAGTTAGGCTGCAATTTCGCTCCGTGTCATATATTAATTATGAATGTTTGAATGTTCAACAAGCACTTGTTTTGTACATAAATATTAACAATTAATTTTAACACGCGTTCCAAATTACAATACAAAACATTCTTTTTAAAGAGCTGTTTAAACGAGGGAGATAGCAGAGAACACAAAGGGGGCGTATTCATAGACATTTTAAACCCGTGTCTAAGTTAAACCTAGGTTTAATTGAATTTGGACATTGATTCTATTTTTTTAAGTTTATCATTTCAAAATATTTGAAGCTATTCGTGAAGTATGACAAGTTATCAATCTTATACAAATATAAAACCAACAATTTGTAAGTAAAATCGGGCTGTATTCATTAAGCGAAAATTGTCGTAAACTGTAGTTTAGTAAAACTGGGGTTTATCGGCGACTATGAATATGCCCCAAGGAATTTAATTTAATAGCAAAATATATGCAAAATAGCATGCTTTTGAAATGTTTGTTTAATACCTTTTTTACATATGTAGGTCACTTGAACATAGGATCAAGTACGAGTGACCTACTCATGCATTTGAATTACTATATTTAATAATAAAAATTGTAAAAAACTACAAAAAATATCGAGCATTGATATACATTGTCAATGTCTAGCTAGGTTCTAGTTGTTAATTTAAGAGCAAGTTCATGTAATACAGTCGTTCATTTATTTTAAACGCTAGTAATTTAGGCCCGTTTCCTGTTGCGAGACATAAATATTTAAGTTCAACATCGACGCTTATGTTTTACTTTTTGCTCGGCTACATGAAATTTGGCCCCAATGAAAATTGTCCCCAAACGAAAAATGGCCCCAGAGGAGCTTCTTTTCATAATATAAAATGGAACCCCTTTCAAAATGGAAAAATGGCCCCAATCTAATGAAAAATGGCCCCAAACAAAAAATGAAATATTGCACGAAAATTAATATAAGAAGCAACGACAACAGAAAAATTACAATCGTACAAAAAATGTTTTGCGTCGTCTCGGGAGAACCTTAAAAGTACCTTGCCTGGCCCGCTTCGCGGGTTCAAGGATTTTAACTGCCGTTTCGGGTCAGCGCCTATGTTGTGAGTCGGTTTGCTATGAAAGTTTTTTTAGCTAAAGTTTTTTTGGTTTAAGAATAAAAGTTTGGGGCCATTTTTCATAAATTTTAATGAAATTTCATCCTAAAATTAAAAAACGAAAAAAGGACCCAATTTTATATTTTTTATTTTGTTTTGATTTTGTTGTTTCCCATATACAATTTTGGGCCATTTTTCATTTTATATTTGGGGCCATATTTCATTTGGGGCCAAATTTCATATAGCCTTTTTCCTCAGCCTAAACTGTCACATAAATTTTTATTTTGAGCTTAAATACGCACTTAAGTTTCATTTCAGCAAATGGGCCTTAGTTTTCCAAAAATTTACGCTGAGAATAAATTATACCACAATTATAGTTCAAGTTTTCAAGTTGAACTTACGAGTATACATTCCAAATTTAAGCACTTAATTTTCAGATTTCTGAACTTTAAGACGTTCTGATTGGCCACCTGTCATAAAATGTGATGACATTTAATTATACGTTTGGAGAAGTTAAGTTGCATACAGCTTTTCCTTATAAAATCTAGACTTATAAAACTAATATTACAGATAACTGCGTTCAACGACAAACATTAAGTTCTTACTTTTCAGATGTTTTCATATTTTTATATTGAACGTACCCATCAGTTATATTTATACTTATGGTAGGTAAAAGCAAACGGGCTTAAATTTGTTCTATAATTAATGTCATCATCTGTTGATGAGGAGAGCAATTTATGGTAAAACAAATATTTCTTAAATAATATTCCCTAAAATTTTAAATAGCAACTCCTACAGTTATGAGAAACTAATAAAATAACTTTTTCCAATTTTAAGCATTTTCATTTCCGAAAAGTTATCTTTTCCAAAAATATTTTAACTTATTGATAAAATGCAATTTCCTGTTCAAAAACTTTTACCTCACACAACACACAAACATAAATAACCACAGAAAAAAGCGAAAATATCAACATATATATTTCTACTAAAAGGATCAGGATTAACTTCACATTTAATAAAGTCACATTCATTGAGAGCTGTTTACATCTCTTAACTCAATATAAAAATACCAAAGACTCTTGAAAGTAAATACATATAAAATATAAATATTTATTAAACACTTCATGTCTCTAGAAATCCATCTAACGTATACAAAAATATGGAATCTCCTGTTTTTTTTTCCAAAAACATTTGTATAAAAAAAAATAAATAATAAAATAAACTGAAATTGTGCAAACATCTGGAAGAAGGAAAATTTCCATAACAATTCACATTCACCCACATTTCAACGACAAGTCGGTCGTCCTGGCTTGATAGCACATAAGTGTTTCAAGAGCACGCCCGCATTAGAAGTTGTGACTTATAAGAGTTATGAGTCGTTTTCTCCTTCAAGAAACATCAAAACGGGTTGCCACTAAAGTGTGTTTTGTATGGAAATTAAAATGAAAAGGAGAGCACACAAAAAAAAAACAACAACAACTAAAAAACAAAATGAAGAACCTATAAGGTTTTTGCAGGCAAAATATTCTGAATGCCATTTCATAAATATGCAAATTCTTCTGGTTAGCTGCTCCAGCTCCGACACTGGCTCCGGCTCGGGCTCCTGCTCATCACCTCTCTGATCACAAAGGATAATCGAATGTATTGCTAGCACAATCAAAATGGATAACGTTATTGAGATGTTTTGCATATTTCATGGAACCAATTCAAGTGGAATGCAACATTGAAATATTTGTTTAACCTTTCAGCAATTGCAATATAGGTAGTCTCTCTGTATACGAGTATATATGTAGGTGTATGTGTTTTTAAACATTGTATAGCTAACACGACAGCAATATGGTTGTGTCCTTTCAATTGTCTGTCTTTTAGAATGATTTTCATTTTGATTGCATAAAGGCGGTGACCAAGGAAGCGAATTATTCTCTATAACGTCTGGAGCAAAAAACACTAAAATCACAGACGATGAATGACTGAGTTGTTATAGGACGTAAATGAAGGATCCTTCCTTTCTCTGTGTTCTAAGAGCACCACCTTTACTCCGTCATCAGAGACTCTGTTTGCATTCCAAATGGGTTTAATCTTTAAGTCAACTGAACTGAAGAAGTGCGTTTTTGTTTTAAAGTTGTTGATTTTAGTTGAATGGCTTTTATCTTCAATTTTTTTTATTTAAAATAGAAAGTATTTTGACTGGAAAAATTGTCTATTAGTGTAATTTATGCAAATTAAACTGAAAAGTTAAAAAAGTGGTAAGGAACACTTGAGATGAAAATCATAGAACTTTTCAGACAATCCGAGTACCTACCTATACGAGTATAACTAGGAAAGGAAGTTATTTGAATAGGAAGTACCTATGTATACGTAGGTTTGTAGTTCATTACTCTTTTTTAAACTTCAACTTCCTCTTTGCTCTTTTAAGTGGTGGGACATAAGGGTTGGGGTTTTTATTTGCTTGATTTTTGTTTTACCATCTTCTTTGGTTTGACAACTTATGAAAACTATTGTTTTTTTCTTTTTTCATTTTTAAACACTTGCAAAAAATAACTGGGAAAAAACTTCTATTGATTTGAACATAGTTTTCAACTTTCATTTTGTATGTTGAATCAGGTTCATTAGTTGCGAAAGAAATTTTATCTATCTTAAAAAAAAACTTGACAGTTTGCATATGTTTAGAAAAGAACGTTTGAAAAACTTTTTGCTCGTCAAGTTTTTTGAAACGTTTCTTTGAAAAGTGTTCTTTTGAGTTCGTCTCTTCTCTTCTTCGCACAGGCGAAGAATCCTACTTTATTTTTGCTTTCGATAAACCAGGTATAGTTTGCCTGTCACAGCGTATAGCTGATTGCACAGAGAGAGCTATTTATTAACTTTTATGGATTAGATTTGTTTTAACTCATTATTTAGGGAATGAAATACCAGGACATCGATCAATTTCTGGTATAAGATGTCTAGAAGTTGAAAACGAAAAATTGAGCTTGACGCATGAATATCGCTAACACAAGGTTGATATTATCGCAGTGGCCAGTCGAACTGGATACTTCAGTTAATTTAACTTCTATAATAATAACTAAGGCAAAAAACTTTTGCATTATAAATGGTCTCGGAAAAAATGTGAGTAAAATATTTGTATTAACGCATGACAAACAAAAATGTATATATTAGCTATTAAGTTTCAGAATCAAAAAAAGCTTTCTGTACAGGTAGAAATTACTAATAGACTAAGAGCCCACAGCAATTTTTGGGTGTGAACGATAGCAAAAATTCCTTTTGTTTTAACATAGGTCCATACTATTGATATGCAAATATGGAAGTCTGGCATGTCATAGTTGGGGCCTTTGAATGCAATACTGCATTTAAAATGCAGTTAATTACAAATGCAGTGTAAGAACTTCAAAACTATATTTAATAAAATAGCTGAGTGCCCTAGACATGAATATGGAGTCCAAAATATTTTCCGAAGAGCCAAATGGCTGCAAGATGCACCCAAAGCTTCAATCTTCGAGTGCCCACAGAGATTAAGACAAGACAACTAGATTTTCGTTTAAATTTTTGAAAATCGAATAATTTTCACAGCACTCGCTGTTGAAAGTCCAAAAGTTCAGCAAGTTTTGTTTCTTCTACAGTTTTTTTGTGATAATCTTTTTGCTACGTATAAACTGGTATCGCCCATTGGCCGAAATTCAGCCATCAAAAAATTGAGCCTAGAGAAGCCAGAGAAATACAAAAAAATCAAAAATCATGGTTTTCACAAGATCTTCTAACAGTTTAGTTAGAGATAGTTGGTTCTTCAATGGTCATCGCATTGAAATCGCTAAACATTACTTTAGGAGTCAAGTTGAACCCAACGATGGATTTCAAAAGTCATCTAATTGAAAAGGCGTGATCTTCTCAGAGTTTGCTGAATATTACATGGAGAAATATTTTCTCAAACCGAAATGTATTGTTGTCAGCCAAATACAAAATTTTCGAATGTGCTGTAGAAACATCTCTTTGCTATGCTGCACAAGTTGGGGAATGGATGAATTTTAGGTAGTAGAAAAACTACAAAGGAAGGAATGGAACTCCTAACTACTCAATTTATTTGGAAACATGACTTCCAAAACTGTTTACCAGCACCCTTAAGCTTCAGTCGGACTACATCTATAAAGTTGCTTCCCATTCAGATGCTCGTTTAACAAAGAAAATGCTCATGTATGAAATTCGAAATAAGTACTGGTGGATCATTAAGTGCTTGAATATTGGAGATACTTGTTAGGTTAGGTTGGGTTGAAGTGGCTGTCAGCAAGAACTGATACACTTAGACCATAAGTTGGTCCGTTGTGATACCACGTGAATCTTGAAAGATTTTCTCCCCACTCGTTTAAACCAGTTGGAGCTTCTTATGAAGCGTGCAAGACTACTAATGTCTATGTTTGTCAGATCACTATGATCATTGAAGAAGAAGTCTCTGAGATGGAGCCTACGTCCTGCCCGATCGGCAGGGCATATGTGCGGAGAAGATGAGAAACAGATTCTTCCTCCTCTTCGTCCATACAGCTTCTGCAATAGTTTTTTGCGAAAACTCCAAGCCGCTTTGCGTGCTTGCCTATAAGACAATGCCCGGTTATGACACCAATTACGGAGCTGATATGCAATCTGTTCAAAGATATCAAACACTTAAAGCGCCTCACATCTAGCGTAGGCCAGATCTGGTTTGTCGCCAGGCAAGTGGTTAAGTTGTTCCACCTAAGGTTTGTTCTCCTTAAAGAGATACTTGTGGAGAAAGTATTCAATTTGGTTTAAATAACTTAGTTCAACTCAAAGAGCAGATTTACACCATACTTCAGAAGCACGAGTACTTTGTTCGAGGAACATTAGTTAAAGCAGCTTTCCAGTCTGATAACAGAATTATTTACTCTCAACTAAATCATAACCTGTTAAATAACATTTACTTTCATGCTAATATTCAAAACCAGATGTGAACTCCAGGCCTTAAATGGCAGTCCATACAACGGTAAATTCCAGCAATTCCCTAACCTCTGTAATATTCGAGCAAAAGAAGAGTGATTCCATTTTATAAGCATATGTCCAGTATTTAAACATCAAAGACTAAAATATTTCGGGGAAAAAATAATTTTACCATGAATAAAACAATAGAATTATTAAATGGTTTGAATTGGAAATTATTGTACTTTGTTTTAAACTCAATTTATAAGTATAAAAACTTATTAATGACTGAATTAATTTAAATTTTATAATGTTAATACAAATTGCTTAACATACTTTTGTCAATCGAGCTGACGGCTTTGTCAAAGCCTTAAGATTCATTATGTATTCAACACTTTAAATTGATATATTGTTAAATAAAATGAATTACTTACTTACTACAACTTGCGTAACTATGAGGAAAAATCAAAGTGAATGGGTTTACAAAAGGGAAGAAAATTAGTTGATAATTTAAAGCCCCGATAAAAAATAAAAAGTAAATTATAATTTCTTACCAAAAATCCAAATCAGGCATTTTTTCATCTTCTAGAATTTTAGGCTTTAAAACCCACCCCTTAAAAAGAAAAATATTAACGAATTCAAAATACCGTTATTTGTCATACATAATCGGATACCATAGCCTTATGATTTGTATATGATTTCTTTCCTTTCGACTTTAAAATTCATGTTTGCTGATGGTGTCTTTGATAAGAACTTCTATCTCATCGCAAATGGTAGGTAGACCAAACGAGAAATCTGACTTTCCTCTTCACAAATTCAGTGGCTGGTAAAAAATCACATTTTATTAATTGAACTTATTGTTGGTACAACAACATTTAATGTTCAAATTCATTGATTAAACGACTTCTGAAGTTGTTTTAACACCTAAAATGTACATGTGTTGTGTAGGTACATCATCTGATTTTGATTATTTTTATACAATATGAAAGCCTTTTTAAGAAGAACTTTATATTTCTGGAGTTTAAGAAAATCAACCCATCCATTTGGGATGATGCTGAACAGCTGAACTACGGGACCATATTATAATGTTTATGCTTGACAAATAAGTATCCTTTCTATATTTGGATCTGTAAGTATTGCATTGGACACATGAATTAAGAAATATTGTTCTTGCAATGAGGTGAAAGTTTTTAACATAATAGAAAAAAAAATTACAAAATAATAGTTTTAGAATAAAAAAAAAAATGTTCCACATACGCCATAGTGACCCAAAATTTCAATTGATTATTTTTGTAAGAAAAACGTCATAATGATCTTGTTAATTATACTGATTTTGTTCATCGTATTCTGGTGTATGACTGTTGATCGCTTTGCGCTTCAGAACTAACCATAATAAAATCAGAGTTACTACATACAGGGTGTCCAGTAAATAATGGATAACCTTGGAATGCCTCATAGTAGACTTTATGACTGTCCTGAAAACTAATAGAAAAAGTTCTATCCCAGCCACAGGAAAAGTTATGTGCATTTTTTTGTTCAGTGCATTATTTTTTGCGTTACTTTACGTTTTTGAATACCACGACTACGAGTGAATGAATTCAACCGCTTTTTTTTCGTAGCAATATTTAACATTGTTTGTGCCAAAACATAAGAAGACAAAAATTATAAAAACTGTTGAGATTCTTTGAGAAAAAAATTATTTAACTTTGATTTTCGATGCAAAATGTGAAAGAAAATAATTTTTGAAAAAGTTAAATCATCTCTGGTATGAAATAATGCATGAATACCAAAGTGATGGCTAACTATTTTAAAAATATGCGCGTTAAATGCGGTTTACAAAATGGTATAATTTTATATTGCACCTCGAACCAATATTAAGTTATTGGTAAAAATCAGCAACAAGAGAGTCAATTTAGCAAAAACAAATGTTTTAAAAATTAGCAAATTAAACGTGAAAATAATATCATGCGTCCAACATGGTAGATTTTTGATTGACTGCCTGTTTTTATGATATTATCCTAGTGATAAATCCAAGCTTTTAACTTCTAGGGATGATTGCAACATTACCAAAAATGTCAACAAAGTGCAAAAATGGCTACATTTTCAAGCTTGTCTTGAACTATACCTGGTCTATTGGGCCCTGACAAAAACATAAAATATTTTCGCAGTGGCTTTTAGTTTATTTGTTATTTTCTTCAAACAAATAGTCTTTTGAGTTTTGAGCCAACTTCCCATCACTTGATTACTTACTTAAAAAACAAAAACAAAAATAGATATGTTTTTTAATTTAAAGCAAATGCTCAAACTGCTTTCCACCCATTCTTATACAGGTTCTGCACCTAAATACAAATCTTATAATAATCTTGTTAAGTTTTGTTCAGAATCTTGTAATGCAGCTGCCTCCACAAGATTTCTTAGCTCCTCTGATGACCTGATGGGCTTGCTGGTACGCGATTTTCTTAATGCAGCCCAAGTCTGGTCCCAGACCTCATATCCATCTATATGTATATCTGGCATATTTATAATGCCGTGGCTTGCACAAGATTCCATACCTCCTCTGAGAAGGTGATCGGCTTGCTGTATTCGATTTATTTAATGCACCTCTTATAACAAAATTAATTTGGTAATAACCACTACCAAAATATTTGATGGTTTTTAAAAGGCCAATTGAAGAGGTATAATTCAAAACAAGCTCGGAAATGTAACCGTTTTTTGCACTTTGTTAACATTTCTGGTAATGTTGCATTCGGAGAAGTTAAAAGCTTGGATTTATCATTAGGACAACATTATAAACACATGCAATCAATAAGAAATCTAACATGTTCAACGCATAGTATTATTTTCTCGTTTGCTGTGATTATTTTTAAAACTTTTGTTTTTGCTAAATTGCCTCTAGTATTGCATATTTTTACAAATAACTTGCTATTGGTTCAAGATACAATAATAAACTATACCATTTTGAAATCCGCATCCGACACGCATATTTTAAAAAAAAGTTGGCCACTTGGCACTTAGGTATTCATGCATTTTTTCATCTCACAGATGATTTAACTTTTTCAAAAATTATTTTCTCTAAGAATTTTTTTCATATGGAAACTTTTTTCATAACAGCTCTTTTATTACGCTAAATAACGAAATAAAAAATGATGTATAGAGATTTTGACAAGAGAAATTGGTTGTCGTTTGAAATTATAGAATCGAACATTATGTCTGTTCCTTTATTTACTCTGAATTTCTGTGCATTTAAGTCACAAGTTATGTCAATTTCATTTTTTTTATATGAACTTGAAAAGACTTCGGACTTCGCAGAAAATCGCAGAAACTCAAAGAAAAGGAACAGGCCTAATATTATCGGCGCTGGTGCTGGCTGTTAATAAAAAATATTTTGTTTTTCAAAGACACTTTTTACTAATTTCAGCAAAATATTGAAATGTCAACAATAACAAAAAATATAGGTAAATAAGATAATTTTGTTTCGCGTGTTAAAATTTTTCTGAGTTGATCTCTCAAAAACACCTTTTTTGATACGATAAATAAAAAAAAGAGAAAAATTTATATAGAGATTTTGATAAGTCTAATTGATAGTTATTATGATTTTAATAAAAACAATAATTATTGTTGTACTAATAAGGCCTATCAAAGAACCTTTGTTCACACAATAATTAAAAATTATGATTAGGTGGAGGATTTGAGTTGATGTTTAATAAATTCAAAGAAAGAATTACATACTTTCTCTATTTTTGTACATAATAATTATACGTATGTGTGTATAACTATTTTTTAACATTATCGTACAGCTAAACCCTAAAAATACTAATTCAATTATGCAAGAAGAAGCATTTTATTTCGCTTGAACTTATAAATCAATGTTTTGTTTTTATTTCTCAACACTAAAAACATTTTTCTAAAAACATTTTCACACATTCTTTATGTACATAGTCAGTCTGTAGTCTCAGATTAAACATTCGACTCTGGGCCTAGAAATTGTGTTTATGTTAGCAAATCGACTATATCACATAACAATTTATAACCCTAGAGTGTTAGTGCTAGTCTTTGAAATTCCTTAGGAATTATGAACCTCAAACACAAATTCAATAAATCAGATGGCCTGCTGGTTGATCCTGATTCCTTATTTTTACGAACCTACAACGTCTATGTAGTATGTTGATTGAATGAGCTTTAGAGCTCTATATAGGTATCTACCTTTTTCAATTCATCAGTTGTCTGATACCTTTGGTTTGGTAGAGGCATTCGTTTTCCAAATAAATCTCATGCACACCCATGTATATCTCAATAAATCAAGTTGGCATTTTTCAAATAACTCTATATTCTCGAGAACAAAACGCAAAATGTACCCCTAATGTGATTTCATTCATCAGAAACCATATCAAGTTCTCTTCATCTGTGAATACACACGATAAATTATTTACACAAATAAGTCATCACATTCAAATTGCATGTTTCGTTGAAACGCACACAACACACATTATTATCGAACAAGGACGCACACATTTTGGGCTTTTTTCATTTTCCTTAACTTGACACAACAAAAAAAAAAAAACGAAACAATATTATAATTTATTTGCTCTACAATTATTAACATTCCCTCTGGGTCTTTGGTGATGGGAAGCAGCCAGAGAAGAGGGTGGGTTTGGGTAGACTGAAAAAAATCCTAGACGCCACCGCCACCACCACCATTAACATAGCCGTCGCCTGTCCGTCTCAAAACAAGGGGTGGTGGACATAGACATATGAAACCTACGAACAAAACTTAAGCTATTACCCTACATTGAATGGATGGATATTTGAGTCCCGGAAGAACATAGAAAACAAACAAAATAGAAGGAAATATATCGATCATTCTCCAACCCCCTTTGCCCTAGAATACACTTAGGTACATTACATACTGCACCACCATCGCTCGTGCTAAAAGAAATTTAAGAATTGCCGCTAATGCTTTTCCAAAAAATAAGAAAGATTCAAATGCCATTATACTAGTCTACACAGCGAACACACAAAATAAAACACCAAATGGCATATATGTAGTGAAACATATTTCACATATCTATGCCGTGTGTTGAATTTTGGTCGGTTGGGTGGTTGTTTTAGAAAATATGGTCTGAGGAGGTCGGTGGTAGTGTCAGTGATGGTGATTGTTATCCTAGCAGAGGTCATAGGGTTCGTTCGAGTACACGCGATTTTTTTTTAAATCACGATATCTTCAGTCCAAATATAATAACAAGACACTCATTTTCCTTATCGTTTTCTGTCACTAATTTGGTGTCGGTACTGTTGTAGTTATAGTTACTAAGCCCAAAATTAAGGCCAGGGCTGTATTTGTGAGGGAACAGTACAGGCGCCATATTTATTAAATATAGATAAACGCCTTTCCATCCAATACTATAGTGCAAAATATTAGCGAATTTAGTACGATGTTAAACCATTTTTAGTATTATAGGTTAAAAATTGTGTTTTGCTAATTTTAAAGGAGTTTTGGTATCTCCTGACATTTGACGTTTATAACTGTCAAAATGAGGTATGTTTGTGCATTTTTCGGACCAGCTGTCACTTGTTTTGGACGTGTTCAGCTAGAGTTTATGATGGAAATTATTTTAGTATGATACTAGTTAAAAAGGATTCTAACGGTTTCACTATTTTTTTTTTCAACTGTTGGCTCTATCTAACAGTAAATAATTTAGACGTAGTTTTGTATTCGATTTCATTCAACTTTTTTATTTTATTTTTTTAATAATTTAAAATATATTTTATTGTTAATAAAAGATTAAGGTCCAGTTTTTCAGTGTTGGGTTAAGCTCGAGTGACGAGTTAGTTAACGTCAGGAAGCTGTTTTTTAATTGATGATTTGATTAATAAATTTAGAATGCCTAAAAACACGAAAGATAAAATACCATAAACATTTTTTGAGGTAATCCTAAGTTAACTCACCAAGTTTGGTGAGCTAACTCGGGTTTAACTTTAACCCCGCACTGAAAAACTGGCCCTAATATAAGTATTTTTAAGAAAACGAATTGGGCTTTCATAATAAAAAAAGTAAAAAATGATACTTATAAACGTATTTTTGTAAACAAAATTATACCAAAGTAAAAAAAACGACATAAAAATGCAACAAAATGTGTTTAGTAATAAATTTCGGAAAAAACGTCATAAGAAGGTACGGGAAAAGTTGTATGGTAGACACAAATTTATAACTGTTCTTGCTTAAATAAAAAAAATGGGTTGTAGTTTGGCAAAGTTAGAGCCAGTCAAAGGAAAAAAGAATACAAATCATAAAAACCCTTATAAGTCGAAGATGAAGCGAAAACGGGAAAATTACCTTTCAAGTTTTTCTACTCGAAATAACCTTCGGGACACCTTTTATATTAAAATGACAGTCGTACACTGCGGAATCCGGATTGATCGATTAACCAAACCGGTTTGTGCCATTTGCCGAAGTTTCGAAATAATAAAAAATAAATATTAAAATATATAACCTTTTACGGCTTTTATACAAAGTCAGCCCTGTCCAAATAAAACAGGAACTGCAGGCAAATATCACCTCACTGTCTCGGTGCTAAATTTCTCTCTCATGACCAATATGAGAACCCAGCCAAAACCCATTGCTCCTTTGTGACGATAACGACAACGACGACGATGGCGGCGGGCGATAGAATGAAGTGTATTGGATGTGCTGTGCGGTGCAGCAGCAATAGAAATTTGTGCGATATTTATTTCTAAGTTCTAGCACACAGGTCCTTTGAGACACCTTCACCACCACACATATGGATGATAGATTTTTTTTTTGTATTTCAACCCTAGAACAACTACCTACCTACTCGTATACCTACCCCCTTTGAAAAGGTAAAAGAAATGGATAAACCTATTCAGATTCACTCCTTCACACACCCTCCGTAGATAGACACACAAAATATATTCATTCCACAAGAGAAAAGAGATTATTATCCTGGACATGATGGAATGAATAAGGTGTATCTTGGAAACATTGCAACCCAACCAACAACCACCCCCTAGTTCTTGCATATATCCCGGACGCTTTGTTTTAAATTATTAAGTGCTATACCCTCTGTCTGTCGCGTGCTTGCATGTCGTCTAGTACTCGTACTCGTATACCTTAAAGGGAATTCTCATATCCTATATTTTTTTTACATTATTTGGTCGTGAATTTTTTCTTCTTTCTGGCTTTTGTTCTTCTTGGGTGTAGTACATACATACATAATGCTGCTGCTTTGTTTCTTTGTGTTGAAAAGAAGTGTAATTTATGTGCATTTGCTACCGAAAACAAAAATTATTTGACTAGCCATTACAAAACGGGGTAGAAATGCATTTTCTGAATGAAATGCGAGACATTTTATGGCGCTGACATAGTATAGTGGCGGTATCTGCCGGAAGGGACGACTATGATTTTTTATTTTTTGTTAGCACAGTTGATATATACGGATAACGTACATCTCATAAGTTTGGTTAAAAAAAAAAAAAGATAAGCTTAGTTACTGTTTATATTCCATGTATCCACAAGCACCCTACGATAACATTAATATATATGAAGGCAAAGGGCAGGACAGAGGACTGGGTTGTTTACTAATTAATAAATACGAAACATAAACTCTGGTCGATTAGAGACAGTAATTTGATATTTTAAGGGTTTTCCAAAATGATTACTAATTAAAAAGCAGTAAGCCGAAAAGAAGGGCAAAATATTATTTACTATGATGGGATCGGTATGGTGAAACTCAAAATTGTCCTCTCGGATGATGAGTTGTTTAAGGGAAATTGTTTGCTTTACATCAGGAGGCAAGTGCTATTTTCACCATCATAATGTATCTTTACTCATGCCACCCAGCAATTTATGAGAAAGCTGTAAAAATCTTAATGCTGAACCCAGCTTGAAAGTTAATTTCTGTATACCTAGAAAATAGAGTGAAAAGGGTAAGAACTGATGTTAACAGCTGCTGATGAAATGAGTTAGGTTAAGCTCTTGAGATAAATTGCTATAGCTTGGACCGTTACTCTGTGGTTTTAATATTAAGACTTTTTTACGATTCTAACGTTTGAAGGTACTCTCTCTCTCTCTCTATCTAATATGATGTAATTATCTGCGGTTAACTAAATTAAGTATGAAAACATAATTTTCAGTTACAAAATTTACGGCTTTATTTTGTTATAGAACATGTAGAAGAAATTGTATTTTGCCATCATTCGGATGGTGTTCAAAAAATCAAATATAATAAGTAGAGACGTATAGTTAAAGGTTAAAATAAAATTAAAACAAACAGTTGCACTCTCGAGAATTGAATGGCGTTTTTCATTGGTTTTGACTCAGGAATGTACTTATTCTGAAATCCAAAGGAACAAACACAAACCCAACTTAAATTAGTAGTTATAGAATACATAGATCTTCAGTGCCCGATATTTCAAATAAAGGGTTTTCCATTAATAGGTTTCATTTTGAATAGCCCGCTATTTGGGCAGCTGTCACTTTTGAAGCTGTCATTTTTTTAACATTTAACAAGTTAAAACTACGCCATAAGTAAAAATGGAACAATCATGCTTCAAAAAACGCATTGCAATTGTTAAAATTCACTACAAAATGGTGAAGATTTTGCAATCACTGTCAGTGTTCCCATTACGGCATTATTAATGCTAGATCTAGCATTATAGAGAAGAGAAAAAAAGCATTATGAAATTTTAAAATTATGCTAAATGCTTTACTGGCATTCTTGTTTTTATTATTTGCATTCTTGAATGCCAAAAATAATTTCGAAACATTCATTTGATGATACCATATTTGGAAAAAATAATTAAAAAAATAGAAAGCATTCTGATTTAACCTTAATAAAGTCAAGTTCAAATCACGAAGATTCACACATACGTTCAGAAAATTCATGACTTTTTGGAAAGTCAATTATTTGGGCCTATTTAGCTAGGTCTTTTGTTCTGTTATTCTGCTATTCTGTTATCAATTTCAATACAAAAGTTTGAGCTGTCAAAAAATCTTTTATGAATTATGGTATTCGGCTGCTTAAATTGTTAAGAAATCTGTTAAAAAATCTGCTATGAAATGTCAAAAGTTCGAAATTCACAAAGCGATTTGGATCCAGCTGATAACTTTTAAAAAATACAGCTGGGGAAAATATGTTAAACGAATTAGGTCGATTTGTGATTGACATTGGACTGACTTCACTTCCCATTTCAAACGCAGAGGTTGAGCGCGAATTCGTCATTAAATTGGAAAACAATTATTGAACAGCATTGTCCAAATACACAATGGGCTATAGATAAAAGATAAATGGTACTTTTCTTATAAGGTTTCAAGAAGTATTATAGTATAGAGGCAGTTGGAGCCTCGACGAAGTATGAAAAACCTAAGGGTGCCGAAGATTATTTGTATGAAGAACTTTGGGCTAACTCATTATTTAATTAAAATCATAAAACAGATAAGACAGAAAAATAAGAATGACTTAAAATTAAATAATAAACTACTAACACATGTTCTTACTTAAAAATAGTTTGTGTTATTTTTGAATTAATTTTGTTTTCGATTTTTTCGTTTTTTTTTTTTTTTTTTTTATATATCATGTTTATTCCATACGATCTAGCATTATAAAATTTGAAATCTAGCATTATAAAATTTGAGATTATAGCAACACTGGTTACAGCTAGTGATGTGAAGAATCGAAACCGTTTGCGTCGCTCAAGAATAACTGAAAATATTGCTGCTATAGCCCGTATAGTGTTGACGAAAATCCAGGTTTGTCGATTCCTCGTCGACTTTTGGAATTACGCATTTCACAAACAATATTACACCGTTTTTTGCATAAAGACTTATAGGTGTTAAGGCTTATTTTAAAGTTCAGTTAACAGCAGACCAAAAGCCGGTCGATCACCAGCAACGTCATATCTTCGCTGATTGAGTTTATATACGTTGTTGCAGAGAGTAAACCACTCAAACCACGAACAGTTTTGGCTATTGAGAACGATGCAGACCGTTGTGAATTATAAGAATCTTGACAAATAGGTATCAATAAAAAGTTGGTCGGTTTTTTAATAAATTGAGTTTAAAAATGCAAAATAATCAACTATCAATCAGTAATTGACAATCGCAATAGAGGTGTTAAACGTCAAAAATTAACGAAAATCTGCGCCGAAAAATAAGTTCATCCATAATTACAACGCAAGCATGAAGCATTTGTCTAGTTGTATTTGAAATTTCAGTCTCGTTTTGTTTTTTCAATTGTTTTGAACTTAAAAAATAATACACGAAAATTCAATTTAATAAAGGTATAGTCCGAGAGCTGGTGAACATTTACTCAAAGTGTTTTTTACCGCTTCAAATTTTGTGGCCATGTCGTGGCCCCAACAGCACTAAAATGCACTTTCAAAGTGCAACAACAAAAATTATCCCTGTAAAAGAGCTTTATACGGCTCCAAATTTTCATCGCTAAAGCCTTGTGCCTATACTAACCAGAATCCATCGGTCTGGCACATTAGGTACCTATGTACGTTCTCTTACGTTTTCTTTTGTAAAGTCAAAAAAAGTCGCAGGAGTCAGTAAAATGTGAACATCATCCATTGGACTGACTCCTTCCTTTTTTTTTTGGCGTCACAAAAGAAAACGTCAAAAATTGTAAAATAAGAAAAATTGAAAAATTGTTGAATTTTTCTGACATTTTCCTTAGTGACGTCAAGAAAAGTCGGATGCGTCATTCCAATTTGAACTCCGCCAAAGATGAAAAGCAAACATCGTGTCGTATTTTGTCTGACCCTTCAGGCCATACAGAATATGCACAGTTTTTATATTTTTAAAGCTGTTATGTGTTCCAACTCTCTCTTCAAAATTTGACAGTTTGCGGGTTTATGTGCACAAAGTAATGGATCGGAACTATTACGTACGTACACTCAGGTTGCCAACAACTTGACGACATTTTTCAAAAATCAATTAGGGGTATTATACAATTATTATACATGTTAAATGTGTATTTGCTTAATACTGATTCTTCAATTATAGTTCTACCAATTCTGAGTAATTAAAGATTTAAAAAACGTATTTGGGAAAAATTGAATGAAACATACATATGTACACATCTATTAAAAGATTCGATCTAGTAGCAGAATATATACATATTCATATATGTATGTAGGGTAAGGATGGGTGCAATTGACAGGCTCACAAACTTTCGGAAATATCTTAAAATTCAAATGCAATATCAATTTTTTAAAATTTACATAAGATAAAGTATCATTTTAGCAATATAAAAATATCATTAAATATTCGAAATAAATATTTTTAACTTGTTTTTAAATGACAATTCCTCCTAAAAGGCAGGAGGATTTGCCATCTACCTAAGGAGGTTTTGACAGAGGTAGGAGGTTTGGACACATGATTATTGTACAACATTTTTGAAATAATAAAACAGCAAATATTGTTTTTTTTTGTTAAGTAAATAATAATTTTTATTTTTAAACAATTATCAGTCTTTATTTATTAATTCATACCACTTTTATTTAATTTTAAGGACGTAGAAGTTAAACCAACAAAACGAAAAAGATACTTCATAAATATTAGGTAAGTAACAAATGATATATAATAATGACAGATAATACTTATACTAACGAACCTCAAATTCTTGAAAGTCCACATCGAAATAAATATTTGGCCTTGATATGGAGCTACCAGGGAGATCAGTGGGCAACGGCAGTTTTGTTGCAATGTCAGCCCTTAAAGCGTATATCTTCTAGAACTGGTTCAAAGTAGCAGTTTTGGAAATTTTGGTGGCGATAGTATTTAATTGTGTAATGCAAGGAATTTGTCTCATCGACACTCTGAATGATACCTACAAAGTAAAATATCTTCTTGGTCCCGAATTTCACAAGCACGAAGTCATTAACTGTAGGATTAAACTTAAATCGGAGTGGTTTTTCAATAAAATTTTCATTTTTTACTCATAAAGGAAGATTTGACACTTTGTCAATTCCTCCTCCAGAAAAAAAGTCAAATCCTCCTTTTTGATTACTTTTGGGAAAAAAACAAAAAAAAACATTTCTAATGGTGGTCAAGATAAGTTATATCTCATCATTGATTTCTTAAATGAATAAAAGTACACTGCTTTGTCCTTTCAATTTTAAATATCTACATATTTAAAGTTTTGCAGTGTGATTGCTTACCATTAAATTTAGATAAAATGAGCACAAAAATAAAAAAAACGTCCACTTCGCTTATTTTCTAGACCACAGTGATTATGTATCTATCACTCAAACCAAACGTTACTAACTTTGTTTTCTTATCATTTAAAGTGCTGACAAGCTTTTGGTTTTTGAGAAAAGAAGTAATGTCAATTCCTCCTGCCTGTCAATTGCACCCATCTTTACCCTATGCGTGTTTTGACATTAGGCTTTTTTTATTGGGCATTTTCATAGGCAGCGCAGCAAATTTTGTTTGGAAAATAATAGTGTGGATGAAAATAAGGCAGTAAAAATAGTGCAGACAATAGTGTTTATAAAGTTTTGGAATGTTTGGAATGGAACGACTTGCTCGTGTTGCAGAGATGTAAAATAAGAATGTACGTATATAAATAGTACATACATTGTATGTATGTTTTAGGCTCGTTTCACACACATTCGGTTTCATTCGGTTCGGTCTGTATTCGGTTCGATTTCGGTCTCCGTCAAGACCTCTTCACACACAGACGATTCATATTCGATTTGTACTAACTAACAATTAAAATTGAATAAAATGTATTAAAAAAAATTCAGAAAACCCGAAAACGAACCGAATAGGTGTGAACGCAACGTTTACTTTGTGTTCCCTACACCCGAATACGTGTCGTTTTGAAACCGATTCGTGTGGAGGGATCGTTCGGTGCTATACGGTTTCTATTAGGGTTTTATTTTTGCAATTTTATCGTTTCACACATATCGATATGAGGTACAGCCAAATACAAACCGAATATAGACCGAACCGAAAGAAACCGAATGTGCGTGAAACGAGCCTTATTCGGACTAATTACTATACGCTAGCTATTATAAGCGATTGATAATAAAAGACTATTTTACTTGTGTTTTATTGACTGTCTTAGGCTTGTTTCACACACATTCGGGGTCATTCCTCTATTCGGTTTGTATTCGGCTGTCCCTGATATGTGTGACACGATGAAACGGTGCTCTACGGTTTCTATTAGGTTTTTATTTTTGCCGTTTTATGGTTTCACACATATCAGGCACAGCCGAATACAAACCGAATGTGTGTGAAACGAGCCTAAGGCTTGTAGCACCGAACGATCCCTCGACACGAATAGGTTTCATTCAGTACGTATTCGGGTTTAGGATCTACGGTTCGTTTTCGGTTTTTCAGATTTTTTCTTAATACATTTTATTTAATTTTAATTATTAGTGAGTACAAACCGAATTTAAACCGTCTGTGTGTGAAGAGGTCTTGACGGAAACCGAAATCGATACGAATACAGACCGAACCGAATGTGTGTGAAACGAGCCTTACCGTCAAATAAAAATTCCGATTTAAGCTCAGACTAAATACCTATTTCAGAATTCAGATGACAACAAAGTGAATTTTATATTTTTGCATTTTTTGTTTCTATTACCTACAAGAAAAAAAAAACATTACTTATCTGCAAACAATAAATCATCCTCCACTCCGTGTTAATGTATAATGTACTTATTCGTACCTATACATATTCAAACAAAATTGTTTTCCCTTTAAATTAATGACTTTGGGGTACCATACGTTAACAGATTGATGAATAACAAGAATCCTTCCCTATTCAAGTAGGTATACATACATACATTGTACATACGGGAATCTGAACGCGTTTAATGAAGTATATTCCTATGTTCTTATACATTATTTAAATTCAAGGACTCGGCATACCTTAAAGCTTAAAGACGAAAAAAAAAAATAACATTAATAATGTAGGTACATCATTCAGTCAAGTCAATCTCATTATGCATCAGCCCATTGAAAGATGCCGATTTTATAAGGAAATTGCAATTTTCTAAACAAACAAGCATAATAAAAAAAACTACCCTTTTCCTTGATGTTATCCTCGACAAAACCTTTATACTCAAAGTTATCTGTTTCATCCATCACACATAAACCCAATCAACCGCAAGATTATTAAATGCAAATATCCGTCTCCCTTATCGGGGTTTCTTTTATATGACATGCATGCAGACAGGTAAATAATTATACCTTTACCTAATATACATACAAAGGTAGGTGCTTTAGTCAAAAAATTCTGTATGTCAAAGTTTAAAACAAACTTTGATGACTTCGAATTAAATCCAAGTTAAGGTACCTATACCTAGAGGTCTCGGTCTTGACTCTTGACTAAAGCTCTTAGTTAGATTTATGTCAACATCTTCACATGCATACCTACACAAAAAAAAAAAAAAAAACTGAGGTAAATGTCAAACACAAAATGCCACTCCATTTTTTTCAATCTATCTGTGACAAAGTTTAAAAAAAACCGTTAATAGCTCCCATACCACTCGACAAGATATGTCAATATTATGTTCTCCCATCACACATAGGTATGAAGGTAGGTATAGGTATGATACCCGAGACATCCCCCATGTTTTTCTTAGCAGCTATCTAAATATGTATATGGGAACAGAACACCCTTTCGCGATGAAGCAACTTGTCGTATCTCCTTTTAGATCCATCTAAAGAAGTTATTAATTTAAAAATTAAAAAAAAAAAAAAGCAAAAGAAACGAAAACAAACTTTTTCATTCAACTAAAAAAAAAAAGACAGGAAACTAACAACCTTCAGTCTGTCATAGCTTCACATTTAGGAAAGAAAATAGGTAGGTACTGTGAACAAAAAACACAATACAAACAAAGAGCTTGTTGCAAGCTCCAAGGTGCTATGCAAAAATTCACCACGATGAATGCCCGCCATCTGTGGATCTTTGATTAAAAATTTTCCAAGCTCTCCAAAATTTATGATTTATTTCCAAGAGTGTTTCATAGTAATTTTCATTGCTTTATATCGCTTGATACTAACGTTAAGTTGATGGTGGGTGGCGAGAACTATGACCGACCAACACCGACGACGACAGGATTATATTCATTGTGTCATAAAAGGATATACACAAACACAAAATAATCCATATATACAACATTTCGTTTTGGCGTATTTAATTTGCATTTTCTCGGCTCGTTCTTATTTGATAGTAACGACGACGAAACTTCCGCTGTAGACATCGGGGCCAGGGTTGCTATTTTAATTAAAAAATAACTCAACCAGTATTTAATAATAAAAACAGACTTTATTTTAAAATATAGATAGTCAAGTTGTCTTAGTTTCTCTACAATTACACACATATGTGAAGACAGTTTTTGATTTGAGGTTGAATAAAAAACACAGAAGATAATATATCAAAAAATTATTTGTTGATTTAATCCAGAGTTAACTCGCCAAGTTTAGTGAGTAAACTCGGGCTTAACTTTAACACCACACTGAAAAACTGGCCCGGCATGCTTTAAAATGTGTCATTATTTTTTGTCATGAAAATTAGTGACACTTGTAAATGACCATTATTATGACATTATGTACACTTTGCGCTGCCACTGTTTTTCAATAAAGATAACACAAAATTTAGAATGAACCAGTTCATTCTTGCTATTATAATGGTCCTTTTTATTTATTAGTTCAGAATAGAGGTCTGAACAGAATCCGAACATGCCGAGCATGCTCTGAACATCCTCTGAACAGAGTGTACTCTAAGTTTAAGACCGTCTTGATTTACTTTTCAAACACATATGAACATAAGCTGGCTTTCTCATCCGCCATTTAATTTGTGTCTGTATATAATTATTCTTTTTTCTCATCAAACGTGCTCTGAACATGTTCAGATCATGCTCTGAACAAAAAAAGAAACACATTTGAGCTCTGAGCACTCTGAGTTTAAAAAGAAACACAAACTTTTTTTTGCCAGATCATCAGAGCGCCATTCTTTGAACTTCGTATAAATTTATGTCATGAAAGTATAGATTTTATCCATTTTGAAAGTATTTTAGCAAAAATAATGACAATCTGTCACTCGTGTGAAAGCGGAATTACTTATACTCAGCTGTCAAAAAAGACTTTCTCATGAAGTTGATTTTTTCTAAAATCAGCAACTATGTACCTTTTTGTTTAACGAAACAAATAAAAACTTCGAATATGATTGACTTTCGGAACGAGTTATAGAGTAGTGCTCTGTAATTTATTTTATTGTTGCGAATGTTTCGCTCCCTTTTCACGTTAGTTTTGGAGAGCCCCAACTATGGGAAATTCTATTGCTACGGTTTTTTGAAATTTTGTAATTTTTATTATTTAAATAAAACAATAAAAACATCCTCTTTGTGCTTAGAGATCATAAAACCAAAGCTAAACGAAATCCATGTTTTGGACAAACTCACCAAAGTGGGAACCCCATCAGCATTGTTTTCATGTCTTCGTCTGCAAAAAGCACCAAGAAGTATTCCTTATCCTTAAAACACCATAATAAAACGCAATTTCCCAACCCAATGGCTTACGTTGTAAATAAGCATTTAGTAAAAAAATATATATGTATATATTTTAGCGGGTGGTGGTTGTATTGCCGACTCTCAATCGCACTCGGCGATTCCGAGGAGCTCCTGGTGCTTCCTTCCTTGATTATATCAGTCAGAACCTTCAACAATACACCGCACCGCAGCAACATCAGCCAGAATGTCGCGTTTTGCGGGGGGATTCTATTCAAGTGTATCGTGTGTGCTGTGTTTTAGATAGGTACATATATTCCTATACCTTAACAAACAAACAAAAGTCCTCCACTGTCGACTCTCCTCCCACAGGAACCACAAGGCACGAGCATGCAATTTATTCCGTGAATGGCGATAATTTTCAAAATTAAAATGTACGTGTTTAATTTGAGAAAAACACATCAATCTGATAAGGAACACTGTGCTTAGAGTGCTGTTTTAAGAGGATTCTTCAATAAGGTGTTTTTCTTATGCTACACACACGCAAGGGGTTGTCGAGGTCGCCATCAGGGGAGTTATACTTATAGACATATAAATAGACGCATATATTATATGCTAAAACATGCACATATGTAACAGTGATTAACAAAAACGATTATTGTGCACCGTGCAAGAAGGAAGGATAAAAGTCAATGATAATGTGAGATGTGATGTGACACACATATACGAGAATCAGTATGTTATGCTTATATTTTGTTTATGGAAGTGAGTGCAAGGAAACAATAACAGTGATTCTGATTACTTATTTAACAACCTTTATATTCAGATTTTTTTTTTTTTTTTTTTTGAATTTTGACCCGTAAAGAATATTTTCTTTTCAGTATTAGAATCAGTAGATTTCTATTCATACCTAGGTACCTACTCGTTTTTGTATGGTTGTACGATAGACAGGTAATACCTAGTTGGGTATAATGAAACCTTTTAATGTTGATGAAATTCTTGTGGTTAGAATTAATTTTCTATTGTACCCTTACACCGTCAGTCATTCTTAATTAGGGCTTAATTTAGAGCAATGAACGTCTGCTGCGCGTCGTCGTCGTCCTGAATAATAAAAATTTAAATTTGTTTTGAGCAAATGGCTTTTGTTTACCTTCCTTCTTTATTTTTGTTTTTTTTTTTTGTTGTGTTTAAGAAATTAATAACGTAATATGAGGTGGATTCCACGAATTCAAAATATCGACTTTAAAACTTTTTATACAAAATTTAATTTTCTTATATAGACGCTAATATACATAACATAAATATATACCTTGAAATGTTTTTTCTTGAAACTAAGTTTATTGCGGTTTTATTGAACTTTAATTAACTGATGATGGTGTTTTATTCACGGCCGTATATAAAAGTTTCCTAGCCATAAAAGCCATGGTTTGCACTTTTCCGTAGTTCGCGGAAAATAAACCAACACAAACCTCATATTAAGGGAAACTTTTCAGGTTAATTACTTGTTTTGCATTATACACAACACTCCCAAATATATGGGTGTATATTACCTACATATGTTGGTACTATCATTAATTGCGACAAATCAAAAATGAAAAAAGTCAGCGGTCGATTTAAAAAATTAACAAGACTTTCGGCAATGATGCAAATTTTGTTAAAAATTATTATGGAAGACATGTATCAAGTCAACGTTCGTAAATGTTTGAAATTGCCAGGTAAAGCTATTGGCAGTTTAATACAAAAACAAATTCGCCATTTTAATTTTGCAAAAGTTAGATTATGACAAACTGATCACATTTGTCAAAGGATACGTTCAGATCAAGATACATTATATTACAGGTAATCATTAGCGTTAGACTTCCACTAAGGCAAATGCGGCAACAAGATGTGAATACTGAGAAATAAAAAATTTCCAAACACCAACTTCATAGGACTACTGCCTCCATTAGATTTTGTACGCACAAGACCGGAAGGGAAGGTTTACAAATACAGTTCCCAATCTCTTTTGCCGTATTTACATTTGATGTGCCCAGGAAAATATGATCTCAGAGATTTTCCTCCGTCAAAAAGGTGAGCGGACCGATCCAATTTTTTTCTTCTCAAGCATTTTGAGAGCCAAACTGAGAATTTTTGCTGTTCAATCCTGTTCAGACAACAGATATTACTGATACTGATATTTCTTTTTCTAAACAAGCGCCTCTTTTAATTTCCATATAGGTACAATGAAAACGAGAAATTTTAAAACATGTTGCAAAATCTCATGATTCTTAACTTATTTTTATTTTAATTGGTCCGATTGTCGAATTGAACATTTTTTTTGAGGTTTTGAGGGCTCTAGAATCAAAATCCGTTGTTTTTAGCAAGATATCTATATGTGTGTATGTTTGCACTGCACATACGTTCGGGGTCCTCTTTTCGTCCACCATATTTAGAGAACGAATATACATAGATATCGACTTCCGATGCATTTTATTTTAAAAATAATACTGTCAAAACGTGCGGAAAATGTTTTCTAATAAATTCAATTAACCGTTTTTTTACTACAGTAATTTGAAAAGGAGCAAAATGCCATTTGTATGGAATATCACAATAAAGAATTGGTAAAAATATAATAAAAATCAAACAACACTTTTTTCAAACTAAGAAAAACAGTTGAAAAATAATTTTCGTCTCAAATGTTTCAAGAACAAATAATGATTCCCAACTCAGTCAATTTTTTTCTACATATAATAGCATAACTGGTAATTTTTTTTAAATCAAAATTAAATAGACAGTTTTTTTAAGAGCAAACAAAACTGCAAAAACAAAAAAATTTGTTTTAACTCAAATATCTTGAAAACAAACAAAACGATATCGACTTCAAATTTTTACCAAAAACATATGTACCTATATCAATACAAATTGAGTAATTTTGAGATTTTTAAAAACACTCTTTAAAAAATTTCAAATCAAGAAATTGCGAAAAACGACTCTTCAAAAATATATCAATTCGGAAAATTCTTACACTCAAAATTGTTGCGAAATCAAAATTTGGCAGCTGACACTTAATTTGTATTTTTAAATTCTTTTTGACGTAATTTTTTTTAAAGTACACTCCCCTGATTTATGGTATATTTTTTGCCAATAGTGTGTTTTAAAATAATTTGCTTAAATAATTAATACCTCCATACCGAGAGGAGCCCGTAGCGTAATGGTTAGTGCGTACGACTGTCACGCTGGAGGTCTGGGATCGCTTCCCAGCCTCGTCCACCTAAAAAACTAAAAAGTTTTTTTTCAGGGCTACTGCCTCTTGCGAGGAATTGACAAATCCTCCAAGAGTGTCACTTGTCACGAATAAGTGCTTCACGTCTAGCCGTTTGGATTCGGCATAAAATTGTAGGTCCCTTCCATTCCTGTCGAAAGGCGCACACAGGAATGGTTGCGAGTTGTTAGTCACTAGGCCCTGGTTCTTCATGAGCCGTTGTGCCACCCGATTTATTTTTATTTTTTATTTTTTTTATACCGAGAGGAGTTAGAAAAAAAATTAGATTAGCAAAATTTTTAGAATATATATTATGAGCTATTCCCAAAAATGTGTATATGGTTTTGAAGGACACCAATGGGAAATTACTAGTGTGGGTTGCACCCAGCCTCTTTTTTTCAAAAAATTATTTCTATTTATGTAGAATCAGGTTTTCTTTCGTTAAAAAATTGTTGGATGTAGAAGTCTGAATAAAATATTCGAGTTTGTTTTCTCTTGAACCCTCACTAGGTACTTATATTACTTAAATGTTATACATACAAACCTTCAAACATGAGACCACTTCCTATTTGTAGCCTTACAAATTATTAAAATGAAACCAAAAAAGATTTTCGAAAAAACAACAAGACCAAACTATACTGTTTTAAACCTTTAGAGGTAGGTATTTACATTTAATTTAAAAATAAATTCAAACTTACACAAATTGTCTCCTTTTTGTATCCATTTAATCTCAACTACGACACGAGAAGATGCCACTTAAAACAGGCTTAGCTTTTGAAGAACGAAACCTTCCACACCTCAGACACCCTCCCACACTTAACCACAACCCTCCGCAGCCGTTTACTCCAACTATATTAAAAAATCTCTTTTCGTTTTGCAAAAATGCACTCCAAAACAAAGAATGAAAAAAGTTTAAAAAATCTCGTCAAGACCACGGCTTACACTTCAAACGCTTTAGAAGGTAAACAGCTTTAAGAAATGAAACAAAAAAATAATTAGTGAAATAAACACCCAAGCATCAAGAGTAGGAATGCACGTAGTATACCTTCTATAGAAGGTACCTCTACCTACAAGCGGATTTAATGCTGTAATCACACCTGAGCGCACTAATTCACTTGTTCATTCGGATACCGTTTTAAACCTTATATAGTAGTTGCATGCGCTTGTACGAACGTTGTACGGACTGTGCGAGTGGGTATCTATTCTGCAATCCGATATACGATACGTTACGACGACGAAGCCGTTCTAGTTGAAAAAACTCCTTTTTGCAATGATTATTCAGTCGAATATGCACAAAGTACTCTATAAACATTCGCGGCGCGGTGTATACAGTTTAAGGGGGCACACCGACCAGCAGTAGTATTGTATGCGAGGGGATGTTGACTAAAAGGTCTTCACTTTAAGGTATCGTCAGACCATTCACTGTATACAACTGCTGTTGAATGGGGCGGGGGAGCTTTTTGTTTCTACTGTACGTTTTACTTTCGAAATAATTTTCACTTTTATTTACTTTTCAAACTAATTTATTGTCCTACGATAGTAAATGCGTACTGTAACTTAATATGACCTCCGCGTGTATTACATACAATATGAACTATGTAACCCCGATTACAATATTATTATAAAACAAGGAAACCTCCACAAGTTAGTAGATTTTTGTTAATTTTTATGAAAAACGAAAACAAGTGGCGGATGGCGACGGACAATGGCGGGGCATAGCGGTGAAATAACACGACAGGACTTTATTTTACTGCACATGCGATGTGTTTACCACTGGATAATATTCCATGCCTTTTTGGCATCAAAAAACAACAAGAAAAAGTTCTCGGTATGCCGGCATTATATTCAGTCCAAAGCAAAGAGTATCCTCAAATTAAAATATGCACACACAGGATGATAAATATTCAAATTGGAACCGACCGCTGATGATGACGACTGACAAAGTGAGAAAGCATCAAGGGGTGTAATCCTGTAATCTGCCCCGCGCGCGGTTGAATAATTCAAAAATTTTGAATTTTAATTCGCAATCTCCTTTGGCCAAGGACATTCACATCGAAATCCTGTTTTATTTAGAATGCTAGGTAGACGCGGACTTTAATTAATTTATGCCTCCCCAATACGATAATATAGTCGAGTCGGTGTATCTCTGACTTCTTCCGTTTATCACTCGAACTTTGAATGCGAAAAGCAATGGTAACGGTATATGTAATACGTATAAGCGCTTCTAAACTGGCATCGCCGAATGCTAGCAAAGAACTAAAGGCACTTTACTGTGAAACAAGCGACAAATAGACGACAACTCAGGGTTGGTTGGTGGTGAAAGTGTAATTTTTGGAAGGGAAACATCATTTCATATAGCTTCTTTTGGAGTTTTTGCCTGTGATGTGCTGCTCTGCTTCTGCTATGCTTGCTGTTTCAAATTGGGTGGTGGTGGGATGTTCATGTTTATGTTGTTCTTCTTATATTGCGCTGGGGGTGGATGTTCATGTTGGTAATGCTCTGTGTTGCTGTGCTCCTACTGCTAGTGAAAGCTATAAATTTTAAGGGTTGTTGTTTGGTTCGGCTGGCTCTGACTGTGATGTTTGTGTTGATATCGCTTGTTGTGTGTACGATGATAGTCATAGTTCGAAGTGTAAACCTCCTTATGATATTGCAAGGCATAGGGCAAGGGGGGTTATAGTCGTATAGACTATGATGATAATTGCAATGTGACGGAAGGAGGGTGGAATATTTTGCGCGCATGCCTTTCTGGTTGGCTGCATAAGCTATGTGTGTTGCCGAACTGATATGGATATTAACAGTAGAGTTGAAATGTTTTTGAATTGACGACGCAACGCAGCAATACATTCTGTATTTTGAAATTGTTTTGTGTTTCTATTGTGTTTTCTTTTGGTGGTGAATCGAAAATCTAACTATATCGGTAAAGGTGAACAATTGGGGTGCGAACTGGGACTTCTGGCCAGCAATTAACTCAATCCCGCAGAGATAAAATAGTAAATTAATGGGTGACTTTAACGGACAACAAGGAACCTATTATAGACACGCGACTTTTGGGAGTGTGTTTTGCTCAATGTATGTTGTGGCACGTGAATTTTAACGCACATTACTACATTATTGCGAGTTATTTTGACCATTCTTTATAAATGACATTTTGAAATTGGATTTTTTTTTAAGTTAGTCTAGTTGGTTTGCACCTGAAGAAATAAGCAAATGGCGTAAATTTTCAAACACCCTTTTATTAAGGTTTTAGTATGATACCACCTTACATTTTTCTAATTTTAAAACAATATTAACTGAAATTTTCTAATTTTGAAATTCTTTTAAACTAGTATCATAAACAATTTTCCTTCATAAATCCCAGCTGAACACGTCCAAAAAAGTGACAGCTCATGCAAATAACTCACAAACATATCTCATTCTGACATGTTTAAACGTCAATAGCGGCGTTTTATTATCCACCAAGATCCATATGGATCATCCTGTGATAATAAAACGATCCAGATCCCACAAAAAATTTTTGAGTTTTTTGAAGTTTTCAATTTTGACATGTAAACAACAAATAAAAATGAAATAGTAGTTGAAGTAGGTGTTTTATTATCTTTTATCGGGATCTGGATCTTGTTTTTTTTTACAGTGCTGGCAAAATTTACGAATCAAAATGGTCACCTGGTGTTGAGAACTAAAACTAAATCTAGGACCTTGACAAAGATCCAGATAGAAAGCAGGATCCCAAATAGTTTTTGTATTAGTTGTAAAAGTTAATCCAGATCCAGATCCGGATAAAAGACAATAAAACACAGCTATAATGTGTCATATGGACTTAGTATGATGCTAAAATGCTGGAAAATATTGAACATTAGTTGTTGTCAAATTTTAGATCATAAGAAGTTTTCATGACCAGTTTTTATTCTGTGATATCCAATATCATATGATGTTTTCAATTGAATGACTATAGAAGTGTATCATAAAACAATTTTTTTCATAATCCCCATAATCCCAAAAAAGTGACAGCTTATCTAAAAAATTCACAAACATACCTAATTGTGACATTTATAAACGTCAAAGTGTCATATGGATTTAGTACGATGCTAAAATGCCGGAATTGTTGAACATTGTCTTAGACCATAAAAAGTTTTCACGACCAGTTTTAATTAGAGGCTGTGATAGGTATCCAATCATATGCTGTTTTCAATTGAACGTCTAGAAACATACGAAATCATAAAGAACGCTTCTAAAACCATTCCATTGGCAAATATAAAATACTTTTCTGACGATTCTGAGAAGATAAAATGTAGGTATACTTCCCCATTGGATTTCAGAATAAGCAACAAATGACAAACGTCAAAATTCAAGTAGTTAACGTTTCTGAGATAATGCAGTTTTCTTAAAATCATCACTAAAAATATTACAGGCAAGAAGTTTAATCCAAATCCTTAAGAGTCATTTTCGACAAAATGAAATTAAACCGAACTAACGTACCGATAGACGTCATGTTAAAAATTTCTCTCTCACTATCCGCCATTGCAATGTCAGTTTTGAGGTTATTTACAGAGCAAGTTATTTATAGAGCAAGTTAAAATGGAACTGTTTGAAAATTTAATAGAAAACGACATAAATAAACACCGCCGTTCGATATATTTTCCTCGCAACTGTTCTTTTAGCCATAACCACATTATATATTTATAATGCGAAATTGTGGGATACGTTTAAATTGCACTACGAGGAATTCCCCTTTTTCTATGAATGAAATGGAAATATTGAATTTGAATTCAATTTGAAATATCTTTCAATACCTATAAACATACATATGTACATATGAACATACATACATAGATTTGTCGATGAAAGTGATATAGGATATAGAAATCTTACCCATCATATTTCATATTCATAGGTCATTGGTCATTTCAAATGAATAATTTTTATTTTCAATTTTTAAGAAAAAGTGTACGCACCTAACTCATTTACAATTAAAATGAAACTGTCTTTCTTTTTCTTATTTTTTCTAACGACCAACAGCGTAAAGGAGTCCTTAATAAGCATCAGTGTAGGACAATATTGTTTGTACTTTCATTTTGACTTGGTGGACAAGTAGACGGAGGCAAAGTTAAAATAAAATTGTAGCACTGAAAAAATATGTTATTTTAAATGTGGCGCAAAGTTCTTAATAGTTCCGACAGTTTAATTGCGTTTTTAATGAATATACCATAAAGCGTGCTGAAAAAACATATTTTTGAATTTCCTTAACTATATACATAGGTACAAACCTCTAACGGAGAAGTGGGCTCGGTGTCTACAGCCTTCCCCCCCCCCCCCTGCTTAGCTGTAAAAGGATGGTTGTTAAAGGTGTTCAACATTTTGAGCAGTTTTTGACTGAAACTTGCCAAGAAAAGCAATTTTGAAATAAACATGAAGCAAACAAAAATAGGAAACTTTTTTTCAATTTTTAAACCGAATTATGTGTTTTATCTCAGGGATTTTTTGTTTCTTGTTATTCAACTAGAAGAACTTTGGGCACTTTTGTTCAGTTTGCGGGTGTAGATTTATGGTTTTATTTTTTTTTTGTTGTCGAGTTGAAGGCTTAGCATGGGCATAGTGGGTGTTTGGATGATGATGGGTGCTATAGTGCTATACCTATTTTCAGTGATGGTACCAAGGCAAGTGTACGTAGGTAGGTACGTTCATACATACTTCTAAATAAGAACAGCCAACATCTATCTCAACTTACCTTTTACATGCGGTTTTATAAAGGAGGTCGTTAGAAGTGTTACCATGAAAAATGAGAAGCATCCTTGAAAGCAAAGCACAACCACAACACTAACCAACAGTAGTTAACAAATAAAAAAAAGGATGGCACACACCTGTGTCAGATGATAAATTAAGCCGAAGGACAGCGTGTTAATTTTTCATGTAATGTTTTATATATGAACAGAACATAGTATGTATTTCTTTGTCTTTAAAAGGTTTAAGGTGATTAAAATTTCACAAAAAATAAATTATGTGTGTAGGTAAATTTTATAAAAAAGGTCAAAACGGTCGACGAACTTTATTCAGGGACAACGTTTGCAATTAAACAAGCTCACCAAATTATCCAGGAAGTCGATAAGTGTAGGTAGAAGGTATATTATTTTTGGCAAAATGCTTTGAGCATTATGAGGCTTTCGCTGCCTTGTTATTTTTGCATGGACTTTAAAGGGTGTTATACCTTCCTACCGGTAAATGTTATCTTTTGATCTCAGGATCTGAACATAAGCAAACATAATGCACTTGTTCTATCTCTCGTGGCTATTTTCAAGTAAGAATACAATTAGATTTGTTTGTGTGCCGTAAAGATTTTTGTTAAGCAACAGATTGTGTGTAGGTTTCCTGAGTGGCTACCATGTGGGTACATATCCCAACCAACATTTCAGCTTCGGAATTGAAGCTGACATGTTAGTGAGGATAATACATAATATGCACCCACCTGCTTAATGCGAATATCATTGAGCTGCCGCAGATCGCAGGTGACATTGTTGAAGACGCGCGGTTTTTGGATTATGGTTAGGTAAACGTAAGTTATTTATGAAGAGGTTAAGTTTTCAGAATGATTATATATCCTGATGATGATCCTTGCACTATACGGGATGCATTTTGATTTGATTTATCCGACGTTTTGATTTGAAGATTTGTTCTAGAGAATATTAAAATCTACAAAACAAGTTCAAAATACCGGTGTTTTCGATTTTTTTCGATTTTTTTTTAAGGGTTGGTAGAAAAAATTGGTAATGCGAGCTTATTAGGGTTAGGTACATAATACAACTTTGCCATTTGAAAGATGTATGAGAAAAACCGGTATTTTTGACATTTGACGCTAACGCTATTGAAGAAGCAATATCTTATAACTTATGACTTGCATGGAAAAAATCGGCACAATGATTTTGTAGACAATATTGTACGGTCTACAAATTGAGCGTAAGTTTTTTTTCGACAACTTCTTGAATGAAAAGTAAAAGGCAAAAAAAAAACAGAAATTTAGAATTTTGTCAAGCTTTTAAAATAATTATACATAATATTTAAAAGGGTTGTTTTAAGCCCAGTCAATAGTTACAAAACAAGTGCTAAATTCGCAAAGTGCGATTAGTTCTGCATTTTGTATATAGTAGAAAAATGCAACAGTGAAAAACGCTAAAATCACCCCAAATTTTCCGACATTTTCTATTATAACTTTGCTAAAAATGATTTATTGACCAATTTGGAATTAATAATTGTGATTGGAAGTGATTAAAAATAATCTTTCCGTCGGCTTTTTATGGTCACTGTAGTTTTTGCAATGAAACAATTAAGTTACATTAGCTTTCCCGACGTTTCGGCAAGGGTTGCTGCCTTCTTCAGGGGAACTTTATTTGGACAACAAGAAAAAATATATTGTTTACATTATAATAACAATAATTGAAACAATACAAAATACACTCACTTTAATAAAACTGTGTTTAAATTTAAACTGACATTTAAAATTATTGTATCTAATAATTGTAATATTATTTACAAAAGTAAAGAAATAACCACTTCAAACGAAGTTTAGTCTATGGAATTTAAACAAGGAGTAAAGAAACTGAAAGAATACTGTGTTATGATGAGACAAGAGAACAATAGATGGCAGAGATGTTTTGGGTGTCTAGTTTTCTGTTCATGTTGTTGTTGTTGTTGATGATGTGTAATGTTTCTAGGGTGTATCGTTTCGAAACATGTTTCTCTGTCTGTAGGACTTTGACACCTTCAAAATCTGGAGAGTGGCCGTTTTCGATATACTGTGGCTCGCCAGGGCTGTCTTTCCAGGATTGTTTGATTTGATATCCGATTTATGATTAGAAATTCGCTGTTTAAGAAATTGTTTTGTAGTTCCGATGTAACACTGGTTGCATGGTTCATTAGGTTTACCCTTACAATTTATTTTGTAAATGACATCAGTAACTTTATCCTTATCCGCTTTCGTTTTAAGTTTAGTGAAAAGGTGACTCAGAGTTTTATTTGATTTGAAGGCCAGGCGAACATCTGTTAGTTTTTGGTTTATCACTTCTTTAAAATTCTCAGTCAGTCTTGGGATGTAAACCATACTTTTGTAGTAACCATTATTCGGGTCTTTAGTGTCTTCGCTTGGAATTTTGCAATTGTGTTTCTGAAGTAGACCACGAATTATAGAATTTGGAAAACCATTGTCACTCAGGATTTTTTTGATTTTTTTCTCATTGGCAGAGTGAAATTGTTCGTCGCTGAGTGCGAAAACTTTACTGACGAGATTGGATGCAGTGTTCATAACTATGTGCCTCGCTTGGTTAGACCGAAAGTTGACTAATCTTCCCGATGCAGTATGTTTTTGGTGCCAGTCAAACAATAGACGGTTGTTTTCACGATGGATTTTTACGTCCAAAAATGCTATTGACCTGTTATGTTCCATTTCCACAGTGAACTGGATTTTCGGGTGGAATCCGTTAAGGATCAGCTGCACTTTTTCTATTATTTATTATTTCTTTACTTTTGTAAATAATATTACAATTATTAGATACAATAATTTTAAATGTCAGTTTAAATTTAAACACAGTTTTATTAAAGTGAGTGTATTTTGTATTGTTTCAATTATTGTTATTATAATGTAAACAATATATTTTTTCTTGTTGTCCAAATAAAGTTCCCCTGAAGAAGGCAGCAACCCCTGCCGAAACGTCGGGAAAGCTAATGTAACTTAATTGTTTCATTGCAAAAACTACAGTGACCATAAAAAGCCGACGGAAAGATTATTTTTAATCACTTTCAATCACAATTATTATAACTTTGGAAATATGCAACTTAGGATAAAACCGTCCACTATAAACTTGTTTGTTATAAATTTTTTTACAAGACCATATCAGTTCTAAATTCATGCATGTTATATTTGTGTTGATATCTAACCATGAATTAAAAAACAAAATCTGAAAAACTAAGTAATTTTGAAGCATTCAAGAAGTTGGTCAAACATTTTCCAGTTCTGCTAAAAGTTTGGAATCAAGTAGTCTATAGTATTACAAGACGAATTTCGAAAACTCGATATAAATCGGTCAACTAGTTTTGGCAAGAACCATGATGTTAACTAAGTGCAACAGCAATCTTTGCATCATTGCTGTGGTCAAATTAGGAGACTTAAGTTGGCATTGACTTTTTCACTTACTTAGAACTCTTAACTATGATAAAATATAGTTATGTTATATATTTTTCTAAGCAACTTTAGTAGCGATTTTAAAGGTTCTGAAGATTGTTCACTTGGCATGTAAAAATGTAATTTCGTGAAAATTTTCGAAACTTTTAAATTCAGTACCAAAGTTGCTTGAAAAAAGATATTAATATTATAACTATATTTTATGATAGTTAATGGTTCCAAGTACGTGTACAAAAATCAGTGCCAACTTAAGTGTCCTACTTTGACCACAGCAATGATGCAAACATTGCGTGTTGTACTTACGTATAAGTTAACATCATGTTTCTTGCCAAAACTATTTGACCGATTTGGATCGAATTTTTGAATTTCATCTTGTAACACTAAAGACTATTTGATTCCATATTTTAAGCAGAATTGGACGATTTTAGACCTGTTTTTTGAGGGCTTCAAAATTACTTAGTTTTTCAGATTTTTTTTAGTTTATGGTTAGATAGAAACACAAATATAACATGAATGATTTTAAAACTGATGTGATCTTGTAGAAAATTTTATTAAAAACAAGTTTATAGTGGACCGTTATAAAGAAAAATTTCGGAAAAATGAAGTGATTTTAGCGTTTTTCACTGTTGCATTTTTCCTGCAGCGAGCAAAGTTTTTTCGAAGTTGCAGAACTACATCGCGCTTTGCGAATTTATTGTCGAATTTGACTGGTCTATTTTAAGAAAAGGAACTTATAACTTTTTTCTTTAATGGGGTCGCATAAATGTATAAACTTAGCATTCAGATCTTTCGAAAATTTGAACCTTGTATATATGTATATAGGTACGTGGAAAACGAGCATTTTTTTTAAGTTCAATTTAAATTTAATTTCAATTTATTTTCAGGTTATAAGGTGAGTACAAATAAGACGTAATCTTTTATAGTACAAGCTAATGGTATACAATAAATAATAAATTTTTGACATTTAAAGTTGTTTTGAAATGTCGATATCATCTATTTTTCTTGTGAATGGAAAGATCTACAAGTTTTGTATGAAAATCTTTTTGATATTTACCGTTTGAGAGTTATGTATATGTGAGTAAGTCATATTTTCGACATTCAACCTTGAATAACTGTTGACGCCGATACGATCTAGTAGGTAATGGACTTTTGCGACGGTATTGCTTATACCAAAATAAAGCTAATTGCGTTTAAAAATCTTTACTTAGACTTTTTGTCAGAAGAAGTACAATTTGCCTGCACCCTAGTCAAAAAAAAAAAAATATTTCTTTTTGGCCCAAGCTTGAGCATAAAAGCACTTTTCTTTCATTGAACTACTTTACGATTTATTATTGAAATATTAAATGTCACTTTATATTGAAGTTTTGGGTTAAAATGAAAACGCCTAGAATTATTAATGAATTAAATAGCTTTATATTTTTGCTTTAATTCCATCTCAAAATTGCTAATTAAAATTTCAAGACCGGATACTATATCTTATAAAGCCTTTTGCCTTTTTCATTTGTATAATGAACTAATCAGTATTTCAATATCCCTATTTGATTTCATAATACAAGAGGTCGAGTACCCTACAAAATTAAATTGAAAATAGTCCACTGTGGCGTATGCGTACTTTTTTTAATTTCGAATCATATAAATTTTCTTTAATTTAAGTTTTTAAGTTTTTCTATTTTTTTCTGAGAAATCCTGTTCAAGCAACTAAGATTGCTGACACCCTCCGAAATTTCTTGCCTGAACCCGCCTTATATGCAACGCACTAAGGTCCTTAATTTTGTATGTTAGCCAACAGTCTGAAATTGACTGATTTGATTATGATTTATAAGAATCTTCTTCTTTCGCAAATATTTCATCACTCTATACTAATTTTACATATGTACGTATGAATATACATATATAGCTTCAAAAACTTTGAAATTTCATTTGGATTTATCCACTTTTTCCCCAATTGATCCAAGTTTATTTACTCACATTGCATATTAGATGCAGTTTAGTTTTAAAGGCTTTATCGGGACCACAACATCTCTCTCTCTCTTATTCATTTTATGGTAGAGTTCATAAGCCTTTTTCACTAGCATTGCAAATATATGATTTAATTTAAATGCACAAATATTTGAATTTTCAAATTGGAATATTCCCATAGTAGAATGTTAGATATTCCCGCATGGATAACTTTAAACCAAGATGAAAGCCAATATTCTGTGCATTCCCAAATGCTCTGAAGAGTTTTCTAAGTTTAACTCAATGCATTTTGTTAAAAGCTACTTAGGTACCTAGATAAGGTAGGTCATTATGTACTTGTATCTATGCCCAAAATCATCAGACCATTCTTGAAAATGAAATATAACTTTCTATAGCCCTTTAAAAGCAAAAAAAAAACACCCTTTATTATCGCATTGTATATTCGTTCAGAGCAAACAGAAAGGAGATCACGGATTATAGAGGATAAACTTTTTTAATTAATGTATTCTTACATACTCACGCTTAGGTCTCACAAATCGCGAAGTTCAAAGTATTGTTAATGAGATGCAAGTATTTCATGAGGAAATGATTTTTTGATATCATGGACTTTTAAACTTCTTATTTCAGATGCATATATACATATGCATGAATGTATACACATACACACAAATGTTTTTTGAAATTAAGTTGAGTTTAAGTACTACTACTGCTTTATGAAATTATATGATAATAAACCCTCGTATAAACTATTCATAATTATTTTGTATTTTGTGGTAGGTTAATAAGACTGGTTTCTACAGAAATTCAACTGAAAGGAAGTCAACTTTAACCATTTATATTGCAGATCATAGCTTTTAATTGTTATAATTAACTTGTTTTTAAAACCAAAAAATAGCACTTTTATGTATCAGGTACAGACATGTCATAATTGATATCGTTGGAAAATACATTGAATACAAAAATAGACAAAATATAAAAAGGACAAAATATTCGAAAAGAACAAAACAAGAAACAAATAAAAAAACCTCCTTTTAAATTTTGTTCCAATTTCCTAACCGCTCGCACTGTGTGCAAACATTTAAAGATATACCTAGGGTGAACACTTTTCCCAACGCTGGTATCGGTACACAAGAAAACATTTTTTTTTAAATCTTGGTTTAATTTATTAAATATGTATAATATGAATATTTGAATATAAATACAAATAAATATTTGAAATATCGTGCTTTTTGAATGAATATTTCCCATCCTAATGCAATACAAAGGTTCTTTCAAAGTTGAAATGCTCAACCGGCTGTTATGGGTCGGTAGACCACATTTCGTTTATCTAAGAGAACACTGTCTATTTTGGCCGAAGTCCCTGCCAAACAGAAAAATTGTACCTACTCGACAATTTTTAGTAAATGATTGTATGGAACGTTTTTAAAAATATTGAAAAAGTCCACACGGCGATGGTCAGTAGCAACGTTAGTAGCAACGCTGTTTTCTTCCCATCGAAAAGGGTTTCTTGATAGAATTGTATTTTTCTCTTAAATTTCCATTGAACAGATTTATTTCACACTTTCTTGGATTTTTTTGGATTTAGTTTAATTTGTTTAACAAACAAATAAAACCAGTGGCGAACACCGGAAGAACCGATTGGAAAAGACAATGGTTGGAATACAGTTAAAAACAAAACAAATCATATACAAGAGTAATGAAAATGCTAAAACTAAAGTTATGTTGATGATGTAGATGAATAAAGTTGCAAACACGAGGAAAGAAGTATTAATGGATGTGCTTACACTATTCAGATTTTATCTCAATTTATTCATAAATTTCGGTACACGAATTTGGTTTTGGTATATTTGTGTGTTGTCGAGGCTCTTTGGTACACGGTACACAGCGTTAATTTTCGGTACTGTACCGGTCACTTCGGTACAGGTGGTCACCTTAGGTATACCTATGTAATCCCTTTTGTACACTCTGTTTAAAAAATAGTAAAAAGATTTTATTTTCATCGAGAACAAAGTTTTAGCGTTGAAGTTTAGCGTAACAAATATGTATCATTATAATGGCTATAATTATGGGTGGGTTCTAGAGTAAACATTTTTATTTATAGGCAATATGTATGTATGTATTGATTGTGTAATAAGATTGGACTTTTTCAATTAACCTTATCGGGAACAAAATTTTCCCCAGATTGTTTCCCAGGTATGATATTTAACAATCTTTAAAAAAATTCGAAAACCGGAATTTTTCCCCAGGACATTTTCCTGAAAAAATCGCTTAAATTAATTCGAAGGGGTATTTGACTTAAAAAAAAAAATAAAATCCGAGTGAGACATCCTCAGAATTGGTGATACATTAATTTTAATTAATTAAATTAATTATAACGGTAGTTTTGAAATTTTTAAGAATCATACTAACAAATTTCGTGTAATTCCTAGTAGTAGTGGAAATAGTAGGTATGTATGTGGCAGCAAAACAAGTAGGCGAGCGCGGGCGGCGGATCGCTTTCAGTGGCGGATTTATATTTTCTTACTCTCAAAAGTGCTTTCGCTTTCCATTTTGTATTTGAAATCAATCATTACCTGTTCGATCATCTAGAAACCTATAGCTTTCAAACAAAAAATGGAAAGCGAAAGTGCTTTTGAGAAAAAAAAAACAAATCCGCCATTGAAAGCGATCCGCCGCGCTTTCTAGAATCGGCCTAAAGGTCTCGTCTTTGCTATAATATTGTGCATTTGCAGATATCTTTACTGATAATATGCAACATAACGGTATAAAGAAAGTTCAGAAAACCTATACATATCTTCTCATGAAATAATTTCGTGTAACCTTAAATACATTATTAAACGAGCTCCATCCTTAGATATATAGTTGCCATTAATGTTAATAATAGATCCTTTGAAAGATTTTAATATTTTCCAAGAAATAAAAAACTATTTCTTCATTTTTGTATTCAAATTTATTTTAACTTTAAAAAAAAAAAACACCGACTTATTTACAATATCTGTCGGCTTTCATTTTACTTCTTCGATCTAGAAGTGCTTCGTGCAGCGTACCGGATTCCTTAGCACTTTCCAACTCTTTGATATCAGTTTTATTTATTCTCAGTTTTTTATCTTGGAACTTTTGGAATTTTTTCCTAAAATACCAAATAAACAAAATCAAAATATGTATTGCATTTGTTTGTATAACTTGTTCATTACTTACACATAATTTTTTTCGACTTCGTTCAAATCGCCTTTTTCTTCTTTTGGGCCTTCATCAAGGACTAATTCCCTTTCTGCATTACAACGAATTACTGTGACTTCCATTTCTCCGACTTTTTTTCTTAATGCCACACAAGCATCGTCTTCTGGGTCGATGGACATGAAATGTCCCGTTTCACTAAGGAGAGCCATTTTGCCATCCTAGATCAGACACTATTAAGTTGAAAGACCTTCGAATGACTCTTTTTTCTTAACTTACTTGAAAAATTGGTTCCCACTGTTCCATGCTACCAACTGCATCAGATCTGCCCGTTACAACACCGTCCTTTTCAATTTTCAAATACTTTCCATAGCCTGACTTGAAGGCTACTTTCGTGTCATTGATGGGGAAAGCTGTGAAAATTTCCTCGGGATCTGGGCCGTCTCCTTCATTGTGCGGTGCCCCAAGTGTGAATAAACCATTGTCCATTGCTCGCACATACGCCCGTTCACCGAATTGAATTCCTACAGGGCCAGTGATATCTGCAAGGGCTTTAGCTTTCCACCATCCACCATTCTTCAAAGCATCTTCATCGACTTCTACCTTGCGTTGTTTTTCCTGCTTGTGGTGATCCTTGTCCTTCTTTTTCCGCTTCTTGGTTTGTCTAGGAAATTGAAGGTTAAATAATGAGAAAATCATATAGAAATAATTTGTTTAACTTGGTCTTTTCTCCCTTTAGGATAAGTTTTCCAATTCGTACACCTTCGTACTCAGACATTTTTGTTAAAAAATTGTTAATAACAAAATTAAATTTATCTCCTGAATTCTGATTTCTGATGTTTTTATTATCAACAAAATGTCAAACATAATAGGAAGGGTCTAGAAAATGGGTCACAATTAAGGCAGTGATGTTATATCCAAACTACCGTATCCTATATGGATGAGTTCATGAAGTTATTTTACTATTTGAAAATATGATTTTGACTTTTTGTTTTCTAGGAGCAATATATGACGGTGTTCACATTGGACTGACTCTTCCGACTCTATTTTTAACTTCTCTAAAATTTATCTCACTCCCACTTCATAGTTAGAAAGGGAGAATTTTTAAAAAAATTTTGTGGATTTTTTTGACGTTCTCTTTTGTAAATTCGGAGGAGTCAGTCCAATGTGAACACCGTCTATGAAATAACTATTTTGTATATCATTGTTCACAAGTAAAACCCACCAACCATTTACTTACAGTCCTATTCTGCCATTGTGAGGCTCACAGGTCACAATTTTGTTTGAGTTTGTTTTCTTATAAGGCGGTCACAATTTCGTTTTCTATGGAAGCCCTCGTAGTAATCCTCACAAGAATAACGTGAGTTGTGATCTGCCAAGGAGCAGATCATAATTTTAAAGTTTTTATGAGGTGAGTTCACCACGAGTTGAGAGGTTATTGTGACTTGTGAGTTAGACCGCACACAACTGCAGCGGAACTACACTTCACGACGCGGCAAAACATTATTTGTATGAAACTGTATGAGCTATATCGCACTGAGCGGCAACTGAACTTCATTAAATTTCATACAAATTATTTTGAATCGCAGTTCCGCTGCAGTGCAGTTCCGCCTAGTGCGGTCTAACCTTAAGCCTTAACTACATAGGCCTACTTTTGAAATAAATATCTATTATGGAGACACCTGCTTGCAAAATAATAATGGAAAATTGTGCATGGTGGTTTAATTTATGTGTCAGAACAATTTTCATATGGTTTCTTGCAAGCATGTTTCACTAGCGAGCATTTTAATTTCTCACTTTTGTACTTTTCTACAAAAGTTAAGGCTTTATCTACATGACTTTTTTTTTATTTTTCTTCACACTCTGTATCTTACTCCTTTAGCACATCTTCCGAACTCTCTAAGAATGTTCTTCAAAGCAACTAAATTTCCTCCATTAAGGTGCTATAGAAGTTGAAAAGTTCTCCTTTTTAACTCTATGGAGTACTATAGGGTGATTAAATGAGTGCAATAAACGATTATAAATAGCTTCTATGGATGATTATAGGAGTAAAATTGTTAGTTGGGCTGTGGAGTCGGGGTGTATTGAACGCACATATAGAAAGTGTGAGAAGGAATGCGATAAAAATCTCTTCAAATCGTTGACCAGGGAGATTTTTTCCCTCCCCTTACTTCTTGCCCTTCTCGCCCTTCTCGCCAACAAACTCTTAAATGCTGGCAGCTCAGTTTCCTTTCATTTTTTTTGATATGAAGTAGAAGGGAGATAGGTAGTTTTTTTTTACATTTCCATCCGAAAAAAAAGTTTGTTTGATTTGACAAAATAATGTTTCTAAGTAGATTTGAATGAGTTTTATTTGAAATCTTCATTTGAGGAGATTAAAATTTGTACGGTAAGTGTTTGAGATTTCAAGGAGATTAGCTATAATTTTTTATTGGAAAAGCTATCCACAGTAGTATTCCATAGTAGCTATATCCATAGTAGGATTTTACATGAATAACAAATACAACATCGGCAGTAGGAATACCGCCGATAAAAGTTAAAGTAGAATCATACTGCGGATAGTTTTCCGAATCTTGAATGGATTTTTGGTGATTTCCTTCTCAAATGTTGGGGACTATTAGATTTTTCGTGAAGTTAATTTTGACTGCTTCTGATTCTCACAAATATATATTTTTTTTTTATTCTGACAGGTGTTCTTTCAGTTAAACCAATTTTGAAATACAAAAACCAGGCTACTGCGGATGGGTTTTTTTGGTAATTTTCTACTGTACTATTTATAGAATGCCAAAAAAACAAGGGTAATCTTGCTAATGCTAGGTTTCCACTTGTCGTAGAATTGACACAGTTTGACAGCTGTCAATTTGGTCTTTGAACGACGCGAATGCCAGTTGTTTCCACTTGTGTCTTTAATTGACACAAATAAGTTTGTCTTTTCTAAGACAAAGAATTTTTGACAGATGACTTTGTCAGTTCATTGACATGTAATTCCACTTGCATTGGTCTTTTTCGAACTGACACTGATGGTCAATTAGATCTTCGATGAAATTTGTATATATGTGTGCAGATTGAGTTTTTTTTTATAAAACAGATAAAGATTCGTAAAGAAAAAAGTTACTTACAGTTTTGTAAAAGGTTGCTTTCTCATTAGTACTTTACCTACTACACCTATATTAAAACAAAAATTATTTTGTTATCAAAAATCAAAAATGGAAACGCAATTTACTCTTCGAATTTTGATTTGCTAACCACATTCATTTAAACAAATAAAATTTAGTATAAAAACTTTTCAACTATGTTCTATTTCAATAATTTCGTGCACAGAAAATCGATGCAAAATCAAAAACTAGTGTATGACACCTGAAATTTATATTCGTCTGTTTTTCAACCATTTCCAATTAACATTTCTAGTGCATTCTTGATTTATTGGACTGCAGCATTTTTACATTAACGATCGGGTAATCTCCGTTGTCCACTCCGTTGTAGACTCCCTTATTCCTTTTTTAAAGCTTCTGCAAAATGTTATCATCATCTGAATTAAGCATCAAAAATTAACTTATATTGTGGTCACTCATTTTACGGAATTAATTGTCTTTTACTCGCCAAATTACAAAAAATAACTTCAATTTGAAAAAAAACATTCACTTCTTTTTAAACTTTATAGCTGTCAAATCAGTGTTTTTCATTGACAAAGGATAAATCAAGTTCAACAAAAATTTGCATTGTCTTTAAAAGTGACATTTCGTTGGTCAATTCAGTTATTTCCACTTGTCTTTGAAATTCGTTGTCTTTCATTGACAAACAGAGTTTGCTAGTTCAAAGACACTAAACCGAGATTTATCAAGATTATCACAAATCTCCTTGAAGTCTACAAGATTTACTATACAAATTTTAATCTCCTCAAATGGAGATTTCAAATAAAACTCAATAAAATCTACTTGGAAACATTAGTTTGTGAAATCAAACAAACTTTTTTTTCGAAGAATAATTGTGGAACCGACCCATTTTCGTTTATTGACAGATGGAAATATAAACAAATATTATCTATCTCACTTCCACTTCATATCAAAAAAATGAAAAACCATTTGAATGTTTTGCCAAAATCCTCTTTTTGTGCAGTGGAAACACCAAACAAATCTCATTACCTAAATCTCGGTTTAGTGGTTGGTGGAAACGTAGTATTAGGGTATTTCTAATTGTAATTTTGTTAAAAGACGCAAAAATAGGTCTTTCGTCAGTTGTTAAATGACAAGTGGAAACCTAGCATAAAGGCTCTCCCAAACCAATGCGGAACATTCGTTGCGGCGAAGAAATATTTGTCACTCAAAATTAATTCATATGTATATGTGCATATATATATATGCCGCAACGAATGTTCCGCATTGGTTTGGGCACTCTCATTTATCACCCTGTAAATAAATTTTGAAAGACGAATGTTTCTCCGCCGCGTTGGTGTGGGAACTCTCATATATCAAGATGTAAATTAATTTTGACTTGCGAATGTTTTTTCACCGCACCGAATGTTTCGCATTGGTTTGGGAGAGCCTTATACTACGTTTCCACCAACCAATAAACCGAGATTAAGGTAATAAGATTGATGATTGGTGTTTCCACTGCACAAAAAGAGGATTATGGCAAAACATTCAAATGATGTTTCATTTTTTTGATATGAAGTGGAAGTGAGATAGATTTTTGTTTCAATGAGTTTTATTTGAAATCTTCATTTGAGGAGATTAAAATTTGTATGGTAAATCTTGTAGATTTCAAGGAGATTTTGATAATCTTGCTTAGGGCCCAGTTATAGCTATCATTGGAAACCATCATTGAAAATATTAATTGCCAATTTTGAGAGATTTTGAAGAAAAAACATATGATTATTTTGATGCCAAAGTAAAGCTAGTTGACTTAATATTTATTTTTAGTTAAAAAAAATTCAGTTTTTCACAACTTTTCTCATATAATGACTTTTAATTTTTCAATGATGAACTACCTTACCAATGATCATTGAAAAAATTAAAAGTTACATTATGGGCAAAATATGGGTCAAAATGATTTTTTTTTGGATGAGAAATAATTTTGAAGTTGTAATCTATATTTCTGCATTAAAATATTCAATGATTAAACTTTCGAAGGGTCTCAAAATCAACAGCTAACTTTTTCAATGAAAGCTATAACTGGCCCCTTAATCTCGGTTTAGTGTCTGGTGGAAACGTAGTATTAAATCTTGGTTTTGTGTCTGGTGGAAACGTAGTATTCCAAACAGAGCTAATCACTACATTACCTACGCGAACGAATACAAAAAATATCACACTCAAACTCAAACATACCTTTCACAACACAACGAGTATCGTCAATTTTTTCGGAACAAAAACCATCTTTTTCACACACACAAATTCCCATTTCCCACCAACCAAACCAAAAAAAAAGTGAAGAAAACTTTCTGTCTAATTTGTTGCTGTTTAAACAATTTTCCTTCATCCAAAGGGTAATTGCATTTGTAAATTAAATAAATTTAAATTAAAAACTATATACTAAGGTTCTAATTTCCCATAAAATCGAAACAAAAAACTTTCTTTTTCGATTACGAAAATAATTTCTAAAGAATTTCCACACTAACCATACCACCCCGTCCAAGAAGAAATCAAACAAATTTGTCTCTTCTCGCCCCTGCTGCTGCTTCATGCTTGTGGTTCTGTCAAATTCATAAATTTCGGCTTCGCCCCACAGATTTTTTCCCGATTAATCTATTTTTTTTTCTTCTGTCGCAAATTGGATAATTTTTCCTGTGAAAGGTAAATCTTAAAATTATCGCTGGATAATTTTAATTTAACAAAATTATTAATTTGCGACAACAAAAAATTGGTTTCAGCAAAAAAAAAAAAAAATAAACCTAACCTACACACCTACACAGTTAATGGCCTTTTCTACATATTCCTCAAATTTTCCATTTCCAAAACAAAAAGTTGGAGGACCCTTTTTCCTTGCTTGAGAAAATAATAAGTTTTCTTTATTTATTTCATTTCAGATTGCGACTTTATTTTGATATTCATATTTCTGTTTGGAAAGGTGGAAACAACATCATTGATTTGGACAGAAAATCTTTTCATTTGATAATTTTTTTGGTCGAGTGGAGAACAGGAGGAACTCGGTACTCGAAACAGCACTACCACCATTTTCCTCACCTAAGACGACGACAAATTGGGATTCAGTTAAGAGGACAACAACACACATTAAGTATCTGTTTCTTGCCATGCCCCGCGGCAAAAGACGATCGAACCTTGAGATGGTCCCCGGCGAAGAAGAACGTCAAACCTCCAAGAGACAGAGAAATAATTACTCAAGGTAAGATTTCCCTTCCCGTATTGGATTTTCCTTTTTTTTTTGTTTTAATTTCATTTTGTATGTCGGGTTTTTCAAGTTTCTCCTCAAGGATAGTTTTGTGTTGTGCTGCTTGTTTTTCTCAAGATTATTACCGGATAATCGATTGAGTCAGAGGTGAGGACAATTCACCCGGTTTTTGTTGTAAAAGCAAATCACTTGTTATCAGTGTTTCTTTTCTGGGTTAAAATATTTTTCTGTTCAGTGTCGTGTGGGATGCTTTTGATTTATGACAATGTGCACAAATTGTTACTGATATCTCAGAAACCATTTATTAATCAAAGTTGAAATGATGCTGATACTCTTTGTTAGTAAAAGAAACTTTATATGATTTTGGATTACGAGATATTTTCCTTAATGTTCATTGATTAAAAATTCCGAGAAAATTATGCGAATTTCAATGCTGTCGAGGGATTAAGAAAAGAAATTGTTTTTCATTTGGAAAGTCAATAAATGTAAATTTTATCTCTTGGGACAGGAATGATATGTAGGAATAATAGTTTATCTTGTAAGCTTGTAACCGATAACAAATTAAATAACAAACGATCTGGTCAATGTTAAAAATACAAGCAAGGGGCTCGACCAGCCCCCAACTTCAGTATCAACTTCTGTCGCCAAATTTGATTTACATAGCGTTAGAGTTACCTCAAAAAATGACATCAGTCCTGAGATTAAAGGAACAAATTACACTTGCCAACAGCTGTTTCTTTGGTCTAAGAAGGCATTTAAGTAGTAAGGTCCTCTCTCAGAGAACCAAGGAAACTTTATAAAAGACCCTTATCATCCCAGTCCTGCTCTATGGGGCAGAAGCGTTGACATTGAAAAAATGGGATGAAAGACTGCTAGGGTGCTTTGAGAGCAAGATTCTTCGTGTGATTTTTGGTCCGGTGTGTATCGAGGGAGTGTGAAGGAGAAGATTCAACGACGAGCTATACGGGATATACAGCGACGTTGGCCTGCTCAAAAACCAATCCAAAACAAATAAAAATAGCTGCTGAGATGGCTGGGGCACGTGGAGCGTATGGACATCAACGCACCTGCCCGACGAGTCTTCGAATCCAACCCCGATGGTGTACGCAACATAGGAAGAACCCATAATAGGTGGCGCGCACAAGTGGAGAACGACCTCAACCAACTGGGTGTGCGCAACTGGAAGCGGCTAGCTAGGGACACAGCTGGCTGGAGGGGCTTTTAAGTCAAGGTCGTAGCCCATCCTGGGCTGTGAGCGCCATCTTAAGGAAAGGAAGCTTTGGTGCTCCCTGAGATGTTTAGCCATACTCTACTAAACGTTTGCGTATAAGTTTGTTTTTATTCTGCTATCCTGCGGAGGGAAGAAGTTGTTCAAAAATGCCTACAAATTGGCCGTCCCTTGAGACGTTCTTGATGCATCAGTATACCCCTTGATGGTATTTGTGTCAACACAGTAGTTCACTGTTTCGCCTTACCACTCTTTCTTTAAAAAACTGAGTTTTATTAAGACATCATTCTACCATTCTGTTTAGAGTTTATGCAAATATTGAAGATGTCAAAATGTCTCTTGACACAGTGTTTCCAAGTCAAGATAGCTCATGGTAATTAGTAGTAGTATAGTTTATTTAGTAAATTAAACTATTATTAATACATTCTTATTCATTTCATTTTCATTTTATAAATAATTAATTAAAGCATTAATTCAAACAGGAACATTTCTTCTTATATTATTGATTATTGCTTTCTTAAAGCTTTTCACATTTGTATAATTTTTTATTTGACTGGGTAATTCATTAAACAATTTTAAACCTTTATGAAGTAGTAGCCCGTAGCGTAATGGTTAGTGCGTTCAACTGTCACGCTGGAGGTCTGGGTTCGCTTCCCAGCCTCGTCCACCTAAAAACTAAAAAGTTTTTTCAGGGCTACTGCCTCTTGCGAGAAATTGACAAATCCTCCAAGAGTATCACTTGTCACGAATAAGTGCTTCTCGTCTAGCCGTTCGGATTCGGCATTAAATTGTAGGTCCCTTCCATTCCTGTCGAAAGGCGCACACAGGAACGGTTGCGAGTTGTTAGTCACTAGGCCCTGGTTCTTCATGAGCCTTTGTGCCACCCGATTTATTTATTTTATTTTATTTTATTTAAACCTTTATGAAAAATCATGTTTTGTATTCTTGAGTCTCGATAAAATTTAAATCTAAAGTCAGAATTGTTTCTTAAAGGATATGGTTGGACATCTTGGACATATTGTAAATTTGTGGTAAGGTACTTTGGTAACATCTTATGCTTCATTTTGAAAACAAACATCAAAACGTTGAGTGTAATATACTGCTTCACACTTAACCATTTAAGACATTGCAACAACAATTTGTAGATGTATGTAAGCTGCTCCTTGTTATTGGTCTCATGGCATTGTTTTGAAGAATCTGTAGTCTATTTGTTTCATCATTGGTTCCTAGGAACAAAATAGTTGAGCAAAAATCTAAATGCGGTTTTATAATTGTATTATATATATTAAAAGAACAAATTGTTGTTATGTTTTTCCTAATTCTTTTAAGAAACCCTATTTTTTTTTAAATGTTTGCTATGGTGTGTTGCATATGATTTTTAAAATTTAATTTATTGTCCACTATGAAACCTAAGTACTTTATTTCGTTCAACCTGTTCAATTTGAGTATTTTCCATTTCTAGATTTACGCGATAATTACTGTTTATTACCATACATTTTGTTTTTGAAACATTAGCTTTTAGTTTATTAGCTCTGAGCCAGTCACTTACATGTACTAAATCGTTTTTCATCATTTCTTCAATTAAGTCAATATATTTACCACTTATAAAAAAAAAAACTCATCGGCGAAAAGTGATATTTTACAAAAACTCAACGTGTTACAAATATAATTTATATACATATATAACGCTGGGTTCATAATACAAAGCTGTGAGTCAACAACATCATCTCATCTCATCGTGGCTTTTGGAAAAACAATACCAATCAGTAAGTTAAGTCCAGATATTAACTAAATTACTGGTCGGACAAACTTATTCATGTTACTGCGGTTGGAAAATGAATTTCCTCATAATAGAAGCTAGCGGTCGGAAATGCTTTTACTGGTTGTTGAAGCAAGTCCGACCACTTTTGTATTTGTAATTTTAAACTTTTCTTTTCGGAACTAACCGCGTATTTATTCCTACTTCCCGATGATTCGAAGAAATTGCACTCTTCGTGGTCACGGGATAAGACTGACGTTTGACGTATGTTGTTGTTCTCTTGTTCTTAAGTTGTACCTGTGCGATGTTGTTGGTGCACTTTTAATGGTAGTGGGTACAAGGAAATTTGGATCTTATTGTACTGAGTGTGCTGCATATTCTTGTGTGCATACTAAGCTTACAACGTCAGGCAATTCGTTTGCTATTTTTGTCGGTTTGAGCTTACTAACTAATGGATCCCATGTTGTTGATAGTTTGAAGCTCGCTTCCCTGTTGAATATTTTATGTTTTCTTAACCTTTCGGTAGCAAGTCATTTGGCTTGATCAAAACGAATATAATGACTCGTTATAAGCTAAATGCTTACAAACTGCAGACTTTGTGACGGCATTGTTTTGGACAGATTTAATGTGCTCATTTAAACGTGTCTTTATTGCGCTTTTTGTTTCGCCAATGTAAATTAACCCACAACAGCATGGTACTGAATACACTCCCGGATTTTGAAAAGGAAGAGTATCTTTTGGTGTTTTTAAAAGTTGACGAACTTGGTTGGTGGTTTGAAAATAGTTTTTGTTCCGTATTTTCCCAAAATTCGTCCAATTCCATCTGAAATCCCTTTTATATACGATAAGAAGGCTGGTTTTTCGGTTGTTATTGGTGGAGTATTCTGTAAGATATTTATCTTAGGCCTCCAAGTTTTTTGCTTAAAACTAAACTTTTAGCTATATAATATGCAAATAAAGACCATTTTTTATAAAAGCGTTCGAACTCTTCTGTCCAACTGCTGGATTCGTAAAAAAGATAGATTTAGCTTTCATTTGATATTCCTTTTTCATAAATATCCCTTTTGTAATAACAATAAAAAAAAAACTACATTATGGTTGGTTACTACTACCAAATATAAGATTTCTTTAAATATATGAAATTGGGATGACTAATGATTGACGATATGACGTATTAAATGTCTTATAAAAAGGACAATATCATGAAAAAGAAATCGAACTAGCATATTCGAAAATGTGAAAACCTCGTGAGTCCACAGTTTGAAAGGACTTGAGCATAATGTTGAGTAAATTCAAAAACGGAAGTGGAATTTTAATGGGGGTTAATAAATTTTCCCATGTAATTTTTCCCATCGTCGAATATTGGGAACTTCAATTATGGTCCCTGTTTCTCTCGGAATTAATTGGCATCAAAAATAAATATTCAATGGCAACTGGATTATCATTTTGATTGACCAAATTCGAGTCTACAAGGAAAGGTGGAAAATTGTTGGCATTTCCAATTTTAAAACATGAGCGAAATTACGTGAGAAATTTAATTCTAGCCCCCATTATCAAAGGGATAATTTAACATTTTACTAAGAATAAAAAAAAAACAAATACACATTACTGTGGTAGTTTAGTCCTTTCGCTGCGAAGAGTAAAGAGATTTAAATCTTATCAAAAACAACAAGGTTTCCCATTCCCAAACATTTTGATATTTATCAATCTAGTACCTTTCGACAAAATCTCCTCACAAAAACACACTCGTTTTTCTTTTAAGTATAACAGTTCGAACTCAGATAGAGAGAAGAAAAGAAGTAAACATATTTTTATGAGTGTAGTCAGGTAGTGGGATTTCATAACTTTCCGTGGTTATTTTTTAAACAAAAAATGTGAAATGTTTAGTGGGATATGTACTTATGTGCTGAGGTAAGCTCCCTGAAATGCCAAACCATTAAAACGCTAAAATTTAGTTACAACAATTTGTTTTACCCGCAGATTCAAAAATTAACGTCAAGCATCACTGACCATTCAATTTCAATGCATAAGTAAATACGTATAACAATAAATTCTCTCTCAAACTCACTTTAATCAAACAAAATTGAATACAATTTGTTTGAAATGATCGAGTACTAGTTTAATGATACAATAGTTGCTTTTTTTCCTATTTATTTAATTTATTGTATGTTGTTAGTTTTGTATTGAATTTGATAGAAAAATTTTCTTTCTGCAAAGCCAGATGTGCTCTCTGCATTGTTGTTTATTCGGAATTCATCACAATCTCGAAGGTGGGCCAAAGTTTTTCTTTGACAATCTATTTATAGACGCGCGCCGTGCGATTATGAAAGCCAACAGAAAAAACATTTCTTCTGTTGCAAAAGAATGACAAGAAAGTGAATATTATATATACAAAATAAATATATGTATCCACACATTATTTTTGAAATTGTTTTATTTTTTTTTAAATTAACAGAAAAACATACATTTACTGTGGAACATATCAAATGGATAAAGAAAAGTAAATTCCCACGGCATCGATATATACTTTTTATCTTCAAAGTCGTTCTTTTGTGTTTTTTTTTTTTTAATGTCTTTGGAAAATTTAAATATAGTTTTGGTCTATTTTTGTATTATCATCTATGTTATTTTAATTGTAATTAATTATTACTCAACTGAATTTTCCAGACGCCACATAAAAGCCGAGGATTCATTCAGCTCAAAAAAATGCATTGCGTGGTTCAGAGAATACACAAATCCTGACGAACCAGACACATTAGGTAATCTTAATTTGGTTTTAAATTTTCAATTTTTTTTTCTTCGATATAACTAATTGATTTATTTACATTTTCTAAAACAACTACTTGTTGTTCTGCTGTTTTTGTGTTTATGTTTTTTTTTTTGGTTTTAAGGTCCGGATGGAATGGAAAAATTCTGTGAGGACATTGGTGTTGAGCCAGAAAATGTAGTCATGTTAGTTTTGGCTTACAAAATGGGCGCTACACAAATGGGATTCTTTAGTCAATATGAATGGTTAAAAGGATTAACTGAACTGGAGTGTGATTCTCCAGCAAAGATGCAATCAAAATTGGAATATTTAAAAAATATACTCAATGATTCGAATATATTCAAAAGCATATACAGATATGCCTATGACTTTGCCAAGGTAATTTACTTATACAATGTTGCAAGTCTTAAACAAAAATATACATAGATTTAATATTTTTCTTTATTGCAGGACTCAGATCAAAGAAGTATGGATATAGTGACAGCCAAGGCAATGCTACAATTACTCTTAGGCAAACACTGGCCATTATATCCACAATTCGCACAATTTCTCGACCAGTCAAAGTACAAAGTAATCAACAAAGATCAATGGTGTAATATATTGGAATTCTCTAGAACAATAAGCAACGATTTATTAAATTATGATATTGATGGGGCATGTGAGTATAAATAATTTATTGAATTTGCATTATGCTAGGTTATCACTAGTTATTGAAAAAACGCAAATTGGACAGACTGTGAAAAGACAGTTACCAAGCTAGAACTTACACAAAAAGCAAAGAAAATGGTGACAGAGCGTGGATAAAATCTTGTCTTGTCAAACTTTGTCATTCAATGAAAAGTAAAAAACCTAGGAACAGGAATACAATTCAAAAGAATTTAAAAAAGAATATCCTACAACCAGTGTCCAGATAAACTCAAATAGTGAGTAACAAGATTAAGAACTTGTTTGTAGACAATATTTGCTTTACATTTAGGTTTATTTTTTTTCATATGTTGTAAAAGATTAAGTGCTTATACAGTTAAAATTGCTGGTTGGTCATCAAATTCGAACTATGCAAGTATTTTCTTGATATTCGTATAATTTTTTTGTAAATTTATATTGACAAAAATGTGTGTTATGATCCAACTAACCCGGAGATTAGGCAAGCGACTAGAATTAGTAGCATTTGTCATAGTATTAGTGTTATGAATGTATGTGTGACTATTAGCTCTCTGCGCGTTTTATCAACTACACTAGCGAGCAAAAAAATAGAATCACTCAAGTTTGCTTTCTAAAAAACAACACTCGCGATGCATACAAAATCTATAATTAATTGTTAATGGGCTCGTTTTAAAGCACACAGTCGCACACAGATCTTGGCCTTAAACTAACCTACGAGTTTGTCTAAACCTTACGTAGATCTTTGATATGCAAGATTGGCCTATACCGAGCTGACGGGACACAGTACATTGGTTTATTCCTTGTTGCAGTAGTGTGACAACTTGACTAACTTCCATTGTCAAGTGGTTTCCATTGTTTTCTAAGATTAGGAAGCCTTATAAGTCAAGATATGGGCGCATTTATTGCGTATCAACTCTTGCATAATTTAAACAAGACAGCATACTTAAAGGCGTTATAAAAAATGCTGATGCTCCAAATGCATTTGATAAACAAATACACATCTCGACCTGTGACGTCAGTTGTCTAAAGCGGTGGAGTGCGTAGTGCACAAGACGGTTAAGACTGAGCAAATCTGATATGCGTGGGTTCGAATCCTATGGTGTGCATAAAAAGTTTTTCATAATAAAATTGGATTAAAGCTCAGCACCACAAAAAGAAGACTGATGAGTGCAAAAGTGGCATAGCACGAAATAGCTATATCTCCAGCCAAAACAATTGGTGGTAGCGCCTTTAAGTTGTTGTTGTTCAAAAATTCAATGAAATTGACGCAATAAAGAATGGTCAAGCCTAATAAGCTGACATCCTAGTACGAATAGTACAATAATAACAATAAACAAGTATAATTTGTTATTTTTGTTATTATGGCGGATAGCGAGAAAACTATCCAATTAATTTTTATGATTAAACCCTTAATTTGATGTTTTAAATTCAAGCTTTAAAACGAGCCTATTAACAATTAATTATAGATATTGTATGCATCGCGATTGTTGTTTTTAGAAGGCAAACTTGAGTGATTCCATTTTTTGTATGTGTTGTATAATATTTTAAAAATATTTCATTTCATATAGAAAAACACACAAAATATGGAAACAAAACAAAAAATGAAAATTAATGCACTACACTAGCAGGATAACTGGCAGGGAAAAATATTATACTATTCGTGCTACTAGTAGTAGTAGTTAAATTTTTCAACTGCTTGCATTAAGCAGACCTAATCTCTTTTAACTTCCGTTGATACCTACTCGTTTCGCTGTAAGACAAGTTGCTGTGTTATTGTTTAACATAACTAAGTAACGATTTTTTTATATTATTATCTAACATCAAATAATTAATATAAGTGCCGATATGACTTGCAATCGTAATTGCTGTCGTACTCGGTGAAAATGGACCCCAGCGCGTGCGGTATCTTTTTTTTTTTTTAGTCAGCTCTCTCGTGTTCAGACACACTAACACCATATAAACTCTACTAGTTCTACTCCCTTGTCTAAATCCCGGGTAAGCTTTTTGAATACTATATACGCGCACTCAAGGGGTTTTGACTACCCATAAAATGTTTATTTATAGAAAAATATGGAATGATTTAAAATTAGCAACTGACCCACATTGGTTTTGAATTCCTTTATATTAAAATGTCAAGATCGAGAAATAATAAATTGAGCTAGAACAGTCCACTTTCGTATAGTCCGACTAAAGAAAGAATCTCTATATACTTTAATTGAGCTAAAACTGGGCAAGTACACTCCTCGTCACTTAAATAGGACACCCCTTAGGTGTATTTTCTAACGTCCCTTGCTGCCAAACTAATTATTCTAGAGACTTTTTTTTTATTTAAAGTTCATTTAATTGTTGGAATTTGATCAGAAGGAAGATTAAATCCTAAGGCTTTAAGTATTAATGAAAAATTATTGACCAAAAAACGTCAAAACGTGAGGTCCAAATTTTGCACCACTTGAATAGGACACTTTAATAAAAAAGCATTTTAGAGTATCATATGATTCTTTTTTTTACGAACATTACTTAAATTCAATGTAATTGGAGTATTTTAGCTAACAAAAAAAAATGTCTTAATAGTGTGTTGAGCCAGTTTTCTGCTCCAAAACTTCACACATCCGGTTTGGAAGGGAAATCGAGCTCCAAGCTAATTCGATGGCTTGGGTTAGTTCGGGTATACTCGAATATTGCTTTCCAGATCCGTATACTTGAGGTGTCAGCCATCCCCAAACATTTTCTATGATGTTCAAATCCGGTGGGCGGCCAGCTTAATAACTCCACATTTTGGCTCTTTATATACGCTTTAACTACCCGGGCTGTGTGTATTGGGGCATTATCATCTTGATAAATCCATGCAAGAGGTCCAAAAAGCGTATGTATGAGGAGTATGGAAATGCCTCTTTCAGTAAACCATTTTAAGACAACGCATTCATTGTGGTAGACACAAAATGTAGCTTGCAGGTGCCATAATAAGAAATAGCTCCCCACACCATCACACCTCCAACTCTGCTATGCAGCCGGTCCAAATAATGAGTTTCTTTGCGGAGGTCATGAAAATAGTAGCTATAGCCATCGGGGCCTTCCAAATTAATTTTTTTTTTCTTCGGAGAAGACCACTCGATGCCACTCAGAAGACCAGGGGCCTCATCACGTAAAACAAAAACGATAGGACGATATCGTTTTCAATATTGCTATCTCTATCACTTTAGTAGAGAAAAATTAAGACAGCTATCTCCAAAACGATATCGTTCGATCGTTTTTGTTTTACGTGATGAGGCACCAGGTCACATGTGCGCGACAAAAACTGAGGCGTTGCTCTTTTCGAACCGGGTTAAGGGGTGGCTTCTTTTTGATTTTCAGCCTTTTTATATACTTAGCTTTCGAAATAACACGACGAATAGTCGTTAAACTTGCATTGACACCACATTTGTCCCTGATTTTTGCCAAAGAGTCGTGAGAATTTGACGCTTTTCTTAATATAAGTCGCCTTTCCGCATTAGTAAGCGGCCTTTCATGTTTTTCCCATATTCCAACTCATTACTTAAAAATTTGGATATAACGTGACGGCTTCTCTCGATTTTTTTTAGCTATTTTGGCAATAGATAAGCCAGCGTCCTTAAAAGCTTTGATTTTTCCTTTTCTGCCTCTGTCAATACTTTTCCTCGACTTATTTTCCGATTTTTTTTTTTAAATTAAATAGTCGAAATTAACAAAAAAATTGATCAACGAAAAAAACGAGTCCGCGTGCAAGATAACTATTAAACTAAATGCATGTTCTATTGCGCTGAATAATTGGTTTATTTTGAACGAATGTTAACATAAAGTGATCAAAAACATTTAACGGCTTTTTTTCCAGAACTTGCAATTTGTCACAGAGAAAGAAGAATATAGTTGCAAAAGATAACGGGCAAAATACCATTATTTTATCATTCCGCTTTGGATTTATGAGCAAATGTTAAAAGAGTGAACAGGGTGTCCTATTCAAGTGGCGATGAGTGTATTACGGTAACATTTTTGAGGAGGAGAGCACTCATTATAAAAGTAGGGATAAAATAAGAAGGGACATGAAACATATCGATGGTGCTCAAGGAAATTAAACGTTTCCGTCTTAGTTCTATCACAGTAATTAATTATGAATTTAGTTATTATGAATATGTGAATTTAGAACGGAACGGAAAATGCTCCGATTTCCTCCGAATCAGATGACTTGTGTGACGGATACCTCACTAGGCCAGAATGTAGATACATTTCATGAATTTAGTGTAAAAGAATATTTTGCTAAAATTCGAAAGCCATGTTTTCCGCACACACAATACCCACAAAAAGCTATTGCAGAAAAAACCACATTGCCTTAAGAAAGTTATTATTGTAACTGGAACGGTATCTTCTTTACTTACTACTTCTTGTTTTTATTATAATATGTACATCGTAATGGTTATTTCAAAATTCTAATTATTTTCTATTTAGGCTCAGTTTTTCACAGACGACTTTGGACAGGAAATAAGCTCGTCCTACAATTAATATTTTGTATTTTTAGAAAACCCCACTTTAACGCGCTCTCTATTTTTTTTAAAGTAAACTCATGGCAAATAGTTAAGCCTTTTTTGTGTTTTATTTTACGTACAAATTATTTTTTTTGTATAACACGACACGACACGAAAAAATGTAAAAAATCATTGCGATAGTTTTGTAAAAAATAGAAGCAAGTTCGCCATGTACCTCAATAAGCCCCAAAATTTTGTTGTTTTAGTTTAAAATCCAACCTCAATATTTCCAATTAAAAAAAAACACCGTTACTGACGACGGTTACATTCAAATATCTTATACTATTGTAAGAATGTTAATTCTGTTAAATGAACACGATCAAGCAATATCGCTTTGACGATTTCTGTCTCGATAGATAGAGGAATTGACAAAATCAAGGCCTTAGCAAAATTCGGTACGCTTCGGATTGACCTTTTTGACTCGGTTCCCTTCATTTCATTATCCAATTTTAAACAAGTACTTACAATACTTCGAGTTAAGTGACATAAATGTGTGAAACTCTAGTACCAAAAAGCAAATCGGCCTCCAAATACGACTCGATTCGTATTACATAGTCAGGAGCCAGTATCGCTCGATTATTTTCGTTTTACAAAATTTACCTTCTGTAGATATTTTTTCTTCTTTTTTCTACAGAGCAGATTCATTAAAAGAACGTAATTACTATTTACATATACCTCTATGCCAATTTCAATTTCGATTTAAATATTCTAGGGCCCGTCATGCTGGATGAATTTGTGGAATGGTTAAGACAACAACGGATCTGTACAAGTACCACAAGCTGAAATTAAAACAAATTGTCCGAGCGCTAGTGCAAGGAAAATAATTTAAATTTACGGGGTATAAAAAAACTAAAAACAAAAAAATAAAAAAAAAAAACAACAAAAAAAAAACAAAACTATTATGTTATCAATGCTATTAAAAAAAAACTTTAACATATTAAATTGGTTTTGTGTATACAAAGAAAAAAAAATTATAAAAACAACCATTTTCAAACTTGTACATAAATTCAAGTGTAAAACAGTCAATCGCGTCATTTAAAATTTTTTTTTTGTTTAAATTCTTTTTATTGCAATTATTAAAAACAAAATGTAATTCTTTGCTGTCCGAATAATTTTTTTCTTATTTATTTTATTTATAACAAAAAAAAAACACAAAACGTAAAAACTGTAGTAGTTTGTCTTAATAAGACTTCAATAGTGCAGCTGCTTCAATCAATTTATATTTTTCTTTCTCATTCCATTTTTATCTCAATCACTTACATACGTATGCATACAGACAACTTTTGAATCTTCCATACAAAATGAACTATGTAAAACAACATAAATATTTTTGTTTTGTTTTCATTTAGCAATTGAAACTAAAATTTAAAATCGAATACTGAAAAATAATTTAACTGTTAAGTTTTATAAGTACATCTTCGCTTTGATTGAAATTTGCTAAATGGGGGAGGGAGTGAGGGTTGACCTTTTTAAATGTAAGCTCAAAGCTCATTGAACATTTTTCAGATAAGTAGACAGTTATGATGAGCCTTATCGTAGAGAACGCAAAGGAACGTCTCGTCATGGATGAGTAGAATTATACGTGTGTAGCTCACTTTAGTCTCAATAGACCACCGCACGCTTGGTGTAAGCTGTAACTCGCACGTACAGTAGTGTGTCAGTTGCCTCCAGTTTGTAATTTGCATTGAACATTTTGTAAAATGTTGGAAACCTTGCAAAGATATAGCAATTGATTCAAAATCATTAGTGTTTTGTCTATGATGAGATCCTTCGAGTGCTAAAAGCCAGGCATATAAGAATTGGCGCTGGATGATGATTCTTGTATCCGTCTACAACTGGACGCTCCGTTGGCAAAATGTCCTTATAAAGGTCCGTATCGCACTTTGAATTCTTATAACTTTGGTTATATAACAAACAATTTTAAATAAAAAGCTTACAATTTACAGGAAATTTGTATAATTAAGAGTTTTATACGGTAGATCGAGCGAAATTGCAAACAAAATACAATTAGAAGAAAAATCCTGTATCATAGAACTTGTATCATATTTTCAACCTCATTCGCCAAAAGTTAATCAATACAAGAAAAGTAAACAAAAAATAGTACTACTTTTGGGATATGTTCATACAAATCTGCATTGAACTTGATTATATAGTAATAGATTTAATTAAATCACTGGATGAAGAAACCCACCCTTCACAACTTCATCAGTTGTCTGGAAATGTATAATTGGTACGGTGATTACGCTTTGATTATTTAATATTTTCATTATTCATCCCCCAAGTCAACTTTCCAACTCACTGTGCCGAGATTTATAGAACCAAAAACTGATTTATTTGGTAAAGTCTCAGGCGTCGGCAGGAAAAGAAGATTTTGGAGGGCCTTAGTAATCTCAATTACCTGAAAAGGATTCCTCAGCGAAAATCTCCGTTCGGATGTCAAAATCTGAGGAGAAACATTTTTCGATTCGCTTGCTTAGCTTTTAATGGAGCAACATTTTCGATATCTCGTTTTCCTGAAGATGTCAACTGAATTCTCAGGTTTACTGAATTCTCAGGTTTTCTTATTTGAAAATCAAAACTAATCGATGGTTCCATTTGAATAATGTCAGAACTCTCATTTACGAAATAAATCTAAAAATTAATAATTTAAATATAATGGAACATATTCATAGTCATTTTAGACCTGGGTCTAAGTTAAACATACATAGCTTTGGTTGAATTTTCGGACGTTGATTCTATTTTTTTAAGGTTATCATTTCAAAATATTTGAGCTATTTGTGTGGTATACCAAGTAAGTTATCTTATAAAATTATAAAATCAACACTTTGAAATTAAAGTTGGTCTGTATTCATTGAGCCAAAATTGTCTTAAACTGTAGTTTAGTTAAACCTGAGTCTATCTGCGACTATGAAAATGCCCCAATGTAATTTGAATTTTTTTTTGAAACTGAAGGTCCGATCCTTTACTTTGTGCACAGAAAATCACAAACTGTCAGGTTTTGTAGAGCAACTTTAAAATATTCTCAAAAATATCAAAACGTGCAAAAGTACGGGAACGCAAATACAACCAAATTCCGTATAACCAAATCTGCCAGACATGTACGGCACGATGGTTGGCTTTCATTCTTTTACTATCAAAATGACATTAAGCTGTGCTGTGATTTTCTGCCCGAAGAAATTTCTCTGACAGAAAATCACCTACAGGGGAAATAATTTACCCTCTCGTGAGCGTTGTCTTTTGTAAAAAAGTGCTAAATTTTTGAGTACGGGAACGGCTTTGGACTGAAAATCACACAATTGCACAGAAAATCACAAAAAATTAAAAGTAAAGGAACGGACCTTGAGTTTCGTGAGAAGTAAAAACATATGTTTCGTTCACGAGTGGATTTCTGCTCACATCATTCATTCTCATGATGATACAAATTGTTATTAAATTAACGTGATAAACCCTCATTCATAATTTGTGTTATTTCTTCGGGTTTCGATTCTGAATTTAAAGCCAGAAGCATTCAGAAAGAGAACGTCATTGCTCTTAATTTGTGAATAGATCATTATGTAAATGAAAACTGTCCCAACTAACAATCCATAAATTGCGTGTTTCGATTTTAACAATGTAATTTCGTGCAGATAGAAAAAAATAACCGTCATTTCTATTTCAACCAAATCGTATAAAACTTAACAAATTACAAAAAATAAATATAAATTAACACCAACTAAAACATACAAATATATGTATGTATATTATCAAGTGATATTTATTTATTATTTCGAAAAATGAAAACAAAATAAAATAGTCAAACCAGATCAAAATAAATACAAAACAACACCGACATGTTTTCTAATGCCATGATTTATAGCTTATTGTGTCCATACAAAAACCATCGAAAGGAAAGCATTGAATAAAAATTAAAATTAAAGCAAAACAAAAAAAAAACTACTGATAGAACTAGAAAAAAAAAAAAAAAAAATACAACTGACATTTATGTATGATTTAAGATTAAAGCTAATTGATAATAGTTTAGTTTTTTTTTTCATCTAGTTTAAGAGCTGTTTCTGTATAACACATAAAAAAAGAAATACCTACTTTAAATTTAAAATTAAAAAAAAAAATATAAAATGAAATGTATAGTAAAATACAAAAGATATTTTCAAATAAACTCAAAATAAAAATCAAAACAAAAAAATAGTAAAAATAAACATAAAAACACAAAAAAAAAAATATTGTTATTTTTTTTTATTAAATGTCATGCATATTTATGTACTCAGATAGATTGGTGCATTAAAGTAATTTTAAAGGTGGCCATTAAAGCATTGCTGTCCACTGAAATATCCCTAGTATATACCAATTACAGCATTGGTTCTAAGATATTTCCTTGAAGTACACCGGCTCTAATTTTCTAAAGTTCAGATTAATTTCATCCTTATTAAATGCTGATTGTAAGGTAATCGCTTGCTAGCTGACCGTTTGAGAACGAATTTAATTTCTTCGCAGTTGAATTTGTCACAGAATATTATCATACCTATAAAATATAAAAATATCAGTATCGGACACTCCGATTCGGTCGAGTAGTTCTTTGTTTTAAATTATTTAAACAAAAATGTACCTCATTGAGCGAACCGGAGTGTAATACAAGTTTTTTTTGTATTTAATGGCCATACTTGAGTTAAGTTAATCCTTTGGAGTTCGAGGTCTAATACAAGGCTGTTGTAAAGTGGTTGGTTTCGCAGCTTTAAGCCTCTAGAATGTTTTAGACAGAACCGGAAAAAGGTTGATATATTTGGGTCATTAAATTTACAGTAATAACCCAAATTAAGCTTTTATGTTTTATTAATGCTCTGTCAATTTGATCTTCCGAATAGAAATAAATGTTTATAATAAAAAAAAGCATCCTTCGCTTTACAAGACTAAAAGACTACACATGAGAGCGATCAACGACCGACGAATGAATAAACAAATGGGATTTAAAACATTAATAAACTTTAATTCTTTTTCAAAATCTAGAAAAAATGGAAGAAATATAATTGAGGATTATTTTAAGATACTAAAATTTTCATTTTAATTGCTAAAACAAGAGAATTTTAAGAAAAAAATTTGTCTGTCGCGAATAGCCGCAATTCGTTACGAACAATTTAATTCCTCAAATTTCTCATATTTAAGCAAATAAAAATTCAGATTTTATAATTTGAAAATAAATATTAAATCGAATTCTACCATTTTGACTAGATTTTGTGAAATATTAACGATTATTAATGTTTTAATTCCGATTTCTTTGTTCATTCGTTGGTCGCTCTCATGTGAATGGTCCATAAAAGCAGTTTGTTGATACGAAACTCAAATATTTATTTAACATAAACGCTTTTGTTCTACTTTTAGCATAAACTGTCACATAATTTCTTTTGTTGAACTTATATTTTAAATTTTCGTTTCCGCAAACGGTTGTTAGCAGGTTACAACCTATAATTTAGCTTTGATAATAAAAATAAGCTAATTGATTATAACATCTCTCCTGTTTAAGCCGAGCCAGATCTCTCGATTCAAACTCTGGAATACAAAATATAACAACAAAAAAACAAAACACTATCATTGCACTCAAAAAACTCTACCTAACTGTTTTTTTTTTTTTTTATTTTTAGAAAATTTGCTGTTATAAAATACAAATATTTTCAACAATATATAAATTTAAACTAACATCACTCGCTGTTCCCTTTGGGGTGTGGGACAAATTTTACGGTTAGAAAAAAAAATGATAATTATATTAGGGAAGGAAATCTACATAAATTGATATCGTTTTTCTACATTAAACAAAAAAATAATAATTGTATCTAAGTTATGCTAGGTTAAAAAACAAAAGAAAAACAATTACATTACACTACATAATCCATTATCGTTCTTAAGAACTAATTGTTGGTCTCTGGAATTTTTTGCCGGCGTTGTTGTTGTCGAGGTGTGCCTTAAGTTATTGCTTATGCCACTGTACAAGCTATTATTGGCCATTTCTAGCTCTGTATTGCTCATACGACGCACAGATTCAGTACGCTTCTTGGATTCAGTCCAATTTGTATTGTTTACAACGCTATTATTGACCATTGAGGGAGCATTATCTAGAATTTCAGATGATTTATTTTCCATTGGCATACTACTCTCCCCACTTGTAGCAGCTTCGTTCTCAGCCGACTTCTTTGCCGCCGATGCCAGGACATACTGATCGAGCAGATAAAGCTGCGGCTGCAGAGCAATCATAAACCCACGATAAATGCACTGCTCCTCTAATGCCCATTGGGTGATCTTTTTCAATGCCGTTTGGATACGGTTGCAAGAAGCAATGGATTCACTTCTAACAACAAAGTTGATTATGCGTCCAATAGACGCAGCATCGAAAAGCAATATCGAGAGAATCAACGCATAATCAATGCAATTAGCTTCGATGAACAATTGCAACAAATATCGAATTTTAACGCTCAATTTTTCTGGCAGGATTTTAGCTCGGGCTTCGACTTGGAAATGAAATGCAGCAAAATTCATCTCGTCATGCTGCAGAGAGGAAAACCGTCTTTCGGGGTAATTCTCGTCTACTAAGGTTTGAGAGTTGGAGCGCGACTTGTTGGAGACCGTTGTGATAAGTTCTTCACTTTCCTTTATTGCCGGAATGGAGTGATGATGATGAGTATTTTCTACTAGGGGAAGACTAAAGTAGCCAGATTCTGAGGTCTGGCTCGATGTATTGCGACATTTTGATAAATCGTTGTTTGGCAAGAGGTTAGTAGTTTCTTGTGGCGGTTCGTTGCCATTGTTCACATAGGGTGGTGGTAGTTTGAGCTCTTTATGCATTAATATCAGGGCTGATACAAAATCATCCAGCTTCGCTGATCTATCCTTTTCCTGGGACAACCAACTAACTAGATGGAAATCTAAAAATGCACTCATATAGCCCAGATCGATGAGCTTACAATTCTCGAGGAGCATTCGTGCCTGGCGCTGAAGAATCGTTTCGATGAAAAATGTCTCACGTTTGTCCTTAGAAATGCTCCTCTCGGATTTGCGACGGAATGTGATGCCAGTAGGTGCTCCTGCCCCAGTTAGCGTTTCTTTTTGTGATGTCAAAGTCGGCGTGGTCGGTGGAACACTGCCAGAGATACTCTCACGCTTCTCTTTCTTATCCTTCTTTTCATTGCGATTTGTATTGACCATCGGCGTTGAGAAACTTCGCTCACGTGCTATAGAACCAAGAATCAAATTGAAGACCTCTGGATTGGGGTTAACTTGGTTTGGCTGTTGTGTTGGGGCAATTTTCTGATTTACAATCATCGACGAACGCGGAGAATCAATTTCGTTGGGATCTATGGATTTCAAGAAACGTATCAGATCTTTAGCTAGCTCCCATTTGCGATTCTCGAGAGCTATGTCCAGCAGCAGAGTAGCATATTGTTTACTCACAGCTGAAGGTTCCAGATTTTGGAGTATTATCAAATAACTAGCGGCAGTTTCAAGCTCTTCGCTCTTCAAACACTGCTGAAACAAGTCCTTTGGCTTACCGGCGACTGAGAACAGATATGGCCACAGGGCGATCTCTGTTTTCCTTGCACATTGCACAATCGTCTGCATGTGCACTGGGAATTCCCGAATAAAATCTAAAATACTTGGCAAGAGGGCATCGGGAATGGGATCTTTGCTAGTTGCTTCCTCCTCAAGCACTTCGTGCAAAAGAAGCTCTAGAGAGTGTGGGAAATATGGCAATGCACTACATGACTTGGCTATCTCCCAAGCACTGTAGCCCAGATTTCGCTTGATTAATTGGCGTAGAATTTTGTGGAGATACACTTGACTTTTTCGTTCTAGCAAACAGAAGGGTAGTGAAAAATGAGAAGTCGATTCGTTTGTGTAGAGCGTCGTCTCGTTTTCAACTCCCAGCACAATGACATTGTCAAAGAGTATGACCAATGGATAAAGTTTCAGTGGAAAGGACAGCATAATTCTCTTCGACATGAACGAATGTAAACGATGTGTGTCGCGAACTTCTTCGTTTGGCGGAAGAATGGGCAGCCATACTCGCATTCCATGAGCACCACTATACAACCACAGACAATCGCCCATGGGGCTTCGTTCTGAATTCGACAACCAGAAGCACTCAACACACGATGCCAGGCAGGTAGCCATCAAGTGATTAATGACACTTGTCCTGGCATCCCTCTGGACCATGAGTATCCTTCCGCTGACATTGAAAATTATGGTTTCGGGAGCGTTGACCTTGGAGGCAAGCTCGTTTTTTAAATTTGTGATTGTTAGCGAGACAATGCAGGCCGGATGTATGCAGATTCCCTTAATATCCATCTCGTAGATGCACGATACATCCATGTTGTAGGCATTCAACTTCTTCAGAGCGAATGTGCTGACAATTCCATCAGCTGTGAGGCAAATCAACTGATTTTTGAACATATTCAATGATATGACCGGCGCCCGCACTTGGATCTTGTTCCCAAACTGATTGTCCAACTTGCATTCTTCCGGATAGCACCGAATCTCATCAGTCCGATCGAGCAGGCTGAAGCATCCGAGCACAACGAAGCCCCGCCACCACATCAAACCTCCAGTCACCACAAAATCCTTTTCCTGTGATTCATTTCCAAAGAGCTTCCAGCGTTTAGTCAACAAGGAGTAGTGAGCCAAGCCAGTCCGGCCAGCCACAGCTACGTGCATGCCCTCTGTGTCAATTGCTGAGTACCTAATCGGCCAGTTAGTTGCAGCATAGGTCAATGGAAGTTGCAGCACACTCCAGTATTTGCTCTCCGATAAGATGCTGGAGATATCAACCGACTTTTGGACCTCCATGTTGTCCCCAGTGTCTAGCGGATTAGCATTTAAGTCCGCTTGGTTGTTTGGGAAGATAAATTTGGATCCAAAGTAGATCTTTTCCAAGTTGTCACCTTGATTAAGATACAAAGTGTCATCGGACTGAAGGAGAATGTGGGATGTTGAAGTCATGCTAGGATTCATGGTGAGTGCACTCTTTACAAAACTCAACTGGAGGACTGTGCCTTCGCGTCGAATCAAAAACAGTTGATATCCTTCAGTTGACCATTCCATCCGATCCACAACAAGTGGATTGTTACGAAGTAGATCGACATGAATGCCGAAATCCCAACTTAGCGACGACATTAGCATCGTACCGAAGGTACTCCATAGAGATATACCGCCATTGTCCCAGGCTACAATGAGGACACATCCATCCGGCGACCATTTGAGCTCATTTACTGCTCCCAGAGTGCCAGGGAATTCCTTGGAATTCAATGAAAGTTTGTGGCAAAACTCTAACCCGCCAGTGCTGTCTTCTATTGCATACACCACGACCTCTGAATTCCTCCTTCCGTATGCAAGCAGCCTAAATTTATGGTTGACCCCGCAAACAGTGGCATCGTCAACATCTGGCACCCAGAATCCATGCATTTTCTGGTGAACACTGAGAAAAGCAGCTCGAGAATCATTGAAGACGACAGCGAATCCGCCAATAAACGGCGAATACTCCATTGCCGATATAAATGAGTTTCGTCCAATAGGTGGCAGGTTCTTAAGATTGCTATTCTGATTGAGATAAAACGGAATACTTCTCAGATCGACGGCAACTTGGTGGTTTCCTTCGAAATCATCCCATTGCGTCCGTACGAACTCGCAGTTCGCTGTGGTCACAACAATTTCGGCCAGGCTGACGCAGCAGAAAGTGGTAATCACGGAATCCATAGCAATTGTGCAGATCTCTTTGAGATATAGCCTGGGAATGACCTCCTTGATGAATAGTTCGGCCGAGTCCCGTTTCAAATTGGACAGCGGAGAATCCACTTGAGTGAGGACTCCGGTATTGTTGCCATCGACTTCTATTTTATAGAAGAGCAGATGTCCGAAATCTGTAACAATGGCCAATTTACTTGAATCGGGTTTCCATACAATCAGACGATTGTTGCCATGTTGCTCAATGGATTCCTCGCTTCGTTGATGGAATGTAATAGGAATCAGTGGATTGGCATACCAAATGCCAAGAAAACTTTCACCAATTGCACCGATGAGAATTTTCACAGCATCACAGGCGATGTGGCGAATTGTGTTGTTTTCCGAATTAAGGGAAAGATTGATAGCCTTTGGCCAGCCAACAGGGAAGTACATGATATGTCCAAGTTATCTTAACAAAAAACGAGATTAGTATCTTATAATGGAAATTACTTCAAAAAAAATAATTACGAACACTTACGTATTTAGATTGAGTTCAAAAGAAACACTAGAAATTCATCGTTTGTTTGTTTTTCTTGTTTTTATTTTTCTAATTTAATTAACAATTTTCTTAAAATCAAATTAAATGAGTTTCACTTGAGCTTTTTATATTGTTTAATATCAACTTTGGTAATTGAATAATATGAAGCAATTTTTACAGCATTAACATAAATTTAAAATAGATAAATACAATCAGAACATTAAAATACAAAATTTTCTTTTATTACAAAAAATTTGAGAATATTTGTTGTGAATTTTCTTTCTTCGCTGTTTTTTCTTCTTTTTGTGACAGCGATGATGATCTGTCATGTGGTGGGTGGGAAATGGATGACGTTTCAGATGTGTTGTTGATAAGGTTGTAAGGCTGAGTCTATACTTCGGGACGCAGTAAAATTTCATATAACTGCACCTTAGAAGAAGAAATAGAGGAACTGCCCTTGTTGGAAAAAAGTGAAGCAGTTTTTAAAATGGTGTGAGGTCTCACAAACACAAATGCATTACAGCAGGGACGGAGTGCTCTTTGAAGGCAACTCACTAGGGCGCCATCAGAATAGTAATTTTTATAATTTTCCGAAGTTGTTTTAGTGGAATGTTTTAAAAAAAAGAAAGAGTACGTGCGTGAAGCAATTTGTCAATCTGTAATGTCAAATCGCTAGTGTGATTTTGATAAAGAACAATAAAAAAGTGTTACAAATTAAGACACATATATATAAAAAAAAAAAACTTTGAAAAGACAAACCTTTTCAAGTGAATAAAATAGACATTGTAGTTATTTAGCAATCAACAAAAAAACAGAAAGTGCGGTAAGAGCATTTCCTCTCACAAGTGAGTTTTATTATATTTTTCTCAAAGCAAGTGCTGTTAACTGTTTGTATTTATGTGGATTAATTAACTTTCCAAGAACATATTATTTATTAAACTTTAAACATGAACCATGAACAACCAACTATGAACTGATAGACACCTTACTGAACAGACAAATTAACATTGAAATATGAACTTATAAGTTGGCGACGGAACAAATAGATTTAATAACAAAAAATAATTTTCTCATAAGGAGGGCGCTTAACAGTTAGTTGCGCCGTTCAACCTCCAATATAATCTCATGCACACCTGTTAACAAGAATTTCAGTTTGACATTTCTGGTTCTTAAATTCTAACAAAAAAATTATGTGCACATTTTCAACTTAATTATAATATTCTTGACTTAATTTAAAGTGTAACCCATTCTAAATATATTGTTTAATAGTTCATCAATCTAAAGACAAAAACATTACAGCACTTTTTTTGAGAAAAATATAATAAAATTCGCCTGTGAAGGGAAAAGCTTTTATCCACCTTGTTTTGTTGATTTCCACACCCCTGAACAATGCACTTTGTTTTTTTTTTGAATTTATAAGAAGATCACCACAATGTCTATCTAATGCACTTTAAATTATTTGTTTTTTCAAAGTAATTGTTATATTAATTTGGGTTTTAACTTGTACCAATTTTTTTTTTCTAATCACACGCTTACGATTTGACACTTCTGGTTTTAAAAAATTGCTTCACTCACGTACACTTACCCCGTTTACATGAAGTATTCGAACGAGCCTCAAGCTTGCTTGGCCCCTTTGTATACCTGCGTTGACTTGAAATGAGCTTCAACCGACTCGATTCCACTTCAGGAGCGGAGTCGAGTCGAAATTGTTGGTAAAACACCTGGGTCGAAGAGTCGGTTTTGAGGATGTGTTTATCACAGTGTTTTTGCACATGTGCGAGTAAAATTATTTATTTGTTTTGATAGCTATGTGAAGTATGTATTAAAATTCATTAAATTTGAATTGTTTTTGTGTGAAATAAATATATATTGTTGCCATTCCATTAAATGTAATCTTAACACGATATCAACTCAACTTCAAATGGGGCTCTCAACTCACGTGACGAAACACCTGGCTCGAAAATCCGACCCTAATACAACTCGAGCTCTCGATTCTGTTTGTAAACGGGGTAACTGTATATGTGACAAATCATTGCAAAAGTGCAAAATTTTCTTGCATTATAACAAAAATTTACAGTGCGACTAAAATCTTGAACAGAACAATGCAATCGTGTAAAATTTTCCTTGTGAAGTTGATAGCAGTAGTTTTAAAATTTCGCAATTTTACACTTTTTTGTTGCACCGGATCGTGAATACCTCTATTTTCACTTTAATTTGGTGTGTGTGAAAATCTGTGTAGATATTTGTTTGAAATCAAGTTGCAAAATTGATGTAAAATCAAATCAGACCACCAAAAAATTCGTTTTTTTTGTTGAAACGATGGTGCAATCTGAAAAAGAGCAGAAAAATCGAATTTTTTTTGTTGAATCGAAACCGACATAATATGCCGTTTTCACTGGGCCAAATGAGGTAATTTCGTTGCAAATTTCCAAATGAGATACGAAATTACCTAATTTCCCATACAAAATTACATTTCGAAATGAGGTAATTTCAACCTCATTTGCACGAAATTAGGTTGGAAATTAGGTGAATGCATACAGCGGGAATCAGTTTAAAAAGCTTTTAAAAGCTTTTGCATGCAAATATCAATACACTATATACTCAAAAACATAAAACAGAAAGAGAAAACAACAAAAATAAACGACTAACTGCGATTCCAAATTCAAAATGAAATGAGATGTCAAATGAAATTAGCAAATTTGGTAATGAAAACACTTTTGCCAAATTTCGAAATTACCTCATTTCGGCTCTAATGAAAACGTAGTATAAAGGCTTAACTACATAGGCCTACTTTTGTACAAAAGTACAAAAGTGAGAAATAAAAATCTATTCTGAAGACACCTGCTTGCAAAAAAACAATGGAAAATTGTGCATGGTGGTTTAATTTATGTTTCAGAACAATTTTGGTATGTTTTTTGGAAGTATGTTTCTTTAGCGAACATTTTAATTTCTCACTTTTGTACTTTTGTACAGAGGTCTATGTAGTTAAGGCTTAAGCCTGATCCACATCTGTGTCGTGTTGTGGAGTCGTGTGTCGCTATCGCTACAATGTATTTCATATGCGTGGAACCATATTTGTCTCGTGTGTTTTGTTGCAGTGTGGCGCATAAAATATATGGAATGACAGCGACACAAGACTCCACAACACAAAACACGACACAGATGTGGATCAGACTTTAAGGCTCTTCCAAACCAATGCGGAACATTCGTTGCGGCGAAGAAACATTCGCATGTTAAAATTTATTTACATGGGTATATACGAGAGTGCCCACACCAACGCGGCGGAGGAACATATGAAATAATTTTTACTGACGAATGTTTCTTCGCCGCAACGAATGTTTCGCATTGGTTTGGGAGAGCCTTTTAGGTATTATATTGCGCAAGGTTATCAGAATTTTAAAAATGACTGTCTTTATGATTTATAAGTAAACAAAAACAAATGTGTGATGATTTTTTGATTTTAAATAACGGATTTAATAATAAATATATGAAAAATAAAATAATGTTGAATTTCTAAGAACGCTTTCACACAAGGATACTGAGTTGCCGGCAACTGGGAGTTTATAAGCGAGTAGGGTAAGAAGTAAGGGGAAGGAAAAAAAAATATTCCCGGGGAGTTGACTGGATCCTCAACGACTTTGGTGCGAATTTGAAATGTCGAAAGACGTATGGAATGTCGGTAACGTAGTTTGAAAAGCCCGTCCGCATTCCATACAATTTTTGTATTTATTTATTTTTTTTTTTGAAAATTTGTACCAAATGTTAATTTATTTTTTTATTTTGCTGCTGATTCAGTACTGAACGCAGCCATCCCTAATATAAAAACTCGTCATCGTCATGTGACATATAAAACAAAACGTAATAACGAATGACAGATCAAAACAAAAGAACAAAGAATAAAATTAGGCAGTAAAATTTTATTTTTGCAGTATATTTTATTTTTGAACTTTCACTTTGTTCGGTTCATCATAATTTTTTAATTTTATAACAAGGCCTTAATTATTGTATTTTGTAAACAATAATTTACAAATATATACAAACAAAAAATAAAATGGATCCCCAAGTGTATGATATAAATGCAACTTTAGATTTGAGCTTTGATAAACAAAATATTGTTCGTCAACTAAGCGATATGTTTTTTGGATATTCTCTAGTTTATATCCGAGGTATTTGCGAAGCGTGCTTATGGAATGGTAAGTCAGTTCATTAAATACATATTTATCTAGCTTCAAAACAAACTACGCAGTATAATAAATTGTGATAATTGTTTTGTTTTGCTCCCCGCTTTTAGTTGACTTATGTATTGATAAGCTGATAGGAGGCAATGCTGGTATTATAAGCCATGAACAACCTCAACAACTGGATACCAAAGTACTAAACTATAGTCAGGCTTTCCAGCAGCAGAAAACAAGTGGTGGTGCTGTGCCTAAAGCAGCCGCTTCGATCCCTTCTGCTAAGCCGCTCTTTCAAGAACTCCCCGCTGCCTATACTCATGTCTACAACGACATTGCCAAAGGCTACAAAGTACTTGTCCTTATGCGTGGTCAACCGGGAAGTGGAAAATCATACTTGGCAAAGTTGGTTGTAAAGAAACTGATGCCAGGAAGAGATTGGAAAGATTTTGTCCTTGGTGCCGATGATTATTTCTTTGATGCGCGTGGCAGGTATCGATACAATTATGAAAGGCTCGAAAATGCCCACAATTATTGCAAAACCAGAGCTCGCGAGAAAATGTCGCTTGGATATAGTCCGATTTTTATTGATAACACAAACAATGGACTGTGGGAGATGATAGATTATGTTAAAGTAGGCGTTGAAAATGGATACATAATCGAAATTATGGAACCTGTTACTCCGTGGCGTAATTCAGCGGGTAAATTAGCTGGGAAAAATATTCACAATGTACCCAAGCAGAAAATCCAACGAATGTTAGATAGATATGAAGTTGGAACGACCAATGATTTACTAGCGGTAAGTTGAAACTTTTTTTTGAAATTAAAGTTGAATAACTACAAAATTTATTTTAATTGCGGAATTGCTTCTAATTGGCTTTTAGTTGGTAGATAAGTTATCCGGTTTGGATTGTTCCATGTCTGAGGCCAACTGAATGCAGTTGTCGTTGCATTTGTTTCATCGGAGTTTTTGCGCCTGCCTTTCTTTCTACTGGGTTCTCATTTTTGTACATGACAGTTTCATACTTATTAATTACTCACTTTTTTATTTTATTCGCAAAACAAAAACAAATGAAACACTGAGTAGTCTGATTTATTTTTGTTTTGCGTTTAAAATAAAAAAGTTAGTAAATGAGTATGAACAAAACTCGGCTATTATGATTTCAAATTTAAATCAGCTAATATTTAAAACATAAACAAAAAGTAATTTTGATGAAAACTGAAGTCATACTCTAAGATCAGCGCTATTGCCCCTATCCCGAAAGAATTGTATAATCAATTAGGTTACTATTCGGAACTATTTTGTTCCAAATCTTCCCAAAGCATTCAAAGTTAGCATTGTACTACCTCAACCTTTGACGTTTTTCAATTTTAAATAATTTAATAACTTTTTTATTTGTTTCAAAAATTCATTGTTATGCTTTTAGCTTTTAAAAGAAACCAAGTACACTGTTGCACTGCCTCAGCTTAGAACTTATCCGCCACCTCCACAGCCGGAATCGGAATCAGAACCAGTTCAAATTCCAGCATCAATCGAACCCCAGCCAACGCCACAAATGCAAACACCACTCCAAACGCCGACAAGGACATTTGAAACCGAAACTGAAAACGCAATGCCTAAAAATGAAACAGAGATTGTTCTACGAGAAAAAATCAATGAACCAAATCCAAACGATATCTTTGAAATGGAAATAGGAAGAGAGCCTCCTTCGTCTCCGATTGCATTTTCTGATCCAAACATCATATGGCCAAGCTTTGAACCCTTGGAAAAGTTATTAATTGCTCCCAAATCCCCTAGAAAGAATCACAAAGTCAAAGAACAAGAACGAGAACATAACCAAGAACAAGATCATGCGGAAGTTAAACAGCCACAAGAAAAAATCACACCAATAACTATTTCAAAGCCACTTAATCCTGAAGCTGCAAGTTTCTGGGGAGTTCCCTTTGTCTCAACGGATACAACAATTAAAGAATACGACACTGACAATCAAATGATGTCCGCACATCTGTTTCCAGCTGTGCCAACTGTTTGGCAAGCCTACGAACAAGAAGCTACAAACTTTTGGGGTGTACCTGTTAATGCAGGAACCACAATTTCCGAACCAATGGCATTGGATGAAAATAACGGTAGCAGCAGTAGCAGCAACAACTGTGGCCTACTGCAACTCCTTAAAGAAGGTGTCAAGTCAATTAATGTTCCTTACAAAGATAAGGCAACAAATGACGAAGAAGAAACTGTTAAGTTAGTTCGCCATCGTGTTGGTTGTGAGAATGAAAACCAATCCTTTGTATCGTTTCGTCAAATCTACCCCAATAAACCCAACGCCGAACTATGGGATCTTTTTGTTAAGTGCAATGGCAGCATCGATTGGGCTGTAGACATTTTACTTAAAGACGAAGATTCAATCGTCAAACAACATGGTCTTCAAGAATCCGTCGAAAATTGTGACAACTTCGAATGTTGTGGCAATAGACCTGATAACAGTCCTCCACCTCTTACGTCTATTTCTCTGACCGATGTCAATGTGAAACCACAACGTCAAAAATCAGTCCGCAATCGTGCTCCATCCACGGCTCAGATTCTTGAAATGAAGGAGGCAGTCGAAAAGAGTTTTGTGCTCGGAGAGGAGCACTATTCTAGTCATGTGAAAAAAATTCGCAACAAACGTAACGCCACCGAAGAATCAAATAACAAAAAGACATTAATAGATATTCAAGTACAAACTGACGATGTAGATGATAATGATAATAACAGCGAAGAGGGTGGTGAGGGATCAGAAGTGATAGAGATAAATCTTGGAGAAAATCTCATTGGTCAGCTGTCGGAGATTTTCATTTCCGAAACACCAGGTCTCGAAGCACCTGACAAGTACAAAACCAATGTATTCATGCCGAAAACTTTGGCCCGCGAACTCTATGTCCTCTGGATGGAATCAGTGTACAATCAACAAGAGGAGGAACGACAAAGTCTGCTCAAGGAAGATGAAGAATTCGCTCGTCTATTGAAGAATCCAAAATATCAAAACCTCAAACAGCCACCGGAGAATATAAAAGAACTACTCGATATGGAATATGCCTGGATGATCTATAAAACCGAACAAGAGCAATACAATGGGTTGGCATCTAAGCATCCTAATGACTTAGCCTCGCATCTGACGCGAATGAAGTTATGTGAGATATTTCCAAATATACCGAGAGACACTCTGTTGGATATTCTGGCAGCACATAATAATAAATTTAGTGACACAGTCGAAGTGCTAAAGAGTTCAATACAGCCAGCGACGGTTGATCATCAGGTTTCAGCTGAGGTGCTCATCGAAAAGGCAAGGAACGAGAATGAAAAGGTAAGAAATACTGCAAATATTTTTGTGTGGTTATTCATTTTGTCTTATTTCAGCTTGATGAAGAAGAAGATAAACAAGAACAAAAGATATTGAAGAACAACAGTTCAAGTAGCTTTCAAAAGATACATTCCAAGCAACAAGTGGAATCTTCGGCACGCCAAAGATCTCTTTCGCCGGAGGAAGCTAAACGACTGGCTCTCTCCGAATTCGAAGAGACCCGCAACTATGCTGCCCACCACTGCCAATTGCGAGCTGAGTGTTATCAAAAGGCCAAAGAAGCCATTCAACGGGGTAACAGTGGTGTTGCGGTTTACTATTCGCAGATTGCCAATTTACACAAAAGAAAAATCGACATTTACAACCATCGTGCTGCTAATTGCATCATGGAAGTGCATGACCTCACCCAAAACAATCCCGATTTCATAGATCTGCATTATCTACATGTCGTGGAAGCTGTTGCTTGTTTGGATATATTTGTTGATAGGCACATAGCCAAACTGCGAAGTATATTTCGTAGTTTTAAGTATGTGTTTATTATAACAGGTCGAGGCTTGCACAGCACCGGTGGTGTGTCGATGATTAAAACGCGAGTCAAGAGCAGACTCAAAGAGAGAAATTTAAAGTAGGTTTCTCCATTTTAGTTGTATCTAGTTTTCTCATGGATTTTAATTGTTTGTTTTCAGATGGAGCGAAGTGAATCCTGGTTTGTTAAAGGTGAAAATATTCTCAGCGTCTAAGTACTCTAAGAATTTATAGTGCTTTAAGTTTTATGAAAACAGAAAATTAACATAATAGAACTTAAGACAAATTATTTTAATGCTTCAACCCAAATATTGATATTGAAACGTTTTATGTTTTATTTTGAATTTTGAGTAGGTAGGTATGCAAATGTTTTTTTTTTTTGTACTTTTCTGAATAAATTTTACAGTAAACTATTTTGTAATAATTATTTGAGTTGCGTGTTTTTGTAGAAGAGTTAGATAATGTTCGTAACGCAATGAACTTCGATAGATTTTGTGTCAATTAAGGAGAATATCTAAAGATGTGTACAGGATGGTTCCTTCAGCCGGAGTCCTTGGTCATGGTCTTGCTGTTTTGATGTATACATTGTGTGTACCGTGGAAATAGATTGGCCGATTCGTGATCCAGCTCTAAACTGAAAGAGATCCCGACCAATGTGTGCATATGAAAACTTATTGTTGGCCGACTCGTTCCCAACTTTAAGAGAGCCTGATGAAAATGTCTGTAGATATAAGAACAACATTGCCCCGCATTTACTGATCTTAAATTGACCAAATGGGTGATTTTATCGAATAAGCCTTTTCAGATCGGAGAAACCCACTGCATTTTCTACCATATTACCAAATTTATCTCACCCGACTCCAGTTGGCGCGTTTCTAGCTGTGAACATGCAACAGGTAAATAGTTAAACAAACGAATTAAATGGTACTTCATTAAAAATATAAAAGTTTTATTGAGCTTTGTACGAATACAACTAACATTAATATAAAAAAAATATAAACTAACTACAAAGTGTACAGTTTTTTGTTTTTTTTTTTAATTAAATTTGAATACAGAACTTTCGATGTTTATCCATCGTCTGTAGCTGGTGTAGTCATCGCATTGATATTGTCATTACCGCTATCATTTGTCCCGACATTCTCCTTATCACAAGAAGCTGGAACAAAATTCAGGCGATTAATTGCGATTTTCTCCAGCAAAGTAATTCGCTGTTTGTTGTTTGTGCCGCTGCCGTTGCTTTTTCTCTGCAGTCGACTACTCGATTTCGGTGGTGTATTAAGGAATACACCTTCAAATATTGTCTCGAGGTTACCCTGTGGTGGACTATCATAAGCAGACTTATTGTTGCTACTCTCCGAATCACTCGGTGGACTTATTTGTGCGTTTATATCGTGAAGGGGTATGAAATCTTCATTATCCTTGTGGCTGGTGTGTGATTTTTTGTTCGATAAGGAATTATTTCTGGTTGGGGTAATGCAACTTTTGGTCGGTGAAGATAAAAATTCCAGATCACTGTCTATGGGCGATGGAGATCTGCCGTGTGGCGAGAACAAACGTATCTCGAAGGCGGGTAATTCATCTTCATCTATTCGATTTGTATAGCTGTCGACTTCTTTATCAAATGAAAACGCAGATATATCACTTTCACAGGATAATGAGGAATTCGTTGAGATTTGGAGGGAGTAGCTGTCGCCACTGGTCAGAGTTGTATCTTTGTTGGTCATAATGCGGAAGTGATTGTTTGGAATTGATGAAGTTCTGCAATGAATAATGAATTAATAGTTTTCATAGAAAATTTGTGGGGAAAATTACGTTTTCTACTGATTAATTACGACCAAAAGGTAAAAATAAAAATAAATTCTTTTCGAAAAATGCATTAAATATTTTTGACAGTTAATGCGACAGGTTGGCCAACATGAGAACAAGAATTGGAAGTAAACAAAGATGGCGGTGTTAGAGTGCGCTCAGAAAATGGGTGCATTTTTTTAGTCGAGATATGAACCTTCCAGTTATGGTTTGTTTAAACTGATTTTTTAAGAGAAAAGACATGAGAAAATTTGGCGATAAGTCCTTTTTCACACGAGGAGACTGAGTTGCCAACTAAATTTTTGAGAGAATTTTGTATGGGAGCTCAAATTTAGCGCGATCTGCCTACTAGGCTTCACAGCGAGGTAGTGGATTTTAAGATATCAACACTTTAAAATGTATTTAAATTTCATTTCTGGAAGAAAAAGAGTATAGGTACCTAAATGCAATAAAGTTATTTACAACGGAGAACACCGAAATGCAGAAAATCACAATAATGTTTGATTTACACGTAGGTACACATAAGCTGTGTTTTATTATCTTTTATCATGATCTGGATCTGGACCATAGAGAAAATACTAGTATACTTAAGCCATAACTACATAGACCTACTTTTGTACAAAAGTACAAAAGTGAGAAATTAAAATGCTCACTAACGAAACATGCTTGCAAAAAACATACGAAAATTGTTCTGACATATAAATTAAACCGCCATGCACAATTTTCCATTGCTTTTTTGCAAGCAGGTGTCTTCAGAACAGATATTTATTTCTCACTTTTGTACAAAAGAAGTCCTATGTAGTTAAGCCGTTTACTCTATGATCTGGATCTGGATTAACTTTAACACGTAATACAAAAACAATAAGGGGTCCTCTGCTTTCTCTCTGGATGTATTTATAGCCGCGTTTTATTATCCACCAAGATCCATATGGATCATCCTGTGATAATAAAATGATCCCTGATCCCACAAAAAATTTGCATTTCGATTGTGGTATTCCTGAGTTTGTTGACGTTTTCAATTTTGACATGTAAACAAAAAAAAAATGTGTGAGTACTGGGACTCAAGGTTCAAGAGATGATGTGTAAACATCAGTGTAATATATAGTTTATATTATAACATACAGGGTGTCCCTTAATTCGTCAATAGTATTTTAGGGTATGATTCTGGGGGGGAGACGGACCAAAATCCCGAAAACCCACAATCCCGAAAATCCATAATCCCGAAAACCCCTTTTTAGGTTTTCGTGAATATTGGCACAACCTAGCATGTTAGCGGAAAAGTCTGTGATACAAAACTAGAGACAAATAAATTGTCTATAAAAAAGGTTATGTTCATATTTTCGCTAGGGTTAATAATAAGGGAGATGCGGGGGGTAGAAAAGTCAACAAATCTGAAAAAACATGTTATTGTCTTAGATATTAAATGTTTTCATAACAATTTAATTGGAAAAAAACAAAAAAGGTAAATACATATTCATTCACTGTTATTTCATCATGTCATAAGGCTGAGGCTTTATACATCCGAAACTATACGAAAAATGTGATGTACACTGAATTACCCGGGGTTTAGACAAGCGAGAAGAACTAGTAGCATTTGTTTCATAGTGTTAGTTTTATGGATGTATGTGTGACTAGTAGCTCCCTGCGCGTTTTGTCAACTAGTATGATTTTTTAAAAATATTTCATACAGAAAAATATAAAAATTATGGAAACTATGGAAACAAAACAAATAAATGAAAACAATACACTACACTAGCAGGACAACTGGAAAGCTACTCGCAGGCAAAAATATTATACTATTTGCCCTGCTAGTCGACTCTCCCGTGTTCAGATTCACTAACACACATATACGCTACTAGTTCTACTCGCTTGTCTAAACCCCAGGTTAGGCAAAAATTAATTAGCAAGAGTTGTTTTCATACGGCGGCAACACAATACAAAATTTGTTTGCCATAAATGGGGGTTCTTTCTCCGCCATCCTTTATTCGTTTTTCCATGGACACATTCATTATAGCTATGAAATATAAAATAAAACACCATTTAAATAATATTTTAAACATATAATTATAAATTAAAACTCACAACTTTATTGATTTTAGTTCAATGACTTTTTTTGCACATTAATGCAATTACAACACACCACTACTGAAAGCACAATAACAACTTTATACTACGTTTCCACCAGACACTAAACCGAGATTTAGCAAGATTATCACAAATCTCCTTGAAATCTACAAGATTTACCATACAAATTATAATCTCCTCAAATGAAGATTTCAAATAAAACTCATTCAAATCTACTTGGAAACATTAGTTTGTCAAATCAAACAAACTTTTTTTCGGAGAATTATTGTGGAACCGACCCATTTTCGTTTATTGACAGATGGAAACGTAAACAATAACTATCTATCTCACTTCCGCTTCATATCAAAAAATGAAACACCATTTAAACGTTTAGCTATAATCCTCTTTTTGTGCAGTGGAAACACCAAACAAATCTCATTACCTAAATCTCGATTTAGTGGTTGGTGGAAACGTAGTATTAGATAATGTTTAAAGAGATATTAACGGAACTGTTTGTTGACTATTTTTCCGATATCAGTTTCCCGAATTATTATATAAAATGAAAAATTTGCGCTAATTTTTCATTTTATATAATTTTTCGGGGTTCTGATTTCGGGATTTTGGGTTTTCGGGATTTTGGGTTTTCGGGATTCTGGGTTTTCGGGATTCTGGGTTTTCGGGATTCTGGATTTTTGGGATTCTGGGTTTTTTGGGATTCTGGATTTTCGGGATTTTGGGTTTTCGGGATTTCGGTTTTCTGGATTCTGACCCGCATCCGATTCTAGGATATATTCTAAGAAAAAAATTGTTCTGCCCTGATTCATGTTACCGGTAATTGCGCTGTAAGTACTTATGATAGAAACTTCGCTTTTAGAAGAAATACCAGCCTTTGCAATTACGTTTAAATGAATTTGATATTTTGTCTCAGTCTTGAGATATCCAATTTTTAACCCGTTTCATTTTTCCTGCCCATGCTAATTTTTTGACTTTGGGGTCAATTTTCTCCAGAAAATGCGTAATAAACATAACATTTAACTATTTTTTAAAATGAAAGTAACAATAATAAAAATAAAAATTGCTCACAAAATTGGCGAAGAACCCACAGATTTTATGATAATTTGGAAAACCAACGGCAAGTAAAATTTAATATTTTTTTTTGCTTAAAGCTCGAAAGGCTATGAATAAAAAATGATATGTGTGGTTATCGATAATTTTTATTTTATTTGTAAACGAAAACAGTTATAACAGGTGGTCATAAGAGTGCTCTTTGGTTTTGAATACATGCTAGAGCTTGTTTTCTCATTTCACTGATATTTATATTAATGATACTAGCTACCTGCCTCACTTCTGAAGACGCTTTCAGCATGTGTTCTTCTAATTCGCCTAAAAATGCTATTTTGGTTGAATAAAAGAATTATTTCATTCTTCCCCATTCAAAAATTTCAAATATTGTGTGGTCAGGCGATCTTACAGGCCATTGAACTGCTCTAATTTTTTTCCTATCCAACTAGTACCGCGTATTCTTAATCTAGTCAATTTTTAACCTCTCGACCATAGTGGGCTGAAGCACCATCAAGTGAGAAATAAGTTGTGTTGAGATGCGCGATAAATAAAATATATACCTTTATATTTTATAAACAAATTTATTGAACAATAATAAAACAAACTTAATTGAAAGAAAGAACAATTTAGAATAAATGAAAACTATGACAATATAAATAAATAAACAACATTGATATGTAGATGAATAATGATTGTGAAAATGGAAGTAGATTTAAGCAAAGTAGATTTTATAAATACAACACCCTTCCTCAATTTCACAATCTAGTTTTTGGATTTAATCCAAGAAAGACATTCCTAATCGTTTAAAACATTTTTTGTGAGAAGTAAGTGCTAAAGATTTTGTTAATGCGTCTGCTGGCATGTCTTCTGAACCAATAAACTCTAATTTGATTTTTCCATCTGCAACTGCTTCTTTGACAAAATGATACCTGATGTCTAAATGCTTGGTTCGCCCTTGGATACCCATATTGCTTGCAATGGCCTGAGCGCTGCGGTTGTCAGTATAAATCGTTACTGGTCCTTGATGAAGTCCTAGTTCTTCAAGTAGGTTTCGTAAAAATGATGCTTCTTTTGCAACAGAACTGAGATTGACATATTCAGCTTCTGTGCTTGATGTAGTTACAATCTTTTGTTTCTTGGAGCCCCATAAGATTGTTCCTCCTCCATAGATAAATGAGTATCCACTCTGCGACTTTCGATCGTTGTAGTTATTTGCCCAACTTGCATCGGCAAATGCGTAAAGATTCTGAGATGTTTTGTTGTAAACGATACCAGCACTTTTGGAGCCTTGTAAGTAGCGAAGGACATGCATTGCTGAATTCCAATGCTGCTGTCGGGGATCACTGCTGAATTGAGATAACGCGTTGACTGAATATGTTATGTCCGGTCTACTAAATGTTGAAAGATGTAGTAAACTTCCTATCAATTGGCGATATGTTGTTTTGTCAATTTCCTTTTGTTCTCCCTTGATTTTCGGTTCATTTTCCAATTTTAAACTTGTGGACATCGGTAATCGGTCCGGCTTACAATCCGTAAGTCCATACTTATCCAACAGATTATTGATAAATCCTTTTTGGGTGATACATAAAGCACTGTTACATCGTTTAATTTCAAGTCCTACGCATAGTTCAGGATGCCCAAGGTCCCTTATCTCGAAACAATCAGTTAAACGCCGTTTCATCACATCAAACTCCTTGGAATCGTTCGTAGCTACTAGTAATTCATCCACATAAACTGTGATTATTGTCATTTTTTCGCCATCGAGTTTGTAATAAATGCATTTGTCATATTTGGAAGAAGTAAAACCAAGCATCTTTAGAGTTTCATCCAGTTTCAAGTTCCAAAGTCGTCCGCTCTGCTTCAACCCATAAATTGCCTTGTTTAATTTTCATACTTGATTTCCGTCTTCAAAACCTTCCGGCTGTTCCATAAAAACCAGAGTGTCGATATCACCATTGAGGTAGGCTGAAGAAACGTCCAAATGATGCATGTCCAAACCATTTTCAACCGCAATTGCCATGGTTAATCGAATCGAACTAATATTTGCCACTGGTGAGTAAGTATCTTGATAGTCAACTCCTAGTATTTGATCGAATCCTCTGGCAACTAGTCTCGCCTTCCTCTTCTCAATAGTTCCGTCCGGTCTGTACTTGGTCTTAAAAACCCATTTGGATTTTATAACTTTTCGATCTACTGGCCTATCAACCAAAGTCCAGGTAAGGTTTTTAAGCAATGAATTGTACTCAATTTTCATTGCCTCTCGCCATTCAGCTGCGTCTTCCAAACAAGAGATATCCTTAATAGTTTCAGGATCAGTGCATATCCGATTTGTCGATTCTTGTTCGATGCTGTCGTCCACCAATTTGTTTGCCTCTGTTTCCACAGTTGACGTCGGCGTCGTTTGATTAGTTATATCCGAGTTATTGCTTTCAGGATGTACTGAACTTTCAGCACTATCCTGAAAAGAGAAAGTATAAAAGTCATGGTTTTTTAAACAGCTACCTTGCAACTGGATTTTGCTATCATTGGGAACAAGTCGGATGTCTCTGCTTTTGATTACTCTTCGTTTACTTGGAACCCAAACTCTGTAAGCTTTAGACTCATCCGCGTAACCAACAAGGATGCCTTCCTCCGATTTGCAGTCAAATTTTCCCAGATTTGAGTCCTTTTTCAAAGTGTAAACTTTTGCGCCAATCTCCTTCAGAAAAGTAACATTTGGTTTGCTTCCGCTCCAAAGCTCTTCTGGTGTTGCATCTCCATTGCATTTTGTTGGACATCTGCTTCTTAAGAACGCTGAAGTATTTACCAATTCTGCCCACATAAATACTGGAAGTCCGCTTTCATCCATTAGACACCTAGCCATTTCTGTTAATGTCCGATTTGCCCTTTCAGCAACACCATTCTGCTCCGGCGTATGCGGTACAGTCTTTTGGTGAAGTATTCCACTTTCTTCCACGAATTTTTGAAATTCATTGTTGCAATATTCCGACCCATTGTCAGTTCGCAGCATCTTGAGTTTTTGACCAGTTTGTGTTTCAGAAAAAACCTTGAATGATTTAAAGGCTTGGAGAGCTTCGCTTTTTCGATTTAGGAAATAGACAAATATCTTTCTCGAGAAATCATCAATGAATGTTATAAAATATTTAGCCTTTCCCAGAGATTCCGTTCGCATGGGACCGCAGATGTCTGAATGAATAAGTTGCAGTTGCTGTGACGTCTTCTTTTCATTGCTGCTACTAGGAAAAGGTGTTTGGGTTTGCTTAGCTCGAATACAGGTCGTACAATTGTTCGTGACATCATCTTTGAACTTATCTGGCAGTCCACGAACCATCTTCTTTGATAAAAGCTGTTTTAATGAGTTAAAGTTGACGTGTCCCAGTCTTTTATGCCAAGAAATTAAAGATCCATATTGAATCTTAGACGATCCAGTTGTACCTCTACTAAGCTGCACCTTCTCTTCTTCGTCTATGTAGTATAAACCATTTCTTTTTTCAGCTCGCATGATAAGGTTACCCGATCTGTCCAATATTTGGGCTCCAGCATTTTCAAAAACTACCTTATATCCATGATCCGTTGCCTTGCTGATTGAAATGAGGTTATCTGCCAATTTTGGAACCAGTAAGGTGTTATACAAGTAAAGTGGTTCCTCGTCGTTTTGAACAACGATGTCAGATTTAACAGTTCCCGTTCCTTTGACATCGATCACATGACTGTCAGCTAATTTAACATGGTTACCCTCTTGAGTTTTGTTAAGAGTGACAAATTTCGATTCATCAGCACACATATGTGAGGTTGCTCCACTGTCCAGACACCATAATCGCTGATTTGAGCCTTCATATGTGACTTTTGCGGTTTGTACTGTACACTCCTGTGCGATGAAACCATGTTGATTGGCCTTACCACTCTGAGTTAGCTTAATTTGATCAGCTTTAGTCCAGCAATCCTTAGCCATGTGACCTCGCTTACCACATTTTCTGCAATTGTAAGGAAAATTATTGTTTTCAACTTTAACCTTAAATTGAGACTTCTTCTGGTATTTTTGGGGATAAGAGTGCTTGGCACTAAGCACGTTGTTGTTCCAAACTTCTTTCTTTCTGTCACCTACTTCCAGCAATCTCGTACAAACAGTTGAAACTTCGGGGTATTGGCTTTGGGCATCAAAAGCAGATCTTATGTTCTTGTAGTCATCTGATAATCCATCTAGAAGGATAACAACTAGCAAATCATCGTCCAATTTAGCTCCCAACTCCTTCAGCCTGTTGGTTATGGTTTTGAATTCGCGAACATATTCAGCAATTGATTGTCCTGCACCCATTTGTAAATTCGTCAACTTGCGATACTCCTCAGTCTTTTGACGTGGTCCTTTCTTGTCATAGCTTTCCAACAAGAAATTCCAAACTTCTTTTGAAGTTGTCAGACTTGCTGCTAAGGCAACAATATTTGGTTCCTTTGCTATCAGCAATTCTGCACGGGCGTCCAAATCCTTGTCGTCCCATTGTGACTGCTCCGCTCCAGCTGTTTCCGGACGTTGGGTCTCTCCCTTCACATGTTGAAGAAATCTTCCTCGATGAAGCACGGCTTCCATCTGTGCCCTCCATGTAATGTAGTTTTCTCCATTCAGGAGAGGTATCCGTCCATGTACGTTTGAGCTACTCATAATTGTTCAATAACTTCTAGTTTTTCAAATAAATTAATTTAAAGACTTATCTTCAGATTATGTTATGATCTGGGCCCATAACCTGTTGAGATGCGCGATAAATAAAATATATACCTTTATATTTTATAAACAAATTTATTGAACAATAATAAAACAAACTTAACTGAAAGAAAGAACAATTTAGAATAAATGAAAACTATGACAATATAAATAAATAAACAACATTGATATGTATATGAATAATGATTGTGAAAATGGAAGTAGATTTAAGCAAAGTAGATTTTATAAATACAACAAGTTGTACCTCTGGAATGTCCTCCAATAGGACTGATAAATCATTTTGCAATAATTGCAAATAGTTTGTAGAATTCAACATAAGTGGCTACTAAAACTAGAATGTATTCAAATCAAGGAATGTCAAAATGCACCCGTTATAACTGTCTTAGTAACAAAAATACTTAAAAACCTAGTACGCTGCTGATGCGAAACGAAATTTTTCCTTGGTCTTCAAAAAAACAGCGAAATGCTTACGAAAACCATAGCGAAAATATTCTCTTTGAAAGTGTCACCAATAACAAACACAAAGCAAAAATAATCACAGAAAGCCATGCTGTAATAAAAGAAAAAGCAAATACAAACACGAATGCCACTTAAATGTCATTTTTCCGCGCACAATTAATGGTCTGGTCAATTAATTCTGTGCGAAAAAATGGTGTAGACTTCTCCAAATAATCTGCTACAATTATCGATTTTGCTCATTGAACAGCGTACTATAAAACGAAAAGCAGAACGAAATTTTTCGTTTATGATTTCGTTGTGTCATTTTTGTATGAAATTTTTCGTTTCGCATCAGCAGCGTACTAGGCTTAAAGCTAAAAAATCATTTTTTTTTTAATTTTACCTGCCGCTGGTTTTACAAATTATTATTAAATCTATGGGTTATTGATTTTTATTTTTATTATTATTACATTCATTCAAAAAAAAGTAAATCGTTATGTTTAATACACATTTCTGGAGAAAATTGACCCCAAAGTAAAAAAAATTAGCATGGGCAGGAAAAATGAAACAGGCTAAAAACTGGATATCTCAAGATTGAGACAAGATATCAAATTCATTTAAACGCAATTAAAATGCTGGTGTTTTTTTTTAAATAGAAACCTAAACGAAGTTTCTATCATAAGCACTTACAGCGCAATTACCGGTAACATGGATCAGGTTACCCATGATCTTAATTTGAAAATAATTTGGTTTGTTTCATCTTATTATTAATACTTTTTTGTATTATTTTCTTCTTCTATCTTCCCTTTTGAAATGTCAACACCTATTTTTTGCTTTTAAGCTAAGTAGAGGCATACATTGACCGTTTTTAAATCATATTGACAAAATGTCGGGCACGTGACAATTCAAAAGTTTAATTTTATATATTACCAAACTGAGGGTAGTAGCTTTTTATAATTTACGGCTTAAACAGCGCAACAAGTGAGCTATTTAATACATAATTTTGTTTAATTTTATCGTTAAGGCGATAAACGTATTGTCGGGCACGTGACGCGTTTTATTAAAAGTCTTTGAAAACCAAGAAAAATTGTTTATTTTGTCTAGTAACATAATATTTGTAGTGGAGTAATAGACGTATTATAATCGTGTATACTTCGTTTTTTGAAATTTAAAATTTTTTCATCAAGTCTTAAGTTTAAAAGACCCAATATAAAGTTGACGGGACATTTACACACCCTTTTAGTATGAAATTTTTCGCTCCTCCCCAATAATTTGTATACAGCAATTTAGCCAAATTTCTAAGATATTTTTTAAAACCTTAGTTTTGAAGATCTGACCAGTAAAAATGAAGTTATGATTTTTTAAAATCAAAAAAAGCCGTCTAGAAATAATTATTTTTATTCAAATAACAAAGGCTGACTATGCACAAAGCAGAAAATTTCGACCGATTTTTGATAAATTTAATTAAATCGATTGTGACACTAATATAGCACGTAGAACAACAAATGAGGTATCAAATTAATCGTTGTTTCATTGAGATGTAAAATAACAAACAACTGAATCAATCGATACACACATTCAAAAGTTATTAAGTAATATGCGTTACAAATATTGTATTATCAATATCTCCACTCAACGTTTATTTAGGAAAACAATTTTTTTTTCATACACACGAAGAAACACGATTTGGACCAACAAGACCACGATTTGGACCAACAAGACCACGTTTTCAACAAATATCTGTTCATTGCCAGTTCCAATTTCGTACATATCGGGCACGTAACGTTACGGCAATTATAATGCTAAAATTGATATTAAGTACATTGTTTTCAACCAATTTTTTTTGTGTTAAAAAAATCCTTATTTGTTAATTATTTTGTAGAAAATGCTATTTTGCTATAAATACTCAAAGTTTAGCTAAAATAAACCAATGATTAATGAAGTTCTGAACTTTGGTAGTTTTAATGTCGGGCACGTGACGCAAACTGCTCTAAGTATAATTACCAGTTTTTTTAAATTTTTAACTACAAATCTTTTGCTACATCAAAGCAAGGATTTCAAACGATCTAAAAATGTATGAAAATAATATAAATTCTAGTTGTTTGTTAGATAAGTTGTTTTAAATTTATTTTAAATAGTAAAAACTACGTACGAATGTCGGGTACGTGACAATGGAATGCCCCTTAAGTGAAATTTGTTTTAACTTATCCGGACACCGTTTAAGTGATTTTTTTTTTTTCACTTAAGCGGGGTTCGTTTAAGTGATAAACCGCTTAAGTGAAAGAAAGACTGTGACATTTTGCCGTTTCTCTTAGGCGGGTTTTACTGTATGTACATACAACCCCCTTTTCAATTTCCTTTTCAAATACATGACCTGCCTTAGACAGAAACCGAGTAAATCACAAAAACGGAAAAGCTAAGTTTTCAGAACAAAGATCGCTTTGAAATCCTGCCAAAGTCAAATTCTTTAGCAATGCAAATACAAAAGTAAACATAGAAACGAACCCAAGAAGACGATATTCTCCATGTAGGTACACAGGTATATACTATTATGACTTTTAATTTTGTTTTTAACAACAATATTTGACCTCCGTTTACCATTTCATTATTCCGCTTCAGATTTAAAGCAACTCTATATCAGGCTAAAGCAAAAACTAACCCTCTATTTTTTAACGCTCTTCCACGAGCAACTATTTAAATACGTGATCCTTTATCATAATTGTTTGTTTGAGGCACTATATAAGAAAAAACTTAAACAATAAAGTTTCACAGCACGTTACACAAAAAAAGGAAAATTAGTTCAACGCTGTACCTAGTACCAAAAAAAACTTTGCTTTTCCAGCTTAATTTTTAAGCCTAAACCTATACTTTTGGCATTCAAAAGGACATACAAGGAGGTTTGCATGCGTATTCTTTTCTTATCCCAACCAACTAATCCCAACCACGCAGCCAAGAGCCAACCCAAACTCAAGAAGGATTTTTTTAAGAATTAAAAATGTAATTGCTGAGGGGGCATTCTGAAGGTCATTTTCAATTTAATTAATATATCCTGTCGTTGTCGCGTCTTATATAATATGTATACAAATGACCTATACTACGACAATAACTAACGCGGCACACATGGATTTACCGATAATAACTAAAGAGTTATTAAGTCCATAAAGACGAACACAGACAATTTATAGTTTGCTCAAATTTAAAAACCGGAAGTCGACATTCTGATAATAATTACTTTCACTTCCTTTGTACAAAATGAAATGAGCGCGAACGATGCAGAACACGACGGATATTAGTACAAAGAAAAAAAAGAAAGACATAAAATCCAAAGGAATATTTAAGCCTTTTACTGTCTATAGGTACCTCTTTATCCTCCTCTTTACGCTTTTCATTTCATATTGAAGCCAAAGATGAAATTAAAAGTTAATGGTAATTGGACGTCGGCGGCGGCGTATAGTTAGGGGAATCTGTTCCTGTTGCGCCGCAGCTTGTCGGGACGTATAGATCCGCGATGCAGGTGGTTGCGCTGATGTAACCCGAAGTGCCTTTCGTTACCTTCAAATGCTATAAATTATCCTAATTGTGATTCTGTCGAGACAGGATAAAAGGTACAAGGGGACCTACAAAGAGGTACTTATATAATGTAGCACTTACAGCATCGTAAAGGAATGTATGTATGTACTTTTTAGTCTATAAACTTCATTGTTGGAAAATAAATGGTTTTGTACACCTTTGGGGTTTTTATATTTAGCCTGTTGCTTGTGGTTGTTGAACGATGTGTTCTAAAGGCACTGGAGTGTGTTTTTATTATTTTGTATAATTTTAGTAGGATGTTTAGTATAAATGTGGAGGTGTTAATTGCGTTCTAAAAGGCTCTTGAGAGTGAGATAAAATTGGTTCCCAAATTGCACAATTGCGCTCTTATAACTATGAAGAGTGCGCGGTAAAGTGACATGCGTGACTAATCATACATTTTATGAGTGCTTTATAAATATCAGCTGTAACAATAGGCACTTGATAATTCTACCGGCGAGAAAATATCAGCAAATTCAGCAAAATTGGTTACGTTCAGGAGTCAAAAGGGACACCAGATATGTTGACAATTTTGACAGTAGAACACACTTTATTTGAAATAAATGCTGCCATTTACACGGCTGACAGATTGACATTTTTCTGTCAGTAGGTACCTATACTGGCAAAAGAATGAGTTTAATGCCCTTAACACTGCCAATTTTCCAATCATGTTAATGGGGCATTAGACATATATTTATTTACTAACATTCCAAAGAGCCGACAGCATACTTTATAAGTGCATATTTTGTGATATCGAAATCAAAAGTCAGGCAGGTTTCATTTTCAGCCTTTGGCTTGGGCAGGAAGTTGAAAATAGAGATATTCTAAATTTCTTATGAGGGAATTATCACTTTAACAATTATGATGCCCAGTCATTTTACCTAAACCCCAGCAGCTTAATCTTGGTGATCTGACACATAGAACTGAAGAAGTTTTTTACGCGAACCTTATCGTTTTTTTTCTTGGAGATTTATGTATAAAACGCGAAAAATCAACCAAAACAAAATCTCCAAAAAATGTCGTTTAATGCTGAATTTACGTGTATCTTCGTTTGCAAATATAAAAAAAAGTAGAGCGGGACAAATGCATGCCAGAAACGCGAGTGTGTGAAAGAGAACCACCAAGAAGATGAACATGTTTGTCTTCATATCTGCATTATGGCATTTCCTATAATCTGCATGTATGAAGATCTTCTGCATTTTGGTTTTCTCTTTCTATTCAACAAATGTAAGTTTTAATTTTGCATCCCCTTATTTTTGCAGAAGTCAGACGAAGATACATGTAAATCCACCATAAGGTTCGCTTAAAAAGCTTATATCATGAGTTCTATGAGTCGAATCACCAAGATTAAGGTGCTTGTGCTTAGGTAAAAGACAGATCATCAAGATGTATTTTTATTTTATAAGTTGAAGTGATAATACCTCTGATAAGAAATTTAGAAAATCTCTATTTTCAACCCGCCCCGTCAAATGCTGAGAATGAAACCTGCCAGACTTTTGATTTCGATATCCCAAATTATGCACCTTTAAGCCCCCATACTCAGATTTTGGTAAGGTATCCAACCACTCTCAAAATTTGATGTCAGCTCTTATACTATTATAACCATTAATGCCTCAAACAGAATGCAAATTTGACTCATTCTTATATTCTGGTAATTCAAAAGAAAAATTAGCACTTTTATATTTATTTATGTCAGTTGATTGCAAGGAAAAACAAAAATGAAAAATGAAATGATATAAATGTACTCGTAAGTACACATTATTTGACGTTTTTTGCCATAATAAATTATGTTAATTTTGATTGTTTTAAGGATTGAGGTTGAAAATAAATGTTTAACGACCGTCCACCATCGTATCATATCATAACAGGTACATAACTATGACGTTGATTTCATTACATTACGTATGTATATAATATCTTTACCGTTAGTACCAACTAACGCCAGATAGAACCAGAATAAATCGTAACAAGTCTTTTATAGCTCTTATATTCATTTTCGTCTAAAATCAAAACATTATGCTTGGGTAATTTGATTTTTTTACACCACTTCGCTAAGAGTTCAAGTCAAAGTTTCTGGGGGCGATGATGTTATCAGCGTTTATAATCGTGCTTATCCCTAGTTGCTTAAATGTCGAAAAAACCCACGACAGAATATACATATGTTTATTCATTATATTCCACGAAATAGGGTACCTTCTTCCATTATAATTATTAAAGAACGAACAAAAAAAAAAAAACACACCAACTCAGCCGGAAGGCCAAGAAAAAGCAAAGAAAAACATTAAAAAAAATAGCAAATCCTGCCAGCTTAAAATTCCCTCTCAACTGTTGTAGTTAAATTACCCTTAAAACATTTGACGTTTTGAGTTTATGCTATGGGGTAGAAACGGCGGGCTGGCATAATATTTATAAATTAACAAGCAACACGCTGTGCTTGTTACTTTCTTAAGAGCAGGATGTCAATTAGCCAATTAGATATATATTTTTCGTAATAATTTTGTATACGAAAATTGACAAGCAACAAGATATGGTATTTAACAGGCAATTAATCAAATTACATGATTTATTTGGGTAAGCAATGTTTATCCGATAAGACGATTCTAATATCTGATGTAATTGTAATAAAAATGACTCTGAAACTGTGATATAAAGTGGCTAATTACGATATGTTTGGTCTATATAATATAGATATTTATGCATTTAGAGGACCAGTGACCATTTTCTGACAAGGACATTTATGCTTATGTAATCAAACGTGTAAGCGTACCACTTAATGACGTTTCGTTACTTTGTATTTTCATTACATATGATAAATTATCTTAATTTGTGATTGTGCCATGTACATGTCCATACATAAATGGGCTAAACTTTTTGTCTTAGAACGTTGACTAGTTAGCCACAGTCGTATTTATAAACCTATTCTAAAGTAGCTAACTTAAGGCAGATGTCCTTAACTCCAAAACTTTATTAATGGATATGTCATCTATCTAAAAATCGAACATTTTTTCAAAAACTATTGAAATAAATTGTGTAATTAAAAGGACATAAACTTGATCACCCACACTGACCGACACGTGACGAGACGCCATATAAAACTCGAAAATGTTTGCTTCAGTTTGGAAGCGCCTTAATGCTATGTTTCCACCGAATGTTTATCTTTATCTTTATCTTTATCTTATTATAGACTAAATACATCTCTGTGGTGTTTCTAACACACAAGACGATTAACTTTGGCAGCTGCTTTCAAAATGCAAATGGTGTTACATTTTTGGTTATGAGGTGGAAGTGAAATGTGCGATATGACAAACGGGATATGAAAATAGGCCAGTTTGATTCGTGGAACTATGTGTTTAATAAATAAATGTGATTTAATAAATCTTTGTTGCGTTTCCATTACAGAAAAAGATTAAAAAGGTGATTATGAAAATCATATTCGAATGGTGTTTCATTTTTTTGATATGAAGTGGAGGTGATATAGATCGTTTTTTTTTTTACATTTCCATGTGTCTACGAAAGAAAATGGCATTTGAATTTTTGAAAAAGTGTATCCGAAAAAAAATTATGTTTGATTTAACAAACCAATGTTTTCAAGGAGATTTAAATGAGTTTTATTTTAAACCTTCATTTGAGGATATTAAAATTAGTATGATAAATTTTCGAGATTTGAAGGAGATTTATACTACGGTATGAAGTAATTTCGTTGGTAATTTCTAAATTAGATCCGAAATAACCTCATTTCCCATACATACGCCAATGTTCTGCATTTCACTTACTGTGAGTTCAGATGGCGAAAGTGAATTTGGGTGTTCAACAATTCGTTATTGTGAATTGGAATTTCGAAAATTAAAATGGATGTTTTGTATTTCGGTTCATTCCATTTTCTGAACGCATTCAAATCACTTTGTTTATGTTCTGTGAAATGTCTGTGAAATTGGTGCAGTTGCTGTTAGCTTGAGTATTTCTTCGTCTTCGTGCTAAATGTAAAAGCAAATTATTATTTTTTTTTCTTTTTTTTTTATATTTAGCGGGCGCTAAAGGGGTTGCGACTACCCTTAAAATGATGTACACAGCACGAACGATTAGGTAGGTTGGAAGGGATTTGAAAGAAGATACCGATGCACATTGGTTTTGAATGTCTGTAAATCAAAATGGGAGGGGAAAATTGAGCTGCAAAGAGCATTCCACATTCGTGTAGTTCGACTAAAGAAAGAATCTCTGTACTTAACAGTACATCCGAAGTTGGGCTCAAGGGTAAACTGATGGGCATTCCTAGAAGCACGAGTATTACGGTTGAATTGTTTAGGGGGAGGAATGCAACTGGCTATTTCACTAGAAAACTATTTGTAAAAATTTCGGTAAAATATCGAAAGACATGAGACATTGCGACGGTGCTCAAGAGATGTAAATGTTTCCGTTATAGTCCTTTCACCTAGAATTTTTAGAGCTCTCTTTTGTGTTCCATCCAATAGACTTAAGTGGGTTATTGGAACACCAGCCCAAATGAGGGAATTATACTCAAGTTTAGGACGAATGAAGGCTTTATTGATCACAGTCAGATCAGAAGGGGATACAAATTTCTTGCATCGACGTTTTTTAGTGTTTATTTATTGTTTTTCTAGGGGAAAACATAAGAATATACGACACTAGACGGTATTCCCGAATCGCATCGAGGAACATCATAATTTTGCGAGGGGTTTATCAAGTGGAGACTTTATTTATCAGAACAATTCATATTTTCACGCACTCACATTATGTCAGTAAATTTAATGAATTTTATTCGTCTCACAAAATTTGTCTTCTTATATTTCCTTGGAATTCTGCTTACTTTTTTCCCTTTAAATTGTCAATAATATTGCATCCATGCTCAAAGCGCAGTAATTTCACTTCAGAAACTAAATAAAAATGGATGATCCTTCAGTTTTGACAGTTCGAAGCAATTTCGAAGTTTTCGAAATCGATCGAAATGTAGAACATGCTATTTTATTTCATGTGAAATTGAAAAGTGATTTCAATTCACATTCGATCGAATTGCAGAAGATGGGCGAAATTCTCGTTTCAAAATGAGGTAATTTCAACGAAATTTGCGTGAAATTATATTGGAAATTAGGTGAATGCATCCAACGGGAATCAGTTTCAAAAGCTCTGGAAAGCTTTTTTATGAAAATATCAATACACTATACTCAACAATATGTATAAAACAGAAGGAGAAAACAACAAAAATAAATGTTTAACTGGCATTACAAATTCAAAATGAAATGAGATTTCAAACGAAATTAGCTAATTTGATAATGAAAACAATTTTTTGGTAATTTTCAAAATTACCTCATTTCGGCTCTAACGTACTACGTTTTCACCGACCACTAAAACAAAATTAAGGTTATGAGATTTATTTGATGTTTCCACTGCACCAAAAGATCAAAAAGACGATGATGACAAAACATTCGAATGGTGTTTCATATTTTTTGTATGAAGTGGAAGTGAGATAGATAGTTTTTGTTTACATTTCCATCTGTCAACGGAAGAAAATGGCGTTTAAATGGGTAGGTTTCACAAGTATTCTACGAAAAAAGTATGTTTGATTTGGCGAACCAATGTATGAACATATTTAAGAAGATTTAAATGAGTTTTATTTTAAAACTTCATTTACCTAAGCAGATCAAAATTTGTTTGGTTAATCTTCGGTATTTGAAGGAGATTATGATAAATCTTACTAAATCTCGGTTTGGTGCCCGGTGGAAACGTTGTTTTAGATAATTCTGTTTTAACTCATTCCAGAAAAACTGGACCTTAATGCTGGATTTGTACATGTATCTTCGTCTGCAAATATGAAGAAAAGTAAAGCGGGACAGATATGTGCCAAAAATCCGAGCGTGTGGAAGAGAACCATCATGTTCGTCTTCATATCAGTGATACCATACTTTTGAACCACGTTTTCCCACAGCAGCACCCAGAAAATCCCTTTTATCCCACGCCGTTATTATCAATATCCCTCAATTATCCCATGAAAGAATAAAAAAATTAAGAAATTATATTTCGTTACAATTCAGTGTTATTATTATTAAATTTTAATAGGAACGATTTGAGATCGTTTCTTTGTAATATTGCGATTCAATAATTATTAAAGTTTAAAGTAAAATACATAAATATATACAAAATTACTATTTGGCCTTATGGGCAATGTCAAATTGTACATCCAATACATTTCGACAAAAAAAATCCATTCTGGATATGACATGAAGTATATGGCATGAATTATTTGCCGTGACGCATTTGACGTATTCCTCGTTTTTTTCATGTTATGTTATGTGTGAGTTGAGAATTGAAAAAAAAAGTATAGTTGACGTATTTTTGTGCAAGTATGTTGTGATGAAATTCACCAAGTTTATATAAGTTATGAATCAGAGTTTGAAAATGAATTAATTCAGATATAAATAATGAGTTCTTTTTTGCAAATTTGTTGTTAAAGTTGGATAAATTTTCTTTTTTTATAAAACGAGTAATGGGTATTTGAACACTACGTAAAATCCCTTTTTTTGCACAATGGGGTTCCAAAAATCCCTTTATCCCTTTAAGCTAATTTTAGACGAGAAAATCTCACAAAAAGGGATAAATCCCACGATCTGGCATCGCTGCTTCATATCTGCTTTATGGCACTTCCTATACTCTGCATGTTCGAAGATCTTCTGCCTTTTGGTGTTCTCTCTCTACCCAACAAATGTTAATTTTAGTTTTGCATCCCATTTTATTTTTTTCAGAGGTCAGAAGAAGATACATTGAAATCCACCATTAAGTTTTAAATTAAAAAAAATATAATCCTTCCTATTTGCGATAACATCTCCGTGATTTCACAAATCATATAATTACCTATACGCAAACATCATCATAGATCATAGTTAATTTTAAATTATTCTTTTGGTTTTAATATAAATCATTGCGAATAAACGTGCAATCTAATTCGAAAAATAAAAACGCTTTATAAAAGTGCCAACAACAATGCGCCAAAAGTTCTACTCAACAAATGAGCAAACTAATTAAAAACTTCCAAACAAATTGCCATTCTTTATATATACATTTGTATAGTCACAATAATAGCCACGACTGATTATACTCAAACTCAATTTAATTGCATTTGTTGAGATGAAATAAGGAAATTCTATGTAGTTGTTTTCCCCGTAAAACTTAGGATTTTTCAGGGACATTGGTAACTTGGAAATGTTTGATTTTCATAATTCATTCCGGGCAGTTTTTTTGGACAGCGTAACGTTGGGGAAATTGAAAATTGATATTGGTGTGAGTAACAAAAGTGGTATTAAAGTAAGTACCATAACAAGAACATATTTGTCAAACAGATTTGATAATGTGTACCCCGCTTTATATGAGCTTATTTTGTGTGCTTTTTTCTTTGCACTATATTTAACACTACCTTACCATTTGCATAACCCTATAGAGCTTTTTACGAAGCCAAAAGTGACAGCTAGCACGCAAGAACGCAAGACAACAGATGGACGAAAGTAGTAACCAAATGGACCTCACCAAACGAATTAAGACCGAGAGGAAGACCAAGTAAGAGATGGATGGACGATCTTAGACAATTCAACAACAACTGGTATAACGACGCAAAAAACAGAGATCTTTGGGCAGAAATGGGGGAGGCTTATGCCAGATATACGTAATATGAACTTAAAAAAAGTTATAACGAAATACTAACACTTAAGAAACACAGACTTAGATTTTAAAACAAGAACTTTTAAATTAAATCTGGATTAATGATAAATTTTGATTTAAATATGTATATACAAAACTAATTTAAAAATTGAGATATAAAATAATAATGTATTTAAAACTATGTAAATTTTGTGGTAAATAAAACTTATAATAATAATAATAATAACCCCGCTTTATATTAGCTTATTTTGTGTGCTTTTTTCTTTGCACTATATTTTACACTACCTTATCATTTGCATAACCCAATAGAGCTTTTTACGAAGCCAACAGTGACAGCTAGCACTTTATTGGGACTGTCAATTGCATATGAATATTTTAGATACAGTCTCTACGAACTGCTTAGCTGACACTTTTGGGTGTTTGACAGATTCGCAAAAAGCTCTATAATGATCTTCTTCCTGCCACTATGAAAACTTTAGTCTGGGGTCATTAAAATATGTATGTTATAGATCCAGATAGAAATCAGGATACCAAGTTGTTTTTGTATAACGTGTTAAAAATTAACCCGGCTAATGTCATAAGGTTTCTTGGACGACATCCGCTTATACCAATTGCATGGTGGTCAAAATCCGGAATAAATTATGAACACAAAACATTTCGTACTTATCGCTACTAATCCTGAACTTCAGTTAAAATTTAAAGTTCAAATCGTTGGTTTTCACAGCTTAAAATGAACCGCAGTTCAATTGAGCGAAGTTTAATATGACTGCCTGAAGGTAACTTTCAAACAAATCAGCATCATCCCAATAGTTGAAGTGGTTTTGTTCTTCAACGGAATCGTTCAATCTCACAACGATTGTTACATTTTCCTCGTCATTCGAAAAAATTAAAAAAATAATTTTAAATAGAAAGGAATATTGTTGTAAATTTAGATTTGAAAATGATTATTATAATCAAGTGTTGAACTGAAATTTAAACGTCACATTGCGTTTAACTTAAAGTGACCAGATTTATTTGAAGCAAAAGCGGGACACATTTTCCAAACTTCGCAGGGAGTAGAAATTATGATTTTTTTTAGTTAAGAATTTAAAATAGAATATATAACATAAAGGACAATTGAAATATTTATTTAAAAAAAAGAACAGACGTCATAAGAATTGTTTGTTTTGATAAAATAAGGAAACAGTAAAAATGTGTATCAATCTCGTAAATTTTTTTTTTAATGAAAACTTACAAAAATCAGCCTCAATATTTAGACAAAGTGAAAATAATAATAAAAAGTTTTATAGAAAATTAAAATAAGTGTTTCAATACACATGATTAAGTTACAAATTTAAAATTAATTCTCATATTTGCACGCAGAATGAATTGAGGAGCGTTTTTTTCAAAACTCAACAAACGCCAAAAATCCGAAAATGAGTTATGGGTATATAAATTTTTGTCTTTCACAGACGCACAAGATGGTAAAACAAAAAATTTTAAAATTTGAACAGAAAAAATTTAAAAAAAAAATTTGAATTCTGAGCGTTTTTGCAAAACTCAAAAAAAGACACTGAGTTTCAACAAAGTACTTTGAGTTTTTTGCAAAACTCAACAAAATATATAGAGTTTTTGCAAAACTGAACAAAAGTTTGCCTGACTAAAAATAGCTCTTATTGGTTCAACTAAAAGAAAAATGCAAAGTTGTATAGGTTATTGAAGACATCGTATGTACATAATCATATTATATAAAGGGTATATAAGTACATCCGGTGGAATGCTTAACCTGCAAACATAAACCCTTTACCCACACCATATCTGTATTTTGAACTGTTTATAGTCTATCTATGCGTGTAAAATGTAATTTGTTTTTTGTCATCCCTGATGATGCTAAGGAGTTTTACAATACTATCCTATCATCCAACGCAAATACTACCAAGATTGACAATCTTTTACGTTTAAATTATTTTTAGTTTTTAATATTTTTTCATTTTCATACTTATTTATGTTTTTTTATTCCTTTAAAAACTAGTTCTGCCATAAATAATTTTTTTTTGTCAACAAATAGCTTTAATTTCGATTTTTGAATTTATTCGTTTTATTAGAAAAATAAAAAAGTTTTTTCCAAACTCAACAAAATATGGATTTGTTGAGTTTTGAAAAAACGCACGGTTTTTGGGTTCAAAATGTAGGTTGTTGCTTCATACCAATCAAAACTAAAATTTACCTGTCGATGAAAGGTGCAGTAAGGAAGAGTTCTGCATTTATACTTTTTCAATATTCTTTTCTTTATTCAAAAAGGACATAAAAAACCTTCTCTTGAAAAATTAGCAAAATGGACTTGTTGAGTTTTGAAAATTATTTTAAATTTTTACATACAAATTATCACAGTTATCAGGGATGGATATTTTTATTTAATCTTCAAGAATTTACACTACATCTTGCATTTTTTGTTTGCTGCTGCTGAAGTGGATGCCATTCCATTTCTATTTATGTATAATGAAGCGTTAACATTATTAATTATTGTGCTAACTTTTGAGTTGTTTTTTATTTACCTATCTACAACTACTTGTCCAATCTCCAATAAACTTCGCTTCATAGCAAATTGTTTTGTTTTCGATTTAAAAATGACCGACTACAAGATAAACTGACAATTCATTTAACATGGAATATATGCACATGTGCTCATTTTCTTCTTTTAGATGCTCTTACGTTTGTTTAATATGCACCAATTTGTATGCACAGGGATGCAAAATAGTATAATTATATAACTGATTCGTTTTGAGAATTGAAGAAGCCTACACACATCTTTACAAACGTTGCAGGAAAAGCGGGACATTTAGCGGGACAGTTATGGCTGCGGGACAGATACCTCAAAAACGGGGCTGTCCCGCTAAGAACGGGAAGTATGGTCACTGGTATGTTTAACTTGAACTACAGGACACTCTAAGTTCAAGTATTAAACGAATACTTTGAAACCAAATCAAGTGCTGAACTTAAGTTTAAATTAAAATTGGAGTTTAAGCTTACATTGATGTGAAACTGGCCATGAGAAATTAGTTTTACCGGCGAACTCTACAGTTTCCCCATTTTGGGGTTTAACAGTGATAAACATACCATGAAAATCTTACATGTAAATTCGCATAGAGGGCGAAACTAAAAAAAAAATTTGCACAATACACAAAAATTATGATGACTATAAATAATCCCGATCCCGACATCATAATATATGACTGGAATAAGTGAGATGTTGCAGTTTGTATTTAGGCAATTCCAAACCAACGTAAAACATTAAAAAACGACAGCGAAATTTCCTTATTGACAACGTTTTCAACAGTTGAACGTGACGTCAGTGACGTCAAGTCAGATCAAAGTGAGCGGTGATGTTCAGTTACATGCAAACTAATTTTGACAGGTGGTGAAAGTTTCGTTGTTTTTCTGAATGTTTCATGTTGGTTTTAGTGAGCATTAATATATGACTCATGCGACAAACTACAACAGCTGTGGCCATCCTACTTATTCTAGTCTTATAATTATGATTTCTTTGAATCCTAGTTTGCGAGGGTAAAATGAACATAAAATGTCCAAACTAAATTTTAAACGTGAATTCCACAACTACAACTACATCTAACATCTTCTTATTCTATCTCAAAGGAAATTCCAAATCAAAATCTTTCGTGAATAAACTGTGAACATATTAATTAAAAAAAATATTTAAATTGCATAAACCATGGAGATTTGAAAATTTAACTGGACAGTAAGATTTGTCTCAGAATTAATCCTTTTCATCTTGTTTGTATGTCTAGTACGAACAATATCTATTTGAATTGTGTAAATCTATTGCAAGTGAATCTATTTGGTGAATTGTATTTTTGAATGACATAAATATCTTTGTCTTGCTAATTTTTTTAATGGAATTATTTTAATTAGATTTATGTTTAGCATACATTCAGTGAAGTGTATATTCCTTACTCCAAAATGGAAAATAACTTTTAAAAATGGAAAAGCAATATTGAAGAAATTGTGATTGAATCTTTCCAATAAAATAAGGAAATTAAGCATATGCCCCATCAGTGAACTAAATTGTTTTGAATTTATAATTTAACAATACCTACTGCACTTCTTGTATCATTTAAAAAGATCAAAATGATTGATGCACTTTAAAAGAAAGGCTCCTTTTACGACAGTATTTCCACTTTCAAAAAAGTGAAGCATAAAAAAGATTAAGTGTTGGAATGGTCTATGGGAGCTTACCTGCTTTGAAACCGTTCAAAAACTTACGCGTAATTTGCTAAAAATATCTTTTTTTAGATGGTTTGTAGCACCAAAACAGGATGATAAGTATTGTTATAGGTACATGATATATTTATGATTTAATGACACTAAAGCTTAATAAAATTAAGAAAACGCCATCAGATTGATGCCGAATATATGTAGTTAAAAATGTTGAAAAAGCGGGTACAAGGCATTTCAAATTTCAATATTAACTTCTTGCCTCGTCGAACTTAAATCGTAGAAACAAATACAATAAAATTAAAAAATTCGTGTTCCACTTAATTTACGCGGGCTGTACATTTCCATGTCTGCAACTAGAAGTAATAATATAACAATAAGTTTTCTTTAGTTTTCAAAAGAAACCACAAGAAAAAATATATATTTCATTTTTTTTCAAAGAAAAAAAAAAAACTTTCATGGTTAAACTAGCTTAATCAATGATTCTGTGAACACTGAACAGAACTTCAAATACTGAACATTCAAAAAAAAAAAAAAAAAAAAACATTAAAGGCATACAAAGTAAATTATTTCCATGGAATCTTTTTATATTTTTGTATTTAAACTGGTTGAGTGGTCTGAGAATAAATCGTTTTTTTTTTAAATCAAATTTGTTCAATCGTATTTGCAAAGGGATACCTTTTGACCAAATCAATCGATGATGGTTATATAATTAATAATTCATAAAACGTTATTTGATCTTTGATTTGAAGTTCGTATTCCATTTTTAGTTTTTCAATTTTGTAAGCTTCACTACATAAATAATAAGGTTCCCTCTCGTGGAAATCTAATTTAGCAATCATAAAGGTCACGAAAAAAGGAATTAGTCTACATACATAAGTAATGTTGAGTTCTTTGTTCTGTTTCTTTTTTGTGTTTACTTTCTTTACTTTTTCTAAAATGAATATATATGTACATATGTATGTATTTGTTTATGTATGCTTATTAATAAAGTTTCAGAGTAAAACTATAAGGAAATAAGACCTTTGATGGGAATGCTCTCAAGTTTCTAGAATAGCTTTACAAAATGTTACTCTAAGAAAACTCATAAAGTTTGTTTTTTAAGAGAATTAAGAATTACAATAATTGGAATAAGTCATGAGAATGGAAATAAAATCGATAATAAAGTCAAACTTATGCACTTCATGTACTTCAACTTTATTAACGTAGTTAAAGCTAACAAAGGTGTTTATGAAATATTATAAAACTCTATTACTACAATTATACAGTGTTGTACACTAGGGCGTAAACGCACTTTTCTTTATTATTGAATTTTCAACAAAATTTAATAGATTTTTAAAAGTTGGTTTATGAAGAGTTTATCAAATGAGAGATATGAAGCTTTGTGGTCAATCTATTTACGTGTTAAAAAAAAAATCAATTCCAAACTCACAATGAACTTTTTTCATACATTTCAGAACTTACAGTAAACTTGTAAATTGAAAAAAGTTCAAAAGTGAGTTCTGAAATCGAACATTTTTACTTGGATATAAAAACTATAAAGTATGTTTTGAACTCGTAAAAAAATCAAACTCGCGAACTCGAATTAATTTTCACTAACATTATAATGATAGAGAACGCGAAAAAAAGTGGGAATATTCTCCTATTTACTTAGTAGAAACGGGATCATTGGAGCAAATTGCGTTTTCAATATTTTGAGTTTGGAAATTGATTCCTCAAAAACTGTCGATTAAAATAACTTTACATTATTTAAATAAATAAATTCAAGAATGGGTTTCTGGGCTTAAGATAAGCTATGCGAGAATATTCTGGGTGTTACCATTGTTTTCCAATAGTGTTGTTTCTACCTTTTTTAGATAATTGCCGCTCCCATCTTAACGGGGGTTTATAGGACCCGATTCCGGTGTGATTGTCCTATTATTTTGGCTCAACCTACTTTTGACGCATTTATGTCAACCATTCTTTATTTTCCATTACACTGTTTGGTAATAACTTGTTATATTATTTCTTATCGCTAAATTTTCAAATGCTGTATTTTGGAAATCATTTGGTTAACAGAGATGGGTTTGAGCTCAAACTGGAGCAAAGTAGGTTACTTTGAAATCGTGGAACAAAAAGTATTCTTTTTATTTAAAATTATTTCTTTAGGACTAATAAAATCGCCAATAACTAAAATAAGCGTGAAAAAACGTTTTTCTTTTTTGATTTCTGACCATGAAGCGGTCGCCGCTCGAGGTCGAAAACTGAGGTTATTTACTAGGCCAATATCTACTCAGAAAACAATCATGAATACCAGATTTGACGAATACGTGAATGAATATAGCTACTGTACTAAAAATAAAGTACTAAAAATTAAGTTTTAAGAAAACTGAGGCTCTAACACATTTTGAATTTTATTTTTCATAAATTTATATTTACTATCATTTCAAGAATAAATTTGGGATACGGTACTAAATCAAAGAAAATAATATTTGTACTCAAAACTAAAATATTCTCACACCTATACACAGGGTGTCCAGTAAATAATGCATAATACTAGAATGCCTCATAGTAGATTTTATGACCGTCCTGAAAACTAATAGAAAAAGTTCTATCCCAGCCACAGGAAAAGTTATGTGCATTATTTTTTGCGTTACTTTACGTTTTTGAATACCACGACTACGAGTGAATGAATTCTACCGCTTTTTTTTCGTAGCAATATTTAACATTGTTTGTGCCAAAACATAAGAAGACAAAAATTATAAAAACTGTTGAGATTCTTTGAGAAAAAAATTATTTAACTTTGATTTTCGATGCAAAATGTGAAAGAAAATAATTTTTGAAAAAGTTAAATCATCTCTGGTATGAAATAATGCATGAATAATTTATTATTGCACCTTGAACCAATATTAAGTTATATATAAGTTATTGGTAATCAGCAACACGAGAGTCAATTTAGCAAAAATAAATGTTTTAAATATTAGCAAATTACACGTGAAAATAATGTCATGTGTTCAACATGGTAAATTTTTGATTGATTGCCTGTTTTTATGATGTTATCCTTGTGATAAATCCAAGCTTTTAACTTCTAGGGATGATTGCAACGTTACCAAAAATGTCAACAAAGTGCAAAAATGGCTACATTTTCAAGCTTGTTTTGAATTATACCTGGTCTATTGGGCCCTGACAAAACCATAAAATATTTTCGCAGTGGCTTTTAGTTTATTTGTTATTTTCTTCAAACAAATAGTCTTTTGAGTTTTGAGCCAACTTTCCATCACTTGATTACTTACTTAAAAAACAAAAACAAAAATAGATATGTTTTTTAATTTAAAGCAAATGCTCAAACTGCTTTCCACCCATTCTTATACAGGTTCTGCACCTCCGAATAAATGAAAATCTTGAAATAATCTTGTTAAGTTTTGTTCAGAATCTTGTAGTGCAGCTGCCTCCACAAGATTTCTTAGCTCCTCTGATGACCTGATGGGCTTGCTGGTACGCGATTTTCTTAATGTAGCCCAAGTCTGGTCCCAGACCTCATATCCATCTATATGTATATCTGGCATATTTCTAATGCCGTGGCTTGCACAAGATTCCATACCTCCTCTGAGAAGCTGATCGGCTTGCTGTATTCGATTTATTTAATGCAGCTCTTATAAGAAAATTAATTTGGTAATAACCACAACCAAAATATTTGATGGTTTTGTAAAAGGCCAATTGAAGAGGTATATAATTTAAAACAAGCTAGAAAATGTAGCCGTTTTTTGGCACTTTGTTAACATTTTTGGTAATGTTGCATTCGGCCCTAGAAGTTAAAAGCTTGGATTTATCATAAAAACAACATTATAAAAACAGGCAATCAATCAAAAATCTACAATATTCAACGCATGGTATTATTTTCACGTTTACTGTGCTAATTTTGAAAACTTTAGTTTTTGCTAAATTGGCTCTAGTATTGCAGATTTTTACAAATAACTTGCTATTGGTTCTAGATACCAATAATAAATTATACCATTTTGAAATCCGCATTCAACACGAATATTTTAAAAATATTTCGCTGCTTACGTATACATGCATTTTTTCATACCAGAGATGATTTAACTTTTTCAAAAACTATTATCTTTTACATTTTGCATCGAAAATCAAAGTATAATAGTTTTTTTCTCTAAGAATTCCAACAGTTATTATAATTTTTGTCTTCTTATGTTTTGGCACAAGCAATGTTAAATATTGCAACGAAAAAAAAAAAAAAAACGTAGTCGTGGTATTCAAAGTAACGCAAAAATAATGCACTGAACAAAAAAGTTCACATATCTTTTCTTGTGGTTGGGATAGATCTTTTTGTAATTAGTTTTCGGGAAGGTCATAAAGTCTACTATGAGGCATTCCAAGGTTATGAATTATTTACTGGACACCCTGTATATTGTTTTGAACTTCGAAATCCCGGCCTTTGTTAAAAATTAACTTCAAAGTGCCAAACCCCTGAGTGCAGAAATAAGAGGAAATTATTGCTATCATCATTAGATATGAAATAAAAATCATTACCAAAAATAGAAGATGCCATTTTTATTTTTCCCACGATTAACGTAAATTACCAAGTCAAACTTTTTTTACTTACTGACTTAGGTCCTCGGATCTATTACGTCCGTGATGTTTCCCTTACGGGACATAGGGCCTCCACTACACCTACGCGCCATCGTGTACGATTTCTTGAAATATATTTCAGCTTTCTCCAACTTTTCCCCAGTCGTGCCGATTCCTGTTTGACCGTTCTTCGCCATGTACTTCTAGGCCGGCCCACTTGTCTTCCCTCCTGTGTGAGCGGGTTCCACTGCATTGCTTGAGATGCAATGCACCGATCGCCTTTTCGAAGCGTATGGCCAATCCACTGCCACTTTCTTCTTCGTATAATAGAGTCTATGGGCTCCTGACCCGTTCTCGCATGGAGTTCGGCATTGGAGATACGGTTGGGCCAGAAAATCCTCAAGATGTTTTATAGACATCTATTAACGAAGGTTTGCAGCTTTCTAGTGACAGTGTCAGTGACTTTCCAAGTGCTGCAGACGTAAAGCAGAACGGATTCAACATTGGAGCGGAACAGTCGTAACTTGGTCTTTAAGCTAAAAGAGTTGTTTCTCCATATTTTGGACAGCATTCCGAACGCAGCCTTTGCTTTTCTGATTCGGCTGCTTACGTCCAGTTCAGTTCCGCCACCCGTAGAGACAATACTCCGAAGATATTGGAAATCCTCTACCATCTCTACCGGTTGTCCAGAAATATTTACTTGGATTGATGAGGAAGTTCCAAGGCTGATCCTTTTAGTTTTTGCCGAGTTGATCTTAAGCCCTACGATTTCTGCTTCTCTCTCCACCCTTGTTGCCATTTGATGGAGATCCATGATCCTATGAGAGAGTAAGCATACGTCGTCCGCGTAGTCCAGATGTTTGAGGTGAGATTGCAGAGTCCACTGAATTCCTCCATTTCCACTTGACAAAGCTGCGTGCATTATATACTTGGATCCATCATATGTAGCCTTGATAATAGCAATCAATTTATCTGGGATGCCCCTCCTGCGCAAAGCAAGCCAAATAAATTAAACTTTTTTTACGTAGGAAATATTCTGTAAATATTATCTTTCCCTATAAATAACTTAATTTTCGTCATTATTTCTTATTTTAACTCAAACTCATTTTCAAGTTATCGAAAAGAGTGTCAAATGTCTATACCTACTCCACTCATTGAGAATGTCAGATCCAATTTTATCCAACTATGTGTGCCTATTATAATAAAATGAAACAACTAAGTACATACATACCTTACCCATGTATAAACTTTTCCAACAAACTAATAAAAATTCAATAAAATGAAATAACTACATTCCAGCATCCTTCCATTACACATTCTTAAGCGTCGTAGCAACATTATTCCCATGCAACTTAAGTGCTTGTTGGGCAAGAGAACCGTTTGGGAAATGTCAAAAACTTTCTTTCACTTGCTATTTGGTTTGTACACCTACTCCTATACATAAAACAATGTCCACAATGATCTTCAACACCGGACAACTTAATTTCACACAAATTTCAATTAGTCAAACAACCCAGCCGACCCGTGTTCCAATTCTGTTCTAATAACTTTATAGGTAGGTAGGTGCTTACAAAAAAAAACTCACTTTCTCAACTACTGACACCCCCCCCCCTTTCTGGCAGCAAAGCCTTTTGCTTCTCAGTTACAACAATTACCCCAAGGGATCAAGAGTGGCAAAACCGAGTGAGACTGAACTCGAATCCACCAACTGCAACGATAATTGTGATAAATTCCATAACTTATTCCATAGTATTCGCATTCCCCGTTGGACTGTGTGCTAAATAAGAGAGAGTTTCTGTAATCGAATTCCTTCCGAGTACTTCATAACTCGGCCTCAAAAGGAAACCACACCACCAACACTTGTTCTCTCTCTATAGGAAAGGACAGAGTGAACGTTCTTTTTATATTCTTGAATTGTACAAGAATGTACACAGAGTGTATACACAGACCATTTCAAGAGGAATCTTATTTTCCAACAAATTAGTACAGAAGAAACTTTGAATCCAATAAAAATGAAAATTTATCCTCTTGGGGGACTCAGGGGCCCGCAGAACTACCAAACTTCCGCTCAAAGGATAATTTTTATTCTTATCTTTTCCCAGTCGTATATTTCCCAACGTTAAGTTCATTACCATCTGTTCTTGAGAAGCTGTAAGGTTATTCTTTTGTTTTTTCTTGTAGGGACTCTGGGACCCCCCTAATACATTTTTCGAAAGCACATTTTGTGCAACATGTTCGCTTCGCGTGCAACGTTCACAACCAACACTTTGAATTAACGTGATGTGCTTGTGCATCTTGTTCCTCGTTACGTTTTCTCTCTAGAGACAGATCAAATGATGAAGTAGTAGCTAAGGAGTACTCAACTCACGTACCAAGTTGTGCAATCGAATGTGCCGTCATCATCATTTTTAAGTCCTGTCTTTCTTTCATTGCACAAGACCTCCATGCTCCATACCATAGTCGTTGTTTTCAAGCTTTTTTTGTAACTGAAAATTACATTAAAAGAAAGTGATTTACAGTTAGAAAGATAGGAAGAGAAAAAAGAACTTGACTGCTTTTGGATGTTCTCTATCCAAATGGCTATGGCAGTATCTATCTGGTAAAGTAAAGGGAAAAATTGAAAGATGACTTTCATAAATGTTAGTGGTTTTGGCTTGTGGTTTCGCTTGGCGTCATCAGTACCTAAAATAAAAGGGATGGGAAGGTGTTGTCGACGAAAGATGACGACTTGCTAACAACAATCTACATGCGAAGACGTTACGTGCCCGAAGGGACAAATTAACTGTCTATGCACTTTACCTTCATTCCCATATTCGACATTTTGTACATTTTTATATACCTAACTAAGTAAGTAACAAAATTATGTAAATATTGTGTCATGAAAATTTGTTAAGGGATTTAATGTAGGGATTTTTGTTTTGTGTTTAGGTTATTGTGGGTACATAGATCTATATGAATATCCTAAGCTCCCATGTAGGTACTCAAAAATATGTAATTTTTAGGTCTAGAATAAAGGCATGAAAGAAATATGCTGACCAGAATTTTTTATTTTAAGAAATTTGATATCAGGTACAAAATAGAAAAAAATATGTATTTACAAGGTTAGTGTCGGTCACCTTGCTTATATTGAAATTTATACTCAAATATTCCATAATAAAATACATACTTTATATTTATAGTGCATGTTGTTTTTGGAGGAGAAAGCAATTCAAGTTAAAAAAGAGATGAGTATTTTGGGAATTGTTGCTTCTATCCAATTAATACCTACCTTTTTTGGTATTAGCTTGCAAAGTGAACAACCAAACATATGTTTGGGTTTGGTTTGAATTTCTATCTAAAGTTGTTTGGTTTGAATTTGAAGACTTTAAATCCCATGATGATGTCTGGAAGTTATCTGGGTTATTATATATTATATATATATGTATATAGTGAGGTGTTAAATCATCAGACACTGAATTACATTCATAGATAGTTGTTTCGTTTTATCAAAAACAAGAAGATTATTCTTTTGAAAGAACGCAATTTTAACTTTAAAAATAATTCAGAATAAATAAGTTTTGAATGAAAACTTATTTGACCAGAGCTACTGTTTAGTCCCAAAAGCATGGGGCACTTAAGGAGACTTTAATTTTCATTTTTCACTGATTCTGGTGCAAAATTTTAAACAGTCTTATGTTAAGGTTTAAGTATATGATACCACTTAAATATTACTTAATTTTGAAACAGTTTACTAAAATTTTCTTAATCTTATAATATTAAACCAATTTCCATCATAAATTCCAGCTAAACACGTCCAAAAAAGTGACAGCTAGTGCCAATTCACAAAAATACCTCATTTTGACATTTAGAAACGTCAAAGTGTCTTATGGATTTAGTACGTTGCTAAAAAGATAAAATAGCCATTTTGATGATTTTAACTTTAGGAAAATGTTAGCAGGTGTAGTACAATGCTAGACTCGTTTAAAATTAGGAGAATACAATTTTTAACCTAATGTCTTAATAAAAACGATTTAACATCATGCTAAATCGACTATAATATTTTGCGGCATTGATTTTACTGATTTTTAAACAATTTAGAAAAACAAATAATGTAAATATCCTTAACGAAATTCCTTGGTACTTTTTTCCCAAAAAGTATTCGACCGATTTCAAAAGATTAGGGCATATTCATAGTCGCAGATAGACCCAGGTTTAACTAAACTACAGTTTAAGACAATTTTGGCTCAATGAATACATACAGATTTTAATTACAAATTGTTGGTTTTATATTTTTATAAGATAATTAACTTGGTATACTACACAAATAGCTTCAAATATTTTGAAATGATAACCTTAAAAAAATAGAATCAACGTCCGAAAATTCAACCTATTCAATTCAAAGCTATGTTTAACTTAGACCCAGGTCTAAAATGACTATGAATATGCCCCATTGTATATTTCATAAACCAAAGGTGTGGAGGTGTGCAGAATATACCTGAAACAGGCACACTGTTGGTCATATTTGTTTTTTCACTGCCGATCACCGTGCATATTAAAAAAAAAAAAAAATTAAAGATTTAAAGAAAATGGTCCATTGTATGTCAATCACGATGATATATAGACATTTTGGTAGTCACTTTTAATTATTGTACCTCGAAATTTCGTTAGTTTTTATTGTAGGCCAATGAATTTGATTTGTCATTTTTGACAAGCTAAACATTTTAACGTCTAATCATGTACACTCTTCAGAGTGCGGTAAAAGGCGATTTTCTTTTTTAGCTCAGAAAAGAGTTCTGAACAGAGTCCGAGCATATCGAGCATGCTCTGAACATCCTCTAAACAAGCTCAGAACATGTTCAGAACGAAAAAAGAAAAACAAATTCGAAGCTCTGAATGCCAGAGGTAAAAAAGAAACACAATTTTTTGTTTGACAGTTCAGGCTCTGCTCTGAACTAAAAAAGAAAAACAAAATGCCTTATGTCTGACAGTGGAACGATTTAGTATATACCATAATGTGTGAATAATAACTACATTTATACTGTTCTAGCTTTACTCAAAAAAATTTTAATTTGTTCTTTTTTTTGATATTAATGTCGATCAATTAATTATTATTGTTTGTTTAATGAAACTGATAAACATTAAACAATAAGAATAATTAATTGATCGACATTAATATCAAAAACAATAACAAATTAAAAGTATTTTAAGTAAAGCTAAAACAGTATACATACATACATAGTTATTCATATACTGCATCGTTCCACTGTCGGAATTTACCGCACTCTGAAGAGTTTACATGATTAGCAGTTGCTCCCGCTACGACACAGTTATAAAAAACCAATTATTTAATTGTTTGAGATCGAATAACTCTCTTGAAAAGCGTGTTGGTAGAAGGTTTCTTGTTTAAAAATATTCGAGAATATAACTGTGATTTTGGTATGCAAAAACCCTTTCTGAAGAGTAAATTTATCAAAGTTGTATTTTCATGAATTCATAACGTTTTTTTCTTGCTGAAATATGTAAAATAAATTTTGGGTCACTATGTTATGTGGATCATTTTTAACTTGCTCCATAGGGTATTGGTTTCGTATCAAAAAAAATGTTCGAGGCTTTAATTAAAACTAACATAACGATAATGGAGAAGTCCAAAAATGTGATTTTCGTCAAGACGCCCGTGGGTCGGTCTGTTTTTATGTGCGTCCTGATGTACATCGAGAACGAGCCTAAACGGTTGGATCAGTGATGCCAGACTTTGGAAGCACGTTTTCCAACAGCGACACCCAAAAAATCCCTTTTATCACACGCCGTTATTATCAATATCCCTTAATTATCCCATGAAAGAAAAAAAAATTAAGAAAATTATATTTTGTTATAGTTCAGTGTTTTTATTATTTTATTAGGAATGGTTGTTTCCTTGTAATATTGCGATTAATTAACAATAATTGTAAAATTTTAAAGAAAAATAAATATTTACATCATTATGTATATGGACTTATGGGCGATGTACATCCTTACATTCCGACAAAAAAATCCATTTTGGATATGACATGAAATAATGGCATAAATTATTTGACGTGACGCATTTGACTTATTCCTCGTTTGTTTCATGTCATTGTTGAGAATTAAAAAAAAAGTATACCTACCTAGTTGGCGTATTTTTGTGCATGTACTTTGTTGTGATGAAATTCACCAAGTTTATATGAGTTATAAATCAGTGTATGAAAATGAATAAATCCAGATATAAAGAATGAGTTCTTTTTTGCAAAATTGTTGTTTAGTTGGATAAATTGTCTTTTTGTATAAAACGAGTAATGAGTATTTGAGCATTACGTAAAATCCCTTTTTTGCACTTTGGGGTTTGAAAAATCCCTTAATCCCTTTTAGCTTGTTTTAGACGAGAAAATCCCACAAAAAGGGATAAATCCCACGATCTGGCATCGCTGGGTTGGACGGATTTGCTTCAAATTTGGTGTGACGTGTTTTTATGTAATTCTCTAGAGTAGAAATTCTAAATTTCGTTTAAGCTCATCTAGAACGGGTAGCTGCCATACAACGATTTGTGTTTTATCAAGTTTTCTCAAAAACATAAAAAACTAGTATAAAAAGTTTGTCTGGTATTCAATATTTCTAAATTCCGTCATTCTAAAATTCTAGAAAACTTGTTTTGATAACGATTGAAAGTGTACATTCTTTTGTTTATTATCAAAACAAGCCACGGCAGGGAAGGGGTGGCAGGGTTGGGTGCGTTGGGATACAGCTACAGTCAGTCTTTTATTATACAATTTTTACTTCGCCAGAGCATTGAATTGAAATTGGATTCGAAACTTGCAAATTCATTTTATGTGACATTGAACTTGCTTATTATCATTCAGAATAATAATGTTAAAATCAAGCTCTTGTACTGTAAAGTAATAGAGGGGAAGATTTAAAAAGCACTAAACCAAAATCTTAACTTTCAGCTATTCAAACATTTAAGTCAATAGCACCAAAATACCTAATACTAATAGGGCCCATACACGACACAGACCCGTCGCTCGCTGCAGACCAATACATTTTGTTGTTGTGCACATATCTGCGCAGACCGTTTGGGTCGTGTGTATCCAAGTCGACTGTTTTCAGCAACCGTCTGCGTGAATACAAATTTTTTTAAAAACACGCAGACATGTCGTTGGTCTGCAACGGCATGTCTGTGTCGTGTATGGAGAACTGTGCACAGTCGATTGATAAAATTTGTGGAAAAACATGAAAAAAAATAGTGAAAGAAAATTTTTTAAGCAATTCCTTGTACTTAATTCTTTTGTTTATCTTTAGTTCATATTTTGTTTTTGTTTTTATTGTCAAATCGATGATAAGAGCAACACAAGCAGTATCCGGTATACCCCATTTTTCCGACCGACGACTACGACGAAACGATACAAACTAATGTCTGGCATGTTTGCACATACTTTAGATCTGCAGCGACGAGTCTGTGTCGTGTATGGGCCCTATAATTTACCTACATAACTGTCTATTTCCGAAAAAATGTACATCCATCTGACACCATATCCACTATCCCGAATCCTTTACTTTTTTGTTGCCTTAAAATTTCAAAAGTTTCTTTATCATCTACATTATAATCCTAATTACAAAATAACGAATTAACCAAGAAACAACAAAAAAAAAAAAAAACAATTCAGCTGATTATGACACATTTTTCCCTAAAAATTAAGAGATTTCCATTTTATTTTGTATTTAAATCCTCTTGTCTTGAAAATATTTCAGTGACGTTGCAGTAATTAACATGTATTATAATTAATATTCTAAATAAAACACCAAACCTGTTTCCTACGCTCAAAATCTTTCAAGCAGACACAAATTAAAATGTGTACTGTGTAGTGTACGCTTGTTTACCTTAGAACAACAACTCTGCTCTATTTTATATGTAACAGTAACAGCTTAAAAGGAACCAACCAACATATATACGAGCTAAGATAATTTCCTACCTTTTTCCTGTATATGAGACGTGTCAGATCTGTATTTCATATAGAAAACCAAACTTTTATAAACTGACGAAAATATCAAAAATTATTGTTTCTTTGTTTTAACTTTCGATGTTGTGTTGAAGTTTTTTGTAATTAAAATCGGTTAAGACTTTTATGTTAAATGTCGGGGTATGGGGGAATTGATTTTGTTAATTTATTTCTTACATTTAGAGGGTTAACCTTTTCTTCTGTTTAAAGTGGGAATTGTGTTAATTATAATCAGCCTTTTCTAGAAAAGCATTCTGTTTATTATGAGTCTATTTTAGGAATTTTAGTTCCGAAGGGATTGAGAAATGTAGGTATGTTGAACTTGTAAAATAACATTATCAACATATTTTATTTAAATTTTCGTAAGGATGTTACTTCCTTGGGATTGGTGGGAGTGAAGGTCTATCTTTATATAAATGTTCTATCTGTATAAATAAACACATTACCCGGGGGAGACATGAGTTTGAGTTAGGAAAGAAATTAAAACTTAGAATTCATGAAATAGTCTTAGACATAAAGTATTGTATTTCCTATTTCAATGATAAGATATTTATAGCCTCAACTTGAAACGCATTTATCAATAGTTAAAATAATTAATTCGAATAAAATTCTTGGTATTGCACGAACGAATTAAATCCATGTATATGAACTAAAGATGTAGGGTTTTGCTGTATTAATGCAAAATAATATACATATCGCTCATTAAAAAGAACAACGTCATAACTCAAAAAACATAAATTTTGACCTAATGGTGCAGTTCAAACTCATTTCCTATAAACTATTTTTTGGCAAAATTTCATTTCTATAACTGAAAAATTGAAGGCTATAGAGCATCATTTGTCATTATATACACTGGCACTTTTAAATGTTTTTTTGTGACAATACTGTATTTTTTACATTTACGCAGGGACCTTTGAAGTTAAAACAGTGCAATAAATATTTTTAAAGTGTCATATTTATCGATAATACTTTAATCAATAGCTCTACAAAGAAAAAAATTAGATACAAATGAAGATGATTATGAAATACAGCATGCAAACTTTAAATTGCGATTTCTGAAGTTTGAGGTTTTTTGAGTTATGACGTTGTTCTTTTTAATGATAGATATGTAGCTTAAGAAACAAAAATTGAAATGTTTTACTACTTCTGATTTTTTTTAATAACAACAAAGAACGTTGGGTTGTTGCGAAAATTTTGAAATTGACTACAACTTCTAGTTTACCGAATTGGAATAAAATCGGTGGGGTGGTTCATATATATATATATATACGTATATATATATATATATATATATATATATATATATATATATATATATATATATATATATATATACGTATATATATATACATTTTGATAATTATACAAAATACTGCCTGTCGTTTTTCTGGCAATGATAAGTCCGGCCGAATATGTAGGGGAAGGTGGCCTTAAATGGCCCCCCCAAGGAAAATGTCCCATAACTCGAAAAAAAAGTGACATTCAAACTGAAAGCTTATATTTTTTGCAAAGTTTAACCAATAACGCTTTTATTTTTTTGCTTTGCTTTACGAGTTAGAAAAGTTCCAAAAAGTATTTAAAGTATTTAATTTTCAAAATGCCTTCAAATTCCAACGATCAAAATTGCCCGGGTAAATGCCATACTAGTATGCAATCTTACCCATCAAGTAAACCAACCAAGCAAGTTGACCAAAAACCATTTTCAATTTAATTTAAACTTTATTTAAAACGAATCAAAGTTCAAACTAAGTTAAACATAAACAATACTCAACAAAAAAAAAATAAAATTAACTATTCATTTAGAACAACTCAAATTTATAAGTAAAATAAACATAAACAAAACTAAAACGCGGAACATTGGACGTTTTGGATGCATTTAGGGCTTTTGATAATACGTCCTCAGTCCACGACTGATTATCTGTAGATCGTTCATATTTTTCAACCATTTTCACTATACAACAAAATGAAAATGTAAGGGTAAGTATAAAATGGCACACTTTGCCATTTTACCCGAATTTTAAGTTGGCCATTTTGCCCGTTTAGTATTTTTTGATTTAAGTTTGAATTCCGAACAGACAGAAATAGTTTTAGACCAAACAATTTCAGTAAATTAAAAAGAAATACTTGATACTTCTGCATTCACTACTTTCTCAAAAATTCACCGTTTTGTATACAGTTTTTTGTCAACAAATTTTTCTAAAAATTTTATTGTTTCTACTTTTGGAGATGGCTAGAGACATTTTGATCTTTCAAATTTCAAATAATATCTTGAAGTTGCTAACATTTCGTTTATGTCGGTGCTGCCAGATAAACTAAAGAATTGTGTTCACAAAACCTTCTAATTTTGTTCGATTCTACGATTTTAGCGAGGGGGCCATTTTACCTTGGTGGGCCATTTTAGGCCACCTTCTACATACATCCTAGTATTTCAAAGTTTTCGAAATTTTCTTCGCTTTAGTAGGAATATTGAAGAAAGTAAATAGAAATTTCATAATTTCATTAATATATAATACATATATAAAGTTGTTTACAGTCAGTTCTGACAGCACTCATGAATAAACCAGTACAAACACTTTATTCTTAATATATTTTTTACAAACATTAATGCGCATAATAAAAAAAAATACATACATATAACATATTTGGGATAAGAAGTCAACAAAATATATCATGTTTTGATGACAAAAAAAAGTTGAGGATGCGTATGTTGGAAGTCAGTTTCTTTGCAATAATTTAAAACATTGTACCTATTCGTATGTGCATTTGGTACACATTTTGAAAAACATCGATAAAGCCGTGTTTTTTTTAGAAGATTTGTTAGTTTATCGCCCACTCGCCGAAATTCGACCAAAAACACTCAAAAACTCATCTTGACACTTGAAAGAAACTTTTCTCTAGAGTCAAACAATTAGTTCGAAAATTAAATCACAATTAAACAAATAACAAATTGAGTCGACACCTTAACTGATTTCACAATATTTACTTTAACACATAAAACAATAACGAAATTATTAGACGCGTTAAAGGAGTACCTTGAATGCATTTCAGAATGTAGTCATTCCATCATCAGCATCACGACTAAATCCAAAAGCAGCAAATGTTGTGTTTTGTTGTTGTTATCAATATTGCATATTATAATCATTATATAAGAGAGAACAAATGCGATTCAATATTTCCGTTGTCTAAATTCATCGCATGTGGGTCTCTCTGTATATAAAAACTTTCATATGCATCAAGTTTACGGTCATCTAGCACCTCTTTCACTAAACAAACGTTTTGGATGTCAAGGCACATATGATTTTCGTTGAGAGCGTGTGCCGCCAGTGCTGATCTGTAACCTTGATTAGTGCGAATGTATGTTTGATGTTCTTTAAATCGCGTAAGGAGATTTCTCTTTGTTTGGCCGTAATAAACACTTTCACATTCACTACATTTTATTGCATATATACCCGATTTATTCAAATTATTAGTTTTGTCTTTAGTCGAACGTAATAAATTTGACATCTTATTTTGATTTGTGTGTACAATATCCATGCCGTATTCACGAAATTTCGTTTTCAGTTTGTTCGTTACAACAGGTGTATAACATATCGCGACACGAATGTTTTTATCGTCATATTTTCGGGATTTTTCTGTATGTTTTTTAATTAAATGATCCACCAAATCTTCACTATAACCATTTTCAATTTCAATTTCAATTTCAATTTCAATTTATTTAATTACCAATGTACAAATAAGACTTAGTCTTTTATAGTACCTTAACAATACGGATAAAACATACTATTTTGTTATAAAGTACCTAAAAATAAAATATTTACAAATTCTTATACATACTTTCATATATACCTATAATACTTTTTTTTTTTTTTTTTTTTTTTTATTGTTTTTATTGTTTTTTTTTCAATATTATTCAATATTACTTACTCATTCAAAATTAATATTAATAACCTGTTTAAAATTATGAATTTTGACATTATACCTAGCAAAAATGAGAAGAGATTGCAATCTTAAAGTTTGTCACTCCAATAATTCGTTTTATTGTAACTGGGAGAGAGTTCCATAACTTGGTTGCATATACAATAAAGAGCCGTGAAGAATTCAGGTAGTTGAAAGCCGGTACTAATAGATTGGTAGTTCTAAGGGACTGTGCAAATTCTAATTTTTCATATATGTATTGTGGTGTTTTGTTTTGTATAATTTTGTGTAAAAATATACAGCATCTAGAATCTAGAAATTGCTGTAGTGAACATCCAAGGACTAGTTTGTGATAATGCGAGATGTGGTCATGTCTCCTGAGACCATAAACGTATCTAATCATGTCATTGAAAGCCACAAGCAGTTTATGTTTAGAGTGCGAATCCGGCTTACAATAAACGACGTTAGCGTAGTCAATCAATGGTACCAGTAATGTTTTTATAAGTCTCAGTTTGGTATTTACTGGAGTGATGGTAGAGAATGGCCAAAGTCTACGTAGCCCGGAATAGATTCTTCCAACTATACAGTTAATATGGTCATTTGCTGAAAGCGACCGATTAATTTTAAAACCAAGACTAGAAACAGTGTCTTTAAAATGAAGCTGGATTTGGGCTAGATAAACTGGAGGGAAGTGTGAGGTATCAAACAGTTTCTTAGATATCGCAATAAGTTGAGACTTAACCGGATTTAAAGTTAGACCATTGTCAACGGACCTCTTGGAGATTGCCATGAGATCTTCATTAATCCTACATATCAAGTCTTCCTGTAGACCAAGCGGCCTGGATAAATAAATTTGAACGTCATCTGCATATAGATGTAGCATTACATTTGAGCACACATTAGGGAGGTCATTTATAAATATGCAAAATAAGAAAGGGCCTAGAATAGATCCTTGTGGTATACCCATATGCAAATACAAAGAATCTGATTCTACTTCACCAAACCTTACTTTTTGGGAGCGATTGTACAAATAACTCTCAATTAGACGCACAGCTCTATCATGAAAGCCAAAATAGTACTTAAGTTTTTTGCAGAGTATTTTATGGTTTACACTGTCAAAAGCCTTTGAGAAATCCAGCAGGCAAAGAACTGTTATATTGTTCAAATCATGTTCAAGCCTTATATCATCGAGTACTTTAATCAATGCAGTTTGACAGCTGTGATTTGCACGAAACCCAGACTGAAATGGTGATAGTAATTTAAACCTATTTATATAATTCGTAATTTGTAAAGCCAGAATTTTCTCAAAGACCTTTGACAGGCAAGGAAGAATACTGATGGGCCGAAAATCTGAGCAAGAAAGAGGGTTAGGCTTTTTGGCCACAGGGATAACTTTAGCTATTTTCCAGTTTAATGGGAACGTTGAGGACATCATGCAGAAATTGATCAAATGTGTCAGAGTGCTCAAAATATACGGCAATATAATTTTTACGAAGCATATTGGCACCCCATCTACTCCTAAAGCTTCAGATTTAACTGAACGAATTGTATCTAAAACCTCAAATTCTGAGACAGAAATAAATTCAAATTCCGTGGATGGTTCATAAAGGGCTTGACCATTAGGCCCAAAATCCAGATTTTGAGAGGTTCTTAATATGAATGATTTATTTAATTCATTTAGATCAGGCAAATTTTGAACAGCTTCCTTTTTACCGATTCCAATAGCTCGAAGATTATTCCAGAGCTTGCGAGATGATTGATTTGTATCCAACTTTGACATGAAAAATCGCTTTTTGGCTCTGCGAGTCACAAATGTTGCATCATTTCTCGCACGGCAAAATAAGTTCCAATTTTCATTGGTAGGACTAAGCTTCCATTTCGTATATAACTTTCTACGATTCTTAATTGACCTAACAACATCTGAAGTAAACCAGGGGCAATTTTTGCTGCGAATCGATACCGTTTTAAGAGGAACATGCTTTTCAAATAGTTCGAGAACCAATGATTGAAAATATTCAACTTTGTCGGCTGAATTGGAGAAATTTTGACATAAATGCCAAGGGAACTCCATGGCATCAGCTTGTAGCGCAAAGTTGTCCACTGATTTAAAATCTCTAAAATGAAAACTCGATGGAGTTGGCACACATGAGAAATCAATGTTGTAGGTGCAGTAAATAAGGTCATGATCAGAGATACCATCCAAAGACAATTGGTCTTGCAGGAAAACATTCGAAAGATCAGAGACAATCATAAGATCAAGAAGACTAGGTGTTGAGTTTGGGGCGAAACGAGTGGCATAACAATTTGAAACATAAAGTCCAATAGTTGCAATCACATCTCTTAGTTGATTGGCTCGAGTATCCGATAGTAAAAGATCTGCATTAAAATCACCACATAGAATAATGTGTTCATATGAGGCAGAGAACTGTTGTAGAGCTGAGAATAAGGATTCAGGAGAAACACTTCTATTAGGATTATAACCCACACCTAAGACACACTTAGTATTGCCATCAGTGATCTCTAGTATTAAAAACTCTATACCGCCATTCTCTGATTTAGCAATAACTTTATTTCTAAGGGATGTGCTGTAATAAATTGCCACACCACCACCAATTGTGTCTGTGACTCTGTCATTTCGAATTAAATTATAGTTTTTAATCTCATATGCACTACTTGGAATATCTGGTCTAAACCAGGTCTCAGTAATGCAGATGATATCTACTCCTGATGAGTCAAATATATAATTAAAAAAATCCAATTTATGTCTGTTAAGGCTTCGTGCATTAATGCAACATACCTTGAAACCTTCACGGGCACCTGAAAGTATTTTTACAACCGATCTTACTGATATAACATCCATTTTAAACAAACAAACAATAAAAAAGCAATCAGTTTCTGAACCAAAAGAAAAAATAAAACAAAAATAAAAATAAACAGGCTTTACAACAAAAAACAGAAAAAAAGCGAAATAAAAAGTTAAATAAAACGAAGGAAAGAAAAAAGAAAGAAAAAAATATTTTTTAAATGTTGAAGTACCTAAATAAAATTAATTAATTTGATGGCAAAAATCCGCTCCTGGTGACATTCAAAGCTGCGACGTCGGGGGGTCTGCTTCTGCTATACTCATAGATGTAGTTGTAGTTGAGAGTGCACTCGAATCAATTTTCATCTCAGTATCATCACTACTCTTTTTCACAAAAATGAAACCGTTTTTCGATCTGACAGAGAACAAGATCCCTTCCTTTCTTAATCGAAGTGCATGTCGCATCAGTGAGCTGTTCTGTGGTGTTAAACTCTCGTTGATGTAAATGCGGCGGTTCAAGGTGTTAGTGCAAATTGCAGTGTTATATAATTCATCGTTGTTAAAGAGCTGAGAGACAGTTAAACCTTTATTTGTTTGGAAAGCAGAGAGTAGTGCTTTCTTCTCAGCAGGAGATGAAAGTCCTATCAACAGTGGACGTGCAGTATCGCCAGTGTTGTTATGATTCTGGGAGCGCAATCGAAAAGCATCAAAATGAGGTGTCAACGTATGCTGAAGACTTGTTGCTATTTTTTTTGCAATATTGATTGGACTCTCGCTTAATGTGTTTGGTAAACCACAAACAATAACATCACTGAGACGCTGTTGACGTTGAGAATCTTCAAGTTGGGCTCTAATTTTTTGATTTTCTTGTCTCAATGCAACAATGTCACTCTCACATTGCTGCACTCGACTACATAAAGCAGTTATAGTTTCATTTATTTCATCTTTCATGTTTTGCTCAAGAGTAGATAGCAATTTCTTGAATTTGGAAAAAAGGCTTGACTCGAACACACGAAGATTGTCAGGCAAAAGCGTTCGGCTAGTTTCGATTTTATTTGGAGTTTGCTGCTTTTGGATTTAGTCGTGATGCTGATGATGGAATGACTATACATTCTGAAATGCATTCAAGGTACTCCTTTAACGCGTCTAATAATTTTGTTATTGTTTTATGTGTTAAAGTAAATATTGTGAAATCAGTTAAGGTGTCGACTCAATTTGTTATTTGTTTAATTGTTATCCGATTTCTCGTCGCTCAAAAATATTTTAATTAATTAAATCACAGTTTTTAGTTTTAAATTTTTTTTTTTTAATATGCAGTGATCGGCAGTGCAAAATCAAAAATGACCCACAGTGTGTAAATATGTGTCTCAGATATATTCTGCACATCTTCGCACCCATGGCTTTACAACTATATAAAATTTATCGAAATCGGTTGAATTTTTTGAGCAAATGGTACGACAAAATTTTTGTAGGCTATTTATATATAGACACCAAATTCTTGAAAGTATCGAAGATACCCGATAAAAATGTGCATTTGAAGTTTTACATTTGAAGTTTTACCCCAAGAGAGAACCACAAAAAATGTTGTTGTACCAAATTGGAAAAAAAAAATGCATTAAGGCTCTCTAGATCGATCCAAAAAGGTTTCTCGCCATCCAAGTTCATAATGAAATGAAATAATGGTTACAAAAATTATGGTAGTTTTGAAATACCGAAGTTACAAATTTTATTGTCAAGCTGATACTTTAGGAAATATTAAAAAAACAGCGATAAGTACAAAAATTGCGGGGAATTCGAAAACTTGGATTCTTCAAAACTGTACCAGCCTTAGCAACATACAGTGCTTTGCATAAGTATAAACGCACCTGTAAAACTGCATTTTATAGAAAACTGGAAATGGAAGTGACACCTTATTATTTTTTTATTTAATGGCATCAGTAAACAAGTGAATTGAGCAAAGAAAGTCCCGTTATTTTCCCTAGCGTTGTTTAGAAAATAAAAACAGATTTTTTCGTATTGCAGAGGTATAAACGCACTATGCAAATTTCGTTTAGGCTTCATTTAATTATGATTTTCGAAAAGACAAACAACGAAGCCGCACGGTATACATTTAGGCGATACGGAAAAGGCCAAAATTCAAGACTTTCGTTCAGGTATCCATAGATGCAGGGCTATTCTTAGGAAAATTTCGAGATTGGGTCGTTTTTCCGAAATTTCATATAAGATCCAGAATCTTATGGAACGAAAATATGACCCGGGGGTCCGCAGATGCTGACACGTCACCATTATAGCCGAGCAATCAATGTTGCATCTAAATTGGTGCATTTTTTGAGTGAAATTCGTTAGGAATTGGGGTTAGGCGTTTCATTTTCGACGGTTTTTCGAACTTTAAGAAGCAGTGGAGTGATTGTTCGGGGCAAAATGGTGCCAGCTCTAAATCTGACAACAGCCCACAAACAAAAAATATTGGAATTTGCCCTTCTAAATATGGCCCGCTATTGGAAAACCGTACTTAAAATTTGATTATTTAACGCTTTAACTCTTCTTATTTTAAAAACGTGTCAGCATCTGCGGACTCCGCAGAATAGCCCTACCTCTTAGTATACTTGAACGAAAGTCTTGAATTTTGGCCTTTTCCGTATCGCTTAAATGTATACCATGCGGCTTCGTTGTTTGTCATTTCGAAACTCATAATTAAATGAAGCTTAAACGAGATTTGCATAGTGCGTTTATACTTCTGCAATACGAAAAAATCTGTTCTTATTTTCTAAACAACGCTAGGGAAAATAACGGGACTTTTTTTTTGCTCAATTCATTTGTTTACTGATGCCATTAAATAAAAAAATAGTGAGGTGTCGCTTCCATTTCCAGTTTTCTATAAAACGCATTTTTACAGGTGCGTTTATACTTATGCAAAGCACTGTATTTAAAATTCTAAATTACCATAATTTTTGTAACCATTCACTAAGATTTTAGACAATTTGACCTTTACTTTAAGTTTTTGTGATTTTCTGTGCAATTGTGTGATTTTCAGTCCAAAGCCGTTCCCGTACTCAAAAATTTGGCAGTTTTTGACAAAAGACAACGCTCACGAGAGAGTAAATAATTTCCCGTTTTCCCTACCTTTGATTTTCAGTCCGAGAAATTTCTTCGGGCAGAAAATCGCAGCACAGCATAATGTCATTTTGAGAGTAAAAAAATGAAAGCCAAACATCGTGCCGTACTTGTCTGGCACATTAGGTAATACAGAATTTGGTTGAATTTGCGTTCCCGTACTTTTGCATAGTTTTGATATTTTTGAGAATATTTCAACGTTGCTCTCTAAAATCTAACTGTGATTTTCTGTGCACAAAACAAAGTAAAGGATTGGAACTATTGTCAAATGAATTTTTGATTTGAAACTTTTTTGTTTTGAATTTAATTGAAAAGTCTCTAGAGATTATTTTAACTTTAAAGCAACTGAAGCGAAATGAAAAATCCCATAGAAAAATGACATGATGAAATCATAAACGAAAAATTTCGTTGTGTTTTCCATTCTGCAGTACACTGTTTGACCAGGAAAATTAATGACAATACCAGATTGTTTTGAAAAGTCTCCACTCTCTTTTCGCACAGAATTAACTTCCTGGAACATAAATCATGTCCGGAAAAATCATCACATTCGGACGAAAAGAAAAATATTTTTTTAATGAAAAATTTCCAACTTGTTTCGAATTTGAATTTTGTTTAATTTTTGACACACATCTGAAAGAGTTCTCCATAAATATTTTTCCGTAGCCTTTTCGTGTATATTTCGCTATTGATTTTCAGCTGCGTACTAGGCTTAACGGTCAAACAAATTTAAGCATTTTAATTTGTGTGTAGAGTTTTCATTTAGCGATGAAGTTTGGAGCACCTAACCGCTCTCATCTAAATGGTTTTGTTATGTTAAATTTGCTATGTATTCGTACCCAAGGTTTATGTATTACAGGCAATATCATTAGCGTTTTCATTTTTTTTTTCAATTTCAAAAAACGGGTACATTCAAGAGACACAAGGTACTCCACCATATGCAGTCAACTTCATCTATTAGGCGTGTTGAGGAAAGGGAGATTTCGGAGGGCTTATCAATCTCAGTTGCCTGAACAGGATTCCTAAGCAAAAAATCTCAGTTTGGCTGTCCTCAAAATACTAAAAAAAAAAAAAATTGGATTCGCTTGCTTAGCTTTTGACTGACCGAAATTTTCGATATCTCTTTTTTCTGAACGCGCCTATTGAACGAACGCGGTTTGCCTCAAAATGATAAGGTTTTTTCGGCATGTCATTACCATTGCTGTCGCTTCACAAATTCCGACAGTAGCATTTTTTATACAAAATTTACAGATTTTACTCATAGAGTAAGAATGGGAGCATTGAAAATGACTTGCATTTGCTAGATAAAACAAAAACTAACTAATATTGTTTGCACTTTAACAAAATTACATTTATTAAAATTAAGTTGAAGCAAGATATGTTATATTAGAAAACGATAATAATAATTGAATAGAAGAACTCATTATTTTAACATAAATACCCGATAGAATTAAATAATTCCATATCTTTTTGAATTTTGAAATTCTTGAAAGGAAGTGATGTTGACAACCTATCGCGATGCAATAAGGTACATTATAATTATTTTAATTTGGTAGGCTTTTCATTTGTGAAAGCTACAAAAATAGTTTTAAGTAACTGATGGCTGAACACAAGACTGTGACTTCAACCAAAAGTGCTCAACTTTGTGTCATACCATACATTTCTTGCAACAACTAAAACGTTATATTGTAATTGAAGAGCTCTTCACTATTTTCGTATCTTTTTACTTTGACAGTGATACAAAACCTACCTGTAGCAAGAAGTTGAAGTTTTCTCAATTTTATACTGCACTGAATTTCGTTTGATAATTTATATCTTTAAGTAACACTGGAACTTTTGTTTTGTTTGTTATCGTCATTTAATCTTTTTTTCTTTGCGCCAAACTAACTTTGCAGTCGGATAAAAGCACATTTTTTATTTCATCTTCATATAGCTATGAACGGGCTCGATTGTATACTGTTTTCTTCCTCTCGACTTCGTTATTATTGTACTAGCTATCTTCAACTACAAGTGAACCTACTGCTATTGGTGTTCAGCCAGTTAATTCTTCCCATAAGAAAAGTCTTTGTTGTTTGTTTTAGAATGTTTGGAGCTCTCAATAAGTGCACAGCTATATGTTTGATTAACATAAGCGCTTAATTGCTGACAAAAGAAAAAGAAGATTGAAGTACTTCAGTAAAATATAAAGTAAGGAACGATTTTCTTTAAAAACCATAATTCAAAAAGCATTAAATTTGAATTTTGTATTAGATTTCCAACTTTGTAATTTCTAGTTTATGTAAAGAATATGCCAACAACGAAATTAAATTAATAATTTCTGAATAATTATTTAAATTAGGAAGGTGAAAAAAAACATTAGCTCAAATTGTTTTTGATTTTTTTAGAGTTTTCAAGAATTTGTAGATAGTTTTTTTTTTTGTGTAAATCTTAGGGCAGTATTTTTAAACCTTAACCGGGAGAATCCGTTTAGAATTTTGTAAGTTACGAATTAATTTTATATTAATTCGTTTTGCTCTTGTTAAATTAATCAACAATTTTTTTTTAACATTATCTTATACCTAATCATAGGAGGATTTGTGGGTTTTGTTTCAAAAATTTGTAAAATTTTGTATCAACTTTTCAATTTTATGCGCCAAAAATCGAAACGACTATTAACTCAATCACATTTTTAGAATTAATTTGTACAACATTTTCCGATTAAGTTTGCATTCAAATTAAAGTCATCCCTGTTTTAATTCTTCACCTCATTCATAAAGATCTCATCTATTTTGTTTGGGACAAACCATCTCCAGAGTTGGGTACAAGCACTATCAAAGCGGTACAAGCACAGCCAAATTAGTCTCTTATCTTCTTGTGACTATAAGTGGCGTCTACTGTATATTACTTCTATTTTTCTAGTGGTACGAGCTATACGAAATAGGTTATTTGATTGAAATCCAAGAAAAAATAAAGTTAGGAACGATTGTACCTGTCCGATGCGGTGTCACAAAATTCTCATCTTTTTAAATGATAATTCAAAACGTATCTACTAAATTTTAAATATTCTATTATACATATCTACAACCATTTAATCCTCTACTATATGTAGAGAATATGCTACCAAGAATCTTAAATTACAACTTTTGTACCACATCAATTTTTCGTATAAAGTTTTGAATAATTAAGTCAATAAGGGAGGTACAAAAACATTAACTCACATTGATAGAGGAGAAGGTGGGAATATGGAACCCCATTTGGTTTTTAAAATTTTTTGTTCATACCCGTTACCTAAAGACATTAAAAATTGTTCAATTATATAAAGTATATAATCTTACATTATATATAAGAAAAAAAACATATTCTGAATACTTTTTGTATTAAATTTTGTACTTTATTCAAAAAAAGTCATTTTTACATTTTACATTTTTATGTTCCTTATATGGAACCCCGGGTTCCATATTAAATGTATGTACAAATTACATTTCACCTTCGTGTGCAAAGATCGCAAACCTAATAATCATGATCGCCCATAGGTTGCAGGATTGACACAGAACTATGAACAAAACTTTGCAACGTTGTTTGAGGAACTGAAAATAATTTCACCGCCCTTTTCAGGCTTATTTTTTCCCTAAAACAAATTTTATAGCATCGATCATTTGGTTTTTGTCCCAGGGCCAGGACTTTCCTTCTGGTTTAGATGGCGTTTTTATTTGGCTTCGCGGCATGACGGTGGTTTTAGGAAAAAAGAAAAAAAAATTGCTTGGTAAATAAAAAACACGTAGTGGTAATATGGAACCCGGTTCCATATTAGGTGCCTCTAGGAGTTCCGTATTAAAAGACTTCATATTTTAAGACAAACACTGGTTTTTATAACTTATTCAAAGAAATAAGAAAATTCTTACCTGAAAAATAGGTAATCCAAACACTAAATACTATTTCTGAATTTACTGCAGAACAAAAACAGGACCCGACATTAACGTTTTAGACTTTCATAAACAATGAAAAAAAGTTTTCCATTTCGCTCGGTTATTGGAAATAACCTCACGGCGAAATAATCGAGCCGAAAGCTGGGTAATTATTTAAAATGACAATTTTATTTGAGTCTTCGCAACGTGTAGCTGTTGCGTAAAAGATGTCATTAACAGTTTTCGTTCTAGAAGGGGGTTCCGATTTAACAACACGTTCTATATTCCCACCTTTTCCTCTATTCATTTTTTTTTCGAAGTTTTCATGCAATTGTAGATTGACTTTTTTTTTTGTTTTCAATAAATCTTTTATGTCTGGCTTAATGAAGTATTTTAAAATCTTCATATTGCAGCATAGTTGGGTGCAGGACCCCAAAGGCACATAATAATGTTAGCCAGGTCTATTTTATAATTTTTTTTTTTGTAGAAAAGCTTTTTTTTTGTAAAAAAGTAATTTTTTTTTTGTAAAAAAGTTAGTTTTTTTTTTGTAGAAAAGTTAATTTTTTTTGTAAAAAAGTTAATTTTTTTTGTAAATAAGTAATTTTTTTTGTAAAAAAGTTATTTTTTTTGTAGACAAGTTACTTTTTTTTGTGAAAAAATTATTTTATATTTATTATTATATTATATACATATAATAAATAGGTTCCAAACTTTTGTAAATTCTACTGAGGTAAATTTTGCATGTATCCCTTTATCCTCCGTTCCTTTCCTACCCACAACACTCTGTAATCACGCACTGTGACTGTACACAACATACCAACCGAAAATTCGATACTGTAGTTTTGCTCTGCATTTGCAGTCTGCATCTTCCAATACAAAAGACCTACAAACATATAGCTCATTATTTCTGTCATCCTTTATTTTGCATTCTTTCATTCTCTTCTTTCTTCTTTGGTAGCACAAGCAAATTGCACAAGCACGAAACATCAACCAACCAACAATTCGATACGCTACGCCAGTTCACCGCTTACAACGATTATGTTCATTTTAATTTTGTAGGTAGCTTCTGTGGTAACACCAACCACATTTTTGGCAAAATGCCCCTACTACGCTAAAGTTCATTTTCATTTGTATTCATTTGTACTTTATTCATTTTGGTAACACCAACCATAATTTGTGAAAAATGAGCCTATAAACATTTTCAATGTTAATTTAGGGAGCATTTTGAAAAGTTGGGGAGCCTCGTTTAAAGGCTCTCCCAAACCGCAACATTCGCTCTGCAGGGCGAATGTCTCCAAGAAGATTTCAATGAAATTCATTTGAAATCTTCATTTGAGGAGATTATAATTTGTATGGTTAATTTTCGAGATTTCAAGGAGATTTGTGTAAATCTTGCTAAATCTCGGTTTAGTGCCCGGTGGAAACGTAGTATTAAATTCTAGATATTTATTAAATAAAATAAATATGATCACAAATGACATTTTGAAGTTTAACAGAGATGTGAAATTTTTTAATAGCAGCATGGATGTGAGAAATCAGGATTTAAATCTTTCATGCGGTGACTTGGGGAGCCTTTTTGAGACATGGGTAGTACAGTCGTCCTATCTACAGTGAAGGAGCCAAATGCTTCTATAGTAGCCATTCCGACAGCACTGGTCATTACATCAAACTTAGAACTTTTCTTCAATACTTTACCTCAAGTAGTCTTTAAAAAAAGTGAATCCTCCACATGGATACAAAATTGCGTCGTAATGAAAATTTCGATTTCAATTTACTTCGACGCGACTGCTCAAACAATTTATAAAACGTTGAACTAATTTTTAATTCAAAGCTGAAAATTTTGCCAAGAACACACTTGATTTAAAATTAAGACATATATTTCTTGACTAACAAGAAGATGAAGAAATTTAAATATTAAAATATTGAAATTACTTCTGTTTTAAGTGGAGTGAATGAATAAAATTCAATTGAAGAGACTGAAGAGCCCACTGTTATACCTTGGGCGAAACACAATTATTTCTGGAGTTGAGGTCACTTGTACTTTTTAATTGAATTTTATTCATTCACTCCACTTAAAACAGAAGTAATTTCAATATTTAAATTTCTTCATCTTCTTATTATAAAAAACCTGACCACGGGTATTTATTTTCTGGGTGCACGAATTTAAACAAATTCCCCTAGAATAATAAAATTCACAGTATCTTTTTGCTGTGGTTTTTATAAGAGTCGGTAAACATCGACCAAAATTTGTGTCTTAGTAGGGTATAACAGACTGACTGAAGAGCACACTGTTATACCTTGGGCGAAACACAATTATTTCTGGAGTTGAGGTCACTTGTACTTTTTAATTGAATTTTATTCATTCACTCCACTTAAAACAGAAGTAATTTCAATATTTAAATTTCTTCATCTTCTTATTATAAAAAACCTGACCACGGGTATTTATTTTCTGGGTGCACGAATTTAAACAAATTCCCCTAGAATAATAAAATTCACAGTATCTTTTTGCTGTGGTTTTTATAAGAGTCGGTAAACATCGACCAAAATTTGTGTCTTAGTAGGGTATAACAGACTGACTGAAGAGCACACTGTTATACCTTGGGCGAAACACAATTATTTCTGGAGTTGAGGTCACTTGTACTTTCTTGACTAACTTTCCAATAAAAGTTCCGTTCATTTGAAGGTAATTTTATGACAGCTGGCCCTTCACATAATAGAAATTTGCCTTACTTGCAAGTCCCCTAAGAAATCTGAACGTACCCAATCATCAAATATTTTTCTGTGTTAAAGGAACAGTGATTTTTAAATTTCTGACTACGCAGTATAATACCTTAGATATTTGTACTGTGATTCGTACCTACCTGAAATATTATTCCGGATTTCCCTAGCTCAATTTTTCTGTACTTATTTGGCCATTTGGCACTTTAGAAAACTCAATTTTTCTATCGATTCTTATTTTTTTTTTATTATAAATTAGAAAAAGAAAACAACCCATTTCACGATTATTAAATTTTCTTTAATAGTTTTTTTTTACTCCATTTTGTTCTAATATTTGATCCTTTGGCGTAGGTACTATGTATTTACATTTGAATTTTACTTTTTTATACGATATTCCTTAAATTTTTGTTATCACATTTTTGATTTGAATGAAAACATATTCTTTTAAATATATTTTAACTATTATAATTTAATTTAAGATTTTTATTTTTATACTTGAGAATTCAAGTTTTTAACATTTAATTTACAGTATTCTATAGGTTTATGGTTTATGTTTTTATTTCAATTTCACCATACATTTTTGTATGAATGTGTTTATGTTTTTTTAAGAAGTTCTTCTTTTTGTAATAAATATTATCAATAACAACAAATAATTTGTCTACTTATAAACTAAAAAAAATTTTTAGGCATAGTTAAACTTTATTTTTTAAATTTAAATATATTATTATAAACAACTAGAGTAGTTTTGTCCTTACACGACTATACATATATATTATTCTCATAAAATAGTAAACAAATTCGTCTTAAAAATGTAATAGTAGAAAACTGTAGAACAACATTTTTATTTTCTGTTTTAATTTAACAAATCTAATTGTAATTTATTAAAGTTTTTTTTTTTTTTTTATTTTTGCGTACAGTAGTTTTTTATTCGGTCTTTTTTGTTTTGTTTGTTTTTTTTTTTTTAAATATCATAAGCCAAGAAGAATATACACAGTCAGAGTCACCTACAATCATTTGCCTTAACTCCGTAAGCCCAATAGTCGTTTAAAGGCTCTCCTATAATCCAAATTGAAAATGGTATAGATAACCGGATTTAGGCCGGAGTTAATATATCCCAGCCATGTTATGAAGTTCTTGAACTTATCTGTCGGACAGCAGGACAAGCAGAATGGCAAAATAACGTACATGAGGAAGAATGGCAACCAACAAATTACAAAAACACCCATGATGATGCCGAGGGTGCGGGCGGCTCGTCGCTCCTTCGACAGGGATATCTTTTGTTTTTCCTCGATAAACTGATATACGCCAGTTGGCTTCTTAGCTGGGACCTTAGAGCCCTTTGTGCTCTCCACCAGCACGCTCTTTTCCAACTTATCCGAATTAACAGTAACACTGTTATTGGCATTCGGGCCGGATTCGGAGGAATTCTCAGGATTATCACTAACATTGGAGATCTCTTGGTTGGTATCGGGCGGTGGCAGCAGTCGTTCCTGGATTATTTTTCTATTTTTTCCATGCTTAATGGAGTCTTTGATTTTGGGGCGACGAGATTTTTTCCCCGCCTTTTCGTTGCCGTTGTGTGTGTCCTTGGGATTGATTGCGGCCTGATCGGATGAATTATTATGAGCTTCGTTGATATTATTTGTTTCACTGCTGATGGACTCTTGGTCCTGCTGCACGGATGTCATGTCCTTTTCGAGGCGATTTCCAGTGCCTCCTCCGGTAAAATTGTTGCCGCCCACCCCACCACCGCCAGGAGCAGCGCCTTTCATTGTAACGATTGTGTTAATTTTGGATGCCCGAGCTCGTTCTCGCAGCCGCCTCCTTGTGGCGATGTAAATTTCGATGTAAACGATGGTCATGATGGCGAGTGGAATGAAGAACGAGCCTAAAGATGAGTATATCACATAGCCTCGATTTGAGGTGAGTTCGCAGGGTGTGGCGCTGGTGAACTCTTCGGGCCAGTCATTCCAACCGAGCAGAGGTGGTGAGCTTATAAGTAGCGACAGGATCCAAACACCTGCTATGAGTAGAAGAACCCGACCAACAGTCCTCTTTTGTGCGTAGTTGATGGGGTCGGTTATGGCCCAAAACCTGTCTAATGCAATTGCACAGAGATTCAAAATTGATGATGTGCAACAAAGGACATCACAGGTGAGCCACATTTTGCACAAATGAATCCCAAACTCCCATCTGCCTAGAATTGAGTAGGCCACATTAAAGGGCAGGACGAGCAGTGCTACGGTTAGATCTGCTACCGCCAGTGAAACTATAAAGAAATTCTGCACTATTCGCAGAGGTTTGTACGTAAATACACTTAGAATGACTAGGATGTTACCGATAATGGTGAGTACTATGATTATCGATAGGATTAGGGCAGTCAGTACAGCTTCCCACTCAGGTACAGCCAAATCAATACCAATATGACTGGGATTGAAAACGGGTGGAGAAACTGTGCAGCCATTGCCATTAGTGCTGATGACAATGGATTCAGTTGATGATGAGATGGGAAATATTTCCGCCGTCGCTGCAGTTGTGTTTGGAAGGTACGTTTCCATTATTATATATATCTATATGTATTTGTTAATTATTTTTTTATATTAATTTTTGATTTGCCTTTTGCCAGGTGCTTTTGGAATGTGTTAATGGGTTTTGTATAACATTAGAGAAGTCTTTTTTAATAATGCATTTAACTAACTTGCAGTGGTGCGATGATGATTATTCGTTCTAGTAATTAGAGAAGTTCATCTGGAAAGAGAAATTAAGAGAATTATAATTATTAAAGAGCTGTGGCTGGTTTGTGGTTTTAAAATTAGATATTAAGTTCAGTTATTGGAGACTAAGTTTCGAAACTGATGTTGGTATAGTGATTTAAAATTAATAATAAAAGCTTTATTCGTAAGAGTTTGATCAAATGGGAAAAGGGCACAGGTAGATGCTTATAGTAAACTCTAAAACCATTGTTCGTAATGTTGTGATAAAACAGGCAGTTTAGGAGAAAAAATGTGTATCAACAGTAATTAGTCAATTTTAAACAACAAAAATCTAGAATTTTATTTGAAGATCAACCGTTTTCGATATGATTCAATTTTTAAATTTGGTTTAAGATTGCTGTGAAACTGTCTAATGCGTTAAACTATCAGGCCCGAGTTCTGAGCCCAAATTCAAGCTTATTCAATTCAATTCAATTCAACTACACCTCATTATTCAAAAGAACTCCTTCTCATCGTTAATTGCCTCTCATCTTAGAGAATAATACGCACACATCAGGAATGATTAAGGGTGTTAGTCAATAGGATCCGGTTCTCGACGATGTCGTACCCAGGTTGAAGAAAAAATCACAATTTTTCCCAGACTTGTAACAAGAGGTTCTGTTCTTTAAAAACAAAATTAAATCATGTTTAATAATACGTTTTTACCAAACTCTACACTGTGATTTCAAATAAATCTCATTGAAATCTTCTAGAAAACAGTGAATTAACAAATCAAGCATACTTTTGATTGTGAAACGCGCTCATTTAAACGTCATTTCATTATGGGGATTTTGACCAAATTGTCAAACTCAAAACTGACAGCCAAAATTTTGGGTTGATGACATTTGAGCATTCTTTTTGTTTGTAAAGTTAATTAAAGTTAACCGTCATCGTTCTTTTAAAGGAAAAGTTACTTTGAGTTTTCATTTTGGGGTTGGATTGTGTTTGCTTTTCGTCTTCCGATTTGAAATGGTTTTCAATTTTGTAATAATTTATTATAAATTTAATTGTTTTGTTATTGATTTTGATATTTGGAATTGTTTTCTGAATAATTCAGTTTTCATCGAAATTTAATTCTTCCGATTGGGTCAATTTTGTAATAAAGAAATGTGTGGCTCATTGAACAAAAAAAGCAAAAACAAATTAAAAATGTTTTATATTACGATTTGATTTCATGGAAAAATAAAGTTGATAGTGATTTAATTTGTAAGAACCATGCATTTTTGATAGTGAATTATTTATAAATAAATAAAACGCAATCAAAGTTTTGTCTTTTGTTTATTATTTCTTATTTTTTCGATTTTTTTTCAACCCCTTTCCAATTTTTAAGCTTTTATCGTTCTTAAATAAAAAGTAACTTTCTTAACTTTGACATTGCAACTCTTGTTTTTGACCATAGTAAGAAAAAAGAACGCAACATTAAAACAAATAACGCCAAGCACTTAAACGTCGTTACCCCAAAATTTCGATTTGACGTTTAGAAGCATTAGACAGAGACATATTGCTTTTTTTTCTAAAGAGTCCCATAGAGCTCTTTACCAAATATCAATATGTATCGCTCTCTCGTTTATTCACAAGTGCTTACTCATCACTGTGTGGGGATATTCCTATGCAATTGACAATTGCCTCAAAGCTGTCACTTTTGAGAGTTTGACAGATTTGTAAATAGCTCTATTACCAACGAAACAAAAATCTGACACAAACTTTTTTTCAATTGAAAATCTCTTGTAAAATGTCATTCCGAGTAAAAATATCAAATTAATCTTTTTCTTGGTGAAAATACTTCAAGATTAATTTTTAATCTCCTGCTTAAGGTAAATCCTGAAAAATCTGTTGTTGAAAACGTAGTATAAAATCCACTTGTGTCGTTTCTTATGATTTCTATTTATCTGAACTAGTATCGGTCAGTGGCCGAAAATTCGGCCAACAAAAAGTAATTAACACACTTTTTGGTGAGGTAAGAGAAATTGAAAATAACCTATAAGTTCGATTTTTTATTGCTAGGGCTTAACTTCAATAGATCTACTTTTTGCAAAAAGTACAAAAGTGAGAAAAACATTTAAAAAAAAACATTATAAACATGTATTCTACAGAAAACTACTTCTAAAAAACATACGAAAATTGTAATGACAGATAAATTTAACCACCATACATAATTTTTAATTGTTTGTTGTCTTCAGCAAAGATATTCATTTCTTACTTTTGTACTAAAAAAAAAAATAGCTCAATGTCGTTATGACTTTAATATACAGAATTCATAAATTTTTTATTTGAATAATACCTGATTCTTGTAACTTATTTTTTTTTGTGACTTAACCTCTGCACCTTTCAAAAAAATATAAAAATATTTTGCCGCTAAGTTAGAAAAAAAAATATTTCCTTTTCAGAAATATACAATAAATCAAGCAAAAAGTACCCTTCCCCAGTTAAAACAAAGGCAGAGTTCCAAAAAGTTTTGATGCGGCAGCAATACTCTATTGATGCGCATCTGCTACGCAAACATTCTACTTTCGCTTTGTTAACTGTTCCACGTTTGAGTTTTGGAACTTATGACTTTGCATCAAATGCGCATGCGATGCATTTCGGAACTCAGCCAAACTTTGCCCTACTAAAATTATGAATTACATTGTGGATACAACAGTTACTTTTCTAAACCTAAAACCACCAATTTGTTTGAGTTTTGCGTCGTTTCAGTATGCCAATATAACTCAAGATATTAGCATTTTATGCGAACCTTAACGTTTTTTTCTCTTGTGACTTTGTTTTGCAGATGTTTTGCGTTTTATAAATCTCCAAGAAATAGCTGAAAAGGTCCTCTTAAAAAGCTAATATCTTGAGTTCTATTGGAGGGATTGCCAAAGATTTAGATGATTGCACTGAAGAAAAATGACAGAGCATCATAACATATATTTTTAGAATGTATTGCAGTGGTAATACAAACCTCTGAGAAACAAATTGGAAAATCGCTATTTTTAAAACCCCATCCTCGCCAGAGGCTGAAAAAATCTGACAGACTTTGGTTTTCGATACCACGATAAAATCCCCTACAAAACCTCATACTCATATTTTGGTTATCCATCTACTCCCAAAATTTGATATCGGCTCTTAGACTATAAAATTAAAAACAAATAGATACAACAAATCTCGAATTTGGGGACAGTTAGGAGGGAGCGAATGTTAAATTTCCATACAATTGTTGCAAGATTACGTTATTTTATCTTATGGCAGTCAGACACCTTAAAACTATTAAACTATTCGTATCATTTACGTTATAGTGTCAAAACTAAACTAATTTTTAAATGCTCTTTGGGCAACTATATAGCAACGGCAATCAGAAATACCCCTACAGTGCGGACTTGGCTACGTGAAATTTGGCCCCAAATATAAACTGAAAAATAGCCCCAAAAATGTATATGGGAAACAGCAAAAATAAATAAAAGTTTAAAATTTGTGAACTGGGCCATTGGGGCAAGATACTTTTAAGGCTATCCCAAACCGACGAAAAACACTTTTTGTACGATTGTAATTTTTCTGCCGTTGTTGCTTGTTATACTTATTTTGGGGCAATTTTTTATTTTTTGTTTGGTGTCATTTTTCATAAGTTTGGAGCCATTTTTCCATTTCGAACATAGGGTCATCTTTCATTATGAGCCCACATTTGGGGAAATTTTTCGTTTGGGCCTGATTTCATATAGCCTGCATACATACATATGTATATCAGCACCAGGCACCTTAAAACAAAAAAGAAATAACTTATCCCCAGTTCGTAAAACACTGCCACACTCAAGCTAAAGTCTTGATTCTACTTTTTTTCTTTCACGAAGTCAGGGGTAGTCTTGTAACATTTGTACACAAATTAAACATTCAAGTCCTCCTAAAGTAACGTACAGTACTAACTTATGTACGTACAGTACATATGTATGTACATATATGCATACATACATATATCTGGCGACCCTGAAGAATACAGAAATAGCAGCGCGCTTTCTAAAATAGTCCAACAAATAAATTTCTGTTAATAAACTTTCACCCATATTCTGAAACTCGTATTTATGACGTACTTGAGAGCGCAAATGATTCTATGGGACAAATCTTCTTCCGCACTCGTGCAGTTGCCAGAGTTCTGAAAAATCTCGATACACACAATTCCGCTGGCCCAGATAGTATCCCTCCCATTGTTCTGAAGAGGTGTTCTTCAACGCTGGCAAAACCACTGCGTAAGCTTTTCCATCTGTCCTACTCTACTGGTCTCTTTCCGAGTGGATGGAGAACAGCATTTGTCCAGCCTGTCCCAAAAACAGGCATGTCTTCTTCCCCCTCTATTTATCGACCAATTGCGCTTACATCCCTTCTTTCCAATGTCATGGAAACGCTGATTAATTTTAAGCTAAGGAAATATCTCGAAGAACGAAAGCTTCTTAATGACCGGCAGTACGGCTTTCGTAGCAATAGGTCCACTGGTGATCTGATGGTATATCTCACCGAACAGTGGCACAAATCCTTATATCGTTTTGGAGAAAGTAAGATTACTGCGCTTGATATTTCTAAAGCATTTGATAGAGTTTGGCATCAAGCTCTCTTATTGAAAATGCGTGCATTTGGTATCGATGAATCTTTTCTTCGTTGGATTAGAAATTACCTTTCGGACCGTTCAATACAAGTTGTATTGGATGGTTTCAAGTCTGAAATTCACAAAATAAATGCTGGTGTACCCCAGGGCTCCGTTCTGTCTCGGACTTTCTTCCTTTTATTCATAAACGATCTTTTATCTGCAACTTCTAATCCATTAAATTGTTTCGCTGACGACACTACCCTCATCTTTTCATTTTCGTTCTTAGATTCACATCCATGTCCTTCGGATGTGGAACTTGAACGGCAGCGTATGATAAGCATATTAAATTCTGATCTCGACAGCATTGTCCAATGGGGAATAAAAAATCGTGTAGAATTTAATGCTTCAAAAACTCAATGCTGTCTACTGGCGTTAAAACGAAACCCACTTTCCATGAGTGGCACTTGCATTGAGGAAACCGAAAAGCTTTTAGTCCTCGGTATATGTGTCACAGACCACCTTTTATGGAACGACCACATATTCGACATCGCCAAAAATGCTGCTCAGTGTTTAGGTTTTCTCCGTCGATGCAAGAAATTTGTCTCCCCTTCTGATTTGGCTGTGATCTACAAAGCCTTTATTCGTCCAAAACTTGAGTATAACTCTCACATTTTGCAGGTGCTCCAATAACCCACTTGAGTTTATTGGATAGAATTGAAAAGAGAGCTCTTAAAATGATAGGTGAAAGAACTATAACGGAAACATTCTCATCTCTTGAGCACCGTCGAAATGTTTCATGTCTTTCGTTATTTTACCGTTATTTCCATAAACAATGCTCTAGTGAAATAGCCAGTTGCATTCCTCCCCTTAAACAATTCAACCGTAATACTCGCGCTTCTAGGAATGCCCATCAGTTTACCCTTGAGCCCAATTTCGGACGTACTGTTAATTACAGAGATTCTTTCTTTAGTCGCACTACTCGAATGTGGAATGCTCTACCAAGCTCAATTTTTCCCTCACATTGTGATCTACAGACATGGTATTGCTTAAATTTGAAGCTGTATAAAACACTTATTTCTTTCCTCCTTTTTTTTTGCATTTCGAAAATGCATTTCGGTGGTCTTAGGTCTGCGGTATCGCTGCCAGTTTTATGCAATCCTGTTTGCATTGATACAAATATCATATCCACAAAATATGAAGCGGTATAAAATACTTTTAGAAAATCGTTGAACAAACCTCGTACTAAAATAATTTGTTTTATGACATTTAAATGATTTTGACAAATATATACGTTGTTTTTTTAAGCTTCTCGTATACAACGTATGCGACTTGATACTTGAAGAATAACGATTTTCATGCGATACGAGTTCAAGTTCGAATACGAGTACGAGAGAAAATACTACTTGCGGATTATGGGTGATTGTGTAGATACTTCTTTTGCAAGTAATACTTACTTTTTTTTGAAATGTACTGACATATTATGTATGTACATACACACAAACAAATTATTTTTTGATATTAAAGCTTAGTCTACTATAGTTCAACATTTATATAAGTATTTCCTAAGGAAGTTGTTTTTGAGCAAAAATATATAAAAATGTAACTTTCTCTGTTGTCCGGCAAGTAATGAATTTTAATTTTTCACCAAAAAATCCAAATAAATAATGGTCACCATCTCCCAAACAGTGCGTTGAATATCGATCACCACTTCACCTGCTGTTCATCGATTTTGAAAAGGCGTTCGACAGTGTCAATAGAGAATTTATTTGGCTTGCTTTGCGCAGGAGGGGCATCCCAGATAAATTGATTGCTATTATCAAGGCTACATATGATGGATCCAAGTGTCACGTTTTGCACAAAGGTAGGCTGTCAGAGGAGTTTGAAATCCAAAGTGGAGTTAGGCAAGGCTGTATACTGTCACCAATACTGTTCCTGTTGGTGATAAGTGACGTACTGCACGCAGCTTTGTCAAATGGAAATGGAGGAATTCAGTGGACTCTGCAATCTCACCTCAAACATCTGGACTACGCGGACGACGTATGCTTACTCTCTCATAGGATCATGGATCTCCATCAAATGACAACAAGGGTGCAGAGAGAAGCAGAAATCGTAGGGCTTAAGATAAACTCGGCAAAAACTAAAAGGATCAGCCTTGGAACTTCCTCATCAATCCAAGTAAATATTTCTGGACAACCGATAGAGATGGTAGAGGATTTCCAATATCTTAGGAGTATTGTCTCTACGGGTGGCGGAACTGAACTGGACGTAAACAGCCGAATCAGAAAAGCAAAGGCTGCGTTCGGAATGCTGTCCAAAATATGGAGAAACAACTCTCTTAGCTTAAAGACCAAGTTACGACTGTTCCGCTCCAATGTTGAATCCGTTCTGCTTTACGGCTCCAGCACTTGGAAAGTCACTGACACTGTCACTAGAAAGCTGCAAACCTTCGTTAATAGATGTCTACGAAACATCTTGAGGATTTTCTGGCCCAACCGTATCTCCAATGCCGAACTTCATGCGAAAACGGGTCAGGAGCCCATAGACTCTATTGTACGAAGAAGAAAGTGGCAGTGGATTGGCCATACGCTTCGAAAAGGCGATCGGTGCATTGGATCTCAAGCAATGCAGTGTTACCCGCTCACACAGGAGGGAAGACAAGTGGGCCGGCCTAGAAGTACATGGCGAAGAACGGTCGAACAGGAATCGGCACGACTGGGGAAAAGTTGGAGAGAGCTGAAATATATTTCAAGAAATCGTACACGATGGAGCGTAGGTGTAGTGGAGGCCCTATGTCCCGTAAGGGAAACATCACGGATGTAATAGGTCCGAGGACCTAAGTAAGTAAGTAAGTATCTCCCAAAATTTCAGAGTTCTAATCCGAACCCTTAAAATGATAAAAATAATTTATCTGGAAAATTTTAAAATGTCCATTCAATGCTTTAACAGCTACATACATACATAATTTTTGGTTTCTGCACATCTGTGGGGCAAAACCTTTCCGACGTTATATAATTTATGTAGTTCCGTTGAGTATTTACAGAGAAAATTGTACCGTTAGTTTTTGCTTAGGATTTGCTCAGCGTATTAATATATGGATGCTTTCATTCTGATATTGATTCTAAAAAAGAGTTTGCACACAGTTTCTGTTTTTAAGAGAAAACTACATAAAATCTCTTAAGATTTTGATTTTTTTTTAAAGAGGAATTAAAAGAAAACGTTTAACATCCCCAGTAACTTGGTTTCTCGTGGGTCAAAATGTTCCTTAAATTTAATGTAAAAGGGAGCTAAATAGGTAATTGCAAAATAATTTTACCTTGTTGAAAAATAAATAAAAATTATGGCGCAAAAAGCGTTTTATTTTAAATATTGGGGAGCAAATTTCGTTTTGGTTGGAGAAATGTTTTGTGAGCCTGGAAACCCTGGTCGGGCAACTTATTTCATAGATTGACAGTTAAACTAATAAATTGGTTTCCTCTAGGTTATGACATTTGCAGCTTCATTTCCTATTACCTTTAAACCTTCATAGGAAGTTTGTTATTAAAATGTACAAGTCAGTTTTTGAGTATACAGGGTGTATTTTAGGGCATGATTCTTAGGTATATTCTAAGAAAAAAAATTGTTCTAAAGTAAAGGCCTGTGTCCAATTTTGATATCATTTATCGGGGATTTAACAAAAGTCTTATTTTGGTGTACCCTGACCCATGTTAACGGTAATTGCGCTGTTAGTAATAATCATAGAAACATTAGCATTTTTTGGAGAAAATTGACCCCAAAGTCAAAAAATTAGCATGGGCAGGAAAAATGGAACAGGCTTTAAACTCAATATCTTAAGATTCAGAAAAGATATAAAATTTATTTAAGCGCAGTTACAAAGGCTGGTATTTCTTCTAAAAATTAAGGCCTAAACGACGTTTCTACCATCATTACTAACAGCGCAATTACCTTTAACATGGGTCAGGGTACACCAAATTAAGACTTTTCTTAAATTCCCGATAAAGAATATCAAAATTGAAACAATTTTTTTCTTAGAATACACCCAAGAATCTTGCCCTAAAATATTATTGACGAATTAAGGGACACCCTGCATATACATACAGTTATTTTCGGCTTGGTTCGTTAAGTAACTTAATTATGAACAATTCAATGCCTTTAATATTACCCATGTATATAGGAAACCTTTGTTTCAATTGATTTGGTAAAATGGTAAAACGCATGTTTTGTATAAGTAAACCCCGTCGGGTTCAATTTGCAAAATTGAAAATTGATTTAACAGTGAAAATAAAATTCAATGTAATTTGTAAATTGAAAAACAATACCTACTATGTATGCATATTAATCCAATACCAACACTAGACACACTCACAAATCTCATATACTAAAACCAGAATTTAATGTACCGTAAAAACAAGTCCACATGCAAATTTTTGACTTTATATGGTATGCTCAATGGGTTGTTATTAATTCAAAAATATGGTAAAATAAAATACTCTGAAACAGAAATTGCAACTACCATACAATCTACTCTCAACTCGTAGTAGGTACTTACTAGCTTGCCTTATATATAATTTTCAGCAGATGTATATTATTTGTATTTATTGCTATGTGTTGTATATGTATGTACTGTACATGTGCAATGAAAAATGAAAAACACGAACGATATGCCTTGTATTATTGCTGTTTACGAAAATAGCTATAAGTCAAATTAAGCCACTTTATATTGAAGAGAGCTTGAAGGGATTCAATTTTCAAAAATAACGACCATGTTGCTGTAATTTATTATAATAGTTTCTATAGCTTCTAGAGGAGTTTGCTGTATACTATATAAGCAGATGGGACCTGTAGTGTGAATAATATAACCAATTTAATAGTGTGTTGGATGATTGAGTGAGTAGTTCATAAAATTACTTGCCAATACTTGGAGTTTAAAACATGCAAATATGGAAAAGCTATTCAGTTGAAAAGCCACAATTTGAATTCAATGACTTTTAAATTGACAGGAGCTTGCTTGCTAGGGTAGTCATAAATTAGAATGTAGCTAGATATTGACGGTGTATAATAATATGGTTTGATAATTTTTTTTTTTAAGTTAACGAGGAAATATTAGAAACAAGTTGATATAAAAGTTTTGAAATTGTTTGATTTCATACAAACAAATGTGGACAAAAATAATAAAATGATTTTTTCTTTGATTTTATTTTTTCGTAAGGAAAATAAAATATGCAAATTTTAAATTCAATGTTTTTTGGTAAACTTAGAAGTATCGAGACGCAAAATTATGACAAAATCAACTGGGTAAATGACGAGGTTTTTTTTTATTTGGGGAATATCCCATAACAAGTAAACACATAATTTTATTTCCGTTATGCGAATTTTCTGGCAAAAACCTGGAATGAATTACTATTAAAATTGTTCTAGAGATTGCAAGTTTAGTAAAAATCGTTAGAGCCGTTTTTGAGAAAACTTTATAAAACCTTAAGTCAAGTATAATTTTCATATTTGGGCAGGTGTTCCAACAACCCACTTGAAACTTCTTCTTCTTCATTTTACCGGCGATTGTCATAATCTCGAGGGGGACCACAACTCTCCCACTCAACTGCTTCGCCTAAGGTTCCACTTGTGGGGTTCGCCGGGTTGACCTCAGAAAACGTCGACAGGCCTCACGGTTTTGGATTCTTTCATGTCCGAGGCCAACTAAATGCAGGTGTTGTTGCATTTGTTTCATCCAGGAGTTTTTGCGCCTGCCTTTCTTCCATTATAAGTAGTTATGGAACTATTGCCTTTTGAACTGGGTTCTCATGGCATCTTCTTTGTACATGACAGTACCAGCTAAGTTGGTCATGCTGAATTTTGTCCAAGATGGTATTTTTGACGTGCAGGCTTCCTCGGATTTTCTTGCTTCTTATTCGATCGCGCTTTGTCACTCCTGCTGTCATGCGACGCATCTTCATTTCAGCTGCCGTCAATTTACTCTCATACTTCTTGTACATTGTCCAACACTGTGAACCGTATGTAAGCGCTGGACGAACAACTGCCGTATAGAGCTTTCCTTTCAGCTTAGGGGGCATTTTTCTATCACAGAAGATGGCAGAGTTTTCCCACCACTTCATCCACCCTACGCTTACGCGATGTTTGATGTCGTCATCACAAGATCCTTCGCTTTTGATCACAGTCCAAGATATTTAAACTTTTCGCACTTGGGAAGCACTGTTCCATTCAAATAGATGTCCGGAATAGGGGTATGTGGATGAGAAAATGGACAGCATAGGTATTTGGTCTTTTTCGCGCTAATGCGGTATCCATTTCCCTCCAGAACATCCACCCATACATAAAGTGCTCGTTGCATGGACCAAGGATCTTCAGTTATGATGGCTCCATCGTCAGCAAAGAATAACTGATTCACTTTGGGGTCCGTCACCTTATTCTCAAGCAGAAAGTCAAGGACAGTAATAAGGAGCAAAGGACTCAAGACGCTTCCCTGGTGCACACCTACTCTAATTGGAAACTTGAAAGTATTGGATAGAATTCAAAGAAGAGCTATGAAAATTATGGGCAATTGAAATATCACGGAAGCTTATTCGAATTTTTTTATGAACTAAAGTTCATACAATGGAGTCACGCTGCGCAGACATTTGCATCTCTTAAACACCGCTGCAATATTGCTTGTCTTTCATTATTTTTCCGCTATTTTTTACAAACTGTGTTCTACCGAAATAGCTAGTTGCATACCTCCCCTAAAGCAATTCAACCGTAATACTTGTACACTCCTAGGAATGCACGTCAGTTTACCCTCGAGCCAATTTCGGACGTACTCTCAGGTATAGAGATTATTTTTTTAGCCGCACTACCCGAATGTGGAATGCTTTACACGGCTCTATTTTTCCCCTCCATTTCGATATTCAAAGATCTGTATCTCCTCTTAAATCCTTCCCTATTATCCTCACGCTCGCACTACTTTTGATTTAACATTTTAATGCGCGATTTCATAAAGGACTTTTAAATATTAAAAAGGTAATTTAGACTTAAAATGGGGATTTTTATTTTCACCAACTGCTTTTAAAATTAACAGCATTTTAATTACCCTTTTTAACTAAAAGCTCATTTTAGTCTCATTAAATATTAAAAGTCACGTGAAATTTATCATATCCCAATCTTGTGAACATTATATTTTGATATCTTATTTGCGATTTTGTTTGCATTTTTGGCAGATTACAACTATAAACTATGAATAGGTTATACATTTTGGGTTAACATTTAAACAATAATAACTTTAAGTGTTTTTGTTTTCAGAATGTTGTTTGAATGTTGTTTTACTTTTTTTTCGCATACTTCATATGTAAAAGGAGCACAAACAACTTTTTGTATACATGGACGTGAGCAAACTCAGTTTTAAGTAAAATATCCTGAAAATTTCCCTTTTCTACATTGGTGAAACTGACAAAATTTAATGGTCTGCTTTAATTTAAAAGGAGTTTAGATAAAAGTCATTTTATTGAATGTTTATGAAATTGGCCATCAAAAACCGCTTGAGTACATTATCCAAAAAAAATACACGTTATGTATGGCAGCTCCTGTTCTAGATAAGCTAAAACAAATACATACATACATATTTGATTTTTTTCTCTAGGGAATCACATACAAATGTGTATAGGTACCTACATCAGGACGCACAGACGAACAGACCGACGCGACGGACGTCTTGTCGAAAATCACTTTTTTGAACTTCTCCATAATCGTAATGTACTTTTTAAATGAATTTTTTTTTAAATGAATGTATGAATGAAATGTTTAACAACCAAATTTGAAGCAAATTGGTCAATCCATTAGACTCTAGTTTGATGTACAGTAATTGACGTACAGACGATAAAAGTATAGTGTTAGATTTTATTGAAACCTCAATTTTTTCAGATACGTCACCAAAAATTGCCCTGTAGAGCAAGTTAAAACTGAAAACGAATGATATTTATTTGTCAGAGAGTTTGGTTTCCGATAAATCAAACCACTTTCAAATGCTTACGTTTTTTAGGATATCTTTCAATCTTTTTATATTGTTTTTTTTTTTTTTTTTTTTTGAAATCATTCATCATTCCGGTGGAGTCTATACCAAAAGTAAATAAAAACAAACAAAATTTCAATATTCACCTGTTACCACTTACCCAAATAGAAACCTCAAAAACACAAATAAAATGAACTTGAAAAACTCCCCCTTTATACAATTTGACCTTGTTGAGAGGGGTTCTAAAAATAAACAACTTTTTCCTTCTGCGAAGAAGTTAAGAGAAAACCAAACCAACTCTCCACAAGCTAAGTATCCAATAACAGATGAAGATATACCACGAAAATAAAGATTTATTGGTTGACAGATATTTATAGCTCTTGAATTAATTTGTATTCCTGAGAGCATTGCTTCTTGTTTGTCAATCGCTAGGAATTTTTGTTTTTCTATCAATTTCTGGCTACCTTTTTCATATTGTTGGTAGGTAGGATGAGGATATGAACAAAATACCCAAAGGACGACAGACACAAAAACAAGGCATAGATATTGTCTGTTTGTATTTTACTTTTATTCAATAAAGGCATCAAAACAAGACCATTTATATTCAATCTGCGGACAAATATAATGTTATTTGTTGAAGGACACAGATGCACCATTAACTCAAAAATAAAAATACCCATCCTTATCGAGATAATAGCGATAGAAAGAAAGAGAGAGAGATAGTCTCTAAAATGACTTCAAGCTTAGTCCTTAATATAAAATAACAATTTTTGTACCTTTCCTCGAAATGATTTAATTTCAGAAAAGCATATCTGATGCCAGCAATGAAAATGCTCAAGTTACATTCAGCATTTTTAACGTATTTTTTTTCTTACAGTCCCACGAACCACATCAAGGTTTTTTTGATTTTTAATTTTCATGAAGTGCTCATAACCAAAAAAAAAAAAAATACTTTACCATTTGGTATATGAAGCACCTGGAGCTATAGCTCTCTCTCTACGCTATGCTACATGGTGGACTCCAAATTTTATTTCAGCTTTTATTTTTGTCCTTTGAGCGAACGTGGAAATTGGACACACTAGAAAGAGTATAGCTTGACGATGCGATGATGGCAGATTGTTTGTGATGATTTAATTTTTTTTTTTTCAATTTTTTTCGTGCTTGAATATAAAATTGATTTTGCAATTGGAAATGATGATTTTTCGTATGACAGTATTCGGTTGGTAGGTAAGTATTGTAGTCAAGTTTTACGAAAGTTGTTGAACTTAATCGAATTGGCAAGGGAGTTTTGAATGACTAGAAAGTTTATTTTTGATTTTTTTCGTCATGGTTATACTCGTAGCTACTCTGGTTTGTTTTATTTATATTTGATTGGACCATACTCATATGAAGGTAGATACCTTATTTATGTAAGACGGCTTTCACACAAGGAAACTGAGTTGCCAGAAATCGGCTAGTTTGACGGCGAGAAGGGTGTGAGGGGAAATTTGTTGTCTTCCTTTTACGCCCTTCTCACCTAGAAACTAAAAATCGCCGGCAACTCAGTTTCCTTTTGTGAAAGGGGTCTAAGGAAAATTTATGTAGAATACGAGTATCATAATGTGAATGTGCCATCATTTTTGCAATTGATGTCAAAAATAATCATTGTACTTTTGACATTTATGGTGGATTTAAAATCTGTACCTGCAAATTTGAAGAAAATGAGAGCAAACAAATGTTCGTCTTCATATCATGACAATGGCACTTTCTATAATCTGCATGTATGAAGATCTTCTGCATTATTGTCTTCTCTCTCTGTCTAAAATATGTACATTTTATATTTTGCATCCCTTTTGATTTGCATAAGTCAGACCGATTCTATTATTCATGTGAATCGGAAATTCTGGTGAACTGAATTATCCCAAACCAATTTGACATTCACGTAAACGGCTGTTCCCTGTTCATGTACAAAATCTTCTTGTGCATACCAAATCAAAAACAACAATCAACAGAGTGCAATAGCCCAAATAAAAAACAAAAAATGAAAAATAGAAAAAACAAAAAAAAAAATCATCATCATAACACAGAGCGGTAAATTCCTTCCTTCTCCTTACCCATTATCTCTCACAGTCGTGTAAGCTTAATTGCTGTTGCATTGTGTAGGTATCCCCTCACCGTGCTCGCAGGGATTAAGCTGTCATGATATTAGATAAATAGGTGTTTGTCTTTTCTTAGTAACCAGGGCCGGATCTGTAGCAGTCTGTCGCCAAGGCATAACACTGGCGATAGTTTGTTATAGTAAAGTTCAAATTGGGATTAAGATTAGACATTCATCTTAGTTAATTGTCTGATTTGGTTTTAGTTAGTTTTTGTTTTTATTGAAATGGTGGGTGAATTTAGAGTCGACTTTAGCAACATTCGGGGGATTAGACAGAATTTCTGTGCTGTATACGTCTATACTGCGCAAAGCAGGCCAGCCGTTTTGGCACTGAGTGAAACTCAGGTAGGAGAAAACTCCGATCATACGGAATTCAATCTCGACGTACACAAATCCGCTGGCCCGGATAGTATCCCTCCCATTGTTCTGAAGAGGTGTTCTTCAACGCTGGCAAAACCACTGCGTAAGCTTTTCCATCTGTCCTATTCTACTGGTCTCTTTCCGAGTGGATGGAAAACAGCATTTGTCCAGCCTGTCCCTAAAAAAGGCGTATCTTCCTCACCCTCAAACTATCGACCAATTGCACTTACGTCCCTTCTTTCCAAGGTCATGGAAACGCTGATTAATTTCCAGCTAAAGAAATATCTCGAGGAACGAAAGCTTCTTAATGACCGGCAGTACGGCTTTCGTAGCAATAGGTCCACTGGTGATCTGATGGTATATCTCACCGAACAGTGGAACACATCTTTACATCGTTTTGGAGAAAGTAAGATTATTGCCCTTGATATTTCAAAAGCGTTTGATAGAGTTTGGCATCAAGCTCTCTTATCGAAAATGCGCGCATTTGGTTTCGATGAATCCCTTCTTCGTTGGATTAGAAATTACCTTTCGGACCGTTCAATACAAGTTGTATTGGACGGTTTCAAGTCTGAAATTCAAAAAATAAATGCTGGTGTGCCCCAGGGCTCCGTTTTGTCTCCGACTCTCTTCCTTATATTCATAAATGATCTTCTGTCTGAAACGTCTAATCCATTAAACTGTTTCGCTGATGACAGCACCCTCAGCTTCTCATATTCGTTTTCAGATTCACATCCATGTCCTTCGGATGTGGAACTTGAACGGCAGCGTATGATTAGCTCATTAAATTCCGATCTTGACAGCATTGTCCAATGGGGAATTAAAAACAGAGTGGAATTTAATGCTTCAAAAACCCAATGCTGTCTACTGTCGTCTAAGAGAAACCCACCCCCTATGCCACTATCCATGAGTGGCACTTGCATTGAGGAAACCGAAAAGCTTTCAGTCCTCGGTATGTGTATAACAGACCACCTTCTGTGGAATGACCACATATTCGACGTCGCCAAAAATGCTGCTAAGTGCTTAGGTTTTCTTCGGCGATGCAAGAAATTTTTCTCTCCTTCTGATCTGGCTGTAATCTATAAAGCCTTTATTCGTCCAAAACTCGAGTACAACTCTCATGTTTGGGCAGGTGCTCCAATAACCCATTTAAGCCTATTGGATAGAATTCAAAGAAGAGCTATGAAAATGATAGGTGAAAGAAATATAACTGATACATTTGCTTCTCTAGAACACCGCCGCAATGTTTCTTGTATTTCATTATTTTATCGTTATTTTCATAAACAGTGCTCTAGCGAAATAGCCAGTTGCATTCCTCCCCTTAAACAATTCAACCGTAATACTCGCGCTGCTAGGAATGCCCATCAGTTTACCCTTGAGCCCAACTTCGGACGTACTGTCAAGTTCAGGGATTCTTTCTTTTCCCGCACCACGCGAATGTGGAATGCTTTACCCGACTCTATCTTTCCCTCCCATTTTAATATTCAGAACTTCAAAACCAATGTGCATCGGTTCCTCCTCTTAAATCCTTCCCTATTTTCCTAAAGCTCGCACTGTGTTCAACATATTAAGGGTAGTCACAACCCCTTTAGTGCGCGCACAAATAAAAAAAAAAAAAAAAAAGAAGTTTCGATAAATTGTTTTTGTTGATTATTTTACTAAACACAAAAATAAATAGAAACTTATAAGACTTTGTTAACAAAACAATTAATATTCAAAATTCAGCAATACATTTGTTCTTACTCACATTTTCCGAAGCACTAACCATCTAACAAAACAGACAAACCAACATCCAAATTCTCTTGGAATGAATAGTCCCCGTCTACATTGAACGATTTTTCCAGTGCCGATCTTTTGTTCGTAGGAGTGAAAAGTGAGGGGTAGCGGTCAAATCTTTTATACCACAAAACTCGAACGATTTTTCCAGTCTGTTTTTCTCTTTCATATTCTTTCCAGTTTTTTGTGTGTGTTCGGTGTCAGTGTGCCGTTCGTTTGATGGTGTGAGTGAATATCAATGAAAAATGAAGAGCACAGCAATAAACAAATGAAGAAGACAAAGAAAAAATCTCATTGAAAAAATCGTTCTGTGTGTACGCATTTCACACGATTTCTGGAAAAATCGGGCAATGTAGATCGGGACACAGCAGAATATTGAGACCCCGATTACATAATTCGTTTTTTTTCGTTCGTTTCGTCTTCTTGACAGATTGGACAAGGGGTGTAGAAATGTAGCGGCAAGAAAGTTACGAAAGCACGAATGAAAATTCCCAGACTTTTTCTATTTGAACTTTGACGTTTCTGATTTCGCAAGCGCAATACTCCTGGATGTGAAATCACGAACGTACATACATGCCTGTCAAAAAGTCGAAACGATGGAAAAAAAACGAATTATACGATTATCAGGCTCATAGAGAATAAGTTGAAAACAAACAAAAGAGCGTTACACATCTGAGGAACGTTGAATTATTGGTCTAAGAAAATGACAGCAAATTCACACACATGACATAGTTCTCTTTCCCTACCTTGAGTAGGTGTGTAGGTACAGTATTTACATCTTTAATTTTTGAAAAATTTGGTGAACTGGCCTTTAGAAAAATATTTTCAATCTAAAATTAAATTAAACACATGCATCACTGTTATGCAGCTGACATTTCTCGTTTATTTCTGTTCGTCTTGGAAACGTTCAAAACCTAGTGTTGTGTAACCAACCTATCAAAATGTTCTTTATAATCAATTTATTTATTTCTTAACTAAAAAAAAAAAAATAACACAACATTAGTTCTATCTCTTCGCGTAAATAACATGTGAAATTTGTATTTATTTGATTCCATGATTTATGAGAAATACCGTTTGGCTTGACAAGTTGACACATTTCAGACAGTTTTCAATTTCCAAAAAAAAAAATGTATCAACATACCTACACAGGTATAATGTATTTATAGACAAACATGATAAAATTCAATTTCCTCTGTGTTACAAAAACTATTTCACCTGCTGAAATGACAAACGACTTTGTTTCACAAAAAAAAAGACACCTTGCTCAACGTTTTATTCCAATGAATGCTGTTGATGACAGTTATCCCTCGATATGACATAAGGAAAAACATGTCGTCGAGGTAAAAGAATTTTATATTGCTTCTGTAACTATAAAATTATTATATGAATATGAATATAAGTTGTTTTGAGGATCAGCATAAGGCTCCATATGAAGCCAATTATTCCAAATACTCACATCCATTATCAGTTTGGTGTCAAAGAGCAAGTAAAGGAAAAATGGCTTTTAACATGACATCGCTTTTGCTGGTTTTTAACTGTAAACGAGGGTATAATATGGTCTCACTTTAAGTTCAATGATTCTAATAGCAACATTCACAGAATCCAAGCATATAGACGCGGGTAGAAAAAAAATAAACTAAAAACAGCCTCACAGCATGATGGTTGCTGGCATTTAAGGCAAACGACAGAACGACATGAGTTAGTTACACATATCGTTTTTTTGTAGACTATACTCTAACGTCCCAGACCATAAGATAATGTTTATGTGATTTACTCCCGACATGAAGCCATTTGCACTTCATCACTACATACTGTTGGTATAGATGTACGATTTCTGCTTGTAGTCCTTACGCCATTAGTAGGTGGTATGGTGCCCATTGATGGCATCATTCTTATAACTGTATTATAAAACATGCTTTTTCTACCCAACCCGCCAGCCGTATGCCAGCTTTAGCCTGCAAACATAATGCCTCAAGCGAGGCACTTAGCGTCAGGAGTTCTTGAATGCCTTTTTTTTTCTATGCACCTATGTACTTGTACATATGTATATGTTTAGGTAGATAAATATGTTTATTTTTTGTAATGTCCTTGCTATGTCATCGCACCAAAATGGAGAGATGCATGAGTAGATTTTTCTTAAATGAGAGACAAAATGGATTCGAGGTTACTTCCTTTTCCTGCTGCTGCTGCTAGAAACGGATCTCAAGCTAAAACAAATTTTATGTCTGCACACAGCACACACACACACTGAGGTACTGACTGATATACAAAAATGTTGATGTCATGTCGCGTTTGGTCGGAAACGAATGGGGATGTATTGTCAATTATATTATTATGTGAGTTGTGTGCTTGCTATGTGACTCTCTGTTCGCTCGGGTATAAAAGTACCTACCAACCATAACCTACTACGTGATGCTTGAAGCAATTTTATTTTTCTTCTTGAATTTTTCTTTCTCCTTTTTGTTTTATACTTAGAAGAATCTACACTGCAATTTGCTTGCTGTTGTGTCTTCTGTGTGCTTCAAGTCAAGTCACTCACTTAGTTGACACTTATATGTCACTTTTCAATGTTTTCAAAGAAGTGTACCAGTTTTGAAAAACAAAAAAAAAAAAAATCTCCGGTTAGTGGGAATATGGGTTGGGTAGACTTTTATAACTGTCACATCATGCACCCTCAGAACTGTTTACGGAAGTATGAAATTGTTTTGCTTTTAGTACTACTTGATGGTTAAACAAAAGAGCAGCAGCAATTGGATGGTGTCAAGAATGTCAAGTAAGTAGGGACCACCGCGCCCTATAAGGATATAAATAAAATCATGATGTGTCACCTATTTTATTGTTTTTGTTTTCTGTTTGTATTGTTGTTCGCACGAGAGGATATTTATTTTCAAACCAAAATGCGACAAAGCAGAAATAAAAGCGGGATTATATTTCCGGTGAAAATACTTACTTACTTACTTAGGTCCTCGGACCTATTACGTCCGTGATGTTTCCCTTACGGGACATAGGGCCTCCACTACACCTACGCGCCATCGTGTACGATTTCTTGAAATATATTATAGCTCTCTCCAACTTTTCCCCAGTCGTGCCGATTCCTGTTCGACCGTTCTTCGCCATGTACTTCTAGTCCGGCCCACTTGTCTTCCCTCCTGTGTGAGCGGGTTCCACTGCATTGCTTGAGATGCAATGCACCGATCGCCTTTTCGAAGCGTATGGCCAATCCACTGCCACTTTCTTCTTCTTATAATGGAGTCTATGGGCTCCTGACCCGTTCTCGCATGAAGTTCGGCATTGGAGATACGGTTGGGCCAGAAAATCCTCAAGATGTTTCGTAGACATCTATTAACGAAGGTTTGCAGCTTTCTAGTGACAATTTCAGTGACTTTCCAAGTGCTGCAGCCGTAAAGCAGAACGGATTCAACATTGGAGCGGAACAGTCGTAGCTTGGTCTTTAAGCTAAAAGAGTTGTTTCTCCATATTTTGGACAGCATTCCGAACGCAGCCTTTGCTTTTCTGATTCGGCTGTTTACGTCCAGTTCAGTTCCGCCACCCGTAGAGACAATACTCCTAAGATATTGGAAATCCTCTACCATCTCTATCGGTTGTCCAGAAATATTTACTTGGATTGATGAGGAAGTTCCAAGGCTGATCCTTTTAGTTTTTGCCGAGTTTATCTTAAGCCCTACGATTTCTGCTTCTCTCTGCACCCTTGTTGTCATTTGATGGAGATCCATGATCCTATGAGAGAGTAAGCATACGTCGTCCGCGTAGTCCAGATGTTTGAGGTGAGATTGCAGAGTCCACTGAATTCCTCCATTTCCATTTGACAAAGCTGCGTGCAGTACGTCACTTATCACCAACAGGAACAGTATTGGTGACAGTATACAGCCTTGCCTAACTCCACTTTGGATTTCAAACTCCTCTGACAGCCTACCTTTGTGCAAAACGTGACACCTGGATCCATCATATGTAGCCTTGATAATAGCAATCAATTTATCTGGGATGCCCCTCCTGTGCAAAGCAAGCCAAATAAATTCTCTATTGACACTGTCGAACGCCTTTTCAAAATCGATGAACAGCAGGTGAAGTGGTGATCGATATTCAACGCACTGTTCGATGATGATCCTCAAGGTGTTGATGTGATCAACACAGGAAGATCCAGTGCGGAAACCTGCTTGTTCGGCGTCGAGTGTGTCTTCGAGGTGGTCTTTAATTCGGTCCAATATTATCCTTGCTATTATCTTGGCTACTGCAGGCAGAACGCATATTCCTCTCCAGTTTTCGCACTGTGTGAGATCTCCTTTCTTTGGGAGCTTGACAATCATTCCTTTTTTCCACTCTTCAGGAAAGCTCTCTGCTTCCCAAGCTCTCTTAATAAGTGGGTGCAGTAGCTCGCTCGATGTCGTTGGGGCTGCTCCTAAGAGCTCTGCAGGAATACCGTCAAGTCCAACCGCTTTGTTGTTCTTCAGTGCTTTGATGGCGGTGATAATTTCTTCTTTACTGGGGGGTACGGTGCGTATTCGGGAAATTGTTACTTCGGGTAGCTCAGTGGGAATAGGGTTCACTTCACTTGCGAAAACGCGGTTTAAAACCGCAGAAAAGTGTTCCCTCCACCTTATGAGCTGATCCTCATCCGAAATTAGCAGGGATCCGTTTGTGTCTTTAACCAGGTGTTGTTTAGAGCTCTGGACACCAGTGAGCTCTTTGGTAATTCTGTAGACGGTCCTACTGTCACACCTACTAGCGGCTTCTTTTGCTTCTGTAGCCAGTGCGTTGATGTAGTTACGCTTATCACGTCGCACACTACGGTGAACTTCCCTCATCTTCATGCGGTACGTAGACTCAAGCTCGTTTCTCCCTGCTGCTGGGGTAGCTGCGATGCGAGCTTTAAGGTGTTTCCTTTCTTCGATCCTTGCCCAAGTTTCGTCGGAAAGCCAAGCACTATTTCTTCCTTGCGCCCGGCCGACTATACTTTCAGCACCGGATATGAACACATTTTTTACAGCACACCAATGATTTTCGATGGATGTGGTTTCCGTGCTGCTGATTGCGTTCAATCCTTGTGAAAGGTGGTCCCCTAGTTGTTGGCGCACTGCAGGATCCTTTAGTCTATCTGTATTAAACTTGGGCATTCGAGTGTTTCCTTGGGATCTCCGAACTGCAGCTGTACGCAATTTTACGGTAGCAACCATCAGATGGTGGTCCCGGGCCATTCCCATGTCAGCACCTCTTCTGTTACGGACGTCCTGGAGACTGCTTCTAAAACGCCGGCTGATCGCGAAGTGGTCAATTTGGTTGGAAGTTGCTTGTCTGTCAGTCGACACCCAACTGACTTTGTGGCACGTCTTATGCTCGAACATGGTGCCTCCAATAACAAGGCCGTTGGCGTTGCAGAAATCGACAAATCGTTCGCCATTGTCGTTTCGGTTACCAACACCATGTTTTCCCATGACATGCCTTAGCCCAGTGTTGTCATTGCCAACCTTGGCATTTAAGTCTCCCATCACCATAACTATATCACCTCGTGGAACGCTATTATAAGCAGCACTCAGCCAGTTATAAAAAGCCTCCTCCTCCTCGTCAGAAGAGAGCAAAGTTGGGGCGTAACACTGTATGATGGTGACGCGACGTACTCTAGTCCGGAACCTGGCTTTCAGGATCCTGTCACCTAAAGGCTCCCAGGAAATTAGGCTTTTGAGAGCTGTTTTGGAAAGCAGCAATCCAACGCCAGATTCCCGAGCGCTTCCAGGTTTTTTTCCGGAATAGAATAGTACAGTGTTACGGGTTGGTGACTTGAACTTCCCCGAACCCAGCCATCTAACTTCACTTATCCCTAAGATGTCCATCCTATACCGCATGAATTCCTTCTCTAGTTGCAGGAATCTGGCATTCTGAGGACCTTCTTTTCCATTGTCAAGAAGCGTCTTCACATTCCAGAAACCAATCTTTGTCCGGGTACAATAGCCAAAAGTCGTCAACGAGTTATCATTAATTATCCGAGGCGTAGTGTTGGTTTCGGTAGCGGGTTGATTTCAGTTACGGAGAATGCTAACCTCCGTAACCTATCCTAGAAAGCTAGGCCTTTTCGCACTTGTAATTTTAGCCTATTTATGTATATTGGGATACATAAATAGTTGCCCGGGGACCACCACGAGGAGGTAAAACAAGCACTTCATCGTGACTGATTGTTGCGCTACTGGCCCAGACCAAGTTCTGAGCAATCAATAGTTTCCCGATCAGGCACGATGCAGGTCCGGTGAAAATGGTCAAATTAAAAAGAACTTTAGTGACTGGACTTTGAGTAAAAATCCCGGAAATTCTCTTTTTTACTTAAAGGTACCTACTCGTATCAACTAAAGTTACATGAATTGAGATAAAATAAAATATAAAATAGAGAATAGAGAATTGAACTACTATATAATATGTACATATCGTATAAAACGTTCTTCGGTATCTAGCTATCTGAGAACGTTCAAATTTTGTACTTTACTTTTGTTAAGGTAATTTTATCAAATATCGTAAAACTTTACTTTTTATTGGACGAAAAGTTAAGTGGAATGTTCACAATAAATATCTTCGCCTTTGAAGAGATACCTAGTATAAAAAAATAAAATAAATTGGGTGGCGCAACGGCTCGTGAAGAACCAGGGCCTAGTGACTAACAACTCGCAACCATTCCTTGTGTGTGCGTGTCGACAGGAATGGAAGGGATCATACAATTTTATGCTGAATCCGAACGGCTAGTCGAGAAGCACTTATTCATGACAATTGATACTCTTGAAGGATTTGTCAATTGCTCGCAAGAGGCAGTAGCCCTGAAAAAAAACGTTTTAGTTTTTAAATGGATGAGGCAAGGAAGCGAACCCAGACCTTCAGCGTGACACTGACCATTACGCTACGGGCTACTACCGAGATAGTATAAAAAGTTAAAAATCCAATTATATATGTACCTATTTCTTGAATTTAGGGGCGATATATGGGGCGAATTTAATTTTTAAGCTAACAGCTTTTAAGGTAATATTTCAACAAAGGCTAACCAATTTTGATATTTGTTTTTAATTATAAGGTCCTTATATATTAAGAGCCCGAGGCAGTTTTTAGGTTTGAGCGATGTTAGAAATTCCTTTAAGCTTTAATATGCAATACTCTGTCAGAAGGTTAAACACAATTATAAGTGAATAATGTACGGTAACTGTCAAAAAAAAAAAAAAGAAAACACAAGCTACGAATAAGCGAAGCAACGCAAGCTTATCTTGTAGTACATGTTCTGGACAGCCTGCCTTAATCTGTTATTTTGACATACTCGTACATTATGTATTTAATTAAATGTCGTATAAATTTATATTTATTTATTTTTGTGTATATACATTTTGTTCATTTAATTGAAGTAGCTCTCAGTTCCACCAAGTTCAAGTTCCACCTACGCCACAGTGACTTTAGACTATGGATTAATAAATTAATTTTCTAGATATTTTTATACACTGCTGATGAACAAAATTAAAGGCACGACATTTTTAGACTTTTTTTTAGTGCTTTTTGAAAAGAGCGCTACAAACATTTTCAATTTTTTTTAAGAGTCCACAAGATCGGTGATCGGTAATCATTGAACTACTGTGTTTCATCTCGATAAGACCATATTTAACAGAAGAACATCTTCTGTCTCTATAATTTCGTCCAGCAATATACATGTGGAGGGCGAGGGCGTATGTAAAGTACTACAAGTACTACAAGTAAAATAGAACAAGAAATCGAAAAATCAGGGGAATATTTAAACAAAGTAAGAAACATGTATAAGTAATAGGATATTTTTACTTGCTCCAAGTATAGGGCAAGGATTGGTTTGGTGTCAAAAGAAAATTCGAAGTTTTAATCAAAACTTACATTACGATGATGGAGCATGGAAAATTCTGTAAGAAAATGATTTTGAACAAGACGTCCGTCGGTCTCTTTTTCTGTGCGTCCTGTTGGACATCGAGCTAATCCCTAAACCAGTTGGATGGGGTCTAAAATAAAGCTTTCAGATTTGTTGATCATATTGAATTATTTTTTTTTTGACACGTTAGCGAATAACTCGTCAACGGGGTTTTTGGAGGGTTGGGTCGAAATTTTGCCGAGGTCAAAATTCTGCTTTTCAAAATTCTGTTTAAAAAAATTCTGCGAACAATAAATAAAAGTTTCAAAAATGTAAAAAAGCGCGCGCTTTTTTACATATTTGAAACTTGTATTTATTAATCGCAGAATTTTGTAAAACTAAATTTGGGAGAGTGGTAGGTACCTAGTTTTCCCTATAGAAGTATGTGAATGCTTCCTTTTTTTCTAAACTACAAACTGAAAGTAATTGTCATTGTCTTTTGAAAAGTGGAAGTGTAAGTGTGCCTTAAATTATTTATGGGAGTTCAAAAGCAACGAAAGAGACACTTCCAAGAACACAGAACAATATTGAAGCATGGCATCGTCGACTTAAGGTGATAGTCGGTCACAGTCATGCAGACCTATACAAAATCATAAATGATCTCAAAAAAGAACTTATCACTGCCAAAGCTGAACCAAAAAGGGTCAAAAATGGAATGAGACTAAAACAGAAAAAATCAATAACATTATTATAAAGAACAAAAAAAACAAAGAATTTAAAAAAAGAGAACAGACTTAAGCTACACTGGGTTCCTAAAGCAAATAATACATTTCTCTGTGGTTTTGGTTAGATATTATTTTTGCATTAATTTAATAGACTATGTATATTACATTTTGTCGTTATTTTTTTTTATTACATCGTTAATAAATCCTTTAAAAATAAATCAGAGTAAGCAGAATTTTATTTTTCTATACTATAACTTGTCAGTATTTTGAAAAGCAGAATTTTATAAAACAGAATCGAAAAAAAAGCATAATTTTGAAAAACAGAATTTTTGTACCAATGGGGAGAATTTTGAAACTAGAATTTCGATCCTCTCCCGTTTTCGGAGTTTGTCATTATTTTGCGTACGTATGACCCTTGGACTTAAGATATTTTTATGGAATTTTTTTGATCCTTGGCTGCCATAATTTATTCTTTATTTTTAACAAATTTTACGAGTGCCAAAATTTGTTCATGGATGCATTTTCCTCTCAAAAAACACCCTCTCAAGACAGATACTTTTATGGAATCTTTTGATTCTTGGTAACATGCCAAATGCAACATTTATTCAAAACTTCATTAATATCCCATTATTCTAAAATAGTTTTGGGTAATATTTTACTTTTTGTACCGAAGAAATTAATTTTTCCATAGAATTTTTTATTTTTAGTTTTGGTCTCTTTAGATTCAGCTTTTGATTAAAAAGTACCCTAAAATAATGTGTGCGAAAATTTTATCAAAACAAATATTTCAGCTTCATTAACTAACATCTCCCCCTCTCTCCATTTTTAAATGAGTTTATGCAAAAAGCCAATACGGAGATTCATGAATTAAATTTTGTGAATTAAATTTTCAAATTAAGTCCGCAATCAGATCCTATCTTTCTTGGTTTATTTAGGTTTTTTGCATGACTACTCCATTTTGACAATGGCTTGGTTGATTATATTACAGTTTTGTGGTATGATACTTAAGCTAGTTAGGATTTTGCATTTAAAACATGTATTTATGATTTTTTTTATGCAGAATTGAAATCAAAAAAAAATATTTTTTTTTTATTTTTACTTTTTTTTTACAAATTTTCTTGTTTGTTTTGAATTAAATAATTTTTTTTTTTAAATTCTCATTTGACTTGTTTAATGGTTAACGATACAAATTATAATCGAACACACTACTAATGTCTCCGTACATCCGAGTTGTTAGCTACAAGACCAAGGTTCGTGCAGTCGTCAATTTTTTTCACTAAAAACCCGGATTATTTTTTAAGAAAATGATTAGCAGCTCAGTAAAAGTCTTACACGGAAAATACAAATAAAATTTTGTATAATAATTTTGTGTGTTATTGTTTTGCGTGTAAATTTTTTTGCGGAGCTGCTATACACTCTTTAAAAAAAAACGGTATTATCTTATTTTTTTTTAATTTATGTTATTTTATTTAATTGTATTTAATTTATTTAATTTTATTTAATTTAATTTTATTTTATTTCATTTCGTTTTTTTTTTACTTTCACATTTTGGTGGTTTGTGGTTTTTTTAAACTTTTAAATATCGCTTTTATGATTTTTATTTCAAAAAAAGTTACTCATACGCCGTAGCTCACAGTTAAATATTAACATATTTAATATCGATGACTACAGTCAATACTATACTGATGTAGCAAAACTGATATCATTGACTGTAAATACATTATGTAGGTTAGCGTGTTCGTTATATGGTTTTTTATTTTTATATTAAAAACAATAAACAAAATAACAAGATTCAATTTTGAAAAAAAAAATAGTTTTTACAATTTTTTTTTTGCAAAATTAAAAAAACTTTTTTAATAATCAAATTTGTATTTCTAGCTTTGAAAATAATTACCCCGTGCTGTTGCAAGTGGTGCAGTTCTTTTCAAATATTTGTCTTTCTGTGCCAATTTTTTAGTTTATTGCACTTGGCAAAACAGAACTGTTTACCTGATCTTACAGCCCTATTCTGCCGTGGGAGGCTCGCAGGTCACAATTTTTTGAAAGTTTTATTTTTGTATGGGGCGGTCACAATTTCGTATTCTGTGGAAGCCCTCATAAGGAACCTCACAAGAACAACTGAGTTGTGATCTGCCAAAGGAGCAGATCATATTTTTAAGTTTTTATGAGGCGATTTAACTAGTAGTTATAATTGTGACTTGTTAGGCATCATAGGAGCATTCCACTAAAAATGGTAAAAAAAAAAATAAAAATAAATGGGGCGGCACAACGGCTCATGAAGAACCAGTGCCTAGTGACTAACAACTAGCAACCATTCCTGTGTGCGCCTTTCGACAGGAATGGAAGGGACCTACAATTTTATGCCGATAACGAACGACTAGACGAGAAGCACTTATTCGTGACAAGTGATACTCTTGGAGGATTTTTCAATTCCTCGCAAGAGGCAGTAGCCCTGAAAAAAAACTTTTTAGTTTTTAGGTGGACGAGGCTGGGAAGTGATCCCTCTACAAGAATCCCTTCTTTTTTTGTCGTCAAGTATTCCTACACCGGATTCATAATATATCATTTTTTGTGAAAAACTACAAATTTACAATGGCTTCCCGATTTTGTTTTTCCCAAGGGCGACTCAAAATAAATAATGGGGATAAGTTGAGAAAACCATTAAGCATATACTATGAGTTGCACACAGTGATTTGACAAAAAATGCTGAAAACGATCCACCCTAGTGATCATCCAATAATTAAAATCGTCTTGCAAGTAACACAAAATTAACTTGAACTATATACAACACATTGAAAATTTTAAAATAAAATTTTAGTTTATCAGTTGTAAAAATGAAGATAAATGAAACATTAAATACATTTTTGAAATTAAATAAATGGTTTTCGAGCCAATTTAAATTTAATCATTGTTTTTTTGTAAGAATGTTCCATATGTAACGATGGAATTCTCCTGCATTGGTTTCAACTTTTTAGGAAACTTAAATCAAATAGTCTTAACAACGTAACAAATTTGTCCCGCACGTAACGTGCACTAAATTGCTCTAAGTTATTATTTATCGAAGTAAATTTTGTATTCTAACTTTGGGAAACATTTTGAGCAATCATGAAGAATATAATTCATGACGACTTAAGGTTTAGCTGAAAATGTGCATCAAAAACTAATATTTAAAACAGTGGTTAACATTTTGAGAAATCATGAAGAATATTATTCATGACTTTAATATCAATTACGACTTAAGGTTTAGCTGAAATTGTGCATCAAAAACTAATATTTAAAACATTGGTATTTTTGATGTTCCACACGTAACACCTAGCAAAATTCAGACTGCGACAAGATGATTCCAAATGTTTAAAAAAATATTTTTTATAACTTAAACAATACGTTTATGTATTAATGAACAAATATTAAAGCTTTTTTTTAAATATTTTTAGTAATAGATTAAAGTTTTGCATCGATTTTTCGTACGAATGTCCCGCACGTAACAATGGAATGCTCCCAGAGAGATTGCCAGATTAAGGCTATAAACCTGAACACAATTTTGCAGATTTCAAATGAATTCGTTTTTTACACAATGAAAAAAAAACCTTACTAAAATAACCGTTAGAAGAGACTATAGGGGATGAAATTAAAACTCAGATATAATTATAAAATATTTTTTTTCATTTTGTTTGCTGCAGGAAATTAAGACAAACAAAAAAAATCAAAGCAAGTTATAACAAAATTAAAAATGAAAAGGTGGACAAATTCAATTTAGTTTTTCCTTATATTTATATTTATACATACGCCGCCCGTCGTAGTGCACGGTGGTCATACATTTATTTTTGTTATAAGGAGTCACTATCTGTGAAATAATTAAACCTGCAAGGCTGATCTACTTTAGAAAAAAAGACAAACTCAATTTAAATCCTGTCAACCATGGAAGTATTTTCCACATATTTTATTTTTGCTTTGACTACTTTTTAAAGTGAACAAGAAAGTATTTTTCCATCGTGAAAACAAATCATAAACATTTCAAAGCCAATTTTTCAATCGTCAGTAAACATATTATGAACTCAGAGGAATAAATGAAAGGAATAATTAACTGCCCCAAATAAATTTCTATTTTGTTTTATATAAAACTAAATAATATTAAAAATAGAAATTTGTGAAAAAAAATAATTTCTTAAACGTTGTATAGGTTGACACTACATACATATATACACTATGTAGATAATTATATTAAAACCTACACTCAAAAATATTCCATACAACAACTTAAGCCATTTAAATTAATTCAAAGACCTTTTTTGTTAAAATGTAGGTAGGTATGTTTTATATATATATTTTTCTTCTTTTGAAGCTTTCTTTTACCACAAAAAATAATTGCCGTTCCTTATTTTAAATTCCCTTTAACCACGTGCTGTGAAAATGATCAAAGACTGTGCTTTCATTTATTTAAACAGAAAATCTTATTTAAGTCACAAGAACCAACATACTTATTATACATTATTCAACTAAAATTTAAATGAGCATTGCACATGGATGGAAAATTTCCTTTTATGTTTCTTTTTTTTTTTTTCAATTTCTCAAACGGTTTTTATCAGAATCCTGAATATTAATAATTTTCTCAGATTCCTTTTAAAAGCAGGAAGGTAAATTAACAAATGTGGAGTGTGGCTCTTTTAAAATTTTTATCACACCTTTTTATTTGCTGAAAAAAAATCGTTTTTTAGGAAGGTAAGCCTTAATATATGATAACTTGTATGATTTATAGAAGTTTGGTCCTTTGTTACTTCACGGACAAGGATATGAAGGTAATGATTGCATGCAAATTTCATAGGTCAGTAGTAGTTGTGTAGATTTTGTGGTTTTAATTGGTTTAGGAGTTTGTGAAGCTTAAAAAAATAATAGTAGTAGGTACCCGTTTGGCTTCAAAAGAACTCTAAGGTTTGAAGTAAATACTTTTGTAAAAAAAAAAAACACAAAGTTATTCAGTTTATATGTACATGAACTATATTTTGCACATTATAAAAAGAGGGAAAACTACATATGTACATACACATATACACTGTATCAAAAAAGTCTCCGCACAGCTTCAACTTTTTTTTGTTAGCTAAAATATTCAGCCCAGGCGCGAACGCAGGGAGGGTTTTGGGGGTTAAACCCCCCCCCCCCGAAATGTATGAATTTAACTTGCTCGCCATACAATTTCTCTAAATTTTTGAGTTTTCAGTTTCAAACCCTTCCTGAAATTTTTTCCTGCGTTCGAGCCTGATTCAGCCCTATTCTGCTAAACGGGGGATCGAACGTTCGATTCACTTCATCAATTCACGTTCGCTCTTCGTCTTTATTCTGCTAAACGTCGGGGAAACTACTTAACCTACTCTTTTTTCGAATTTTTCGAAATACTCAGAGAGAATTAATTTTGTGAAATAATTTGTAACTGTCATAGTTTGTAAATTATTTTCTAAAAATCTTACTAAATATTTGAATCATTTGTGGTGATAAATGCATATATTGCATTAGAAATACAATTTTCGTGTCATGGCAAAGCGCACAAAGCGTAAATAGTTAACAAAAAAAAAAAAACATTTTCTACCAATTTTTTTAAAATCTTTTTGTTCTCTCTCTCTCTCTGTGCAAAACTGTGTTACTTTATAAGCTTAAATAACCCGAAAGTGTTAAGTAAATTTGTTGCAAAATTTGTCAAAAAATGATTGAAATAAAAACGAACAATACCCAGATGGGCTTAAAAAAAAAAAACAGTTTCTCCTCTAAGAGAATCATATTAAATGCCTTACCAAATTTAAAGCAAATCGATCTACCCATTTCGTCTCTAGCTTGCTGTAGAGTGGACGTATAGCCAAACATAACAATATCGATGGACTTTTCCGTCATCGTAATGAATTTTTTATTAATAATCGTCTCTACAATACGACAAACGCAGCTTATTAATTGCGGGTGTCAAAGTGAATTTTTTGTATAGGGACGATCGATTCATTGGTTTATGGGAATGTCGAACTGTACAGTCGACGGGGAATGTTTCCCTTCGATAGTATAGTAGAATACAAATTGATGATTTTCGAATCATCATTCCCCCCGACGTTTAGCAGAATAAGGCTGATTATTTATAGTACTACTTAGATTTGAGAAAATATGACTATAAATGAGAGAAATACTTTTAATTAAACAAAGAAAAAATAAAAACTCACATTTTTATTTCAAAAAGATAAAACCAAAATTCGTTGAATCCAACCCCTTTAAAATTCCTGAACAAAAAAGTCTCCGTACATCAATAGAGGCAGGAGGGGCAATTATCAAAAAACATTGACACGAAGACAGAAAAAAAAAATAATTAAAAACAACGGTAACACGTACAATAACGTGTTATACTTTTTTGAAAACCCAGAAATCCCTTCTTTTATACTGTTTTTAAATAAAGTTGTTGTAGTAAACAGTTTTCGAAAAATAAATTTTCAAACTTAAAATTTTGAAAAAAAAAAAAAAATGAACACAAAAATGTGAAACTAATTTTTGTCAATATTTTTTTTTGTTAAGTACTACTTTTGTATCCAAAATTCAATGCTCCAATTGATTCTCAGTCAACCGCTGAAAACCGGATCGCTCTAGGACTTTTACTTTTCAAAATACTAATCAAATTATGAGCCAACCAAGAAGAATCCGAATAAATGATCATTTCTGCTTGGTTTTTCTTGTTTTACTAAGAAGTTATGAAGCTTAAGTTTAAGTAATAAGTTTATTTTGAAAAGTAGAAGTCCTAGAGCCTTCCGGTTTTCAGCGGTTGACTGAGAATCAACAGGAGCATTGAATTTTGGAAACAAAAGTAGTACCTAGCAAAGAAAACTTTTGAAAAAAATTATTTTGACATTTTTGTTTTCATTTTTTTTTTTTCAAAATTTTAAGTTTGCAAATTAATTTTTCGAAAACCGTTCACTACAACAACTTTATTTAAAAATAGTATAAAAGAAGGGATTTCTGGGTTTTCAAAAAAGTATAACACGATATTGTACGTGTTACCGTTGTTTTTTAATGTTTTTTTTTTCTGTCTTATGTCAATTTTTTTTGATAATTGCCCCTCCTGCCTCTACGGGAATAGACTCCCCTCTTTCTTTTACGAGTTTTTGAGTGATTCGACCCAAACCTACGCACTCTAGCTTTTTGGTAGACCTTTAAGTGAATCACGCTGTAGGTAAATTCTATTGATGTACGGAGACTTTTTTGTTGAGGAGTTTTAAAGGGGTTGGATTCAATGAATTTTGGTTTTATTTTTTCGAAATAAAAATGTGAGTTTTTATTTTTTGTTTGTTTAATTAATAGCACAGTAACTATATACATTCACGTATGCGTCAAATCTGGTATTTCTGATTTTTTGCTGAATTGTTCAGAATATTGGCCTTGTTTGGAAATTAATTTCTCAAAAACTATCGATTAAAATAACTTTATTTAAAAAGCAATTTCAAGAGTGGGTTTCTGGGTTCAAAATAAGCTATAGAAGAATATTGTGGGTGTTACCATTGTTTTTCAATAGTGTTGTTTCTACCTTAAGTCATATTTTTAGATAATTGCCCCTCCCATCTTAACGGGGGTATATCGACCCCCCTTCCGGTATGATTGTCTCATTATTTTGGCTCAACCTACACGCCCCTGTGCCTTGATGCATTTATGTCAACCATTCTTTATTTTCTATTATATTGTTTGATAACACTTCTTGTTATATTTTGTTTAGCGCCTTATTTGTATTTTGGAAACCATTCGGTCTACAGAGATGGTTTTGGGCTCAAATTGGAGTTAAGTAGGTTACTTTGAAATCGCAAAAAATCAGAAATACCAGGTTTGACGCAAAGGGTGCCTTACATATAAACGACAAGGTTACTGGACTATAAAAGTATTTCTTTCATTTATAGTCATATTCTCTCAATTGTAAGTAGTACTTTAAGTAATATTTTAGCAAACAAAAAAAGTTGAAGCTGTACGGAGACTTTTTTGATACAGCGTATATACCTATATGTATATTTTTTGAACGTTTGGAACTTCGTTTTTATTTAAGCTAAAATGAATTAAGGATTCATTTTCATTTTGAAATCTAACAAAGCACCTATAATATATTAACTTCCCATATTGTTGTAGGGCTTTTTAAAATTCCCAATACATTTTAAAATGCCTCCTACTTTATACAACTTGCCAGATATATAAAACTGAAAACACGCCAAAAGCGATACATTTAATAAAAATTATAGCCCATATTTTTCCAGACCACATATAGTACATACATAACTATAAATGGCAAAAAGCTCTAAAATTTATTTCCTACACAGGAAAGTAAAAATGTGTCAGCTGACTATAGTTGCTCTCGATCAAGATTTATTTTCAAAACCATTTTCGCTACACCACCAGCCTTCCTCTGTATCGTAGATTCTGTAGCGAGCATGACTATTTTCTATTCAATATTTACATTTACAATTTAAATTTTGCAAATACAGGTCATTGGAAATTCCACCCACAACCAAACGACCGACGACGACGGCTACGATGCGATGGCGAGGCGATGTGACGATACGTATTATAGGGAATTGATACTTCGAGGTCCTTTGTGGTCACTGAATATTTTCTAAAGTATTTTCTTTCAATTTTCCTATTGGTTGTGTATATTGCTCGCCGAGGACTGTTTCTAAAAAAAAAGGAAACATATAATAGAAGAACATTAAAGCAATACCCAGAGCTTGACATATTTCTATGGCCTGAAGCTTAAAAGGACTTTGAGCGAATTTACTTACGAGCAACAAACGGGTTTTCATCACGCTGTGGATGATTTCACATTAAAAGATATGGTTGTACTGTAACATAACTGTAAAATACAGCAAAAGTTTTGAAAAGTGAACATGTATATTTGTTAAGCTCGTAAATGGCTCATAAATGGCTCGTAGAACCAATGAACTTCAAGAAAAACACCATTGAAAGATTTTTAAATTCATAAACTAACAGCTCTTTAAAAATATTTTTCTTGAAAATGGTATCCTATTTTTATTCATACCTTTTTTATTTTATGGTAAAAATTGTTTTGACCAAAATTGTAGAAAATAAAATTCTCTGCAAACTATGCTTTGAATTTTTGTTTGTGAGACTTACGGTTCTCAAGCTATTGTGGAAAATTTCTAAGACCACTTTTTACAAGATGGCGACCAAATCAGAGGTTTCAACCGCGAATAAAGGTACTTATACTCGTTTTATATGAAAAAGTACCTAATATTGTCCCACCCAAATGTAAAGGTTAAAGTCAACATTTGCGAACTTGCCAATTTGAGGAAGGGCCAATTTCTAATTCCTTATTGAAAAAAATTCTGGTTTTAAGTCATAAGCAAGAAAAGTTAATGAAAGCGATAAGAAACCAAAAAAAAAAAAATTTTAGATTTGGTAATTTTTCTCACCTAACTTGTGTCCCCAAATCCGCCCTCTACTGTATAAACATTTTTTCTTTGTTTTAACTTCTATTTCAGTTTGCTCTGTGTTTTTTTTTTTTTGTCAGTACAAATATTCTCCTCCTTATTTTTAACTCTGTAATGCATTTTCTGTAAATATAAAAAAAAAGAAACCCTGTGGTATTGAAATTGTGTTGATATTTTAATAGCCATTGTTATGACAAGTAAATAAAATAAAAATTGAAATGCACGAAACACCATCAGCTGTATGGGTTTTTTTCTACCCCAAAGTCTGTACAGAATGTTGACTTTAAATCTATGTACTATGAGTGTATGAGGTGACCTTGGGCAATTTGTCTAGTTGTTATTGTTGTTGTTTCAAAGATTTATATCTATCTCGAGTAAATATGTCCTTTTGTTGTGTGTTTCCTATATACAAATTATTGCGGGTCTATATATTTTTTGTTCAGTTCAAGGCGGTGTTATTCTGATTGATGAATCGATATCAATCAGTTATAGTAGAATGAAAAATGAGACAAAATAAGAAAATAGAAAATGTGTGTCCTTGGGCGAGGATTGTAAATTTATGTGCGGTTTGTTTGCTTTGGACATTTAAGATTTCACAATATACACCAGTATATTGGGAAGTGCCATTAAGCTATATTGCGCTGTCTGATGAGCTATACGAAAAATATATATATTTAATTCAATTTAATTTATAACAAGCTGACCCAGCGAACTTTGTTCCGCCCAGGTTCGTTAATGTAAAAAAAATAATAATTCTGAGCCTTGCACATGGTTAATTTAAAAATTCTATTCAATACAACCGAAGTAACTGAAGTAATTATAACAATGTCGACGTGTTTTAATCAAACCCCAGTGATTTACGTGTCGATCAACCCGCTTTTCACTGAAGTGCTTTATGGTAGACAACGCTTTTTCGTTCTATTCTCGGCCGGGTACACTTACAAAGCGGGATGTTTACCGACACGTGAGTCCGCCAATTGATCATGTGTGAAACATGGGAATTCAAGATTGATGCCACAAACATCCAGCAATTGTCCTTGCTACTTATTAATTCTCATAGTGAAAGCGAGGCGAAAAGGAAAATGATTACCCTTAAATACGAATGGCAAATGGCTCGGAATAAGCGGAATTTTTGCGTCAAAATAGTCAATTGAATGACAAATTCCGTGAGATAGATTGTGGCTTCATTTTCATCCAACACAAAGTCGATGGATTTGTATGAATGTAACTCTACGGTGATTTGATTTTGAAAGACGAAATTCAAGTGATCGACACCCTTGTTGTTCGCAGCCGAAATCGTTTGTGCACTCAGCGAATTATGGTCAACATAATTCTAAGCGATATTCGGGAAAAAATTCTTGATTTTGGCAAAAAGTCGGTAGAAAGTGAATCAGTCCGGTGACTAAGTCAACTGGAATGACGCCATTGCCAACTATTCCCTAGAGAAATCTGTGCAGCGGACTGGTAATTTTGTAAAGCAATTGCAATTTTACAACGCACGCCTTCAAGCAAGTGTTCAATTCATCTGTCGGGTTTGATCTTGGAATGACTCGCAGCATATGAAGAAAATAGCCTGCACCACAGAAACGTTTCTCATCATTTCGTATATCTTTCAACGTGCAATTCAGGACTTCCAATGCGTGGAAATATTACATCGCTGCAATACTTTCGCCATCGCAGACTTCTTTGAAATATTACAGGTTCTTCATTCACTTGCATATTCAATGCCAACTCCAATACACAATGGTTCGACCGCCTTCTAACAACGCCAACATAGCCTCAATTCCCTAAGAGGCGAGTACCAAAACAATCTAAGATCTCATACGAATAGTAGCCAGTGAAAACCGTAATTATTTTTTTTTGCAATCCCACTGGACGCATCAAGGAAGAAAATTCTACCATTTCCGTTATCGACTGCTTGCATCAATTCAAAGAACATCTTGACTCAATGCAACTCCATCGAAATCAATTCCACGCTCCAATTCTTGATTAAATGCGTAGAAATTTACTAAAAACCGGATCTTCAATTTACAATTTTACTGAAAATTTCCGGAATATTTCTCCATAGTGTCCTCCCTTGTGCCAATGCAAATCTATCAAACACAATATCTTGAAAATCGAACGATCCGTTTTCGAGTTATCCTACTAAAAAGCGAAATTTGGACCTTCAGCGCCACCGGTTGAGAATTAAACAAAAAATAATCCTAAACCTTTGCGGTGTAATTACGAACAAACCCCCAGAAGAATGTATCCAATTTGGTCCAGTTGTTTTTAAGTTTTAAGCATCCGTAAAAACCACAATCCATTTTTATATATATAGATAAAAAAGAACAATAAGATACAAGAACGAGAAAAAGAGAAGAAAAATAATGAAAGTATTTTAAGGCACACTAATACTATTTTAAAGGAAATTGTCATTAGAAGAATTAAGAAAGGATCTATAACTCACTATCTCGATGCTAAGTAATTGATTAGGTTTTGGCAATACAAAATTAAATAAATAGCAGATTATACAATTTTAGGAGTTGTTGTTCTCTGGAGATTTGTAAGGCGGAGGCACTTGACTGATTTAAATAAAATATTTAGGCTATAGGTATAATGATTAGAATTAAAAGCCACATAAGTAAATTCCGCCCACTGTCACACCAAATTAAATTATATTTAGCGCGCGCTAAAGGGGTTGTGAATACCCTTAAAGTGAAAAACACAGCACGAGCGATTAGGTAGGTTGGAGGGGATTTGAAAGGAGAAACCGATCAAAATGGGAGGGGAAGATAGAGCTGGGTAGAGCATTCCACATTCGTGTAGTGCGACTAAAGAAAGAATCTCTGTACTTAACAGTACGTCCGAAGTTGGGCTCAAGGGTAAACTGATGGGCATTCCTAGAAGCGCGAGTATTACGGTTGAATTGTTTAAGGGGATAAATGCAACTGGCTATTTCACTAGAGCAATGTTTGTTAAAATAACGGTAAAATAACGAAAGGCATGAAACATTTCGAAGGTGCTCCAGAGATGTAAACGTTTCCGTTATAGTTCTTTCACCTATCATTTAAAGAGCTAGCTCTCTTTTGAATTCTATCCAATAGACTCAATTGGGTTATTGGAGCACCTGTCCAAATATGGGAGTTATACTCAAGTTTTGGACGAATAAAGGCTTTGTAGATCACAGCCAGAGGAGACAAATTTCTTGCATCGACGGAGAAAACCTAAACACCTAGCAGCATTTTTGGCGATGTCAAATGTGTGGTCGTTCCACAAAAGGTGGTCTGTGACGCACATACCGAGGACTGAAAGCTGTTCAGTTTCCTCTATGTAAGTGCCGCTCATGGATAGCAGCATTTGGGGTGGGTTCCGCTTTAACGACAGTAGACAGCATTGAGTTTTAGAAGCAATAAATTCTACACGGTTTTTTATTCTCCTCTGGACAATACTGTCAAGATCAGAATTTAATGAGCTTATCATACGCTGCCGTTCAAGTTCCACATCCAAAGGACATGGATGTGAATCAAGAAACGAATATGAAAAGCTTAGGGTACTGTCGTCAGCAAAACAGTTTAATGGATTAGAAGTTTTAGATAAGAGATCGTTTATGAATATTAGGAAGAGGGTCGGAGACAAAACGGAGCCCTGGGACACACCAGCATTTATTTTGTGGATTTCAGACTTGAAACCGTCCAATACAACTTATATTGAGCGGTCCGAAAGGCAACTTCTAATCCAACGAAGAACAGATTCATCGATACCAAATGCACGCATTTTCGATAACAGAGCTTGATGCCAAACTCTATCAAATGCTTTTGAAATATCAAGCGCAGTAATCTTACTTTCTCCAAAACGATGTAAAGATTTGTGCCACTGTTCGGTGAGATATACCATCAGATCACTAGTGGACCTATTGCTACGAAAGCCGTACTGCCGGTCATTAAGAAGCTTTCGTTCTTCGAGATATTTCCTTAGCTGAAAATTAATCAGCATTTCCATGACCTTGGAAAGAAGGGACGTAAGCGCAATTGGTCGATAGTTGGAGAAGGAAGAAGACACGCCTTTTTTAGGGACAGGCTAGACAAATACTGTTTTCCATCCACTCGGAAATACTTTTTATTTAACTCTTTTTATATGAAAGAATCAGCAGTTCGATAAAATTTGAACCACTCATACGATTAAAAAAAAAATTTTAGATATTTACTTATAGTGACATAAAATCTTGCCAAGATCATTCCCAAATGAACAAAATATATAAGGTGGCTTATCGTTGACCTCCCTTCACCTAGAATCAACAAAACAGTGAATTTTAAAATACATTTTTGTTCAGAGTTCGAAGCCGAAGAATTGTAAAGCTTTCCGATTTAAAGTAACTCTTAAAACTAATAATAATAACATTTATATATCTTTAACGAAAAACTAGTTAAATAGAAATTTTGAATTTTTGCTTCGTTTAGAAGAAAAAAATATGCATGACTGGATCGCACGAACTTGCTCTCGTAGCTAACAACAAGAATGAAGCTAGATATCGACGGTGTAGAGAGTAATTGTTTGATAATATTTTTTAATCGTTAACGAGAAAATAATAAAATATACAAAGTTTAATCAAAATCGTTAGAGCCGTTTTCGAGAAAACCTGATAAAACCGAAATCGTTGTATGGCAGCTACCCATTGTAGATGAGCTATAACAAATATTCGAATTTCTCCTCTAGGAAATCGCATAAAAACACTTCATACCAAATTTTGAAGAAAATCTGTCAAACTGCTAAGGTTTTAGAACGTCTTGTCGTAAATCACTTTCATGGACTTCTCCATCATCGTTATATTAGTTTTGATTAAAACCTCGAAGTTTTTCTTACACGAAACCAATACTTCCTTAATGGAGCAAGTATACAAATTGTTGAATTTCAAAATAAACTAAAAGTGTAACTTTATGACTGTGTATCTTTATCATTTTTTTGTTGGCATACATTTCCCAACGTCCCGAAAAAAACATAGATCCATTACCTCTGTTATAAACAGTTTAAGCAACTTAAAATCCACAACTTTAATCTTTGAGATACCTTTTTCTGCGTTTGCACCACCACCGTGTCTTAGGCAGTGACCCTTGATGGAGTGAGTAAGTAAACCAAATCACCATGCCATTATTTTAATATAAATTTGTACCTGCTCACCCCAACCTTAATAATAAATCAATAGAATTATCTATTTGTGATTTTGTTTTTCAAATATTTTCGTTTGAGTACCTTTTTTCCTACCTAATATTAAAAAAAATAAGGTTTCATTTTTAATAACCCTAATTACCCTTTCCAGTTTGTTAAACATCCTTCAAACAAAAATTCCCTGCAACTGGTTTCTCTTTTTTATTTTTTTTTATTTTTCAAAATCAAAAATATTAAACAGTTCGACAGTTGACTGAACACCATCGTTTGATAAAATTTCACCTTAAGGCTATCTATCCATGTAAAAATGTTCAATGAAACCCTCCCCCCAATAAATACACCAACAAAAAAAAAAAATAAAGTATTATTTTCCACGGTTTTGGAGCCACCCTTTCAAGTTTGCCAATTACGCCCGCAACTCATTTCAAATATTATATTTTTTTTTGATTTCAGCCAAAGCGACAAGGAAACATTTTTTAGTAAAACAAAAAAAAAAAAAGATAAAAAACACACAAATCTCGAAACAGACACAAAAAAGAGTGAGTTAAAAAGAAAAAATCCAACCAACAACGGAAGGAGTCCATATTGTACATTGTTAGGGCGGGCGATAGCTAACACATTTTGATTTCATGTTTTTTTTTGTTTTGTTTTCTCTACTTTTAGATCCGCCACGTTTTTGTCGTATTTTTTTCCACTTGTCAGCAACAATCGGCAAGGAAGTTTGTGAGTAACTGTGTACGATGATGTTTTTGTTTTTCCGCTTCCATATGTAGGGGTATTAATGGCGCTCGCAGCGATACTAAATTGAACGGAATGATTTCATTTATAATATTTTCCGTGACAGGAAACGGAACTAAATGGTGATTCCATTATTATTAATGTGATTGTGGCAGGTAAAGACAGCAACGGCACTCAAAGGCCACCAGAAGCATGAGCAAAAATTGCCTCCCTTTTTCCTGCTACACCGTGTGTTATTTTGTTTGTTTTTTCTTTCACACACGCATGTTGTGGCGCCGCGCCGCGCCGGGATGTGGAGTGGATGCGAATTCAAAATTTTAATGCTGGAGCTGGGATTGTTTTAAATTTTAATTCGATACACATTATACACACACAAAAACAACGAGCGAGAATTGGATTGGATCGGATTTAGGTGGAGTCAATTAATTGGGTATATAGGTGTTTAAGTCGGGGTATAAATTAGCTTTGTCTGCGGATTGTTTATTCATGCCTGGCGGATGAAACCAATTTTGCTTTGTTTTTGTTTCTCTTATAAACTGTTTATTAATAGAAAAAGTTCCCATGGGCATCATAGATAACAAAAAATTATGTTGTGTACAGAAATTGTGCAAATTGATGCTAATTTATTAGAGATCAAAGTGTTGCGGCCAGTTCCGGCTTTTACCAATTATACACACTATTATTAGTGCGGTGCAAAATGTCATACCAATGCACCGTTAGACTCCTCTCCTAACAACGCACATAGTAACTAAGTGCCACGATTTTAAATTTAATTAAAATGGAATTGTACTAATAACATTTTGACAGTCGATAGTGAAAAGATAAATAAGAGTCAATAATGGTAATTTTGAATCAATGATTTATTTATAGGCTTGATTAAAGCAATATGAAATGTATGGGGTGGACTTTTGTATGGTACATGGAAATAATGGTAGGTTAGGTACAGAACTTGAACAAAATATCCGACAGCTCTAGTAAGGAAAGTAAACAAACAAAATATTAATGTTGATGCAAAGAAGGTACTTTGGTTTTCTAAATTATTCAAAGTGATAAGTTCTGCTGTTGGAAGTGGTTGAAAGGGGGATATTTTCCAGAGTGCCATATTTAAAAGTGTTTGCACCACCACTAAACACCATTATAAATTCTCAGAATTGCATTTCTGCATCGTCAAGCGAGTTGAGATGGACTTTATTTGAAAAATCCTTCGTACTTCACCGGTGTTCCATCCCACGTTCAACATCAACAACATCAACATACTTCTATTACCTGGATGTGTCCTTTTTAACGAACGGTTAAACATTGTAACTCTGGCCAAAAGTTCTAGTAAAGAAAAATGTAATAAAAATATTTTGGCAACAAAATACCGTTGCAGATTGGTAAGAACATAATGTTTATAGATATGCGGGTGAGTATAATTCATAGATATCAATATTTTGCACACAGAAATGGACTCTTTCCAAAATTGTTAATTAAATAGTAAACTGCATAAATAATTAAATCGGGTGGCACAACGGCTCATGAAGAACCAGGGCCTAGTGACTAACAACTCGCAACCATTCCTGTGTGCGCCTTTCGACAGGAATGGAAGGGACCTACAATTTTATGCCGAATCCGAAGGGCTAGACGAGAAGCACTTATTCGTGACAAGTGATACTCTTGGAGGATTTGTCAATTCCTCGCAAGAGGCAGTAGCCCTGAAAAAAAACTTTTTAGTTTTTAGGTGGACGAGGCTGGGAAGCATTACTAACCATTACGCTACGGGCTACTACTAGTAAACTGCATGTTATTGCAATAATAAACAATTTTCAACAGGGGGTAACTGAATTTATCACATCTCACGGTTTTACTTAAAAATTGTGAAAAATATTTAATGAGTTCACTTAAAACTAATGATAAATAAATCGAATAAATACGTCGGAAATTCTTTTTTTTTATGAAAAAGTCGTTACATAACACATCATAACATTTGTTGAACATACAATGCCCAAATGTTTAATTAAAAACAAAATGCCTTTGAAAACAAGTTTTATATTCAAGTAGGGTTGCCAGTTTGGACTAGTTACTACAAATCGGGCTATCTTATTTCTAAATTTCCGACACAAAGTTGAAAAAAGTAACCCAATTTGATGTTATTTCACGTATGCGAAGTTGGCATTTGCAGTTTGCTGTTGTTTCCGTTGCTATTTCCGAATCTGCAGCTCATCAACTAGTGAGTGGAATCAAGTGTCGTGCTAACTTCACCGCAAAGTTAGCAGGTCATATGGTTTTTTTTTTCGAGAACCAAGCAGGATAGGAATATGCAGGAAGTTAGTTCCAAGTTTTGAATTCCTTAATTTGAAAAGAAAATCATACTGCCCTGCTAACTCACATTATAACTTCGAATCCACCTACTATTTGAAGAACTTATGAAAGGTTGGGAATAGAAATGCAAGTAAACTGCAAATTACTGAATAATCCTGGGGAGAAAGTTGCCTACCAACTTCACAGACGATATTATTGCAACATTTTTGTGGATACCCACATTGTTTTAAATAATTGTATGCTTCAGTGTTTCATAATTATGTAAATGATAAAAAATTGTTTTGATAATAAAAAAGTGCGCACTTTATTTCATTATGAAAACAATTTGTAATCATTTACAGAATTGTGAAATACAGAATTTTGGAATACAAAATTTTGAATTACAGATTTATATATTATAGAATTTAAAAAATAGAATGTTGGATTTCCAGAATTTTTAAAAACACAATTTTAACATACAGAATTTTGGCACATACAGAATTATGACCCCAACCCTATTTTTATGTAGTTAACGAGAAAATAATAAAATCATGTTAAGATAGCAGTTTCAAAACTTTTTCAATACAAAAAATTTGGAAAATATGTTAAAATGAAAAAAAAATATTTATTATTTGATTTTATTTTTCCGTATAAAATTATTTATATACAATTTAAATTACAGTGTTCTTTAACTAAATAAGAAGTAACTTATCGCAAATTATTGATAAAATCAACCAAGCCAATGACGAGATATGCGGGAATATACCTTAACAAGTTTAAAAAAGGCACTTTTTTCAACAACAACAAAAAAAACATAACCTTTTATTCATTCTCCGAACTTTTTGGTCAAACGTGGTACGCAGAATTATGAAAACTGTTCAAGAGATGACATGGGCGAAGTTTAATCAAACTCGTTAGAGCACGTTTCGAGGAAACTTTATGAAATCGAAATCATTATATGGCAGCTGCCCATTCTAGATGCGCTAAAACAAAACATCGTAATTTACCTCTGGGGAGTTACATAAAACGCTTCACACCAAATTTAAAGCAAGTCCGTCGAACCGTTTAGGCTCTAGCTCGATGAACATCAGGATGCACAGACAAACAGACCGACGGAAGTCTTGACGAAAATCACTGTTTTGGACTTCTCCATCTTCGTAAAGTTACTTTTGATTAAAACCCAGATTTTTTTTCTGACACGAAACCAAAACTTGCTCTATGGATCATGTTAAGTGATCCCTTAAGCTTTTATTAATGGTAAAATCCTCAAATTGTTTTTAGTATCGTACTAAATCCAAACGACACTTTGACATTAATAAATGTCAAAATGGGTATATTTGTGAGTTTTTACCACAAGCTGTTAATTTTTTTGGAAGAGTTCAGCTAAAATTTTATGAATGTAATTGGTTGAGTATGATATTTGTTAAAATGTAAGAACAATTTAGAAAATTTTAGTAAGCTATTTGAAAATTAGTATAATGTTAAGAAGTATCATACTAAAACCTTAATTGTTTTAAAACTAGGGCGCCATGTAAACCATATAAATGACGCCTAAAGGTGTTTTATGTAAACTAAACCTGAATTCATAACAAAATTCGTAAGAACTTAAAGTTTTCAGAATATCAAATATTCAGATCCATAATAAACCACAATATTGCTGCCATCATAGAAATCATCAGTACCTTCGTTAAGAATCAGTACTCATCTTGTGCAATTATGAACCTACTTTCTGAGAAACAATAAAAAGGCCAGTTTTAATCTCAATATTCAATACTTAAAAGCACTAAACTAAACCTTTTAAGACTCGAACCATTAAGGGTGAGGTCTACCATTGAATTGCTTCAAGCAATTAGATACTTGTTAAAATATGCCTAACTATTGTTTAATTATCTATTGCTATCGATATCCACTTAAACATTAACCAAAATGTAGTCTCGGTTGTATAAGTTGGATCAATTGCAGAATTAACTATATAATATATATACATACATATTGTGTGTGCAATACCAAACTTCCAATCCCAAGACTCAACTACGCATATAATTTCATCATTTCAATATCGATTTTTGGTTTAAGTTAATGTATTCAGGGTAGAGTACACTATATATACATACCTATACAATATCACACTGGGAATCTTAATCATAATATAAACAAACCCTTTTTGCTCTATAAGTCCTTTTTTTAGTGTATGTAAACAACACCATCAATATTGATGATGACAATATGTTTTCAATAGACACAACACCGATGACTGTCAAAAAGGTTCCTTTTATGTATCAAAAATATACCCTTTGGCTTTTAACCAGAGGTGACGAAATAAATAAATAATATTTTTATATATTTTCGTTAATGGCAAAACTAAGGCCTGTATAAATGTAAGGATTTGAATAGTAAATAAAATATCTTTACATAATTTATTATTCAAAATTCTCATTTTCACTTCATTGTCACAGAAATTCGTCAATATACTTGTAGTTTCCTCAAGTTTAATTTCCGGATCTGTTTTTGTGGATCTAATTATAGATTTTAATCAAATATTTTCCTAAACTTAATCAGTCATCATAGGAAACATAAGATCTTATAGAACTAATGAGACTTCGAAGCATTTTATCCTTATGGACACACAAACAAATTCATTTATCATAATAAACTGATATAAGGTTTCTTAGCTGCGGAATTTCTAAGAAGAACCTAAGAAAAGGATGATGAACTAAAAACATGATGGTTGCTGCTGAGTTTCGCACGTCAAAACAGAGAAGACTTAATTAAGATTATCAATTTTGTGATAGATGGTAAATGGACTCAAATATAGATAATGAAAAGGTAGGTTTATTTGCTGAATAATAATAAATTTCTAAGAAAATACTTAAACCCTTTGACGGTCCAGAGTTGACGAAATAACCCAAGCTCTTTTTTTATCATTTTTTTATTAACACACAGTTCTGTGAATTTTATATTAAAAGATTCCTCTCCAGAAAAGATATATATCACATTTTGGAATTATGGAAATAGCTGGAATTGAATGTCACATTAGTAAAACAATTCTCAAATTAATACCAACGAATTATACCAACGAATTTGAATTTAATTTCTATTACTATTTCATACCAATATCATGTCCCAATCGAAAACCCTTAACTTTACTCGTAGGTATGCATTTATGTTAATTCAAAATAACAATTTTACGATCCAACCAATATATAGTCGACTCGCTGCGTGCCACAATGACATTTCCTTTTCAATTCCCCAAAAAACCTCTAGGTATATTATAGCAACCCACGTAATCCTTTCTAAATCTCTAAAAGCCATAATGCTCCATTGGCAGCTATTAGGTTAGCTGCTATTAATAACAGAAAGTCGTTTATCAGAATCACATGTCAGAAGTGTCATATCCATGGTTAAATGTCATATTTTATTTTAGAATTTTACACCCAACAAGAAAAATAATAAAAAAACAAACGTTACATTGCCGTTCCTGGGCGTTGTTGTTTTCGCAATGAGTTTGTGCATGTATGTTAACAAAATAGAAAATTTCGTCTACCAGTTATCGGTTTTTTTAGTCCTATAATAACATTTATGTGGATTTATGCAGAGCAGCCCACACAACAAACGCTTTAAATCCCTGTGGTATGACAGTTTAAACTATTCACATTTATGCAGATTTGAAGCTTCGAAACTATGCAATTGAAATTCTATAGGTTGTTGGTTGGTTGTTATAAGGTAATCTAATATTATTTTGCAAATGACTTTTATTATGAAAATATCACATACCTATTATGATGATAAATTTATAGAAGCTTTGTATTATGTAGACCCTAAATTGGCGGATTTCGTTAATATGTAATGTGTTTAGTGTTTACATTCAATAAAAGTTGGGCTTATTGTTTGTGTTTTTGGAAGAAAAGGAAGAGCATTAGTTATCGAAACTGCAAGGGAGCTTATGTTATTGGATTGTTTTGACAATAGCTATGAAAAATAATTTTGTCAGATTAAGCGAGAATATTTTCATTTTCAATCACAGTGTGGTTTAAAAGGTTTAAATATCCTATCATAACATTAGTATTTTCAGTGTATGATAACTTTATCGCTTGAAGTGAAGTTTTTTGACAGCTGATAACCAAGCGTTAATCACGCGGTTTAGCTTAAATGATGAGTTAAATTTTGTGACGTTAACCCTTAAGGTTGTTGACTGTGCACTCAAGACTTAAGATAATTTCAGAACCCAACGGAAATTAGCTTCCCGAACAGTCAAAAGAAGAAGTCATCCATGTTGCACTTGAGTGAAATGAATCATATTTCTCGTTTTTTTCATTCCTATACTTCAGCGAAATTGCAGATTTCCTTAAGTGAGGTGCGCTCTGAAGGGTTCTTTTTCTCTGAAAGAAACTAAACGAAAAGTAAAAAAGGCTAAAAGAAAATGTATCTATTTGTGAAACGAAGTTGGAAATAAATAAACAATACAACAACAACTAAACGATAAGCAACAAACCGTAATTATAAACGTAGTATAGCCCAGTCAACGAAGACTCAAAATTATAAAATAAATGCAAAAAAGAAGGCCCTCTGGATTATTTTATTATATGGTTAGGGTTACCCCCAGGTATAACATACCCAAAGTCCCCAGCCCAGGGCCGTGAGCTAAACTGATGAGGGGGGGTTAATGGTACCCCTCTTTAGATTTCCGTGTATATTGGCACAACCTAACTTGTTAGATGAAAATTCTATGCTATGTTGTTCTATTCTATGTTGTGTCCAAGTCTAGGAAATATGTTATGGTTTTCACCATAATATTGTGTATTAATTATTGAGAAGTATTTAAACTAGATGACAAATATAAGTAGGTAAATACTTTTTTAACACGATTTCAAACAAAATTATGAATACAAAAATAATAAAACCAAACAAAATTAAAGAAAGTCAACAGAAACTGACAGCAAATGTTCGCTTACAATTTCGTTAGCTCTGTTTGTGTACTTTATCGAAAAACAAGTATGATCTGTTAGGAAACATAATTCCGTATGGAATTGAGTATTGCATTGGAACTGAGGTGATTTGAGATAGTTTTGAATTTACGTTATTGTATGGGTAGTTGTGCAATTTTGAAGCTAATTTTGGCAAAATATACATGGGAAATTGCGTGTGAATAATACAATTTCTTTAGTTATTTAAAAACCTTTATTATTAAAAAATGTTATTCTTTCTGCAAAAGTTTAACAACAAAGTTTAAGCAAAAAATCGTTTTATTTCGACAGAAAAATAGTGATTAAGCCGTTTTTGGTATTTTAAATGCATTATTACTTACCAATGATGCGTTTTATTTACTTCCTATTGTTGCATTTGTGCTTAATCTTTAATAAATAAAAAAAAAATCAAATCAATACGATTCACAATTCCATTTGAAAAATTGTCTTGTGTCTAGTTAGACAGTGTCTTTATAGTTCTAAGCAATAATTTATGGAAGTATATTATTTTTTTAATTGAATGAAATGTCACTTAAGTCAAAGGTAAGACTTCAAATTTTGACAGCTTAGGAAACAACCCCAAAAATATCTTAACTTATAACTTTGTTGATTTAGAGAGCAGCTTGTAATGGTTAGACAAAGTTTCGCATATTTATACTGAACTTACTTGACCTTAAACTTTTTTTTCTATGAGGTGCACAAAAACTGCAGACTTTCTTTCAAGTTTCTAACAGACAATCTGTCTTGCCTAGTTTACCTTGACCTTTTTTTGCAAATGCAATTTTTGTATGATAACACACAATGTTTTCAGATAATTCTTATCAGTGTTCTCATAAAATCGAAACGGTCATGTTTTACAAGAAGTCATACAGCTGATATCTCTCCGTTCAATAGTCATCCATCATCAGTCATAAAAACTGAATCAACTGCGTATAAGTATCTTATCACGACACCATATGACAAGTTCAATATTGCTTAGAAAAAGTATTAGTAATCAGAACACACCTTTTTGTAAGCATTAAAAGCACTTTATATGTATACTCTATGTTTATGTCTATAGTATCCACTCTGTGACATCATTATATTTAAAAAAAAAAAAAATAAAATAAATAAACTAAGCCTTTTCGGATGTAAACATACCGAAGCACTCAAAGTCTATTTTTATTGACTGTGCAAAATCAAGAACGTATAGATTAATGAGCTTCTATAGTAAACAAAATGTTTGTTTGCATTTAGGGTAGTAAATTTATCAGATACATACAAACATAGGTTAGGTATAGGATGAATGTTTTTTTATTTTTGCTTTTTTGTTTATAAACCGATAATAATGAAGGCTCGATATAGTGAGCTATTAGAGGATAGAAAATAGAAAAATGTGCTGCATGTTGTTTTATATTAGATTTTTTGGAATTCTGGAAAATCCATATTAAGTATGCAGAACAGTTTATTTTTATAAAGAATAATTGTTATAACGAAACCCAAGTCATGGTAAAACATAAATTTAAAGTAGAAATTAAAGTGTCAAGATTGCTCATTTTGTTTAAGGGCATTTTATTTGTATAACATCACAACAGTTTCCGTCTTTTAATAAATTATAGGTTCTTTTTTATTTGCTGGAAATATACATACACAGAATTTTTTTTTGTGCCCCTACTGTGATGGTTTTCTAAGTGGCTGATGATGGCTCGTCAGTCGGTCCAATAGAAAGCAATTTTTTACATTTTGGATTTGTCAAAGTCCTCCTTTTTTTCCTTCTTTCTTATTTTTGCTTGCGACATACAATTCATATTATTTTCAAAATTTTCAAAAACTAAAAGACATTAAAAAATCTGTTTATTTTTGATTCGAACAAAAACTAATAAAATAAAAGTATCGAAAAAAGTGAAGTCAGCACTTAATTACATACAATTTTGGAAACAAATATCCTGTCTCCAATTTTGCTTTCAAAATGTGAATTTGAAAATGTTTAAAAAAAACCGTTATCTAAAATAATTTTATTTAAAATTTCGATTAAAGATTAGTGTTTTGCAATAATAAGAAGATGAAGAAATTTAAATATTAAAATATTGAAATTACTTCTGTTTTAAGTCGATAAACATCGACCAAAATTTGTGTCTTAGTAGGGTAAAACAGACTGACTGAAGAGCCCACTTTTATACCTTGGGCGAAACACAATTATTTCTGGAGTTGAGGTCACTTGTACTTTTTAATTGAATTAGTGTTTTGCTTTTAAAAAAACCAAAGCACAATATTGTAGGTGTTTTCACTGTTTTTTTTTTTTAATAATTTATTTTCCATTTAAGGATTTTTCTTTTGACTGTAGCTGTTGAGAAAAACAAATAACGGGATTTTAGTGTGATTTTTTTTTTAATTTTCGGGAATTATTTGATTCACTAAAATGGCTATATCTTTGGACACAATTGCTTTAGAAACAATATTGGTACGTCAATGATTGATAATAGTTTTTTCTTAAATAATAAAATATAATACGAAATATATATACCTTATATTTTGTTTTTAAAATACACTAAAAGTCAAATTTTTGGAAAAAAGTCGTAATGGAGGTTGGTTTAGTTTTGTTTAATAAAAATTGTCCAGTCTTAAGGATTCAATTGTGCCGAAAACCCTTTTATCACAAAATTCCTATAGAGACATGCCTCCATACAAAATTCTAAATTTCGGTAATTGGTTTGATACTCACTTATATTGAACCTAATACCATTATATGACTTTTCAGACACCCACCTGTGGGAGTTGAGGAAAAATAATAATATTATTCAATTGTGATTTTGATTTTTAATTTTTGGGAATTTTTCGATTAATTAAAATGACTATATCTTCGGGTGTTATTGATGTAGGAATAAGTTGATACATGAAATGTTTAGAAATTGTTAGTTGTTGAATTTACAAAATATAAAACAAAATAAATTGATGCGTAAAACTTTTTAAAAATACACAAAATTTCAGTTGTTTGTAAAAAACCGTCAACATCCAGGTTTAATTTGGTTTTTACGTAGACTTATACAAAAACAAAAAAAACAAAAACAATAAACTGCACCCTTTTAAGGAACCGTGGACTGTAAAATATTCCACGAAAGACACCACTTGATGAAGTATGGTTCCGTGGTAACAACAGGGTGATTGCTAATCTCCAGTTACATTCTAAATTTGATTTAGCTTGACTTCCTCCTATTTAAGCTGCTGCACATCAGCATTCATTTCGCGTATATCATCAAGTACAAGCTTGGCTGAGAAATGCTTTGGAACCAACCGATTGGGGGTATAAATCCGTCAAAAGCGGATTAATTCCTGTTACAACAGATCTGCCACCAACTCCAGAACATCTACTTAAATTAATATCTTGTAACTGTTGGACACAATGTACATCAAGATGCGAATGCAGGCGATCAGGAATGCTATGTTCAGTGATGTGTGGAACCTCCCAGGGAACATCCTGCAATAATACCAATGGCGAAGAAGACCATCTGACCGAAGTAGATGCCAATGAGTTTTAATTCAAATTTTTGTAATACTAATAAACTTGTAGGTAAAATAACTTTATATGCAAACTATAATGTACCTAGAAACAAAAAACTAACATTTAAGCAAACAAAATATTGATAAAAATCTGTGTATGTTCTTTTTCATTGTTTTGTTCGATTTTTTTTTCAGTAATATCCGCAGAAGGAACCTGCAAAATATCATAAAAGACTAAAAATAAAATTATTAACAAAATAAAATATTTTGTTTAGTGTTATTCAGTACCGTTAGCTATTCAATTTCGATAGTAAATATTGTAAGAAAAATGAACATTTTCTTTTTTCAACTTTCAAAGACAATTTTCCCAACTTTTCGGTTCTTTATAAAAAGCTGTATTTTTTTTTTTCATGGTTGTCTCTTGAATAAATTCAAAATATTTTGAAAACAGTAAATAATTTATCTATAACCACATATTTTTAACATTGCGAAATCGAATAATAAACAAACTTAATTACATTTTTTTTTTATAAAAATCCTTTGACTGTTAAATTCGGACGATAAGAACTGTAAAAAAAAAAAATTGGAATATTTTTACTTCCTCACCGTTTAATAAAATGTTTACCAAGTTTAAGGCACTTTTTAAAAAAAAAATATTAAATATTAAATATAATTTTGCGTAGTTTGATGTATTTTTCAAGTTTTTTGGATGCGCCGTTATATTTTTTTTTTGTAAAAACTGCAAAAATTCAGTTTACATTTTCACTTTTTTAAAGATTACTAAAATTTTTTAAAATTTAAGGTCGTAATATACAAAAAAAAAAGTGTACACAGTTTTATGCTTTAGTAAATTTTGCATCATTTGAATTTTTTGTCAGCTTTCTGAAATGTACCTTTGTATTTATAATAAGAAGATGAAGAAATTTAAATATTAAAATATTGAAATTACTTCTGTTTTAAGTGGAGTGAATGAATAAAATTCAATTAAAAAGTACAAGTGACCTCAACTCCAGAAATTATTGTGTTTCGCCCAAGGTATAACAGTGGGCTCTTCAGTCAGTCTGTTATACCCTACTAAGACACAAATTTTGGTCGATGTTTACCGACTCTTATAAAAATCACAGCAAAAAGATACTGTGAATTTTATTATTCTAGGGGAATTTGTTTAAATTCGTGCACCTAGAAAATAAATACCCGTGGTCAGGTTTTTTATAATAAGAAGATGAAGAAATTTAAATATTAAAATATTGAAATTACTTCTGTTTTTAGTGGAGTGAATGAATAAAATTCAATTAAAAAGTACAAGTGACCTCAACTCCAGAAATTATTGTGTTTCGCCCAAGGTATAACAGTGGGCTCTTCAGTCAGTCTGTTATACCCTACTAAGACACAAATTTTGGTCGATGTTTACCGACTCTTATAAAAATCACAGCAAAAAGATACTGTGAATTTTATTATTCTAGGGGAATTTGTTTAAATTCGTGCACCTAGAAAATAAATACCCGTGGTCAGGTTTTTTATAATAAGAAGATGAAGAAATTTAAATATTAAAATATTGAAATTACTTCTGTTTTAAGTGGAGTGAATGAATAAAATTCAATTAAAAAGTACAAGTGACCTCAACTCCAGAAATTATTGTGTTTCGCCCAAGGTATAACAGTGGGCTCTTCAGTCAGTCTGTTATACCCTACTAAGACACAAATTTTGGTCGATGTTTACCGACTCTTATAAAAATCACAGCAAAAAGATACTGTGAATTTTATTATTCTAGGGGAATTTGTTTAAATTCGTGCACCTAGAAAATAAATACCCGTGGTCAGGTTTTTTATAATAAGAAGATGAAGAAATTTAAATATTAAAATATTGAAATTACTTCTGTTTTAAGTGGAGTGAATGAATAAAATTCAATTAAAAAGTACAAGTGACCTCAACTCCAGAAATTATTGTGTTTCGCCCAAGGTATAACAGTGGGCTCTTCAGTCAGTCTGTTATACCCTACTAAGACACAAATTTTGGTCGATGTTTACCGACTCTTATAAAAATCACAGCAAAAAGAATAATAAAATTCACAGTATCTTTTTGCTGTGATTTTTATAAGAGTCGGTAAACATCGACCAAAATTTGTGTCTTAGTAGGGTATAACAGACTGACTGAAGAGCCCACTGTTATACCTTGGGCGAAACACAATAATTTCTGGAGTTGAGGTCACTTGTACTTTTTAATTGAATTTTATTCATTCACTCCACTTAAAACAGAAGTAATTTCAATATTTTAATATTTAAATTTCTTCATCTTCTTATTATAAAAAACCTGACCACGGGTATTTATTTTCTAGGTGCACGAATTTAAACAAATTCCCCTAGAATAATAAAATTCACAGTATCTTTTTGCTGTGATTTTTATAAGAGTCGGTAAACATCGACCAAAATTTGTGTCTTAGTAGGGTATAACAGACTGACTGAAGAGCCCACTGTTATACCTTGGGCGAAACACAATAATTTCTGGAGTTGAGGTCACTTGTACTTTTTAATTGAATTTTATTCATTCACTCCACTTAAAACAGAAGTAATTTCAATATTTTAATATTTAAATTTCTTCATCTTCTTATTATAAAAAACCTGACCACGGGTATTTATTTTCTAGGTGCACGAATTTAAACAAATTCCCCTAGAATAATAAAATTCACAGTATCTTTTTGCTGTGATTTTTATAAGAGTCGGTAAACATCGACCAAAATTTGTGTCTTAGTAGGGTATAACAGACTGACTGAAGAGCCCACTGTTATACCTTGGGCGAAACACAATAATTTCTGGAGTTGAGGTCACTTGTACTTTTTAATTGAATTTTATTCATTCACTCCACTTAAAACAGAAGTAATTTCAATATTTTAATATTTAAATTTCTTCATCTTCTTATTATAAAAAACCTGACCACGGGTATTTATTTTCTTGGTGCACGAATTTAAACAAATTCCCCTAGAATAATAAAATTCACAGTATCTTTTTGCTGTGATTTTTATAAGAGTCGGTAAACATCGACCAAAATTTGTGTCTTAGTAGGGTATAACAGACTGACTGAAGAGCCCACTGTTATACCTTGGGCGAAACACAATAATTTCTGGAGTTGAGGTCACTTGTACTTTTTAATTGAGCCTTTGTATTTATTTTTTGTTTATAATTTGAATCTTTTAAGTTTTTGTTCATGGTTCCTTATCCATTTTATTAAAATTATTCAAGATATATCTACAAGAAAAATCTCAAAAATATCTCAAACAATGTTGAGTTAAACAGTGAAAACAAGTGTGTTTTTTGATTTTTTTTATATTTTGTTTACAATTCCGTTTTGTAAATAATTATTTCAAATGTTCACTTTTTCAAGTTTTTATACAAAATTGACAGACTTAACGGTAAATAATAAAATAAAATGTTTACCTTCTTGTTCTTAATTCAATTCTGCATCGTTTGAGGTATTTAAAAATTTTCTTAAATGCACCGTTATATTTTTTTTTAATTTATACCTTAATTTTTTTTTTTGTGGTTTGCCTTTAAATAAAATGTTTTTTTTTTTTTTACAGAAGAGTACATAACACAAGCTTGTAAGATATATCAAACGACTCAGAATTAATTGGTTAACAAAAATGTATTTTTAGTTTTTATTCATATTTGTTAAAAATTGCATTTTAACGGAAAAAAACCCAAAAAAAAGTTTAGAAAATTTCAATTCTTCAACTTTGAATAAAATTTTTACTAATTTTTGGATTTTAGATATTAAAGAAAAAATAGTACCATGATAAGAAATTTAATTATGTATTTTTTGAGATATTTTAAAAGTTTGTGGAATGTACCGTTACATATTTTTTTTGTCATCACCATTTTCTTTTTCAAACGCTGATTACGCGGATTGCTCAACAGCTAGAGGCCAGGATAATTCCTCAAATACTCCTTTTAAACAGCTCTACAACCCATGAATATCCTAAACCTATTACCAAAATTTAGGATTTTTGCACAAAATTCCCGGGCTATAGGAAGTTATGTACTTTCAAAGTTCCAGCCTTATTTTTCCATACAATTTGTAAGAAATTAAAACAAAAAAGGCAATGATCGACCTCTTAACACTTAAATATTGAGTCAATTTTCATACAGAAAATCATGAATATTCATGGTATCATCAGAACCAAAGAAAATTCATTCAATTTGACCCATCCTAGTGTACATGATAATTCTTAATGCTTTAATATTTTTTTTTTTTTAAATTTTAAAATAAATCTATTTTATTCTAAAAACAAAATAAAAGTATGTACTTTTATTGCAGACACATGAGCGACAAAAACAAGGTTGTCATCATCAAAAAGCCTAATTCTTAAGAAATGTAATTATGTTTAAATTATTTTATTTATTTTTGTGACTAAGAACAACAAATAAGAAAGTATTCGAATTTAATGACAGACAGCCTGTCTGCCTGCCTCTTTTTCGTAAAGTTTTCATTTGTACATGGTCATTTTTCATAGAATCTATCCACCCTCATTTTGTAAAAAGTGGCTTGACAGCTATCCAAAACAAATTAACGCCTCCCACATATATTTCATGTTTCCGACAACACTCCATCAACAAAATTTTTAAACGACTGATTACTTCACGGTATTTTAGTCTCTAAAAAAATGGTCCCCTTCCATTCGTTGGTCTTTTTTTTTTAAATAAACTTTTGTCATTCGTTTTTAAATTTATGGGGTGAGATGAGATAAATGTTGTATACATACCTAAGACCAAACAAAAATGTATACTTTTTCATGTCAGATTTTCCGTGTTGTCATCAACAGAGCTTTATTTCAAGATTTTTAACATTTTTACAAAAAAATATCAACAAAATGACAAAGAGCTTGGCTATAGTGGGCAGTTAACAATTAATTTTAATTTAGAATCTATGTTGCTTTATCGTCCTTACACAAGCAAGCAAGCGAAAAATAACATAAATTGGTGCAACAACTCATGAAGAAAAAAAAAATGATTTTTTAGCTAAAAATGGAACTAAAAGGTTGCTAAGAAAGCAAAGCACATACAGCTGAAGCATATAAAAATGTAATAGCACTCGATTATAATCAGTGAAAATTTCATGAAGCAAAACGCGTGATATTTCAACAGCACTTGAGAAAAATAGTATTTTGCTCAGTTTCTCGGTCTCGGTCCTTTTTTTCGAGTGGGTATACTTGAACCTTTTTCATGTTGATTACATATTCAAGTTGTAGGTGGGTAGGTTCTATCCAGTTGTAAAATATATTTCAGCTTTAACTTTTCATTTAAATTGGGATACCAGAGGGAGGCGTATTTTAAATCATTAAATTTATGGCAGATATAATTTGATTTTTAAAGTTTAAGACAACGATTTTGTGTAACATATGAGTGTTTTTTAGTTACTACTGAAATAAATCAGCGAAGTAGAAGACTTTTAATTGGACTTGTTGAATTATTGATTCAATATAGCTTTTAACGGCCTTTAGTCCTTAAAAATTGGCGTTTGGACCCGGCCGGCGTTCTCACTTGGACTCTTCAGTGTTCAGTTGATAGTGAGGGCCTTGCCAAGACGCAATTTTTATTAAGTTTTGTCCAACTTACATCAATTTTACAACGAAAATCAATTGTGAACTATATTCAACACAATACTTACTTACTTTTGATGGCGCTCACAGCCCAGGATGGGCTTCGGCCTCAACTAACAAGCCCCTCCAGCCAGCTCTGTCCCTAGCTAGCCGCTTCCAGTTGCGCACACCGAGTGCTTTGATGTCGTCATTCACTTGATTGCGCCACCTGTTACGGGTTCTTCCTCTGCTGCGTACACCATCGGGGCTGGATTCGAAGACTCGTCGGGCAGGTGCATTGCTGTCCATACGCTCCACGTGCCCCAGCCATCTCAGCCGCTGTATTTTCAGCTTTTTGACCAGGTCAACGTCGCTGTATAGCCCGTATAGCTCGTCGTTGAATCTTCTCCTCCATACTCCTTCGATACACACCGGACCGAAAATCACACGAAGAATCTTCCTCTAAAAGCACCCTAGCAGATTTTTATCCCAATCTTTCAGTGTCCATGCTTCTGACCCATAAAGCAGTACCGGGATGATTAGGGCCTTGTATAAAGTCTCCTTGGTTCTCTGAGAGAGGGCCTTACTACTTAAATGCCTTCGTAGACCGAAGAAACAGCGGTTGGCAAGAGTAATTCTTCGCTTGATCTCTGCACTGTAATTTTTCGCTTGATCTCTGCACTGATGACCCATAAAGCAGTACCGGGATGATTAGAGTCATGTATAAAGTCTCCTTGGTTCTCTGAGAGAGGGCTTTACTACTTAAATTCCTTCTTAGACCGAAGAAACAGCGGTTGGCAAGAGTAATTCTTCACTTGATCTCTGCACTGATGTCATTCTGCGATGTAATAGTGGAGCCCAGGTAGACAAAGTCCTTTCTCAACATCAAAGGAATCGGTGGTGTTCTTTCCAATTTTGACGAAGCAGCGAGATTTTTCCATCGTCATCCTGCACAGGCGGATGAGTTTGGCAGGGATGCCGAGACTCGACATGGCTCTGTATAATTCGTCCCTTTTCACGCTATCATACGCAACTTTAAAATCGATAAAAAGGTGGTGTGTGTCGATCTGGAATTCCCGGGATTTTTCTAAAATCTGTCGGAGTGTGAACATATGATCGACGGTTGACTTGCCAGGCTTAAAACCACACTGATATGGGCCGATCAGATCGTTGACAAAAGGTTTTAAGCGGTCACACAGGATAGCCGACAAGATTTTATAAGCGACGTTTAGGAGACTAATTCCTCTGTAGTTGGTACATTTCAGAACATCTCCCTTTTTATGGATGGGCACACTATACCGAGGTTCCATTCATCGGGCATACTTTCCTCCGACCAAATTTTGCAGATGAGCTTGTGTATGCTCCTAGCCAATTCATCTCCCGCTGATTTAAATAGTTCGGCTTGTAAGCCATCCGCACCAGCAGCCTTGTACGATTTAAGTTTGGATATCGCCAGCCGCACTTCGGTTAGGTTGGGTGGACGGAACTCTTGGCCATCATCGTCCAAGTTGAATGGAGCGTTCTGCCTATTAGCGGCATCTTGGCTGTCTTCGCCATTAAGCAGTCTAGAGAAGTGTTCTTTCCAGATCCTCAGCACTGACTGTGTGTCTACTACCATATTCCCACTCTCATCTCGGCAGGCTTCCGTTCTAGCCTTGAATCCTTGGGTGGATCGCTTCACCCTCTGATTAAATTTTCGAACATCTCCCCTACCGCTACAACCCTCAATAGACTCTACCGCCCGCTTCTCGTGCTCTCTCTTTTTCCTCCTGAGAAGTCGTCGTTCCTCTTTTCGTTTCAGCCCGTAGAGCTCCCGGGCTACTCTCTCAGCAGCTCTTATTCGAGTCTGCAGCATTGCCTGGTAGGCCTCGTCCTTAGCTGCATGCGCTAGCCGGCACTCTTCATCGAACCAGGGGTTTCGTTGTATTCGCCTAGTGAAACGCAGCACATCAGAGGCGGCACTTCTGATGGCTTGTTGACAGTGTTCCCACTGGTACTCTGCACTTGATGCTGGTGGCGGACCTCCTGAGAGATTAAGAGTTACGTGGTCTGCAAAAGTTCTGGCGGTCTCTTGCGATTTAAGCTTCTCGACATCGAATCTTTTCACAGCATCTGCTCTGCGTTGTCGCGTCATGGGTATCCGCATACGTAGTCTAGCTACCACCAGGTAGTGATCCGAGTCAATGTTGGCCCCTCGGAATGTTCGGACGTCCAAGATACTGGAAGCATGTCTCGCGTCTATCGCAACGTGGTCGATTTGGTTGACGTCCCCTTGTGTATATTGAGGTGTGGGAAGTAGGTGCTTGAGATGATGACATTTCGCCCCGCCGCAAAGTCTGCCAGCCTGTGTCCGTTGCCGGAAGTTTCGTCGTGTAGGCTGTGTCCTCCGACTATCGAATCAAAGGTGCCCTCCTTTCCGAATCTTGCGTTGAAGTCACCAAGAATGATCTTCACGTCGTACTTCGGGCACATATCATTAGTTGTCTCCAGGAGATCGTAGAATGCTTCTTTGGTTGAGTCCTCTCTCCTTTCATGGGGGGCGTGAACACAGATCAGCGAAATGTTCTTAAATTTGCCTTTGATGCGGATTGTGACCAGGCGCTCGCTTACACTTCGGAAGCCCAAGACTTCTTGCCTAAGTCTTTCCCTTATCATAAAACCACAACCAAAGAGCCGCTGACCCTGTTCCTTCAAGCACCCGCCGTAGTAGATGTCACACGTCTTCAGTCTCCGTATGCCCTCTCCATCCCATCGCACTTCCTGGATGGCTGTTACGTCAGCCTTTAGCCTGTCCAGGTTCTCCACTAATTGTTCGGCTGCACGTGTTCTGTATAACGACAGGACGTTCCACGTGCAGATCCGAAATTCATTGTCCTTGTTTCGTTTGCTGGGGTCGTCAACTTTTAAATCATCCATATCCAAGGCTTGTTGTTGTTTCGGAACAACTTCACAATAAGAGTTTCTAATCAAGAATTGTTGGAAATTTTGTTAACCCGTGGCCTTTAATTGTTTACATATGAGTGTCTAAATAATTTTTAAGGACTTAAGGCCGTTAAAAGATATATTGGATTTTGTGTAACTTTATGTTTTAAGGTTTCATTTAACCAAATAAACTTGTGGTGCAGAAGACAGAACAAACAATATAAATATGCACCACGTATTTAAAGGCTCTGAGATTTTAGCACTTCATATATGGGATATTCGCAAAAAAGTGTAGCATTTGAAAGACGACCAAATCGTCATAAATGGTTGGCTAGTTTCGGTAATTGGTCAGCCATAGTTTTTTTTTTAATGAATTTAGGTCACAGTATTAGGATTTAAGCACATCATTTATGGAATTTAAAAGAAACAAGTATGGCATCTAGAAGGTCAGTAATTGATCGAACAATTTCACCCATTTCCAGTAATTGGTCAGCCATAGATTTTTTAAATTAAATTTCTAAGATTACACAAGGTCAAAGCGATTTTTAGCACCTTAACCTTATTTATTGTACAATCTATGACTGACCAATTTTTGAAACCAGTTGACCTTTTATGAGAATTTAGTACACCTTTCAGGTGATACATATTTTTTATGAGAACTCTACCTATAAATGCGGTGCTGAAAGTATTATACGGCCTTGAAATAAAAACTTTAAGAAATCAGTAAAAAAGACTACGTCTGCCAAATTTCTTTAATTAGTTGACCTTTTGCGTTCATATGGTTAACTTTCCGATGGTGCGGTTTTCGTTCCAATATTCCCAAAAAAAATGTATACTGTGACCTTGAAAGAAACTTTATAAATTCATAAAAACAAATATGCACGACTGTATCGCCCGCACTGTCGTTGTTTACAACTAGAATTTAGCTATACATACATATGCAGATATAGTAATGGTTTGCTATATTTTTGTATCGTTAACGAAAAAACAAGGAAAACATGTTTAAATATCAATTTTATGTTTATATGATTTAGGGCCAATTTTTCAATAGTCAGTTAAACCTCAGATAAAACAAAAATTTGTTCCTGTTTATATAGTATTTATTCCTCTGCTCTTAGAGTCGATTTTTCAATCATCAGTTAAGGAGTCTGTAACACAAACGCTAAAAAGTCGTGTTCGAAGGCAACATGTAAGATAGCATCGTGCGCAAAAAAAAGTAGTAAGCAGAGCCAAGTGCTGGAAATACAAATGTATTATACAACCGATGTAGGAAACTACACAACACGAACATTTTGAAATAATTATGCAGGATGATGATTATTATTGATGAAACATAGAATCAGGTAAATAGATGGAAATTGTTGATGGGGTCTAGAGGGGCGGATACATTTATAAACAATAAGGACGTATTAAGACATAATTTTGAATACTAGAAACATAGAGATATCGCGTGTGATTTGTTATTGCTCAAGTGCCTATAACGTAATAAAGGAAGTAAATACATTTTGTTGATGGGGTCGCAGATGGGGACGAACACGGGGTTGGAGTAGAATATAATATGTAATAAGTGCCAGAGACGGTTAATGCTTCCTTAAGAAGAATATAAATGTATATAAATGAGCCAGTTAAACGTGAAAATAGCTGGAATTTGGTGTACCTGTAGGTATTCTTCCTGTAACTGTTCTTAAGAAACGTTAAAAATTGTCCTTCGATAAAATCAGATTTTTTTTTGTAAATTTCATTTAAAGAGAAAGATATGTCGATTTTGATAAAATAGTTTTCGTATATAGTGCGATACATTTATTGAAAAGTGTCACTCCCAAGATTAAGCCTCAAATAAAGTTGAAGGTGCCCACTTTGGGGGCTCGACGACGTTTAGTTTGCTCGCAAATTGAGTTTAAGGATAAAAGTCATTTTTCATATCATGCGATACATCCATTAAAAGGTACCACTTCCTAGATTACAAATATCCATTTTTTAAGTCGCTACGATGCTTAGTTTAGCCGCAAATCAATATTGAATGTGCAGACTTTGATGGGTCTACGACGAATAGTTTGGCCGCAAATGGGGTTTAAAGATAAAAGTCGGATTTTCATATTATGCGATACATCGATTGAAAGGTACCACTTCCTTGATTACAAATATCCATTTTGTAAGTCGCTACGACGTTTAGTTAAGCCGCAAATCAAGATTGAATGTGCAGACTTTGATGGGTCTACGACGAATAGATTGGCCGCAAATGGCGATGGCGACCGCGATAGCGACGGCGACCGCGACGGCGACCGCGACAGTGACCGCGATGGCGACCGCGACGGCGACCGCGACGGCGACCGCGACATTGACCGCGACGGCGACTGCGACCGCAACAGCGACGGCGACCGCGACGGGACCACGACGAAGACCGCGACAGCGACCGCGACGGCGATGACGATGGCGACCGCGACAGCGACAGTGACTGCGACTGCAACCGCGACGGCAACCGCGACGGCGACCGCGACCGCGACGGCGACCGCGACGGCAATCACGAAGGCGACAGCGACTGCGACGGCGACCGCGACGGCAACCGCGATGGCGACCACGACGGCGACCGCGATAGCGACCACGACAGCGACCGCGACGGCGACCACGACGGCAACCGCGACAGTGACAGTGACTGCGACATCGACCGCAACGGCGACCGCGACCGCGACAGTGACCGCGACGGCGACCGCGACCGCTACGGCGATGACGACCGCGACGGAAACCGCGACGGCGACCGCGACAGCGACTGCGACGGCAACCGCGACGGCGACCGCGACAGCGACCGCGACCATGAAACCGACCGCGACAGCGACCGCAACCGCGATGGCGACCGCGACGGCGACTGCGACCGCGACAGCGACGGCAACAGCGACCGCGACCACGACCGCGACAGCGACCACGACAGCAACCACGACGGTGACCGCGATGGCGACCGCGATGGTGACCGTGACGGCGACTGCGACCGCGACCACGACAGCGACCGCGACCGCGACCACGATGGCGACCGCGACGGCGACCGCGACAGCGACGGCGACCGCGACGGCGATTGCGACAGCGACCGCGATGGCGACTGCGACAGCGACCGCGACGGCGACCGCGACGGCGACTGCGACCGCGACAGCGAACAGCGAGCACGATGGCCACCGCGACAGCGACCGCGACGGCGACCGCGATGGCGACTGCGACGGCGACCATGACGGTGATCGCAACAGCGACCGCGATGGCGACCGCGGTGGCGACCGCGATGGTGACCGCGACGGCGACCGGGAGCGTGGCCGCGACAGTTACCGCTACGGCGACCACGACCGCGACGGTGACCATGTCAGCGACTGCGACGGCGACCTCAACAGCGATCGCGACCGCGATGGCGACCGCGACGGCGACCGCGATGGCGACCACGACGGCGATTGCGACAGCGACCGCGAAGGCGACCGCGATGGCGACGGCGACCACGATGGCGATTGCGACAGCGACCGCGACAGCAACCGCGATAGCGACCGCGATGGCGACCGCGACGGCGACCGCGACGGCGACTGCGACCGCGATGGCGACCACGACCGCGACAGTGACCGCAACGGCGACCGCGATGGCGACCGCGACGGTGACCACGACAGCGACTGCGACGGCGACCGCAACAGCGTCCGCGACCGCGATGGCGACCGCGACGGCGACCGCGATGGCGACCGCGACGGCGACGGCGACCACGACGGCGATTGCGACAGCGACCGCGACCGCGAAGGCGACCGCGACGGCGACTGCGACCGCGGCAGCGACCGCGACCGCGATGGCGACGGCGACCGCGACGGCAACTGCGACGGCGACGGCGACCGCGACGGCGATTGCGACAGCGACCGCGACCGCGACTGTGACCGCGACTGCGACCACGACTGCGACCGCGACAGCGACTGCGGCCGCGACGGCGACTGCGACCGCGACAGCGACCGCGATGGCGACCGCGACAGCGACCGCGATGGCGACGGCGACCGCGACGGCGACTGCGACCGCGACAGCGACCGCGATGGCGACCACGACGGCGATTGCGACAGCGACCGCGAAGGCGACCGCGATGGCGACCGTGACCACGACGGCGACCGCGATGGCGACCACGACGGCGATTGCGACAGCGACCGCGAAGGCGACCGCGATGGCGACCGCGTCCGCGACGGCGACGGCGACCGCGACAGCGACCGCGACAGCAACCGCGACAGCGACCGCGATGGCGACCGCGACCGTGACTGCGACTGCGACCGCGACAGCGACCGCGATGGCGACCGCGACCGCGACGGCGACCGCGACGGCGACTGCGACCGCGATGGCGACCGCGACCGCGACTGCGACCGCGACTGCGATGGCGACCGCGATGGCGACCGCGACGGTGACCGCGATCGCAACCGCGACGGCAACCGCGATGGCGACTGCGACCGCGACAGCGACCGCGATGGCGACCGCGACCGCGACGGCGACGGCGAGCGCGACGGCGATTGCGACCGCGACAGCGACCGCGATAGCGACAGCGACCGCGATGGCGACCGCGATGGCGACCGCGATGGCGACCGCGACCGCGACCGCGACCGCGACTGCGACCGCGACAGCAACCGCGATAGCGACCGCGATGGCGACCGCGACAGCAACCGCGACAGCAACCGCGACAGCAACCGCGACAGCGACCGCGATGGCAACCGCGACCGGGACGGCGACCGCGACAGCGACCGCGATGGCGACCGCGACGGCGACTGTGACCGCGATGGCGATTGCGACAGCGACCGCGAAGGCAACCGCGATGGCGACCGTGACCACGACGGCGACCGCGATGGCGACCACGACGGCGATTGCGACAGCGACCGCGAAGGCGACCGCGATGGCGACCGCGACCGTGACTGCGACTGCGACAGCGACCGCGACCGCGACGGCGACCGCGACGGCGACTGCGACCGCGATGGCGACCGCGACCGCGACTGCGACCGCGACTGCGATGGCGACCGCGGCCGCGATGGCGACCGCGACGGTGACCGCGATCGCGATGGCGACTGCGACGGCAACCGCGATGGCGACTGTGACCGCGACAGCGACCGCGATGGCGACCGCGACGGCGACGGCGACGGCGAGCGCGATGGCGATTGCGACCGCGACAGCGACCGCGATAGCGACAGCGACCGCGATGGCGACCGCGACAGCGACAGCGACCGCGACCGCGACCGCGACAGCGACAGCGACCGCGACCGCGACCGCGACCGCGACCGCGACAGCAACCGCGATAGCGACCGCGATGGCGACCGCGACCGCGACGGCGACCGCGACGGCGACTGTCACCGCGATGGCGACCACGACCGCGACAGTGACCGCAACGGCGACCGCGACGGTGACCACGACAGCGACTGCGACGGCGACCGCAACAGCGTCCGCGACCGCGATGGCGACTGCGACGGCGACCGCGACGGCGACTGCGACCGCGACAGTGACCGCGATGGCGACCACGACGGCGATTGCGACAGCGACAGCGACCGCGATGGCGACCGCGACCGCGATGGCGACCGCGACGGCGACCACGACGGCGATTGCGACAGCGACCGCGACCGCGAAGGCGACCGCGACTGCGACTGCAACCGCGGCAGCGACCGCGACCGCGATGGCGACGGCGACCGCGACGGCAACTGCGACGGCGACGGCGACCGCGACGGCGATTGCGACAGCGACCGCGACCGCGATTGTGACCGCGACTGCGACCACGACTGCGACCGCGACAGCGACTGCGACCGCGACAGCGACCGCGATGGCGACCGCGATGGCGACGGCGACCGCGACGGCGACTGCGACCGCGACAGCGACCGCGATGTCGACCACGACGGCGATTGCGACAGCGACCGCGAAGGCGACCGCGATGGCGACCGTGACCACGACGGCGACCGCGATGGCGACCACGACGGCGATTGCGACAGCGACCGCGAAGGCGACCGCGATGGCGACCGCGTCCGCGACGGCGACGGCGACCGCGACAGCGACCGCGACAGCAACCGCGACAGCGACCGCGATGGCGACCGCGACCGTGACTGCGACTGCGACCGCGACAGCGACCGCGATGGCGACCGCGACCGCGACGGTGACCGCGACGGCGACTGCGACCGCGATGGCGACCGCGACCGCGACTGCGACCGCGACTGCGATGGCGACCGCGATGGCGACCGCGACGGTGACCGCGATCGCGATGGCGACTGCGACGGCAACCGCGATGGCGACTGCGACCGCGACAGCGACCGCGATGGCGACCGCGACCGCGATGGCGACCGCGACCGCGACGGCGACGGCGAGCGCGACGGCGATTGCGACGGCGACCGCGATAGCGACAGCGACCGCGATGGCGACCGCGACAGCAACCGCGACAGCGATGGCGACCGCGACCGGGACGGCGACCACGACAGCGACAGCGATGGCGACCGCGACGGCGACTGTGACCGCGATGGCGATTGCGACAGCGACCGCGAAGGCGACCGCGATGGCGACCGTGACCACGACGGCGACCGCGATGGCGACCACGACGGCGATTGCGACAGCGACCGCGAAGGCGACCGCGATGGCGACCGCGTCCGCGACGGCGACGGCGACCGCGACAGCGACCGCGACAGCAACCGCGACAGCGACCGCGATGGCGACCGCGACCGTGACTGCGACTGCGACCGCGACAGCGACCGCGACTGCGATGGCGACCGCGATGGCGACCGCGACCGCGACGGCGACGGCGACGGCGAGCGCGATGGCGATTGCGACCGCGACAGCGACCGCGATAGCGACAGCGACCGCGATGGCGACCGCGACAGCGACAGCGACCGCGACCGCGACCGCGACCGCGACTGTGACCGCGATGGCGACCGCGACCGCGACTGCGACCGCGACAGCGACCGCGACAGCGACCGCGACAGCGACCGCGACAGCGACCGCGATGGCGACCGCGACCGCGACGGCGACCGCGACGGCGACCGCGACGGCGACTGCGACCGCGATGGCGAACGCGACTGCGACTGCGACTGCGACTGCGACCGCGACTGCGACCGCGACTGCGACCGCGACTGCGACTGCGACCGCGACGGTGACCACGAGCGACTGCGACGGCGACCGCAACAGCGACGGCGACTGCGACCGCGATGGCGACCACGACGGCGATTGCGACAGCGACAGCGACAGCGACCTACTGCGGTCTAACCTTATAAGGAATTTATTCAAAATGGGTCGTTCAAGTGGGCGGACCACAAAAATTGAATATTCAATATAATAATCAATAGTAATTGCTTACAACTTTTTATAATGTTTTTTTTTTTTTTTGTAAAAATTGGCATTCGTATAAAAAATGGAGTGGAAGTCGGCGGATTTTTTTAAGAATCAAGATAATAACAGAAACAATTTTTAATTGATATAAGAAGAAAATTTCACTGCAATTTATAAAATAATTTAAATATTACATAAGGAAATATGCTTTTAACACCAAAATTTCAGCACTGGCAACACGACTTTTTTTTAAACAAATTACAATCTCTTCGAACATTCGAACATCAAAAACACCAGCTAGTATAACTTTTGGTACGGATCTAAGACTTCCTGCTGATCTGAAGTTTGGAGTTTGTCCATCTTTGGAGCTAAACGGTGATACCTATGCTGATAAAACAAGAAAGACGCTAGATTTTATCCATCATTCGGTGAGGAAACGGACGCAACTTGTGAGTGATAGAATGAAAGCCAGGTATGACATAAGAACCAATTCCAACGGTTTTCAAGAAGACGAGATGGTGATGCTGTATAATCCACAAAGAAAAAAAGGACTTTCTCCCATATTGCGAGTCACTGTGAAGGCCCTTATAAACTGATCAAAAGAATTAACGATGTGGTGTATAGAATTCAAAAATGCGAAAATCGGCGAAATAAAATGAAAGTTGTTCATCTTGAGAGGCTAGAGCCATATGGGAAAGAACCAACAGCACATGTTCGGGACGAAAATGTCTAAGTGGAGGGTAGTGTAGCGTTTTCAAGAAACACCTTCAATGTTTCTACTTGTTGAAATAATAGCACATTAACTTTTATTATTTAATTATTATTTTTACTTACACAAATTGTATAAATAAAGCGTTACGTTAGTTTTTAGTTTTGATCAATTGATCAATAATTAACACTTTTATTAATAATAAAAATTTATCGCAATTTTTTTAACAATTGACTTTGAAAGGCCATTGCTCTTTAATAAAGTGGGTTAGACAAGGAACAAATGCATTTTGGGGGTCAACAACAATCCATTATAGATAAGAAAAAACAAAACAATCTACGTCATCGGTTTTTTTACGTCTAGCTATATGGGGTCGGTCCACTGTGCGTCGCGTCGTAGCGGCTTACAAAATGTTTATTTGTAATCTGGGAAGTGGTACCTTTTAATGGATGTATCGCATGATGACTTTTATCCTTAAATTCAATTTGCGAGCAAACTAAACGTCGTAGAGCCCCCAAAGTGGGCACCTTCAACTTGATTTGAGGCTTAATCTTGAGAGTGACACTTTTCAATAAATGTATCGCACTATATACGAAAACTAATTTATCAAAATCGACATATTTTTCTCTTTAAATGAAATTTACAAAAAAAATCTGATTTTATCGAAGGACAATTTTTGACGTTTTTTAAGAACAGTAACAGGAAGAATACCTACAGGTACACCAAATTTTAGCTATTATCACGTTTAACTGGTAAAACACTGCTCATGTACGAAATTTTGAAAGCTTCTTTAACCATCAAGAGGAAGCAAAAATTAAAATTAATCTTTCCCGCAGTTTTTTCGAAATCAATGCCTTAAATGGCTGTCAAGAAATCTATTTTAAAAGTCTAAGAATTGTGGATTTTTACATTTATATTCTTCTTAAGGAAGTATTAACCGTCTCTGGTACTTATTACATATTATATCCTACTTTCAAAAAAAAAGAAAAAAAAAAAAATTATTCACACAAATTTTAAATGCAATATTTGTTGACTAATTTAGAAGTACCGAATCGCAAAATAATGAAAAAAATCAACCGAGCCAACGACGAGATATGAGTAAATATACCTAAAGGTATAAAAAAGAAAATTTTTTTTTCAAAATCATATCTTTATTTCTATTATTAAAATTTTGTGGTAAGAACTTGGCACGAAGGATTATTGGAACTATTCTAGAAACTACATGTGATGAGCTTAAACAAAAATTCAAATTTGATATCTAGAAAATTACATAAAAACGCTTCTCATCAAATTTGAAGCAAATCCGTCAAACCGTTTAAGCATCAGAACGCACAAACACACAGACCGACGCACGGACGTCTTGACAAAAATTTAATTTTTAGTCTGCTTCATCATCTAAATATTAGTTTTGATTAAAACCTCTATTTTTTTTGACACGAAACATGTATACTTGCCCTATAGAGCAAGTAAAAATCTGTGGCTGACCAATTAGTGAAACTAGCTGACCATTTATGAGGATTTGGTGACTTTTCAAATGCTATTTGCATTTATTTTGAGAATATTACATAAATGAGAGGTAAAAAATCGCGGGTGTCTTTGATAAACTTTAACAATTGATTACAAATTTCCTATGGCTGACTTCTTGAAATAAATGATCATTTTATACCAATTGCTGAGATGCTATGCTCCCGGAGCCGTGTTTATTCACATAAATCTTTAAAACTACGAAAAATATCCTAAAATTGTCTTGACAAAACATTAAATTGCATACAAAAATGATACAAAAGAGTATGAGTAACCATCAGAAACAAGGATGTATTTGTATCGTTGAATACGCTTTGTGTTATAACAAGAAACAAGGATGTATTTGTATCGTTGAATACGCTTTGTGTTATAAAATTTACATAACAAGTTAGATGGACTGGAATGTCAATAAATGTTGTTTTATTCTATTGATGATCATCTGGATAAACTTTTGTCATCATTGAATTCAAAATAAAATGTTCGTTGTGTGTGTGTTTGATGGACTCAAACCATATAAACATTTATCAAGGACTTTTGAAAAGGAAAAGGATTGAATATTTACAAGAAAATATTACCTAATGGATGTAAATTGTACGGACTTAAAGAAATATGTGTCTTATGCTTGAGATGTTTTAAGACAAAATGGATTTTGTGAATTGATGGTATCAATCTATATTTTTGAAATTCAATAAGAAGAGGATACATTTTTGTTTTGTTACTTCTATTTTCTATAAACAAATGAGAAACTAGACATATACTCCTTTTCAAGTCCCAAGAAACCTACAAATTAGCAAATCCCCTGCAGAAATAGGAATCACACCGAAAACATAAATGTTAAAAAAGTAGCCAAGTTCTTTTATGTACAAAAACCTTTGCATAACAAGTCAGTCGTAAAAAGTAGTGAGATCTAAAAGTACGCCAAGTTCTTAGTTCATTAATGTTAAATATCAAATATTTTAAGTAGAGTAATATGGAAGGAGCTCAAAATTATCAGAGAAATCTGTTATTTATGATAACTAACTTAAACTGAGTTGGTTTACTATAGTTAAGTTTTCATTTCAAAATTGAGAAATTAGGTTATAAAAGAAAACTTGCCAAGTAAACCAACTTAATTTAAGTCATATTATCATTGAATAGCAGATTTCTCTGATAACTTTGAGGTTCTTCCATATTACTCTATACTTAAAATATTTGATATTTAACATTAATGAACTGAGAACTTGGCGTACTTTTAGATCTCACTACTTTTTATGGCTGACTTGCTACGCAAAGTTTTTTGTATACAGAAGAACTTGGCTACTTTTTTAACATTTATGTTTTTGGGGTGATTTAACTACTCTTAGCAAAGGTTCTTTTTATATGGAAAAGTGGGGGGAATAAACGCCCAATGAGAGCCTCGTAAAGAAAAGTAAGTTTTAAAGTTATGCCTTTTGTATGTACTACAAGTCCTACCCGTCTACCAATTTTCATAAGTTAGAAGTGCTCCATTGAAATGATAATAATTGATAAGAAGTGGGTGAATGAAACGCCTCTGCATGAAAAATTTCATGATTTCAACATTTTCTTTGTATACACCTGAAAACTAACCACTTTACCAAATTTCATCATCCTGCACCAATCGGAAGTGCTCTAAATATATATAATGTTAATTCTGTAAAAATGGGTGGTTGCCACGCCCACTGAATGTTAAATTTCAAATTTTAAAATTTTGCCATTGCCTGAACTTTGAGCCCTAAAGCTGTAGCAAATTTCATCATTCTACGACATTCAGAAGTGCTCCAAATAATTTATATCAATTCTATGAAAATGGGCGGATATTTCACATATTTCACTAGCCTACCCGTGCGAGACCTCTCGTGCAAAATTCTGAAAATTGAAATCCGTTATCCGCCAAAGTCCCGATCTACATTGACCGATTTTTCCAGTGTCGACTTTTTGTTGTTCTAATCGTGTGAGACTGAAAGGTACAATCGTCATGGAACAAAACAAAAAATAGGCACTGGAAAAATCGTTCAATGATAAATGAATGAATTAGCGGATACGTCCGCTCTCTTCGAAAATGAGAAGACCCTTTGCCAACATAAGTGCAAAATTCAACAAATTATCGAGTGATTTTTTAATTTTAAACATATTTTAATTTTTAATTTCTTTAAAGTTTATTTCAAAAAAAAAAAAAAAAAAAAAAAAATGACAACGTTTCTATGTAAAATGCATCTTTCTCTTCTTAATGCACGTTCCAGTGGTATTATGTCTGACAGTTAATTATAGTGAAATATAAGATCTTTTTTATCTTTCTGACTTAATTAATTTCTAAGAAAGAAAGAAAAAATAACAGTAACCCCGTTAATTTCCATATAACAGAAAGCCAAATTAAGGGAAGATTGTTAATAGCAATATAATTTTTATTCATATCATTCAACAAATATGCATTTAAATATTTGATTTTATACGCACGGACAACCTTTATACTGTTATTCACACCTAGCACTTGCAAGTTAATGCAATCATAATTCTTAATTTTTGCTGCGCCGTTTAGTTCCAACAACGTCAAGTGCGTTATCTTTATTTCCACCCATACAATACATCGAACAGACCAAGTTTCCCATAAGATACAAATAGCTGCATTCAAGAATCTATGCGATAGCATATCTAAGATAGATTAGTAGTATCCATATACATATGTAGGTTCTTAAACGGATTGGTTGTTTTTGACATTTCGCTTGGGATACAAACGTGTACCAAAATTTTTCGGATTAGCTATCCAACAGCAAAAGCTGTTTTGTCCTCAGCTGTTTTTTTTTACACATCACGAACCTATCCGGATAGCTCTTCATAGGCTACATTCGGGTGGTAGGTAGATATGTAATTTGAGATAGGTATCTGATATGTTTTCGAACGACCAAAACCGGATGCGTAATCAAACCAAACGAAAACGACCCTGCACAGAGGAAAATGAACAGATAAAGCCAGCTTTAGACTTTCGGTGTTTTCATCGGTGTACGTTGTTCGTTGTTGTTCGTTTGCGGAACAACGAAAATGTAAATGAGAAAACCGAACAACGAATGAAGAACGTGCAAATTCAAATCAGGTCAGAAATTTCGATGTTCGTTGTTCGTTGTTACCCTAACAACTTGTGTTTAAATGCGAAAACTGTTTAAATGAACATTGTTTTGGGGTGTCGTGCAACTTTTAGCGACATTTTCAAAGTTTTTTTAATTACTGAATGGCACAAGAAGCCTAGTTATATAAATAAACAATTTTGTAAATAGAATTTAACTTTCTAATGTAAATGCTTTCTTCGTTGTTCGTTGTTGAGAGAAGAACGAACACCGAACAACGGACAACGAATGAAGAACGAAAGTCTAAAGCCAGCTTAAGATGTCACCTGTTCGTTAATCCAAGCAGATCCGAACACTTTTGGGATGACATTATATTTCTTTTTGACTTCAGCTTTTTGGTTCGTCGGCTGGTTTTTCCTTAGACATTAGAACAACACGAACAAATCCAGATACATTTGGTTACATACCCGAACGCGGCCATAGGTACACACATCCTAAAAACACATCCAATTGCAATGGAAATGAATTGTACTTTCCAATCGTATTGGACCACACCTTCTTATGGGTCCGTTCAATATATGGAGAGATGAAATAAAGGTAAGAACGCACTTGACTTCGACGGAACTTCCCTTAAGCGGAACTACACGACGCAGCAAATTACAGCATTACAGTTTTGCACACGAATGATAATGTGTACACTCTGATTGATGATTTGTCAGTCAGAACTGTTGCCCGCGTGTGTACCACGCCTTACAATGCACGATTTTTTCAGTATGCACGTTCACGTTGCGCTGAGATATGCTATCTCGAATACTCAAGTATCCGTATATACATATTTGTGAACGACCAGAACCAGATAAGTTATTAAAGATGACATATACTACGTTTACACCAGACACTAAACCGAGATTTAGGTAAAGAGATTTATTTGGTGTTTCCACTGCACAAGAAGAGGATTATGACCAAATATTTATTTGGTGTTTCATTTTTTTGATATGAAGTGGAAGTGAGATATAGTTTTTATTTACATTTTCAACTGTCAGTAAACGAAAATGGTGTTTAAATGGGTCGTATCCACAATCATTCTCAAAACAAAAAGTTTGTTTGATTTGACAAACTGATGTTTCCAAGAAGATTTGAATGAGTTTTATTTTAAATCTTCATTTGAGGAGATTAAAATATGCATGATAAATCTTCGAGATTTCAAGGAGATTAGTGATAATCTTGATAAATCTCGGTTCATTGTCTGGTGAAAACGTAGTAATACATACATATATTCTATTTACATAAATAAACACTTTTGTTCATGTCTTACTTCATGGTTACACTGTTCACGAGAAAACGAAGGTACTTCCTTTCGTTATTTTGACGTTTATGGAATTTGGGGTTGTGTTGTGAAAAAATAACCAGTAAAAATAATTAAAAATGTTTTTAATTACCTATTTCTTAAATAAATATAAATATGTACCCAACGTACCTATATGAAATTAGGAAAAACAATTTCAATGCAATCATTTTTGTTTAAATCATTTTTTGCTACCACCGAGAAGCATATTGTGGTGGTTGCCAAATCAGAAACGTCAAAGTTCAACCAGAAAAAGTCTTGAAATTTTCTTTCCTGCTTTCGTTACTTCCTTCCCTCTGTATTTCTACACCCTTCACCCAATCTGTGAAAAAAACGAAAGACGAAACAACCGAAAAAATGAATCGTGTCATCGTGGTCTTATTGTTATTCCGTCAACTTCAAGTGATTCCTTGCCTTTAATTCCATGCACACCACACTATATTGAACAGACCTAATTTACACGATTGGAAATTGGAATGTTTGTTTTGAAAGTTCATTGGAATTTGAAGTGTTCATTTTCATTGGAATACTATAATATTTTTAAAGCTAGTTTTTAATTAAATTATAAATATTTATAAAATAAAACTATAACTCTCGAAGTCCTTGGGAAATTTCTATTGTTTTGACACCTCAACTATTAAAATCGGTTCAGTATGTTGGCTTAAAAACAGTCACGTACTACTGAAATAATATATATGATCATTCTACGGCAATCAGAAGTGCTCCAAATAATTTATGTCAAATCTATGAAAATGGGCGGGTACCACGCCCCTTAAAAGAAAATCTTTACAAGATTCTACGATGTCGGGAAGTGCTCCATAGTTTTGATGATCTGTCAGTGAGTGAGGGAGTGAGTGAGTCAGTCAGTTACGGTTTTTGCGAATTTTTAAGTCTTATAACTTAAATTATAAATAAATGCTTAAGAATTGGTATTTGGTATTGGTATCTGGTGAGCTTAGCAAATGCTGCGAATTTGAAGTTTCTGACTTTATTGGTACTGAAGTTAGAGGGGGGTCGAAAATAGCCTTAGTTTGATTCTGTAAAAACGGTGTAATGCCAGAACTTGGCTGGGCACTACCGTGCCCTTTGATTTAGAAATTCTGGATTAATGCATTGGGATTATCAAAAGCGTTCTTTATTGTTGATTTTCATTAAACTGTTTCAGATGTTCAGTACTCGTATCAATTTATTATGTATTTTGTGTGTATTTTCATACAAAAAATAACAGATTTGTTAATTAATAACCTTATCCTTGATCCTTACCGACAAATTTCAAATCAAAGCCATCAGCAAAACGTTTCTTCAGATCTTAAATTGCGTGTAACCACTTTTTTCAAATTAGCTTTCATCATTCAATTTCTCATTTTCTTTTATAAGATAACCACATCTCTTTCAAAATATAAATTTACGATGTGTTTATTTTACCTTTCCAATTTTGTATACCTCCATACGTGAATCTTTTGAAGTCTTAATCTATTCGATAAAAAATAAAACATAGCTGAACATTATATGCGAGTCCCTTCAATTTGTTGTCACAACATCAATCAATCAATTCGCGCACACACACTTCCATTATACATTTTCCTTTACGAAATTTAGAAACCAATAAAGTAATTTCGTATACAAAGACTGAAAACCCGATAAATAAATTAATCGTAATAATTCTTTTTCTGATTATAATTTTTGTATGTTTTTGTAAAATTGTTTCTTTTTTCTTGTTAATTTTTTTTTTTTTTTTTGCGGAAAATCAATTTGTTATTGTGCCTGACTAATGTCGGTCTCCTTTGAAATTTACATAACCAGACATTTTTTTAACGTTCGTTCTTATTTTTGTGGTTAATGTCTACATTTTTCGATTAAACAAAAACAAATGCACTAATATTTATCAACCGAGTGTACATGCTTGATGTTTAGTAGTAAGTACATCAAACGTTTTGCAGAAAAAATAAAAATAAATATCACTAGAACTAGACACAACAAAAAATACTAAATAACCCGGAAAATTTTAATAATTTTTTAAGTTATCTTCTCTCTAAAAAAAAATAATACAAAAAAATAGACAACGTGAGAGACAAAAGTATGCCTTTTTTTAAATCGGTTTTTCCTAGGAGTGGGTAGGTATTTCCGAAACCACTTCAGCCAGACGAAATATTAAATTGGTTTAGTTTTGGTTGATGAAAAAACAAATTAAATAAAGAAACAAAAAAAAAACATATTTTGAAGATCAATGCTTTCAAGCGAGCATTGACCTTATTCATCAATTATGTACAAATGGAAACACCCAGCTGGATGACAATAAAAGATGAAAAGTGGGTTTGCAATGTTGGCCGAAAATAATGTAATTTATAATTAATGTAGAAACGAGTTTTGTTTAGATTTTTTGTAAGCAAATGATAGAATATGGCTGCACATAGTAAACCCTATAACATCGGAAGTAATCAGAGATTGGTTTAAGCGTCTTTACTCAGACCTCTTTGTGGATCAATTTCACTAACAAATTCTATCTAATGGTTTCTGAGTTTTCCATTAATTGCTTGACTGATTTTAATTTAAAAATTTGATTTATGTGAGTCCTAAAAGTTTTTTTTGTTTTCAATATGAATTTGTTTTCTCTAAGAGAACCATGCAGGAAGTTTGAATCCCTATATTCGAACATCAACCTCTCGCAGGGTTGTTGGGTAATCGTTATTTTTTATTTTATCGAATAGACAGCCTTTACCATTTTCGACAAGAAGATAATGCGGTCTATAAAATAATTTTTTGTTTGGACTTTTTCTTATACAGTGTGAGCCAAATACAAGTTTCTTTTTAAAAATGCAATAAAATGAACAAAATAAAATTTGTTCCATGTATTATGGCTATATTAGCAAACATTCCCATTCATTATGGAACACAACGTCAGTCGTTCAAAAGGCTGCCTCGGCTGGCGTCGCAGTCTGTCACTCTAATTTTCCAAGACCTTTGTTAATGGTTTCGGTCTGTAGCTCACGGATTGCTTGGATGATATTGGCCTTAAGTGATTGAATCGTTTCCGCATTGTTGGCATAACATCGGTCCTTCACGGTTCGCCACAAAAAAAGAAAAATTCAAAAGGATCAAACCTCAGCTCCGAGGCAAATTCCCAAATCGTGTTATCAGCCGTCTTGGCGATTTTAAGTGGCTGCCTCGGCTGGCTTTGCAGTCTGTCACTCCAATTTCCTAAGACCTTGTTGATAGCTTCCGGCTGTAGCTCAAGGATTGCTTGGATGCTATTGGCCTTAAGTGCTTGAATCGTTTCCGCATTGTTGGCATAACATCGGTCCTTCACGGTTCGCCACAAAAATAAGTTCAAAGGGATCAAACCTCAGCTCCGAGGCAGCCAATTGAAATCGCCAAGACGACTGATAACACGATTTGGGAATTTGGTGTGAATAAGATGGATTGTGACATGGACTGTGTGGCATATGGCGTGCCATCCTGCATGAACCAGGGATCGTCAAAATTCATGTCTTCAATTTGAGTAAAAAAGGGGGTTAACATGGCTCTGTATAACTAAACTAAACTAAACTAAACTAAACTAATATTTTAAAAGAAAAATGGTCCAATGATGCCACCACTCCACAACCCGCACCAAAGTGTCACTCTCTGTGGATGAATTGGCTTCTCGAAAGTAATGTGCGACGGGTGTGTTTTCCGAGCACCAGATGCTACAATTTTGTTTGTTAACGTAGCCGCCAAGATGAAATTGCGCCTCGTCAGAATAGGTGATGTTTTGCCCAAAATTGTTATCCAATTCAATATTCAATATTTGGCAACGTTGTTCAAGCGTAAAGCGACTCATTTCGTTCCGCAGAGCGCGGAGGTATGACTTTCTGTCAAGATTTCAAGTGGGAAACAGCTGTCAGTGTCAAAATAACCTATGTATAATTTAAAAAGAAACCACTAGAGGTAGGCCCTTGCGAAGTTATAGCCAATTACAATTCTTTCAATAGTGCTTAAATAAAATTCTCTTGCAGTGTTTCAGCAATATTGCGATGACTGGAAGTTGAAAATTAATTTTCAGCAATCAGAAACTATTTTGTTTGGGTTGCGTGGAGCTTAAGGGATACGAAAAAGAAGTGGCGCAAACTAGTGATCCTAGGGCTGCATGGGACATCTATCACTGGGAAGTAAAAGTGTAGTAAAGTATCTTGGCATATGGATGGATCATAGTATTTGTATTTCGGCAGACATATAAATGCTGCTATGACCAGAGCTAGGGCAGAGTTTGCACTTACAAAACGGTTGTTTTAAAGAAGCGGGCATGATAGCAAGATGAGGGAGATTTGCTACATGGTCCTCATCCGGGCTATTATTGCCGATCGATGCCCGGTGCCCGGTCTGGTTAAACATTGCCCAATTTCAAATGGAAAAGATTGGGTTGTTGGAGAGGCAATATATTCAACGCTGCCTTAGATTACACCGAACAGAACATCAAAATCGGAGCGGAGTACAAACATTAATATTCCAACCATCAGGTTCTGACTCGGGATCACATTGCAAGAGCGATGTCCTCGGCTAATAGCTTAATTTTTAGGAGTTACTAGCCCAACATTTAATACTACGAGGGTGTGAGGGTGTGAGTTTAAGTGGATTTATCCCATCCGATGCTTTCTTCTATTTAGACATTCGAGGGCTGATACAGAATAGAGCGGTTAGTTGTAATTTATTGATAAGTAGTTTAGTATTTTATATATTTTCTTCTAGCTTTAAATTAGTTATAAGTACATACAAATTAATATGAATTAAAATAAAGTGCTCAAATTAAAAAAAAAAATCAGCCCTATATTACTCTTCGAATAACTTCTTTTCCATCGGAATATATTCAAAATATACAAAAAAATATCATATTTTAAAATTGTGGAGCCTAATTTTCCAGTCGAACTCAAGGCTTATAAATGCACTTTCCAATGAAACAACTTTAATATTGTGATGCTTTCTTTTTCTCAGCTCAGGAAGTTCAGCGGTGTCCAGGTTTTAACCGAGGAAAGCAATAAAAACTCGGGTTTATTCAGGTTCAGAACTCCAATCGAATGATAAATTATTTATTTTTGCTCATTTTTCATTTAATAAAACAACAGTTTATTTCAATAAATCCAATTAATACTATAAAGCTAATATAACAGAGTATTACATGTATTCTGCGGGACGTACTCCCTAGCCTAGCATATACAGAAGCCGACGACTTGGATATAAGGAAGCGGACGAGTGGGACATGCTCCCTAGCTTCAATATATCGCAAAGAGGTCAAATATCGGTCTGTGTGGGACGTGCTCCCTAGCTTTGTATATAAAGAAGCGGACGACGGATGGGACGTACTCCCTAGCTTCGATATATCACAAATCGGTCGAATGTCGGTCTGTGTGGGACGTGTTCCCTAGCTTTGTACATAAAGAAGTGAACGACGAATGGGACGTGCTCCCTATCCTCAATATATAGCAAAGCGGTCGGTTGTCCGTCAGATTGGGACGTACTCCCTAGCCTTGATTCGATTTGAAGCGAAAACTAAAATGGGACGAATTCCCTAGCTTCTCGAAATCTTGGCGTGGTTGGCTTTGGTTGGTGGAACGAATTCCCTAGTTTTAAACAAAAACAAGGAGAGAATTAAGGCCCAACTATAATAGGCATAAGCTAGCATATGCGCGCATAAGTAAACGTGCGAATACAAAGAATCTCTATGCGAGTGAACATAATGGAGTCTAGCTGCGTTTCGTTCAATTTTTCTCAGTTTCGTTCACTTAAGCGTGCATAAGCAAGAGCGATCCCAGTCGCTCAGCGCATAAGTAAATTTTACAAATGCAGCAAAAAACAGAAAGCCACAGCTGTTTTGTGAATCAATTCACAAGTTGTGCACGAGTAAGTGTGAAGTTTTTGTTGTATCGTTGCCGCATTTTCATTTGTATTTAAAAATGCGGAACAAAGCACAAAGGTGAAAATAGAATGTGGGGCGAAAGCGGAGAGGTATTTTTTTAATTTTTGCTTATGCGCGCATAAGTACATTATGGCTATACAGGGTAATTTTGCAAACATAAGCTAATTTTCGTTAGCTTTTTGACATTAGCTCAAAATTATAGTTGGGCCTTTAGAGCAAACGGAAAATATGGTTAAGCTTAAAAATATTTCTGAAACGCAAGCTGACACACTACGTATCCAGCTCACCAGCTGCAAGTTCCAAGGTAGTCGTAATTAATATAACTATAACATCTGAGACCTGAACGCTTAATTCAAGGTGATTTTATGTGAAATTCCTACGTCCTCTCGTTAATTTTTCGAATAACAGCGACTGTGAACTCAGAGGACGGGTAAACGTATATAGTTGCAACTCATTGTTGACAATCATTGTGTACATTGTGTGTGTATCTCGTGCATTTGGTGACGTGGCATCGTATCACACTGCTGCTTGTCGTCGTCGCATCGTCTTGCTGCATAGGGTGTGGGTGTCACACTGCTGCTCGTTGACGTAGTCTCGTTATTTAGTGTTGTTGCATAGGGCTCTGGTAGTCGGTGGTCGGATGAGAGGGTGTACATTTATAACACTTCGTTACAATATAGATTTCCTGCAAATTAACGACACATTGAGAATCCAAATTTAACACCGAAAATCCAAATTAATATTTCTGGATATTCCATTTTTATTTAATTTTAAACTTAAATCTTAAAAAGATATAAATCAAAAACTGCTTAAAGTTAAGCTCGAAAATTGTGTTTTTCAAAAATATGGGTCAAATATTTTCCAAAAACATAAAATTTGTTACAATTATAGATTATTATGATTTTATAGGTGCAACAAAAAAAAAAACCACATGATCTTTTCGTGTATTAAAAAAAAAAATTATAATGATTTGTACGTCATTTGCGCCAATTTTTATAAAACTTCCTCAAAATTCTAGCAGTAGCCCGTAGCGTAATGGTTAGTGCGTTCGACTGTCAGGCTGGAGGGTTGGGTTCGCTTCCCAGCCTCGTCCACCTAAAACCTAAAAAATTTTTTTGCAGGCCTACTGCCTCTTGCGAGGAATTGACAAATCGTCCAAGAGTATCACTTGTCATGAATAAGTGCTTCTCTTCTAGCCGTCCGGATTCGGCATAAGATTGTAGATCCCTTCCATTCCTGTTGACAGGCGCACACTGGAATGGTTGCGAGTTGTTTGTCACTAGGCCCTGGATCTACACGAGCCATTGTTCCACCCAATTTATTTATTATTTATTCAAAATTCTAACTTATTTTGTGAAAATGTACATTATCATATGAAGTGTAAGTAAACTAATGGAGGTTTTAAAATCGTGTGATATTGATTTTTTTCGTGCCACCTTGTTACGAAGAAAATCCCGTGTCAATAATGCACTATCGTGTCATATCGCCAACGGTGCATGCAAGGCTTTGATGGTCGAAAATTTAAACTAATTTTTCTATCAAATTCTTCATAGATAACAACAACAAAATGAATTTACCCCAAAATATCTATATATTAATACGCTTAGCAAATTCTAAGCAAATCCTAACGGTACACTTTTCTCTGTAAATACTCAACGGAACTACATACATTATATAACGTTGGAAAGGTTTTGAACCACAGATGTGCAGAAACCAAATATTATGTGTGTATGTAGCTGTTAAAGCATTTAATGGACCTTTAAATTTTTCCAGATAAATGATTTTTATAATTTTAAGGGTTCGGATTAGAACTCTGAAATTTTGGGAGATGGTGACCATTATTCATTTGGATTTTTTGGTTAAAAATTATAATTCATAATTTGCCAGACAACAGAGAAAGTTACATTTTTAAATATTTTTGCTCAAAAACAACTTCCATAAGAAATTTATAAATGTTGAACTGTGTAGCTATGTATGTATGTATGCCAGGATTTAAAAAAAAGTAAGTATTATTTGTAAAAGAACGAACTCGGGATAAGTTATTTTTTTTTTGTTTTAAGGTGCCTGGTGCTGTGCTGATGCACATCCATAAGCCTGCAGGCTATATCAAATTTGGCCCCATTCAAAAATGCCCCCAAACGAAAAATTTGCCCAAATGTGGGCTCATAATGAAAAATGGCCCCAAACTTATGTATGAAAAATGACCCCAAACAAAAAATGAAAAATTGTCCCAAAATATGTACCTATAAGAAGCACCAACAACAGAAAAATAACAATCGTACAAAAAGTGTTTTGATAGCCTTAAAAGTACCTAGCTTGGCCAACTTCGAAGGTTCAATAACCATCTTTTTGGGTCCTCTGTCCTGCTCACACAACTCCGTCGTTCCGTTAGGGTATGTCCAGTCGCCTGGAAGGCGCCTAAGTTGTCCGTTGGTCTGTGATCAAAGTTTTTGTATCTTGGTTAAAGAATAAAAGTTTGGGCCATTTTTCATAATGGAATTTCACCCCAAAATTAAGAATGAAAAAATGCCCCAAAACCATGAAAAATGGCCCCAATTCACAAATTTTAAATTTTTATTTGTTTTTGCTGTTTTCTTTATACATTTTTCGGGCTATTTCATTTTATGCTTGGGGCCAAATTTGACGTAGCCAAGTCCACACTGTACGGGTATTTCTGATTGTGGTTTATGCTAAATAGTTACCCAAAGAGTATATTATACCATTTAAATTAGTTTTGACACTACAACTTAAATTTGCGATTAGTTTAATAGTTTTAAGGTGTCTAGATGTCATTACGAGGTAAGGCCTTAGATAAAATAACGTAATCTTGCAATAATTGTATGGAACTATAACATTGGCTTCCTCTGAATTGTTCCAAAATTCAAGATTCGTTGTATCCATTTGTTTTTGCCTACCATAGTATGTTAATGTTATAGTCTAAGAGCAGACATCAAATTTTGGCAGTAGATGGATAACCAAAAACTGAGTATGAGGGTTTGTAGGTGCTTATATCGTGGTATCGAAAACCAAAGTCTGGCAGATTTGTTTCAAGCCTCTGGTGAGGGTGGGGTTTCAAAAATAGCGATTTTCCAATTTGTTTCCAGGAGGTATTACCACTTCAATAAATTTTAAAAACATATGTATGTTATGATGCTCTGTGATTTTTCTTAAGTCCAATCATCCAAATCTTTGGCTATCCCACCAATAGAACTCAAGATATAAGCTTTTTAGGAGGACATTATCGGCTTTTTCTTGGAGATTTATAAAACGCACAAAATCAGCAAAACAAAGTCTAAAAAAAAACATTAAGGTTCGCATAAAAAGCTTATGTCTTGAGTTATATTGGCAAAGTGAAACAATGCAAAAATCAGGTACTGTTCAAATTAAAAAATTATGAATTCTTTATAGCAAAGGCTTTTTATTTTGCAAAAAGTACAAAAGTAGGAAATGAATATCTTTGCTGAAGACAAGAAACAATTAAAAATTATGTGGTGGTTAAATTTATCTGTCAGAACAATTTTCGTATGTTTTTTTGGAAGTAGTTTTCTGTAGAATACACATGTTTATCATGTATTTTTACATGTTTTTCTCACTTTTGTACTTTTTGCAAAAAGTAGATCTATTGTGTTAAGCCCTATCAATAAAAAAAATCCAACTTATTGGTTATTTTAAATTTTTCTTCCTTCTCCAAAAAGTGTGTTAATTACTTTTTGTTGGCCGAATTTTCGGCCACTGGCCGATACTAGTTTGATATTAAATTCCCATAGGAATCATATTCATATGTAAGTACGGGATTATTATATAGCATACTCTGCAAAAAAATTCTTACTAAATAAGCAAAAGTTAGTTGGTTTATATAGGCGTCCGTCTAACTCCGTTTTTTGTAATCCAATGCTTAACTCGTAATAAAATAATAACACGTCTACGTTGGGGGGCTTCTAAATTACAACTCCCTCTTTATTATCTGATTATTCTTAAGCCTAATGTGATACATATTTTAACAAAGGGAAAAGAGAATAGTATATAACGGGTGATTTTTTAGCTGGTTTGTTTTGGCAACACTGGTTTTTGACAGCTGACGTGTGTTTAGTACCTTGTGTCACTGTCAAACAGCTTCAGTTTGGTTTGCAATTTAACCAGGGATCGTCTTAGAAATGAACAACGCTTGCAAATTATTGAATTTTACTATCAAAATTCGTGCTCGGTTCGAAATGTTCATCGCGCGCTGCTTCCATTTTATGGTCGGCATTCTCGACCTTCTGAGCAGTCTATTCGGAAGATTGTGACCAAATTTCGCACCAAATTTACTTTGTTGGACATTAAACCACCAACACGTTTACGTACTGTGCGTAGTGAAGAAAATATTGCGGCCGTATCAGCTAGTGTGACAGAAGACCGCGAAATGTCGATTCGGCGCCGTTCCCAGCAGTTAGGCCTTTGTTACAGCACTACGTGGAAAATTTTGCGGAAGGATTTGGGCGTAAAGCCTTTTAAGATACAGCTGGTGCAAGAACTAAAGCCAGCCGACCTACCACAACGCCGAATTTTTGGTGAATGGGCTCTTGGAAAGCTGGCCGAGGATCCGCTTTTTTATCGAAAAATTGTGTTCAGCGATGAGGCTCATTTTTGGTTGAATGGGTACGTAAATAAGCAAAATTGCCGCATTTGGAGTGAAGATCAGCCAGAAGCATTGCAACAGCTACCAATGCAGCCCGAAAAAGCCACTGTTTGGTGCGGTTTATGGGCCGGCGGCATTATTGGGCCATATTTCTTCAAAGATGATGCGAATCGCAGCGTTACTGTCAATGGTGAACGCTACCGAGCGATGATAACAAACTTTTTTTTGCCCGAAATGGAAGTTCTTGACTTGCATGATATATGGTTTCAACAAGACGGTGCCACATGCCACACAGCACGCGAAACAATGGCGCAATTGCGAGGCGAGTTTGGTGAACAGTTAATTTCACGTTTCGGGCCGGTCAATTGGCCGCCTAGATCGTGCGATTTGACACCATTAGACTATTTTTTGTGGGGGTATCTCAAGGCTAATGTCTATAGGGACAAGCCCGCTTCGATTGACGCACTGGAAGCCAACATCCATGCATTCATTCGTGAGATACCGGCCGATATGTGTGAAAGAGTATGCCAAAATTGGACTCAGCGGATGGGCTACCTGAGACGCAGCCGCGGTCAACATTTGCATAAAATTATCTTTAAACATTAAATTGCAAGGTTCAAACTATCGATTCAAATAAATATTTCATTCATTTTTTCGAATTTTTTGTGTTTTTTTTTTTTTAAAGTTCTAAACCTCTTAAAAAATCACCCATTACAACAGAAATAACAATCGGTAGGAGAAATTATATAATGCAGGACTAACGCTCGGTTTATAGTAAATTATATAATGCAAGAATAACAATCGGTTTATGGTATTTTATATACAATGACAATGTGTGTGTTTTAAAGATAGATAGATAGTAAGTGAACAATATAACGATAGGCTTGGTAGCATGCGATACCTTAACATATACATATAACTACTACATTTAGAACTTTGATAGTGACCTGAGGCAATTTCTTCGAAAAAGTCCTTACGTTAGGACTGGTACTATTCCTAAGGATATAATAATCAAATCAGTATAATATCTTTTATTTATTCCTATACATTACTTGTGTGCAAGTGTAGAAATGTGAGACAGGCACTGAAACTGGTTTAACTTTATGACTCTGCAAATAAATTGGCTGTAAGTGTTCTGGTCGAATTGTTTTAACATTTCATTTCAAAAAGCAATGTTGTGTCACATACATACATAAATGCATATCTAAGCCGAATACCTATAAGAATGAAGTTACTTTATAAAAACCTATATGAAGATTTATGATGTCAAACCTTTTTGATTAAAAACAAAACAATAGTAAGTAATTGAAAATTTTTGTGAAAGCTAAGAACTTTCATTTCAAAGGATTTCAATTTTCAAATTTGTTTCAGTTAATACTCTATAGCACATATGTACATACAAGTAAATTTTTAGGAATTAAGGCAAAGATCCATTAATATTAAATTTTTGGGTTCAAGTGCGAACACTATATCATCAAAATGAATAATTTTACATGAAAAGGATTCAATTATTTTCTCTCAACTTAAATTGAACGATACTGGGAATGCTGAATACGATTTGAAATTTGACAACTCGGAAAGTTATTGCAATTGCCACAGGACCATCACAACAAGATATAGCCTTTTGTGGATTTAACTATAAATACGGGCTACATAGTACATATTTCACTCTTTTCATAAGGCTTGTTTGCCAAGATATTTTTTATTCGCAATCAAATAATCTTATTTCAACAACAGTTGAATTCTAAAATAACAAATTGTCATTAAAAATAGGAAATTCATATAAAATTTGTATATACAAAATTGAAAAAATCCAATTTTACTGGCAACATTTAACGCGAAGTGAATATGAGACTTGTCCTTGAACACAATTTGTGTAGCGTGCAGCAAAAGTTGAAATGAATTCAACCTATGCTGTTCTATACATTTCACATTTAGGACTACAAGCTGCATCTATAGCACCACCATTGTGTTCAGTCAGTTAATGTGCATTGTCTTATGTGCCCAGTTTAAACAAAAATTGGAAAGCCAGACGTTCACTACAAGGATATGTGAATAATTGCAAGATGAAAAGTCGTACAGAAGGTCAAACATAAAATGTTTGCAATTTTCTTTTAAATTCTTTTGTTACAAGATTGAGGATTTTTTTCAGGAACTAAATAATACCATTTTGCATCCAATATTCTTCGATATTAAATAAAAGTGCAAGTGATATTACACAGAACAGAAACAAATTCTTATATGCAATACTATGAACGCTCCCTATTCGAAAACATTTATTGACATAATTTTACCCTCATTGCTTTCGTTGCGAAATTTGTTATTCCAAATAAAAGATTTTTACTGAATATTATGTTTGTATAAATGTTCTCATTTCTATACCGAGTGCCGGAGAAGAATAAGATATACCAACCTCTTTGTTTATCAAAAGAAAATATTGAAGAGGGAAATTCTAATATTCAAGATGTTGTTATTATTAGATTTTCTTCTTTAAGAATTTTGTAAATAAAACAAATAATTAGGTAGTGTCTACTTGGAGTTCATAAAACAAAGTATATAGAACCTACTCGTACATTCAACCCTCACAAAAATTAAATGCACGACTGAATTGTGCGAAATTGCTTTTGGTGACTTAAAGTGTACTACCTAAACGAAGTCAAAACTACTAAAAGAATTAATTTCTTCTTTGATTATGATATAATTTACATATAGGTACTAATGGTCATGTTTTGGATTCTTAAAAAAAAATTAACACAAAATAATAATTTTCCTTAACATTACGATGATAGAGGACTCGAAAGAATTGGGTTCCGCTATTCTGTCTGTTTGACTATCTGTCTGTCTGTCTGTAAATCTGTACATTAAATTGCAACATTGAAGTTGTAAATGAGGAGGTACAATTACTTATAGGAGACAGCATATGACGGTCAAGCTTGTAAAATCGAAAAATGCACTAAACGCAACCTGGAGGAGTGTTATGGCACATAAGGAGCTAGATTCAGTTTCGAAGTATGGAGTATTCAAGCAACGGCACAAGCAATTATGTGCTACTCGGCGCATTAAGAAGTTGAGCAACTCTTGCGATACCTTCTGAAGAGAATTTTTAAACTGCCTGTCACAACACCAAACCACATACTCTTACTAGAAACTGGTCTCTCTCCTTTGTTTATCGCAACTTTAAAAATGCAAATGGACTATGTTCGATGACAATCAGAAAGCAAAATTCACGGATGGGCGCCGGGCGTAAAAAAAATTGACGCCCGGGCGTCCAAAAAAAATGACACCCGGGTGTCAAACAAATATTGACACCCGGGCGTCAATTCTTTTTTAACGCCCGGGCGTCAATTTTTTTTTGACGCCCGGACGTCAATTTATTTTTGACGCCCGGGTGTCAATATTTTTTTTGACGCCCGGGCGTCATTTTTTTTTTGACGCCCGGGCGTCAATTTACTTTTGACCTCCGGGCGTCAATAATTTTTTGACGCCCGAGCGTCAATTTATTTTTGACGCCCGGGCGTTCATTTTTTTTGACGCCTGGTCGTCAAATTATTTCTGACGCCCGGGTGTCAATATTTTTTTGACGTCAATTCATTTTCGACGCCTGGGCGTCAATATTTTTTTGACTGTCAATTTATTTTTGACCCCAGGGCGTCAAAACGTCCGGGCGTTAATTTTTTCTGACGCCCGGGCGTCATTTTTTTTTTTGACGCCAATTGTTGCAATATTTCCCGAATTTAATAGAAGGGATTTATGATTATTAGGAAGACGAATTATAATACTTAAAAACCGCGACTTAGGATTATACGAATCCCATTAATTATTCAATAATGTAATAAACGAATTAATTTAATTATTCTGTGCAACCGGCACACGCGAAAGTTAAAATCGAAATAAGGAATGTCAATCAATTTGACGAAAGACGATTAAAGGAGAATAGGGAGAAAGAAATATTGCAACACACTGCAACTACGATGCAGCCAACCGGCTAGTCAGCTGGGGTGGGTTCGTTGAATTAGATATGAACAAAAAAAAGTAAACAACCCGAATCGAATAAAAAAAGAACTGTGTGTTAAAAAAAAGAATAGTACGTATGTTGGTATGTATGTATTATAGGGAAGAATTATTAAATTATGTTGTAAGTACAGTGACGTACTTACGTGGTAGGGTGGGCGCCAGGAAACTTTGTATAGGGTCGTTTGCCTTGACCGGGTGCTGAAAATTTCGTCTTCAATTTATGAAGGAAACACAAAGTATTATTCCCAATGGGAAGCAAAAAATATTTGTATTGATAAATAATATCTGGGAAACCTTGGCTTTCGCCTGGATTAAAACCCAGAATCTTTTCAATATGAAGTTAATTATAAAATGTTCTATATTTGAAATGTCGAAGGACAATTTCGAAGAAACAAAAAAAATAAAACAAAGGAAAATTTCAAAAGGGTAGACCGCAAGAATAGACCGCTAATACTCGGTCCCGAAATAAAAGACAAAGAAAACTACGTTAAGTAATGGGGTCACGAATCCCACAATTTAGGGATATATGTAATAAAACGAATAAAACAAAAGTCAACCGAATCTCTTGAAACACTTATTTTTCAAAACGAACAATAAACTAAACTCTACTTATCTTTTCTTTTGTAACTCCTGTTGCCTTCCTGCTCCTTTCCTCTATAAATAAACTTCGCCCCGTTCTGGCGATTTTAAACTCCTTTCTTCGACGCTGTTTCCTTTTCCTCTATTAAACTCTTTTGAAACACTTTCAAAAACAACCACACTTTATAAAATTCTGCTTTAAAATTTATCTCAAATTCAAACAAAAAAATAATTATTTTCCGCTTTTCAATATTTTCTTTTTCTTTCTCAATTCTAAAATCAAATTTAGCCTCACGGCTATGACAGTCAACCGGACGCCCGGGCATCAATATTTTTTTGACGCCCGGGCGTCCAATTTTTTTTTTGTTGGTTTCGAAACAGGTAGATGCCCTATTTTAATGGAAATTCGAAGAAACGTGTTCGGTAAAAATCATATCACAAATAACGAAATGCAAAACATTTTAAACGGCGAAAATTGGAATAGACTTTATAAATTTGCTACCTGGGCTTTGCAATATAGAAAAAGCATTGTAGATGAAATGTTTTAAGAAAAAAAAAAAAAAAAATAAATTATAACTATTTAGATAATTTTATAGTTTATACTTATTAACATATTATTTAAATTTTTTTAAAACCAAAGTTGTCACTCTGGCATACGGCGCAAGCCATGCTATAAAATGAATTGTAATACAATTGTAATAGAAACATTTGAGAAATAAAAGTCATTAATAATTGAATTGGATTGAATTAACTTGCAAACTAAGCCGCTGCTGATGCGATTTCCTTTAAATTTTGTACTTAAGGTTTTTAGGAAATTCGCGAGAAGGAATATTAAATTTGATTAGCTCCAAAAATAACAGTCCGTGTCGTACAACAAAAATACCAACTACTATTTATCTCAAAAATTGCTCTAACTATTTTAATACAAGAACTTATAATTACTAGAACCGATTTTTTGATTTCAAATTACCTGTCAAAGACTTCACATATTTCGACCAAATTTTTTATTCTGGATGTTCTTAATAATTTCAACAGTTTTACTTATACAAACTTTAAAAAAGAATTTTTGGGATTAATTTTTCTATTTTTTTTTTTAATTTAATATCTTGAAAACGAATGAATATTTTTAAATTTTGTGAAAAATTGTAAATACTTAAAATTAACATGGCAATTTTTATTTACTAAAAAAAAAAATATTTATACAAAATTGTTTTTAAAAAAACCGCTCTTACGATTTTGATTTTTTTTTTCATAAATTCATATTTATCAAACGTATTATATTGCATACTTTATTTCATTGACTTTCTTAGTACAAAGTTTAATTTACTTTTATTTTGTGATATAGACTTTTTTGCTTATACATCTATTTACATATAAAGAAAAAGTAGTTTTTTCAGTTCCCGTGTTTAGGAAAACTACACTATGAAATTTGAATATTCCGGACTCAAATGGAGCTTGAGTCTGGAAAATTCTTATTCCATGGTGTAGTTTTCCTAAGCACAGGAGCTGAAATAACTATTTTTTCTTTATAAATAAGGGTGGGGGGTAGTTTTCAAAAAAATCACGAAAGTTAAAACATGGAACCTTTAACATCCCCTGCTGGTCTTACCTCATGGCCCTGGGTGGGGACTTTGGGTATGTTTTGCCTCATCATTGAATTGACTTATTTGATTATATACTTGTACAGGTTATGAAACTTATTCATTTTCAACATTGAATTTTCGTATAGCTAGTTATCTCAGTGGGTATATAGCGCATTGGACTGACAAGCAGAAGATCGCGGGATCAAGTCCCACATGAGACAACTTTTGTTTCGCCTGACGAGGCAGGCCCTAGTTCTAGCCTTTGCTAATTCTAGCTAGCCCCTTGTCAGAATCTATATAAAACTCTCTAATGCCTTGTCGAAAACTAGATTGTTTTTCATATTTTAATTAATATTTAATTTTGAATCCTTGAAATTTTGAGTAGTCATGGTGCATGTTGGTTCGGACCGAATGTATAGACAAAATAAATAAAATTTTAATAAAAAAAACATCGAATTCAAAAAAATGCATATTCATTTTTTATCTGCCCCCTGGAAAAAATCCTGCAGGCGCCTATGGTCACAATTGGGGAAAATATTGTCCACCGCCTATTTATGCACCAAATTCAAGATAATTATGTGATTTTTTTGAACGACCATTTTTCGGTGGCTGTCTGATTTGTTTCCCAACAAAAAAATAAATATTATGGCACAACAGCTGGTGGAGAACCAGGGCCTAGTTTCAACCATTCCTGTGTGCGCACGTCGCGTCGACAGGAATCGAGGAGATCTACAATTTTATGCCGAATGCGAATGGTTAAACGTGAAAGCACTTTTTCATGACAAGTGATACTCTTGGATAATTTGTGATTTCCTAGAAAGAGGCAGTAGCCTTAAAAAAAAACTTTTAGGTGGACGAGGCTAAGAACCCAGACCTCCAGCGTGACATACCAACGAACTTACCATTATGCTACGGGCTACTACATTTTTTTCCGAAGGGTGACTCTAAATAAATGGTTTAAGGATTTGCTTTAAATTTAACTGGACATTTTTGTATGATTCCACAGCAGATGAATTCGAATGTTTTTTTAGGTTCCATTTAAACGGGAAGCTGCCGGAAATGGATTTTACGATTTTGCTAAAACAAAATGATAAAAATTAAAATGCTTGATAAATAACATGGTGGATTTGTACGAAATCGTTTAGTCCCGTACTCGATTTTTTGGTCTAATGAACTTCGGACCAGATAGTAAGAGTTATTTCCCGAAGATGTTTGACTATCTCGTATCTAGTATTTTAAAAAGGGTAATTTAAGTGAATACGAATGGTAACTCTAAATTTTAGAAGTTGTCATGTACCCATGCATTTTACCCTTCGAAATCCTCCTCTATTCTATACCCACGGATAGCGTAATGCTAATTTAGAGTGATATACAAACCATAAATAAAGAAATACCTTTTTTTTATTAAGTTCTCTTTATCTTATAAAACTAAATTTATAAACACATACAATGATAAACACATACAAGACATAATATAGAAATGGAAACAATTTTTTTCTTGAATAGAACTCATAAATCAAATATTTATATGGCTCTGTCGGTTATGTGGGATAAACTGTTATGTGCTCAAATCGAATAGATTTACAACAAAGAAAACCATAATAGTTTAAGTATTTTATTTATTTTATTGTGTATATGGAATCACCAGAACTGTGAAAAGCACGACAAGGATGCTGAGGAAATAAACATTTAAGTATCCGACAAGTAAAAGAGGAGAACTCATCAGGGTTCGGATTTTACTCAAAACAAATTTAGCATTTTAAAATTCGATTTATCGAAAATATGGTCAACAATTCGTTGATATTTGTCAATTTTCTTGTAATGTACAACGATATGCATGATTCTCAATGACAAAAACTTTTGGGAGTTGGGTTATTTAATATCTAATTTCAATATTTATCAACTATCAATCGATGATTGAAAAACGCAATAGGGGTGCTTACTTCAAAGTTTATCAAATTCGAAAGAATAAAAAACTTCTTTTTTTGGTATTATAAACACACACTTAAGGGGTTTTACCCTGATAATGAGTAAACAAAGTGCAAGCGTTAGAAAAATATGGAAGAATTTAAGAGGACCCACCGATGAACATTGGAGACCTATGAATAAAAAAATGGCAGGGAAAAATAAAGCTGGATGAGGCATTCGACATTCGGATAGTGCGAAAAAAAAGTAATCTCCATACTTGGCAGTAAGTATTCTCTAAAAAGTCGAACTTCTTTTAACCAGAAAGGAAGGAATTTAAAAAAAATAAAACAAGTCAAAAACAGATTGTCTGAAAATTCAATTTGAATGATTCCCCTTGGTCTACTCCCAATTTATACATTTTCAAAACTGAACCCTGGTTGGATTCATCCATGGAAAATCATAGAACGACGATTTCATTCTCTTATTCTATTGTACATCCGCTTTATATTTTTAGTTTTTCTTTTTTTTTAATTTTAAAACATCTCAAATATACATTACTGTTGCATGTTGGTTGATGTGGATTTCTTGTTCCCAGAAAGTATCAACAATTCTTAAATGGAAGGATACAGTTTTAAACGCTGATAGTGGTTACAGAGGTAAGGCAGGTGTTGTGAAATAAACTTTCATCTCGAATAGAGTGATAGTAATCAGAACTAATGATTTATTTATTTATCTTAAAAAACCATCTCGACTTGAAAAATAAGAGAAAATTTGTATTACTTTTATTATTTACTCTTTGAATTGGTGGGAGTGGTGGTGCTTTCAGGTAAAACATTCTTTAGTTATTCTTTTTAAAATTTATGTTGCTGAATTGTTACTATGATTTTTGTGCTGTGATTTTCTAAAAGTGGTTATTATTAGACTTATGAGACTTTGTGAGGTAGTAATTTTGGCTGATATAAAACTTTTCTTAACAATTTTCAAACTTTTAGTCTGAGGTCTTTGTACCTATGAATATATTATTTCGCAATATTTATTTACATGGGATAAAATATATTAGACATTTGGTATCATATGTCAGTTCCTTTATAAAACAGTTTTTAAAAAAGGACAAACGATTTTTTAACAGAGAAAAAAAGCCCATTTGAAAAAAATTCTTTTTATTTTATTTTTTTCTAATCGGCTTTTTTCCAGTCGAAAAATCCTAACTTTATTTCTGTTGCTCAGATTTTTAAGATTAAGGTACCAAAATTTAGCTAACAAATGTGTCTAATTTTTGTGTTTAAAAATTGTTGAGAAGGGGCACAATTCTTATACTTAATGGGTGTGTAAGTGTCCCATCAACTTTATAATTACTTTTTTTAAAATCAAAATTTGATGAAAATTTTTAAAATTAAAAAAAAAAAAAATTATTCATAAATATAGGTGTAACCCCTTTGTATAGAAATATGCACATGTGTCATTTTATATTTGTTAATCTAACGGGGAAAATGTAGGTACAATTTATTAAAATCATTCGACCCATTACTTAATAATATTGGAAACTTGGTCGTGTTTTATCTTGGAATTTTTTTACATACATAAAATATAAGTATACGAAAATGTATACGAAATTTAATGTCCTATACAAAATATGTTGAGTTATTTTTAGTTTGGATGGACACTGGATCTGGATGAGATAAACCTAAAAAACCATTTCTTAAGTCGAAAGTTTGATGGTTTTTCGACAATATCTTTTTATTGGAAGAAGTTATCAAAGTTTTTGTTCAAACAACAATTGTACAAAACCTTCTAACCTACAAAAGTAAATAAAAATAACTACTATACGACTAAAAGCGGTCGAGAAAATCGAGTGAACGCTTCTAAATGTTTTTTTTTTCTTTCAGAATAACCTTTGTATATGAAAGTAAAGTAATCTCATCAGAAGCGGCGACTACTGAGTCACGTAGTGTCGAAATCCAGCAACTTCTCTCAACACTTTTTGTTGAGGAAACAAATTTGAAAGTCGAAATCTAACCCTCTTACTCCTTTACAATATAACTTGACTTACTCTTTCTAAACATTAATGTCTACGCTGTCAAAATCTTAAAACATGTTGCAAACACATGCGCCACCAGCCGTCGAAATTCAGCGTAAATAAAAACGACTTACTGATAATACTCTAATTTTCATATACAAAGGAATAACTGAAGACGCAGAGCGTTTTTTTTTTTTGATTGTGGGAATTTGTACTCTAGGTACTCTATAAAGTTAAATAATGAAATTCTCCTTCCCTGTTTTTTTTAGACATTTTTGCTAATTTGATTGGACTGTGGCCCATTGACCATTTCTTCTTTTAATTCTTCCTTCATTAAAACCCATTTTAAGAATTAAAACTTCTCTTGAAAAAATGACTGTAGGTACTCTATTGTGCTAGCATTGGCACCACAGGGGCTATTCGATCTTGTCTTGTTGTTTTTCTGCACCTTTTACCACTAGATTTACACATTAAATACCTGGTATCTTGCATTGCGATAAGACTAAAAGAATCGAACTCATGGTTTGCCAAACCCTATGGGCACAGCAACATCACGGGTTTAATTCCAACCGAAATGATTTCGGCTCCCACTGATTACTGCACCCCTTCAATGAGCCTCGGTAAAGATTTTAAAGTTATATTCCAATCCAGAATGGCTTGGAATGATGACGTCGTGATGAAAGACTTTGACACAACTATCTTTACTGATGTGTCAAAGATGGAGTTCGGTGTTGGTGCGAGTATTTTTTCAAAGTCCCTAAATATATCCAGGTCTTTTCGGCTACCTGACTTTGCTAGTGTTTTTCAAGTGAAAGTACTGGCAATCAGGGAAGCATGCAAGCTATTTAAACAAGATCCAAACCAGAACCGAAATAGGGTTATTTTCTCAGACAGTCAAGCGGCTGTTAAAGCCATTAATTCGGCTACATCATCCTCTAAATTAGTACGACAATGCCAGGATGAGCTTCTGAGTCTAAACACTAACCTCAGGGTCACTCTTATCTGGGTTCCGAGTCATAGTGGCATTGAGGGGAATGAGCGAGCTGACGAGCAGGCCAGGCAAGGTTATGAAGGGCAATATATTGTCAATTTTTCTCTTAGAATCTAATCGTAGGTGGAATAGTTTAACCAACTGCATCATTTCTAGAAAGATCTGGCCTACCTATAATAAATCCCGAACTATTAACCTAATGTGCAGACCCAGGCGGGACATAGCCAGGATTGTTGCAACATGCACTGGCCAATAGGAGAACACGCGGCGAAGCTTGGCATCCCCTACAATACTCACTATCGTCGTTGTGGGGACCAGCAGGAAAAGGAAACAGTCTTTCATTTCCTTTGTAAAAGTCCCGCTTTGGTCAGAATGAGGCAACAATCTCTTGGGAAGCCCTTTTTTGACGACCTTGACGAACTCTCCGGAACGAAGATCAAAGATTTGACTTCTTTCCTCAACGCGACGAAATGGATCTAGGATTTACTTCGGTTTCCCCTTGCACCATCTTCTTCCTCAAACTCCTATATGACTGCGAGCTAGCAGACTAATGGTTTTTGAAGGTGGCTCAAGGTGCACGAGGACCGGACGATCACACGATTAGGCCGATCTCCGCTTCAATACCAGTCAACAAGTTGCCTACGTGGCACATTCTATAGATGGCTCTTAGCTGCGAACTTCGACCCTTTTTAGTGTTTTCCTATTTTCAAGTCCAAGAAAGTTTCAATGGATCTAGAATTAACTTCGGTTTCCTTTTGCACCATTTTTTTCCTCAAAGTCCTATGACTGTGAGCTAACAGACTACTGGTGTTTCAGGGGACTCATGGTGCACGAGGACCGGACGATCACCCGGTTGTGTCAACCTTCGCTTCAATACCAGTCAACAAGTTGCCTAGTTGGCACAGTGTAGATAAATTTTAGTTGCGAACTTTGGTCCTGTCGGGTGTTTTTCCTATGTTTAAATCCCTATTGAGTTTTATCTGATGTCTAAATCCAATAAAAGAGTCTGGTCATACAGACGGGTGGTACTTTCCCTGGCAACCACAAGTTATGCTGTGTAAGCAGACGGAGATGTACAGAGATTACCATATCCGGGTGTAAGACTAGATGATCACCCCAAGGGATCAGATCGTATGCGTCCTGGGCAAATCAACAAATTGCTTAGCGTAGCATATTGCTGCCGAACTCGGCCGTAGGCGATGACCCATTGGGAGGTCTATCAACAAATACCCTCATTTTCTTAAAAAATGTTCTTTTAATCCACAGGTCAAACGAGTTATGGTATCAAAACGGCGGGCGCATTACAGCGTTAATTGGGTCATCGAGCGAGGAAGCTTGTGACCGGCATCTCTACCTACCTACCTACTCTATTGTTTAAAAACATTTTAGTAATTTTCCCCTTGAATAGCCTCACATTCTGAATTAAATTTAATATAAAAATTATTACTAAGCTTTTTATTTTTTCAAGGCCTGTGCCTGCTAATTTTCGTAATGAGTTTTTTTTTTTATTGTGTGTTGAAGCTATCTACCCAAGAACCATCGAAGTATTAAAAATGGAATTTTCCGGTTCAGTGGAAATTGCGTTTTCTTAACAGTTATTATTATTCTAAGGGCTGATTTTATATTTAAAGGGAAAAAATAAAAAAAATACCTAACTATCCAAGGACATAACAACAAAATTTCTCATTTACAAATTTAATTCCAACCTTCCCTATCTGCCCTGCCCGTGTCCGTGTCCATTTTCCATTGTCCAACCTCCATTGACAATTACTTCTATAACGGTGATGGTACGACTTTTTAAAATGTATTTTTATTTTCTGTTAGCTCGTCCCATCATGGTTCTTTCTTTGTGTCCATAGTGAAATAAAAAATAAAATTTTTTTGAAAGAATTCAAACATTTTCCATTGTTCTTCTAAAAAATAAAAATACTACTACAAAAAAAGACAAAATAAATGATTTGACATCCATATTGTACCTTGCACTTTAAATGAACGATGTTTTTCTATTGCTCAACTATAACAGTAGATGTTTGGCTCTTGCTGGTTGACAATAATTTGTCTTTGGGTTTCAACTAAGCAAAAATAATTTCCAAGGAAGGTCCTCGATTTTCGTTTTTTATTTTTTATTTTTATGATAATTGCATGCGAAAATGGACATTGGAATAAAAATTGCGAGGATTTTATGTTGAATTAAATTTAATACATGCAACTTCGCATTCTTTCAAATAATCTACGCGAAAGCACCAACAAAAAATGATAATTTTGAAAGGACGAAAAACATTAAAGTTTTGTCTTTTGTCTTTCATTTAGGCAGGCATTTAGGTAATTGAAGAGATGTTCAAGATAAGTAATGTAATTTTGTCGAAATTCACTGGGCTTCCTGGCTAAACAAGCTTTTTGAGAGATAAATTACTAATCTTAGAGATTTAAGACTTGGCTATTGTTAGCATACAAAACTGCTATAGACTTTAATAAATCACAAGAAAATGCAAAATATCCTTACAATTTTGTCATGAAACTCAAACCTCCCCCTTCCTCTTTTTCACTTTCTCCATAAAGGCTTTAAGAATTCATTATTTATTTTCACAATTCTAATTAAGGGTGAAGTGAATTCCGGTGTTTTATTTGAAAATGAATAAGAGGGAGAATAAACTTTTCTTTTTGTTGTGTCTAATGACATTTTTGTTATAAAATAAAATATTTTTAAAGGCCTTCACCAAGCAAATAGGTAGGTATGTATGTACAAATATATATTTTGAGAATGTGTGGTGGGAGCTGGGAGTGCTTAATCAGTTTTCATATAATGAAGACTTCCCGAAGTAAAATCGAAAATCAACCATCACAGTGGAAATAATTCCCTGATGCACTGTTTCGAAATTTACCGAAGCAAAAAAACACTTGGATAGGTATTATTAATTGCGATGTCTGCGTCTACCATATGAAATAAGGGTTATGTTTTGGAATCGTTAAAAGTTAAAGATAATGAACCCAGGGAAAAAATGAGTTACATTTATCCAGAAATTATTTAAAAAAAAAGGTTTTTAAAAAAATTGTGTGTACATTTCGAAAAGAAATTTAAAGAAACAAATTAAAATAAAATTTATTTTTTTTTTTGAAGATTTTTGTTTGAATCATTTTTTCAAAAATATCAAAAATGGTTGTATAGTAGTAGTAGTAGTAATTATTTTATTTTCAACTTCATAAATTTACATATGGTTATTAATTTAAATTGACAAAACTGTTTCAATTGAAAAGTAAAATTTACGACAATGACATAAAAAGTCGTCTGTCGGGTAAATTATTTTAAAAGTTAAATTTAATTAAGGTACATATGTTTGTATAAAGAATAGTACATTTTGTTTATTATAAAAAAGGAACATAACAAGAAAAACTTTTGAATTAGCTAAATTCTGTTAAGATTTGTTTCCTATAAGATATCGCAACGGTAATATAACTAGCCAGTTTGTTCCAATCCCCTTCACTTCTTCCATTGAGTATACCTATGAGTTCTTCTTCAACCAAAAATGCCTTTTTAAAGTATCATATTCTGAATTCCCTTAATACTGGACACCTGCCTAAGAAATGTTGAATATTTTCTTCTTCACTTATGTTACACAAGCTGCAGAATGTTGAAACGTTAATTCCAAATCTACTTCCATTTAGAACAATAAGGTCACATCTAGCTTTAAAAATCCAGGTAATTTTGTTTGCTTCGAAAGAGTATATATTGCGAGCCCCTCGAGTAATCCAGGGACTTAAAAATTCTCGTTCTACTTGCCCTCGCTCTTTGTTCTGCTTCTTGGTATACCTCTGCCTTCAGGTGAGCCAGGATCTGTAAGTTTTTGTCATTCCAGTCACTTTTATCTACCATACTCTCATCCCAGTGTCAGCCAAACCTATTTCCGATGTTGTTTACCTCTTTGACCCAAAAAAGTTAATTTTTCAATAGTATTTTGGTGAGTTGATGAGGCAGCCTGGTATTACTGTAATCGAAAACTGTTTTCTTGACATACCTACGATGTAAATCCAGCGTATAAAAATGTCCATCTTCAGCTCCGCATTTAATCAATAAGGCATATTTTGGAGTGCAAGGCGGGAGTTTCAAAACTCTCTTCAAAAAATAGCGTTGTAGCTTATCCACCACTTCATACATCCCAAAGCCCCAGACTTGAGCGCTATAAGTTTGAATAGCTCTACATACCGCCAAAAATAGTTTTAACTATAAGTAATAGTTACTGCTTATAGAAACGCAAAGTAAACAAGTTTTTCTTTAAAAGTTAATTGTTTTTATTTAAGAAATCTCGCGTAGAAAAACAATCTAGTTTCCGACAAGGCACTAGAGAGTTTTACATAAATTCTGTTAAGGGGCCTAGCAAGGGTAAGAAAAGGCTATAAAGGACCTTGGAGATTATGAGCCCTTTTGCATCGTCATTCAAAAAAAAAATTGACTTATGTGTCACAAATCTGTGCTGATATAAAAAAGAAGACAACGTAAAGAGAGATAAAAGTGTCGTTTTATACTGAAATTGCATGGTGCTTATATAATTTTTGTTCTTGGTGTACAAGAGACATTCGTGATGGGGTAGGTACCGAAACATGTCCAACTAGTTCTTACTAGGAAGGGCCTCCCGATTGTTTGAAAAGTTTCCCTCGTCTAAACTTTTGGTACTGTCATTCAGCAAGGGTAACACTTTTTATTATCAAAATCGTTGGAACCATTTTTCGTAACAGTTTTTCTACATTATAAAAATAGTTTTCAAAAGTGTTTCTTGGTGGATATTACAATTTTTTCTACGGAATATTCAAATCAACGAAAAAAAAAAATCAAATATTAACGGAAAAAGTCTTTATTTAATAGGTATTCGGTATTTTCGACCTTTGGTGATTTTTATTTTTAATAATGATATCATACAAATTGTGGCTACTATGAAAAAATTGTGAATGCATGCTTATACAGGATGTCCCTTAATTCGTCAATAGTATTTTAGGGCATGACTTTTTGGGTGTATTCTAAGAAAACAATTGTTCTACAGTAAGTGCCTATCTCCAATTTTGATATCAGTTATCGTGGATTTAAGAAAAGTCTTATTTTGGTGTACCCAGACCCATGTTAACGGTAATTGCGCTCTTAGTAATAATGATAGAAACCTTGTTTGGGCCTTTATTTTTAGAAGAAACACCAGCCTTTGTATCTGCGTTTAAATACATTTTATATTTTTTCTCAGTCTTAAGATATTCAGTTTTTAGCCTGTTCCATTTTTCCTGCCCATGCTAATTTTTTGACTTTGGGGTAAATTTTTTTTCCAAAAAATGCGTAATCAACATGATGTTTCAATAATTTTTTTGGATGTATGTAACAATACTAAAAATAAAAGTTAGCAACAAGCTTGCCGAAAAACCCATGGAAAAACAGCGGCAGGTAAAATTTAAAAAAAATGTTTTTTTTTTTTTCCTTTAAGCTCGAAAGATTATGATATGTTTTTTTTTTTTTATATATATTCCATGCGCGCAAAAGGGGTTATGGCTACCCTTAAAATGTTTTTAACACAGCACGAGCAATAAGGTAAATATGAGAGGATTTAGAAGGAGATATCGATGCACAGTCGTTTTGAACGTTAGCACATCGAAATGAGTGAAAGTGGTATTGGGGGTGGGTTTCGCTTTACCGACAGGAGACAGTATTGAGTTTTAGAAGCATTAAATTCTACACGGTTTTTGATTCCCCATTGGACAATGCTGTCGAGATCAGAATTTAATGAGCTTATCATACGCTGCCGTTCAAGTTCCACATCCGAAGGACATGGATGAGAATCTGTAAACGAATATGAGAAGCTGAGAGTACTATCGTCAGGAATCCGAGGAGGCTCGTCAACAAGCTGAATCAGGTGGTTTAACTCAGCAAAAATCTCGACATACCTTCCTTCGGGTGTTGTCTGACCAGAATAGCGTAGCCACGAAGAATTGTGTACATTGAAATCGCCCGTAACAACGATTTCACTATGCGGATAATGGGAAACAATTCTCAGGATTGAATCGGACAGCACATCGAATTCGTTAGTAGTCGAATTACTTTCCAAACTTGAGCTACGATAAATGAAACATGTATGGATGATGTGCTTATTGACGGTGAATTTTAACTACATGAAATTAAAGTTTGTATTTAAACAAGGGCCATATTGTGGTTGAAGCTGATAAGCCACATCATTACGTACATATATTGCGAGACCATGGTGTTGTAAAAACAATGGCCCTAATCTATAACCATGCAGGCTGAATTCGGAGTAATCAGAATTTTCACCTACCTGGGTTTCACTAAGTGCCAATACTGCTGGCCTGTTTTTTACAGTGTGCACGTACACTGCACAGAAATTCTTTCTCAGCCCCCGAATGTTGCTGATATCGACCCTAAATTCACCTACCATTACGAAAAAAAAACATAAAAAACCAAATCAGACAGTTAACTATACTATTTTTGAGTTTGGGCCCCAATAAAACTTCACAATACAAATACTATCAGTGTTATGCCTTAATAGTTTGTATTGATCCGCCCCTGGAAACCTAAAACCAATAACAGCAATTTATCTGATTTGCTTCGACTCAATCAATTACACACATTGCATGAGATGAGCCACACATTGTATGTAATTATTAAGCCAAAGCAATGTGAATGATGAGGAAGGAGAGATATGGAAAAATTTACCGCTTGCTGATTTTAGTTTCGTGCAGCATCAGGTTCATGGGCATGTTGAACTTTGATTGTTGTTTTTGTACACAAGCACAAGCGCTGGCACTGACATTTTTTTTTGTATTGCAATTTTTGTTTCTCTTTTTTTTTCGTGGATTTTATTACTGTAGTAGGCTATTAATTTTTTTTTTTCGTACGGTGGGTTCGCAGGGATTTATTGATTATTATTTTGATTTCACACTGATAAAGGTGGTGGTATATGGGGAATTGGCCGCGGTAAATGTCTCAACTTCAGACACGTCTGTTCGCGGTGGGAATGCTGTTCGGTACTGATTATCGATAATGTGTGGTTATCGATAATTTTTATTTTATGTGTTAACTAAAATAGTTATAACAGGTGTTCGAATGAGACCTCTTTGAATTTGTGTGCATGCTAGAGCCCGTTTTCGTATTTCACTGATATTGATATTAATGATTTTAGCTACTGCCTCACTTCTGAGGGCACAACTATTTTAGTTGTATAAATGATTTATTTAATTCTTCCCATTCAAAAACATCCAATATTGTAGGGTCAGGTGATCTTGCAGACTATTGAACTGCTCTTACTTTTTCCTATCCAACGATTACCGCTTACTATTCATCTTGTCAATTTTGAACCTCTCGAGCAAAGTGGGATGAAGCACCATCAAGTTATGAATAAGATGAAGCTAGTTGAACCTATGGAATGTCTTCCAATAGTTCTGATAAATCATTTTGCATCAACTGCTGATTGTTTGAAGAATTCAACTTAAGTGGCTACTTAACTTAGCATGTAATGTATTCAAACCAAAGAATGTCAGAATGCACCTGTTATAACTGTTTTAGTAAAAAAAAACTAAAAAAGTTATCTTAAACCACACAAACAATTTGTATTCATAGCTTTTCGAGCTTAAAGCTAAAAAACATTTTTTTAAATTTTACCTGCCGCTGTTTTTCCAAATTATCATAAAATCTATGGGTTTTTCGGAAAACTTATTACTAACTTTTTTTATTTTAAGTATTGTTACATACAATCAAAAAAAATACTAAAACATCATGTTGATTTAGCATTTTTTGGAGAAAATTGACCCCAAAGTCAAAAAAATTAGCATGGGCAGGAAAAATGGAACAGGCTAAAAACTGAATATCTTAAGACTGAGAAAAGCTATAAAATTTATTTAAACGCAGTTACAAAGGCTGGTATTTCTTCTTAAAATAAAAGCCTAAACGAAGTTTGTATCAGTATTACTAACAGCGCAATTACCGTAAACATAGGTTTGGGTACACCAAAATAAGACTTTTCTTAAATCCACGATAAATCATATCAAAATTGGAGATAGCCCCTTACTGTGGAACAATTTTTTTTCTTAGAATACACCCAAAAATCATGCCCTAAGATACTATTTACGAATTAAGGGATACCCTGTATAAATTAAAATAATGTAAAATTTTGCGATTAAGCTAACATTTTAAAAGATACATGCGAAAACCCGTTTTTTCGACAGTCGACTCGTATGGAAAAAACCATTGTTATCATTTTTGTAGAGAATATTATAGTCTTTAGTTTGAGCGCAAGATTTAGTTCGACAACTTTGTCATTTAAGAGTAAAAACCCAAACAAAAAAAAAATAAGAAATTTTGACCTTTTGACAAACTTTAAAAAGAAATTATATCTTAAAAACAATTTTTTTATAAGAAAAAATTAACTAAAGTAGTTATTGTTTCATTCAAACAATTATAATTAATATGACGGATCAAAAGCTATGCAGCCAAATTGCGAGTGTGCTATCAAACGAAAACCCAATTGGACAATAATACAAGTTTTTCAAATGTTTTCGAAAATATGACCCGTTTAAGACTTATAAGTGAAATCGAGTATTTTCGACATTTTATGGTTTTGAAACGTCGATATTTTCTTAACTGACACACACGATTTGGAATTCGACTTTCGTCATAGTATTTATATGCCAAACTAAACACAATTGCGTTTAAAAATCTTCGCATGGATTTTTTCGACAGAAAGATTAAAATTGCCTGGATATCCCCCAATTAAAGACTATAATATTCTCCCAAAAAAAAAAAAAACAAAAGGTACCAATTTTGAAGAAAATTCAGCCATTTATGCTGCATCCACGAAGATAGACAGACAGAATTGCGAGACCCACTTTTGCCGCCTTCTCTATCATTGTTATAGCTCGTTTGATAAAAATCTCGAGCAAAAATTAGCCTTCGCAAGTAAAAATTTAAATAAGAGAATTTAAAATGCATAAATATATTTATTCATGTTTTAATCAGTCAATCAGTCAATTGAAATCGATGATCGTCCATACCTTGTTAATACAGGTGTCCCACAAGTGTCAGTTTTGGGACCCCTTCTATTTTCCGTATTTGTAAACGATCTTCCTGATATGATTGTTAATAGTAGTGTTCATATTTACGCAGATGATGTAACTATTTATATGTCTAGGAGTCCTGGGTTGTTAGAAGACTGCTAGAGTGAATAAAGATCTCTCACATATTAAGACTTGGTCTGATACAAATAAAATACACTTAAACCCACTTAAATCTGCCGGTATGGTACCCTCAAGAAGTAAAATGTCTTTACAGGATTGTCCTCCTCTAGATCTCAATATCACACTTTTACCTTATGTTGAAATTGTTAAATACCTAGGTTTCAAGATAAACAGGAAATTGAGTTGTTGTGATGCTACTTCAGATACAATTAGGAAAGTCTACAGTGGATTACGAAGTTTGAGATCATCTTCGAACTTATTGCTTCCGAAGATGAAATAGCATCTAGTTAAAACTTTATTAATGCCATTTTTTTCTTACAAATGTTTAGTATATCCTTGCTTAGACTTTGAATGTAAGCGGAATATCAATGTCGCGTTGAATGATTGCATACGGTACATTTATTGTATTCCAAGGTATGTTAGTGTTTTGAGGTATAAGATGACATAATTGGGAATAAGCTTGGATGATTATTATAAGTATAGATCGTTTCTGAAACTCCATATGAGTTAATTCATAATCGTTGTCCTCAGTGATTGTATGATAAGCATTACTTTTTTGCTATCGCCTAGAGGTCTGAAATTAGTCATACCACGGCTTACACATACAGTGGAGAAGCGATCTTATTTTGTTAGTGTAATTCGGTTTTGTAATAATCTTCCACAGCAGTTGCAAAGAACTATTGCGTCGGGGGTACTTCGGGAGAAGCTTCTTAAACACATGTCATACTGAACCCATTTGCATATCATAATAAAGTCTTAAATACTAGATAATATACCTACTTGTCAGTTGAAATTCCTTAATAGATTATATTGTAATTAAAATAAATCTCCATATAATTATTTGTGTAAATTATAAGTAATTAACATTTTGATACTTAATAATAAGATTTTATATCTTGAAGTTCAATATAAACCATTTTTGTATATGAAATATAAATAAAATAATAATAACCCGGAATCGCGCTGCCTAATGCTTGCACGGACTACTAAAGCACGAACGTACAACTCCATTATGCCGCTTAATATATTTATCAAGCTCCATTTGATATTTTTTTTTACTCTTGCCTCATTTACATCGAAGCTCCTTTCCCAAACAAATGACAATAATTCTTGATGATATATTCATATTATCGTTGTACATTATGTAAATATATTTATACGTATAACCAAAATTATATCATCTCTCTCATTTTCAATTATTGGCATTTTTGTCGACTTTATACCTGGATGGCTCTGTGCGTAATATCCATTATTTCTCCGTTTTGTTTTGTTGGCACTGTAATTTTTTTTTTAATTTATACGATGCGAAATCACTTATGATGGTGTTTCCCAAGTGAAAAATGCATTTTCATCATAACAGAACAAAATACTCGAAAGCGATGATAAAAACCGACTGGGAGTTTATACACAATTACGGGCTATGCAGATTCAACCCAGATGTATATAGTATAGTTTATTTATGTGAAGGAAATCGTGCGTTTATAATTCAATGAGTGAAATCCTTTTAGCATACACTTTTACAATTTTTGCTTTTCAAGAAAAAAATTTAAAAATGAAAAATTTAAAGGTAAAAAAAGAAATTAAATGAGTTATCAGTTGTTAATAAGAGAATATAATTATTTTCACTTATGTATAAACCAGTAGTTTATTTAAGGTGACAGTTTGGTGAATATTCAAAAGAAAATATCTTGTTTTATCGATGATAATTCTTAATCTTAATTTAAATTCATGCTCACTGTTGAACTAAAGTCGACATCCTGCTAGTGACCTATTTCTGGTTTCTTTATTTTGTTTAATAATATTTTGAAAATAAAAAATCTTAGAATTATCCGATTTTCAGTCTTTCATTTAGAATCAAAAAATAGCATCTAATTAGTAACGTAAAATTTTTAAAATTTAGAATTAATAAGTACAGTATTTTACGGAATTTTAAGAAACACTCATATAAGAAAAACTCGCTTATAAGAAACGGCATCAAAATTACCGTGTATTTTTCTTAAAATTCTCTTAAATATTGAACGTATATAGGAAACTCGCATATAAGAAAAACATGGTTATAAGAAACACTTTTCTTTGTACAAATATAAATTTCAAGAACAAAAAAGTACGCATATAAGAAATTTAGTTCAGCAATTTTTAATTCGCTTTTGCCAAAACTTGTTTGTATCCATGAAATTTTTTCCATCTTAAATAACACCATCTCACTTTCCTATAGAATTCAGCAACAGCGCCTAATACTCTGTGAATATTTTTACAATTAACAATTTTTTTTGTGTGGTTTTGCTTGGTTTTGTTTCTGTTCTTATGCCTGTATAAGAAATTTTCTTTCTTATATCCGTGTTTCTTATAAAAGAAAGTTTCTTTCTTGGATTTTCAGAGTTTCTTATATCCGTGTTGTACTGTAGTGCAATCTGGTAAGCCTGCTTGTTAATAAATTTAATTTAAATAATTTTGTATCGCTAAATTTTGAAATGCTATATTTTGGAAACCATTGGGTCTTCAGATATGGTTTTGGGCTCAAGTTAAAATTAATTAAGTTATTTTGAAATCGTAGAACAATGTTTTTATTGAAAATTGGTTCTTTAGGTCTATCTAAATTATCAAATAACTGAAAAAAAGCGAACAAATTGGGATTTTTCTGAGTTTTGACCATGAAGCGGTCACCGCTCATTAAATATTAAAATTCATTTTTTTTTTTATATTTAGCGCGTGCTAAAGGGGTTGTGAATACCCTTAAAGTGAAAAACACAGCACGAGCGATTAGGTAGGTTGGAGGGGATTTGAAAGGAGAAACCGATGTACATTGGTTTTGAATGTCTGTAGGTCAATATGGCAGGGGAAGATAGAGCTGGGTAGAGCATTCCACATTCGTGTAGTGCGACTAAAGAAAGAATCTCTGTACTTAACAGTACGTCCGAAGTTGGGCTCAAGGGTAAACTGATGGGCTGACTGAACTGGCTATTTGACTAGAGCAATGTTTGTTAAAATAACGGTAAAATAACGAAAGGCATGAAACATTTCGACGGTGCTCCAGAGATGTAAACGTTTCCGTTATAGTTCTTTCACCTATCATTTTAAGAGCTCTCTTTTGAATTCTATCCAATAGACTCAAGTGGGTTATTGGAGCACCTGCCCAAATATGGGAGTTGTACTCAAGTTTTGGACGAATAAAGGCTTTGTAGATCACAGCCAGATCGGAGGGGGAGAAAAATTTCTTGCATCGACGGAGAAAACCTAAACACCTAGCAGCATATTTGGCGATGTCAAATATGAGGTCGTTCCACAAAAGGTGGTCTGTGACGCACATACCGAGGACCGAAAGCTGTTCAGTTTCCTCTATGCAAGTGCCGCTCATGGATATACACGGTTTTTTATTCCCCACTGGACAATACTGTCAAGATCAGAATTTAACGAGCTTATCATACGCTGCCGTTCAAGTTCCACATCCGAAGGACATGGATGTGAATCAAGAAACGAATATGACGGTACTGTCGTCAGCAAAACAGTCATTTCAAAATAAATCAGTTTGAAACGAAATTTTTCAAAATTTTGAGTCTAAAAGTCAATTATTCAAAAAGTATTTACCAACACAAATGATTTTAAAATAAGATAATGTATTTCTTAATTTTTAAAAAAGCTATACAAATATTGTAGTAATATGAGTGTTGCAGTTGTTTTCTTAATATTTTTTTTTTAAGCTAACCCATGTTTTCCCTGGCTCAACCCATTCTACAAATTCTAGCTTTTGGTCTCATTTTATGAGAATAACCCTGTACACTATGTACTGTTATACGTTTTGAATGAAATTAACATTTTCTCCATAACCATAATATAATTTCATGTAAAACTGCATCAATATGTTATGAAGTTTCAATATTGTAAACTAAAACTAAAAATCCAAACTTGCCCTTTATGTTGCAGAACTGTGAGTTAAAATTATAAAATCATAAGAAAATAAAATAGATGTAAGAATTTTTGGCGCAACAATTTATTAAAAGTTTTCCTTCCCTTTTCTGTAGGTAACCCCAATATTTGGATAATTTATCAAACCATATTATGCACGACGACGACGTATAATTGTGCATTTTCGCTGCTTGCTTGGCAACGAAAAAATGTTAAATAAATAAAAATAAAAATTCCACAAGAATAATTAAATATATATGTACCTTGGAGTTTCAAGCAATGAATCTGATGCATTTGTATATTTTACTGTACCTACGCGAATGCAATATATTTTTGTTTAGGACTTCAGGACCTAGTTGTTAAACAAAACATCGCCAACAAAAAAATCACGAAGCGAATAAAATGTTTGTAAACTACCAACTCGGATATAATGGATGAATATAAAATACTAAATGAACATAAAAATGTACCCAAGTAATAAATTGTGCTTATGGAGAGGAAACGTGTGTGGTGTGGTCGTATTCATAACAATGCACTGAAACTGAAATTAAGTGAAATACTTTACTTAACTATCGGACCTGTTGTGGTTTAGTTGATGCTTTTATTTTTATTTAGAATTTTAATATCAATAACTTAGGAAAATAAAATAAAAAAAAAAAAAATAAATCGGGTGGCACAACGGCTCATGAAGAACCAGGGCCTAGTGACTAACAACTCGCAACCATTTCTGTGTGCGCCTTTCGACAGGAATGGAAGGGACCTACAATTTTTTGCCGAATCCGAACGGCTAGACGAGAAGCACTTATTCGTGACAAGTGATACTCTTGGAGGATTTGTCAATTACTCGCAAGAGGCAGTAGCCCTGAAAAAAACTTTTTAGTTTTAACTTAGGAATGGACATTTTATTTCCCATATAAAAAATATCAATTTGTAAAAGCAAAGCTTATAAGCAAATAAATATATCTATCTATCTATAAATATCTGCCAAACATAATTAGAGGCCAACCTGTGTACGCGTTCGCACACTTTAAAAAATTATATTTTTTTTGCTGTTAGAACGTATATTACAGGAAACAAATTTGATGACGATTGCATATCTTTCCTACCTTTAATTTCAATTGTACCATTTTATTATAGGTCAAGTTTAGGATACGTGCAAAAAACAAAATTCGAGATAATAATTTTCCCTAACATTACGATGATAGAGAACGCGAAAAAAGTGGGTCTCGCAATTCTGTCTGTCTGTCCATCTGTCTGTCGGTCTGTACCTCGACCTGCAGCCTAAACGGCTGAAACGATTTTCTTCAAATTTTGGAGTTAAGGTTTCTTATGGGATTCCCTAGAGGGTAAATTGAATTTTTTTTTAGCTCAAAATCTCAAAGTCATTTACTCTGAACTTTCATATCGTCTTCATGCTAGAGTTTTCTATTGTGCATGATAACGCACATGACACCGCAAATAGATTATCCGACGAACAATATTTGAGGCAGAGATCCAAACTAGAAAAGCTAAGTGTAACACCTAACAGTAATAAAGACAACAATATAGATACCCCCACAGTGGTTCGAAGATGTTTGATTTTAAACAAAGAGTGGTCAATAATTCTAATGTCGCCTTTTCTTCATCTGAGTTGGATTTACTTCAGATGGGTCTGAATTTTGCATATGTGTCAAAGCACAACAACAAGATGAACTGTTTCACCAACCTCTCTGTGTATACTGATGCTGCCATACCAGACGATAATATATACCCCGTTTACATGAAGTATTCGAGCGAGCTTCAAGGTCGCTTGGCCCCTTTGTATAACTGCGTTGATTTGAAATGAGCTTCAACCGACTCGATTCCACTTCAGGAGCGGAGTCGAGTCGAAATTGTTGATAAAAAACCTAGGTCGAAGAGTGGGTGTTGAGGATGTGTTCACCACAGTGTTTTTGCACATGTGCGAGTAAAATTATTTATTTGTTTTGATAGCTATGTACTAAAATTGATTAAATTTGAACTGTTTTTGTGTAAAATAAATATGTTGTTGCCATTCAATTAAATGTAATCTCAACACCATATCAACTCAACTATAAATGGGGCTCTCAACTTATATGGGAATATATGGGAAAAATGGAATCTTGCTTGGGTGATATGCAATTGGAAGTGTTGAGAGAGGATCCAACTAATAAGTACAATAGGTTATTGTATGATGTGGTAAACTGTTCGCCACAAGTAACCGCGCCTAGTGAGAAATATCTTGTTCGCAACTCCAACCCCACTGCGCCTATTTTGTACGGTTTACCCAAATTGCATAAATAAGGTATCCCTCTGCGGCCTGTGTCGTCTTCCTTCAACGCCCCTGCACAGAGACTCAGCAAACATCTCGCACGCATTTTACCCCTTGAACACAATGCAAGTCGCTGGTCGCGGTAAAAATCGCTGTAGCACAAGCTGTCATTAAAATCGCTCACTAGGTCGCAAAGGACGTCCACAATGGTGTAGCGCAGAAAGAACGTTTTTTTGACATTTAGATTTGTTTGGGTTCGTTCAGATGTTTGGAATTCTAATTTTTACAAGGCGTGTTCCATATGGTGCATGTTGTTTTCATTTCTATTACAAATGCGAGACTATCATGTTTCTCTTTTAATAAATAAAACACAAAATATGCCGGTATTTGACACAACAGAAAACAAACAAACAAAATTCAACATGGCAGAGCACAACACAGAATATTTTATTGAACTTTTAAAAAGAAATAATATTTTGTGCAGCTGCATTGTGGGCACATGAAAAATAGCACGCACGATACTATTTGATAGCTATTTCAGCTATGGCTTCAGTTCCAGTTGCGGCACTCTTTTGTTTTCATTTTTTTTGCAAACAGGTGTCTTTTGTATAGATGTTTATTTCTCACTTTGGCACTTTTTGGAAAAAGTAGGTCTATGTAGTTAAACCTTGCCCTTGACAGATACAAAATTGGAAGGAGAAAAGTACAGCAGTATCTAGACAAATTCCATCAGTTTTATAAATGTGAAAAATTTGTTTATTTGTTTTTTTTTTTTTCATCCAAGCCCATTGGAGCTTTCATACAAAATGGTCTCACTTGTAGCGTAAACACTGCGCAATTTTAAAATTTAATTCTCAAAGTTGAGCAATTTGGAGCTCAGTGACAACATACTCAAATTATTGATAATAAGACTTTATTCAAATGCTTTTTTTTCTACAATCATTTCTATCGAAACCAATTATTTCCCAAATTTGAGTTCATAATAAACATGACAAAATAACTCAATGTGTTGAACGAACCCAATGTCTAGTTTACATACAGTGTTGTCTGACCCACAGATATGTCAAAAAGTAGCGCGACTAAAAGCAGAAAGTTGAAAATTATTCAACTTTGGCGACAGCGATCGCTGCAGCTACAGCTTCTCATTGTGGCGCTGTGTACTGTTTTCGTATATTTTAACTTTGACAGTGCGACAAGCGGCCGCTACAGCGACTCCATTCTGCTCGGGCAGTTACCTGAGGTTTTGAATTTTAAACCCAAATATGCTATTAAAAATTCTCTAGATCTAACCAATAGAGTTAAAAACTTAGTTTTGCCACCTAATGCAAAACTTGTTTCCTTTGATGTGAAAAGCTTATTTCCTTCGGTACCATGTGCTAATTTAAAATTGCTGTTTGAACACCAATTGTCACTGTGTGTAAGGGATGAACAAAAATGCCGCCAACTTAAAAAAGCTAATTTCTATATGCATGGACCAAAATTACTTTCAATTTAATGAGTAAGACTAAAGCCAAACTTCGGGACTTGCCATGGGATCTTCGTTTTCCCCTTTCGCTGCTGAGTTTTTTATGGATAATTTCGAACAAAAGTTATTTGCGTCAAAAATTCCGCACCTACATAACATATTTTTCTGGGTTAGATATGTGGACGATATCTTTTGTGTGTGGACAGGTACCCAAAGGAATCTTTCTCTCTTCCTTGAATCAGTGTTGAACAATTTGGACGAATGCATACATTTTCTTGATTTAAGCTTGTCAATCTCATCCAACAAGATTGTTTTTGAAATTTATAGAAAGGAAACTTCAACTGATTCCATAATTCCAGTATCGTCTGCCCACCCCTGTAGTACAAAAATGTCAACTTTTCATTCCATGATAAATCGTCTTCTTAGGGTTCCTTTGGTAAAAGATGCTTTTAAAAAAGAGTTAAAAATAATTAAGGACATTGCTGCAAGGAGTGGATATAATCTTCGAACTATTGATGGATTATTGCAGAAAAAATCTAATAAATTAGCTCTCCAATCAATTTTCCCAATTTCAATTGAAAATGAACCACAAAAATAGCGGAAAATCCCTTCCATTCCTGGAGTATCCGAGAAATTAAGTAGTCCACTATCAACTATAAATATAAAACCAGCTTTTTTTCAATAATTTTACCCTAAAAAACGCTCTCTGCAACAGCAAAATCAGAGAAAAAATACCTATACGTTCATAAAGCGGTGTGTATAGAGTAATTTGCAAAGAATGCAATGGAGTCTATAAAGGAAAAACTTCAAGAACCCTATCAAAAAGATTTATTGAGCATCTAAAGGCTTCTGTGCGTAATGAACGTTCTTCTGGGCTCGCTCAACATATCAATACTTCTGGACATGGATGCTCCCTCGTTGACGTATCTCTATTTGCATTGTTTACCTGCCGGACGTGTATTGGACAAATACAAAATTTTCCAAATAAATAAGCATAAGTGCTCAAACATTTTGAACTGTCAAATCGACTTATTAAATAATAGCCTACTCCTTAACAACTTAACCCACTCCTTTTATTTAATAATTTTTCATATACATATAAAAATTCTATAAAATTTAAAAATATTAAATTTTGTGTGCCAACTTTTAGTATTTAATAAAATACAATTTTTCACTAAATTCAAAAAAATCATTAACCCGTTTTCAAGAAAAGATATTTTTTTAAAAATCCAAAAATAATTTTTTTGAAAAATTTTATATGTTAAATTGTTAAAATTGTAAAGGACCTCTAACATCAAAATTTTGGTTGAAATCGGTATAGCCATTTTTTTTTTACCAAAATATTAATTGTAGTATGTGGTATTTTTTTTTTTTCAAAATCGTTACAGACGTTTTTGAAATAAATCAATTTTTATATATCAGTTGTATGGCAGGTACCGTTATTTTTTTAATTAAAACAGAAATTCAATTTCCCCTATAGGGAATCCCATAAGAACCTTAAGTCCAAAGTTTGAAGGAAATCGCTTCAGCCGTTTAGGCTGCAGGTCGAGGCACAGGCCGACAGACGGACAGACAGAATTGCGAGACCCACTTTCTTTGCGTTCTCTATCATCGTAATGTTAGGGAAAATCATTATCTCGAATTTTTTTTGCACGAATCCTAAACTTGTCCTATACTACGAATATCGCAAGTAAAAATGTATTTCCTCAGTGCTTTATCAAGTTTGCTGGATAAAATTTGCTATTAAAATTGATAGTTCACTGTAGTTTTGAAATTAGTTAAGGTACACTTTTTTTGTTTAAGTAAATGAGTTTTTTGCGGTTGAATTTCATGTATATGATAGTCACCAGGGGTGGCACAAAAATAAGTAGGGTGGCATTTGACCTTAATCCGCCCCTGATGCGTTCCACACGAATGTAGAATGCTCTACCAGGCTCAATTTCCCCCTCCCATTGCAATCCACACACAAGCATTCCAGCGGCGATTCGTGTCCTTAGTATTGGTTTAGCTACGTGGTCTGGGGAAGGTTAAAATAAAATAAAATCATACTTTTTTTTTTAATTTTATTGATAGCGATAATAAAAAAACGTTAATAAATTATAGGTATAAAATAAAAGTTTAAAAGTTTATCGATACATAAATTCGCTACGTCGGCGTTGCGTCGTTCCACGAAAAAAAAATTTTCGACGACTTTGTTGTGGTCAAAGTAGGACACTTAAGTTGGCACTGATTTTGTACACGTACTTTGAACCCTTAACTATCATAAAATATAATGTTTATGCTTTATGTTTATATTTGTATCTAAGTATCCAAACGTGGTTACATTTTTCTTCAGGTCTCAAAAACATAGTTATTAATATTTTATAGCTTCAATTTTTAAAAATTATAAAATATGTACTTCCAATTTTTTCTTATAAAAATAATATCAAGGTTAAATCCTCTTTTGGTTGTATTTTGGTTTTTGAATGCAACTATTATTCTTTTTAATATTAAGAAATGTCTTGAAAAAGACGTTTTTTTTTAAATCGAAAGTTTGAATAATAATAAATATTTCAAACTAAATTTATTATATTTTGAATAATAATTCAAAATATTTTAAATAATTCTAACCTACAAAACAAGTTAAATATAAATTCTTAGTTTTAGTTTATTGCCTTTCAATGAGTTGACCATATATGCTGCTAAGTCACGAAGAAGGAATAATTATTATCATAAAATATAGTTATAATATTTATATCCTTTTTTAAGCAACTTTGGTACTGAATTTAAAAGTTTCGAAAACTGTTCACTTGGCTTAAAAAAAGATCTAAATATTATAACTATATTTTATGATTGTATGGTTCTAAGTACGTGTACAAAAATCAGTGCCAACCAGTTTCGGATCTAGGATTTGGCTGTAGGGAGGGCTTGGAAATTTATTTTGAGATAAAAATGAAATCTCACTGGCAAAAGTTTATTGTGTTTCGGCAGCATGATCCCTCTGGAGACTCATTTTCTTGAACTACTCAAATAAACTATAGTAGAGTAGGAACCAGTTTTGTTAGAACTGTCACTGCGGAGAGCACAGAAAACGATATTTTGCTGATACACTTAAATTCCTGCTCAAAAAATATGTCGATACATTTGCAAGTCACTCTAGAGTCTAGAGAGATTGCAAATATTCATTTGCTTGTGCATGATTTTCTGAGTGCCCAGAGAAAACTCACGCTTGTGGAATTTAGCTCCTTGACTAGATTTCTTGTAGGTAATTGCTTAGTCCAAAAATATTTTGTATGTGTAACTAACTTCGACCATGGGAATATAAGCCCCAAGATTCTCTAATTTTTAATGTTAACAATTAGCCATGTTAATTGTTTAGCCCCGACCCCGTTTTTTCAATTATCTCTTCAAGTTTAAGCCCCAACTTCGGAATTCCACAGTCCCTAGAGTTAAGCCCGAAAAACCCTTACCCCAAAAACCCCGACCACGTTTCTTGGCATTCCCGAGCTGTTTTTTTCGTCTCAATTTTCTGGGCTTTGTTTTTAGGCATAATTTTCTTTGCATTAAAAATGTCCATTATTCGTTGCCCCGAACTTCATTTATCTCAAATTCCCTTAAGGCTTTAGCCCCAATCAAATAATTTCGGGGCTAAGAAAAAAAATTACATAACATGTAAATTGTTCAGCCCCAACTTTGTTACTTTAGCTGAAATCTATTAAATTTTACAGCTTTACAATATTTGAGACCAATAAAAAAAATCTACATGGTATCTAATATTGCTTTCGATATTTCAATTAATTTAAGGAATTGGTTGTGAGGTGGGGGGGGGGGGGGTTTAGCCCCTATAGCCGCTCCCCTGTATCCGCCACTGGTGCCAACTTAAGTGTCCTACTTTGACCACCGCAAAGTTTGCATCATAATTGTGTTGCACTTAGTTAACATCATATTTCTTGCCAAAACTATTTCACCGATTTGGATCGAATTTCGTGTTGTAATACTCTAGAGTCTAGACTATTTGATTCCAAATATTTAGAAGAATTGGACAATTTTTGACCTATTTTTTGAGTGCTTCAAATTTACTTAGTTTTTCAGATTTTTTTTAAATTCAATGTTAGATAGCAACACAAATGTAACATGCATTTAAAATACATGTTGTTTTGTAGAAAATTTTATAACAAACAAGTTTATAAATAAATAAAAAAATAAATCGGGTGGCACAACGGCTCATGAAGAACCAGGGCCTAGTGACAACAACTCACAACCATTCCTGTGTGCGCCTTTCGACAGGAATGGCAGGGACCTACAATTTTATGCCGAATCTGAACGGCTAGACGAGAAGCACTTATCCGTGACAAGTGATACTCTTGGAGGATTTGTCAATTCCCCGCTAGAGGCAGTAGCCCTGAAAAAAAAACTTTTTAGTTTTTAGGTGGACGAGACTGGGAAGCGATCCCAGACCTCCAGCGTGACAGTCGAACGCACTTACCATTACGCTACCGGCTACTACAGACAACAAGTTTATAGTGGACGGTTTTTTTCTAAGTTGCATATTTTCAAAGTTATAAAGGAAAATGTCGGAAAAAGGGGTGATTTTAGCGTTTTTTTCACTGTTGCATTTTTCCTGCAGCGAGCACAGGTTTTTCGAAGTTGCAAACTTGGCTATATACTACTCTAACATGCCCCAACAACATATCGAAACTGCAGAACTACATCGCGCTTTGCGAATTTTTGCCTTTGCTAAAAGAACTCAATCTCAGAACTCAATACTCATATCAATCAAAGAACACTAATAACAAAACAATGCATTCATTCTTCCTACCGCATTTTCCTAGAAACATATACGAAAGCAAAATAGAGAATGAAAAAAAAAACGTACCCAAAATGTAGGTACCTGGAGCTGCTTGCATTCCTAATGTATCGTGCTTTATCGCATCATACTAACGCTTACGCTTTCATTTATTTAGCTGTGCTTTGCTTAGGACATTGTTAAGTAAATCCTTAGAAGAAGAAATAGAGGAAAAAAGTGAAGCAGTTTTTAAAATGGTGTGAGGTCTCACAAAGACAAATGCATTACAGCAGGGACGGAGTGTTCTTTGAAGGCAACTCACTAGGGCGCCATCAGAATAGTCATTTTTGTTATTTTCCGAAGTTGTTTTAGTGGAATGTTCTAAAGCCAAGCCAATTTGTCAATCTGAAATGTCAAATCGCTAGTGTGATTTTAAAACAGAACAATAAAAAAGTGTTTCAAATTAAGACACATATATATAAAAAAAAAACTTTGAAAATACAAACCTTTTCAAGTGAATAAAATAGACATTGTAGTTATTTAGCAATCAACAAAAAAACAGTGAGTTTTATTATATTTTTCTCAAAGCAAGTGCTGTTAACTTTTTTTATTTATGTAGATTAATTAACTATCAAAGAACATATTATTTATAATGGATTAAACTTTAAACATGAACCATGAACAACCAAATATGAACTGATAGACACCTTACTGAACAGACAAATTAACATTGAAATATGAACTTATAAGTTGGTGACGGAACAAATAGATATTTTTTACTAACTTAAAACGTAAAAAATCGATTTAATAACAAAAAAAATAATTTTCTCATAAGAAGGGCGCTTAACAGATAGTTGCGCCTTTCAACCTCCAATATAATCTCATTCTTAAATTCTAGCAAAAAAATTATGTGCACATTTTCAACTAATTTATAATATTCTTGACCTAATTTAAAGTGTAATTCATTCTAAATATATTGTTTAATAGTATAAAATATAATAAAAATTCACTTGTGAAAGGAAAAGCTTTTATACACCTTGTTTTGTTGATTTCCACACCCCTGAACAATGCACTTCATGTTTTTTTTTTTTTAATTTATAAGAAGATCACCACAGTGTCTATCTAATGCACTTTAAGTTATTTGTTTTTTCAAAGTAATTGTTATATTAATTTGGGTTTTAACTTGTACCTATTATTATTTCTTTGTTTTTTCTAATCACACGCTAACGATTTGACACTTTTGGTTCTCAAAAATTGCTTCACTCATGTACACTGTATATGTAACAAATACCTCTTCCTCTATTTCTTCTTCTATAAGAGTAAAACGCTCTTGTATTCTAGATTATATTGTATTTGTGTTTGTATTTGTAATTTGTATAGATATTATTAAAAATTGTATGAAATTGTGCAGCGCAGATGTTGCAAGCTAAAATGTTTCAAGGCAGACTTGTTGCATATTGTAACGCTGAGGCAGATAGGACAATGGGAGTTTTGTGTTGTGTGAAGGAAAATATGATTTTAAAATAGGTAGGTAGGTAGGTGGGTAGTTTTTTGTATTTATCGTATTGATTATTGTAAGAAATCATTAACATTATTTCAACATTGCCATTTGTTACTTTTTGAAAATAAAAAGTACATCATATAATTTATTCATTTAAATTCTTGGTTTAGCGGCTAACTGAGAGGAATCGCCACTGATGCATTCAAGACTAAGGTACATCGGTATCTTCTTTTAAATCCTATCTTACCTACCTAATCACTCGTGCTGTGTTTAACATTTTAAGGTAGTTACAACCACAGCTCTTTGATGCGCGCTTAAGATATATTTTTATTTTAATCAGCCTTTTGAATATGCTTTTTAAGATATTCATTAAAAACTTGCCTTACTTATCTGAAAATCATTTAAAAGCAATTTACACACAGAACCATAGCATTCCCCAGTCAATCAGTCAAGAAATTATTTAGTTATTGGCTTATACTAGGAATGAACGTTATAATCAACCCTATTGCGATTGTCAATAACTGATTGTTAGTTGATAAATATTGAAATTTTGCATTTATAAACTCAATTTATTAAAAATTTGACCAACTTTATGTTGATATTTGTCAAGATTCGTATAATTCACAATCGTCTGCATCATTTTCAATAGCCAACACTTTTGGCGGTTGAGTCGTTTAATATCCAATTTCAATATTTATCAACTATCAATCACTGATTGACAATCACAATATGGGTGAATAATAGTTTATTATTCTTATTCAACTTATTTTTCTTTAAAGATCTTAGCCGAAGAATGCTCTCACCCAGATTGTACATACATACGAGCACATATAATCAATAAACCAACATTTTGTAATCAAGAATTTGTCGGAAATAAATAAAAATAAATTGTATAATATTTGTGACCTTTTATCGTAAAGATTGATATAACTTTTTGTGGGCTATAGGTCAATAAATTAAAGATGTTATTTGATGTGCAACGTTTCGAGCATGTTTATGCTCTTCATCAGGCAAACAATATTTAAAGAATTTACGTTAAGGGAATAAACCAGTCATTATAGTTACATGATAATCTCATGAAATAAAATTGGTGGACAGGAAAAAAACCTCCATTTATCAAAACAATCACCTATACCTATACTAGTATAGGTGATTGTTTTGATAAATGGAGGTTTTTTTCCTGTCCACCAATTTTATTTCATGAGATTATCATGTAACTATAATGACTGGTTTATTCCCTTAACGTAAATTCTTTAAATATTGTTTGCCTGATGAAGAGCATAAACATGCTCGAAACGTTGCACATCAAATAACATCTTTAATTTATTGACCTATAGCCCACAAAAAGTTATATCAATCTTCGGAAATAAATAAATATATTTCATCAAACCAATAATAATTGGTTCTCTCTGACATCCCACCTGTCAATTTTTGAGTGATTTATTTCATTTTAATTACAACTTTATCCTAGGTCTATGTGAAATACATATATGTACAAATGTACATATATTAAAGGCTAAGGCTATAAGATTAAGAACATTAAACCAGCAACTCATAAATATTCAAAACAAAAATGAATTCACGCATAGAATAATAATGAATGAGAAAATATTTTTACTAGGAAGGTGGGTATATAGGGTGTTTTGTGGCTAAACATAGCACACAATCATGTGTCACCGCCATGGCATGATACAAATCAATTTCAAATATAACTTAACTATTCCCATAGTCATTATCGTATTAGCATTAGCACCACCATTACCCACCCTCACTATAGGCTCTTAAGAGGGTACATAATATAAATGATGGTGGCATGAAATATTAAGATATCTACTTGTAGCTGTTAGTTTTATACGTATATGCTAAGAATAGGTACTTTTATTCAGTTTTCATAAATATGAAATGCAACCAGGATGGTTTGGTGAGAAAATTTGATGAGGGTAAGGTGTTTTAAATTTATAACTACAGGAATGTATATACACCAGGATACCCGTGCACAAAAATTTCGCACATTCAATAAGGCAGGAGGTCCAAAAACTCACTTAAGTTTGTTGGACAGAATACAAAAGAGAGCTTTAAAAATGATAGGATCTATAACGGAAACGATTACATCTCTCGAACACCGCCGTAATGTTTCATCTCTTTCCCTATTTTACCGTTATTTTATAAACAGTGTTCTAGTGAAATAGCCAGTTGCATTCCTCCCCTTAAACAATTCAACCGTAATACTCGCGCTTCTAGGAATGCCCATCAGTTTACCCTCGAGCCCAACTTCGAACGTACTGTTAAGTATAGAGATTCTTTCTTTAGTCGAACCACAAGAATGTGGAATACTTTACCTGGCTCTGTGTTTCCCTCTTATTACAGTATTCAGACATTCAAAACAAATGTTCATCGGTATCTCCTTTTTAACCCTTTCCTATTTCCTGAACGCTCGCACTGTGTGTAAATATTTTAAGGGTAATAATAATCCCTTTTGTGCGCGCAAAGTTTAAAAAAAAAAAAAAAAAAAAAGGCTTTAAAATTTTAAATAGAATGTTTGAAAAAAATAAATAATTTTCTTTTTATTATTGATATGAACATGTTAGAAGAAAATTAAAATATTATAGATTTAAGTGATCATTATATTTTTTCCACTAAAATTTGATGCAATAAAAAAATTTCTTTGATTATTTTCTTTGTAAATGTGTTTCGATTTATTTTTTCAACCCCTTTCGATTGACGAACCAACAATATTTTTAACATTGATCGTTCCTAAACGAAATGTTACACAGTGTAACACTTTTAACAATGACATTTTAAATTTTTATTTGACACAACAACAATAGTTAACATTTTATATGAAAAGAACGTACCATTGTCATTTTGCCGAGCTAGAGGAAAGTGTTTAGAGATTTCAAAACGTTGAAATAGTGAAAACACTAAATAAAAAAGTGAAATAAAAGTTAACATAGTGAATAATTGCAATACTTTATTTAAAAAAATATGCGTTAAATCGTGTAAAAACATCATAATATGGAGTTTGCAATTTTCGCATCTCACGGCCTGATTGTGTTTCATATTCCACATGATGTTTTTATAGGATTGAACGCAGCACCGCATATGTTATATATATTTTTTTTAGTGAAGTATTGCATGTATTCACTATACAAAATTGATGTACGCTGGACTGAACTTAATAAAAATTGCATCTTGACAAGGCCCTCACTGTCAACTGAAGAGTCCAAGTGAAAACGCCGGGACGAAACGCCAGATTTTATGGACTAAAGGCCGTTAAAAGCTATATTGAATCAATAATTCAACAAGTCCAATTAAATAATGCTAAGTCTTCTACCTGGCTGATGTATTTCAGTAGTATATAGAATTTGTATTATAAAACGTATTCACTATATATATATTTATTTCACTTTTTTATTTAGTTTAATAAGCTTTTTTACTATTAAACTTAAATCACAAAAATACATCTCTCAAAAACACAGCTTAAATGGACCCCCCAGCATTTAGCTATCTCACTGCATTTTGACCCTGTGTGAATGCATTTGTGTTTGTGTAACTAACACTATTTTGAAGAAAGCCTCACTTTTTCCTCGATATGCCCGTTCCTCTATTTCTTCTTCTTAGATGTTAAATTAAAGAATTAATAAATATGTTTCTTTCATTCATGCAATCTAGTGATAATAAATGCATTCGGCTTTTTATAATGAGAAAAAGATTACAAACAACAGAAGAAGTAACAAATATGTTTCTCCACCACTCACTCAATGTGCAAGCGAAAAAAGAGGATTATACATTACAAAAGATAAATATGTTTCTTTCATTCATGCATGGTGTAACTAAAGAATGTTTCTCCCCTACTCACTCAAGGTGCAGCAAAAATAAGAGAGATATTTACATTACAGAAGTAATACATATTTTTCTCTTTCATTCATTCATAGGGTTAAAAGTCAGGTATTCTTTTTGTAAAATTTTTCATTTATTGAATTATTGGAAATTTCCGAAATTTATAGAAAATATTGTAAAATAGAATAAAGTTTTTGTGCAGTGTCATGAGTATGTGTAAATTCCTATTCAGTGATACCTATTTTAGTGGATTTGACTATTTTATAAATGAGAAAAAAGGATTTTGACAACAGAAATAATATATATGATTATTATATGCCTTTTCTCTCTAAAGTAATGGAGAGTGCTAGGACGCCAAGTTGGCCCTACTCTCAATAAAAGGAAAATCCCTATGCATACCTCCTCGTGGTAGACAGTGGGTAACGCTAACATGCAGGGGGACCGAATGGAGGCCGGGATAAGCGGTCAAACCAGCTTTGCTGGGCAGGGCACAAACTTGTCCTTGGGTTAGTTAAAAGCCCCCAAAAGGCGGAGAAACTGCAGGTTGCGGTCAACGGCATGACAGTCTGGTGGCGTAGGCCTATCTTGATAGGCCAACGGCAACAGCCAGTAGCGTCTATAACCCATAGTGGGCGGCTACAAAAGGCGTCTGTTTCCCATAGTGGGCGGCCTCAACGAGTTATGTGTTCAACCATACAAAGGGTGGGTGTGCCTGTCGAACCTGAGCTTATGTATGTTATTAATCGTATCTCAGAAAACACCATGATGAAAGGATAAAAGCTTTTACATGAATTATGACAACAAATGTTAATGAGTCCCCAAGAGGTAACCATTTTATGGAGAATCCTTCTACAGCTTCGGCTGCAGTAAACCGCACATCGTATTTGGTGGTGCAGCATCTTTTATGTACCAGCGTCAATCAAGACGCCATAATAATAAATGAATCGTCAACAAATAGTAGAAGTCTTTCGAGGAATGCAAACGATACTTTTGGTTACCGCATACGTACGAAAATCGGAGTATGGAAGGTTCGATCCTTTTACGGCGACGGAAGGTACGAGCAGTTGGAACGTGAAATGCTTCGCCTTAAGATCAGTATCCTGGGTATAAGTGAAACTAAGTGGAGAGGAAGAAATGAATACAGATCTAACACTTGTGCAAACGAGAATGCTGTATTCCGGGGAGGATGAAAGAGATGGTGGGCAAAGACTGAATGGGGTTGGAATTATATTGAACGAAGAAGCCCATATCTGCAAAAATAATGACAGCAAGGTTTCGTTCAAAAATTCGCAACATCACAATTATTCAGTGCTCAGCCCCCAAAAATGAAGCGACCGAAGAAGACAAAACCGCGTTCTTCAATCATCTTAGCTCGGTTTACAGAAGTGTTCCAAAGGCTGATATCATAATCGTCATGGGAGACGATTATGCCCAAGTTGGAACAGACAATTACGGTCTGGAACGCGTGATGGGAAAAAATGGCATTGGGTCACGAAATGAAAATGGCGATTTACTTGCCGACCTTTGTAACGCAAATAGTCTTGTACTCGGTGGGACTGGATTTAAACATAAGACGTGCAACAAAGTGACATGGTTACATCCGGATGGTCAAATTGAAAACCAAATTGAACATATCATGATACAACAGCGATGGAGAAAGTCAATGTGTGATGTCCGAAGTGTTAGAAATGCCGATGTGGGAAGCGACCACCATTTGGTTCTCTTGAGTCTCAAGCTCCGAACCGCAGCTGTACAACGACAATCACAGGATGCAGCAAGGAATCCAAAATTCAATACGAAAGCTTTAAGTGATCCTAACATTTGTCGAAACTATATCACCAACCTTAATGACAGAGCTCCGTCATTAAATGAAACTCAACATTCAGGGATTGACGAGATGTGGGATGAAATAAAAAGTGTTTTTATGGAGGCTGGAGCCGCAACTGTACCTAGGCGGACGAGAACTAGTGACTCTTGGATATCTCGAGACACCTGGGATAGAATTGAGCGTCGTAAATCGTATAAGTTGCAAATAAATGCCGAGGCAGATGTTCAACGCAAGGCAGAATTGCGAGGCGATTATCGGATTGCACATAAGTTGGTCTATCGTTGTGTGAGACGTGATAGGAGGGTGAGGTTTGACGGTCTCGCAAGTAATGCGGAAAACGCTGCAAGAAGAGGAGATATCAGACAAATATCCAAGGAAGTTGTCGGGAAAAAAAGCAACACCAGTCATCCTGTAATGGATATGGATGCGACTCTTTTGGTGTCAATCTTCGATAAATCTCCTCAAAAATAACAAAGCAGCTGGACTTGATCGAGTACCAGCTGAATTCCTGAAGGCCGATCCCGTCACAACGGCTAGTATTCTACAGCCGTTAATACAAACTGTTTGGGAAAATGAAACCTATCCCAGGGACTGGAAGGATGGAGTGATTGTTAAGCCGCCAAAGAAAGGTGACCTTAAAAATTGCAACAATTGGCGTGGTATTACCGTTTTGTCCGTTTTCCCGAAACTAATGGCAACCATTGTTCTTGAGCGGATAAAGGCTAGAATCGAGGCTACACTCAAGAGGCACCAAGCTGGCTTCCGGAGCGGTCGATCGTGTGTCGACCGTATCAACACCCACGTATTGTCCTCGAGCAGTCTGCGGAATTTCAACCACCGCTTCATCTCATGTTCGTTGATTTTGGGAAGGCATTTGACCGAGTTGATCGCAATTGAATATGGAGATCACTTCTTGATAGAGGAATTCCTCCAAAACTTGTTGCCATTATAAGAGAGTCCCAGAACAATGCTAGGTGTTTTGTTTTGCACAATGGTCAGCTATCCGACTCTTTCGAAGTGCGGCAGGGTGTGAGACAAGGTGATGTTCTATCGCCAATTCTTTTTCTGCTCACGATAGATGACGTATTGACGGCCAGTGTTGGTACAGCAGGGAGACAGGACATTCAATGGAGACCGTTTGAAAAGCTTAGTCATTTAGACTGTGCAGATGATATATGTCTCATGGCAAACAACATCAGTGGGCTGAACGGGATGTGTCAAACACTGCAGGTGAAAGGAGAGTCTATTGGTCTAAGAATAAATAACAAAAAGACAAAAATAATGCTCACTGGCCGATCCACACATCAGCGTATAATTCTGTAAGGGACGCCAGTTGAAGAGGTCGAACAGTTTAAATACCTTTGAAGTACTGTATCAGCAAACGGTGGTACAGATCTGGACGTTCAAGGTAGAATAAGTAAAGCTCGTGCTGCCTTCGGTGTCCTGTCTAAAATTTGGAAGTCTAGTCAAATCTCCTTACGCACTAAGTTGAGGTTCTTCAAATCCAACGTCAAATCCGTGCTCCTTTATGCATGCGAAACCTGGAAAGTCTCGGCCACCATCTCGAGGAAACAATAATGTTTTTGTTGCGATTTCACTACTTTTTGCAAAGGTTCTTTTTATCAGGAAAAAACGGTGGAATAATCGCCCAATAAAAGCCTCATAAACAAAGTAAGTTTTTAATTTATGCCTTTTGTATGTACTACAAGTCCTACTCCTCTACCAACATGCTCCATTGAAATGATAATAATTGATAAGAAGTGAGTGCATGAAGCGACCCTGCATCAAAATGTTCATGATTTCATCTTTTTCTTTGTATACACCTGAAAACGAACCGCTTTACCAAATTTCATAATCCTGCACCAATCGAAGGTGCTCTCAATATATTTAATATTTGTAGTGTATCCACATATGCGCCGCCCTGCCCATTTAACAAATGAGTAACAAGTACAAAAGTATTATAACAGTTAGACAAATTAGTATATAAGGAATGTTAAGATTCAATAGAAACCAGACTTGTGTTTTTGAACACGGAAACTAACGTTAACCATTCATTGTCTCAATTTGGCGGCGAGTAATCGCTTTTACTAATACAGCGTGGTGCGCTCATATACCGATAGCGTGGTACGCTGAAATTACTGAAAAACTAGGGACTTATACCACCACATATTAATTATGTGAAAATGGGTGGTTACCACGCCTACTGAATGTTAAATCTCAAATTTCTAATTTTCTCTTTGCGTGCATGTCAAGACCCATCGCTCTACTAAATTTCATCATTCTACGACAACCAGAAGTGCTCTATATAATTGATAACAATTCTGCGAAAATGGGCGGATGCCACGCCCTCTGAAAGTAAGATCTCAAATTTAAAAAATTGTCATTTGCTTGCATTTCTAGCCCTACCGTTCTACCAAATTTCATCATTCTACGACAGTCACAAGTGCTCCTCATAATTGATATCAATTCGATTCAAATGGGCGGGTGCCACGCCCCTGAATTTAAAACCTCAAATTGTAAAATTTTGCCTTTGCCTGCACTTTAAGCCCTACCGCTGTATTAAATTTCATCATTCTACGGCAATCAGAAGTGCTCCAAATAATTTATATCAATTAAATGAAAATGGGCGGGTACCACGCCCCTGAATGAAAAAACCTAAAATTCTAGGATGTGGGGAAGTGCTCCATAATTTTGATGATCTGTCCAGTGAGTGCGTGAGTGAGTCAGTTACGGTTTTTGCAATGTTTGCAGTCTTATAACTCGAGAACCACCAATGCTAAGGAATTGAAATTTTGTGAATTGCCTATACCTGGTGAGGTTAGCAAATGCTGCGAGTTTCTGACTTTATTGGTGCTGAAGTTAGAGGGAGGTCGAAAATCGCCTGAGTTTGATCCTGTAAAAAGGTTGTAGTGCCAGAACTTGTCTGGGCACAACCGTGCCCTTTGTTCCAAAAGAAACATCTTTTAAGTCATCGTTCACTGCATTAAATCTGGAATTTATCGTCGCGTATGCGTTAATTCGATGCCATGAAAAATTTGAATGCGACCTTTTCTTTTTTATGACTGTTTTCAACAATGGTCGAAAGTGATATTCAAAATTCCGCGACAAGCTTTATCCAATAGTTAAAGTCGCATTTTTTCAAGAGTTGGGGGAACAATAAATTCATCTGAATATATGAAGCCAATTTCGTAGCGGAACTTCCATTATTTCGTCGAATAAAAACCAACTCTATTGGCAATATTAAGATGATATTTTGAATATAAAAACAGGAATAAAAAAGTTTTAGGTGAAATCTTCATTTATTTCAATAATTCTTTTCCAAATAAAAGGCTAAATCGTTATAAAAACTTTAGAAAACATGTCTTATCTCCAGAAACAACGTCAATAGATAATGGCGTAAAAATTAAGACGATTTAGTACGATGTTAAATCATTTTAAGTATGATACTAGGTTAAAAATTGTGTTTTGCTAATTTTAAACGAGTTTAGCATCGTACTATCCTCAAGTTAAAATCACAAACTGGCTATTTTAACTTTTTAGTATCGTACTAAATCTATATGAGTAGAGAATTCAGAATTTTACTCCAGGTATAGGATGGACCCGAAGGTTCCATGTTGGATTCCTGCTGGTACCCAACTTTTTTTTGTAAATAATGAAGTTAAAATACTAAAAATATAATAATCGAATACTCTTATTAAAAGCATCAACATATAATTAATTTAACACGCATAGAAACAATAATTGTGTTCATTGAATGTTTGAATTCTGCTGTTCTGCTATCTGCTTGATTAGCAGTTTACTAGTTAGAAAAAGGTTTAAAATTTTGGAATATATAGTAAATTGATAAATAATTAGGAAATTGCTATAACAAGTAAAATGTTAAGCCCTTAACAATAGGTTGTTTAAAATTTTGCGCCATTGGTTTTAAATTTGCTGTATTAAAATGTTTACTTAAAATGTATAATATGAAACACAAACTGCCTCTGACGCAGAACTCAGGTGTTGTTTATAGCGTCCCATGCAAAGACTGCCCCAAAAAATACATCGGTGAAACCATTAAAAAATTGAGCAAAAGACTTGAACAACACTCAAATGAATGTGATAAGGTTGACTCAGGCACCGCTAATTTGAAAAGTATTACAGCACTGGCTAACCATAAACATCATACTGGCCACTCTTTCAATTTTGATAATGCTGAAATATTAAAATTTGAACGCAATAAATTCAAGTTACAGGTTCACGAAGTAAACCAAATAGTTAAATTTGAAGACGATGTATGTAATTTCAAAACGGACAAAAAAGATTACACAAATACATATATCAATCTCATCTCATATGCTAATGGAAAAGGTTCACAATCCAGCCACACATCGTGTAAACAGAAAAAGTTCACAACGAGACACACACCGTGTAAACACTGCACACCATAATCAGTGCTGACCTATGCCTTTTGTTCTTGTCTTTTTTGTTTTAAAGCATTCATTGACAGATGCCAAAATCATTGTCAAAAATAATTTAGATTTGTGATAACTAGGTACACTGTATACAATTTTATCTTTTAATATTTATTGTTAAATTTTATATAACTTATAATGTTTTCTTGTTTCTTTATTGTTAGATCCTGATGATGGCACTTAGTGCCGAAATATATTGATCTAAACAAGAAAACATATGAGTTTTTAATCGGAATTATTTAGAGGCTACACAACATTAACACAATAACATTAACCTTATTCCGGCAAAACAAAATCCTTAACAAATCATCCATTTGTTGTACCCTTAGCATGTAGTCCGCATTAAGTTTTAATGTTGAAATAAACATTGTTGGCATCCCTGTTTCCAAGTAGTACATGTATTTGGCTGTGTTGATGGGTAATATAGGACCTGTAACTTATATATATTTATAGGACTGGCCACGAAACGAGACTCTGCGAGACATTTGTAAGTCTCGTCTCGGTCTCGTTAAAATCGAAGATTTTCAGTCGCGTCTCGGTCTCGAGTTGGTCTCGTATAATTAAGTCTCGGTTCGGTCTCGTAGTAGCCCGTAGCGTAATGGTTAGTGCGTTCGACTGTCACGCTGGAGGTCTGTGGTTCGCTTCCCAGCCTCGTCCACCTAAAAACTAAAAAGTTTTTTTCAGGGCTACTGCCTCTTGCGAGGAATTGACAAATCCTCCAAGAGTATCACTTGTCACGAATAAGTGCTGCTCGTCTAGCCGTTCGGATTCGGCATAAAAATTGTAGGTCCCTTCCATTCCTGTCGACAGGCGCACACAGGAATGGTTGCGAGTTGTTAGTCACTAGGCCCTGGTTCTTTATGAGCCGTTGTGCCACCCGATTTATTTTTTTATTTTTATTCGGTCTCGTCTCCGAAAAATACGATTTCCGGCCAATTTGTTGATTATTGGAACGAATTTTTTTCGATTATAGTTTGAATACGTGCAGAAGAAAATAAATATTTAACTGAAATTGGATGTTTTAATTTATAAGACTCTCTGTAAGTTTCGGTCCAAATATACAGTCTCGTCTCAGTTGCTTAAAAGCCAGTCTCGTCTCGGTCTCGTCATGCGAGATCGAGACCGAGACTTTCCTCGTCTCGTGGCCAGCCCTAAAGAAGAAGCAAAGCAAATATTCCACCTGCTCGAATTTCTGCACTCCCCATCCCCATACCTGCGCTGCACAAAACAAAATTGATTTGGCTGTTGCATTAAATATTTTTTGTTTCGTATTAAGCGATATTAAATTGTTGTTAAATATTTTTTGCCAATTTGTACAAATTGCAGTTTTAGCTTTATTTAATTTAGTTTTAAGATGTTATTCCAGCTTCAGATTGAAAGTGAATTCGACTCCCAAATAGGTGTAAGACTTAACAACATCAATGACTCTTCCATCGTATCTCCAATTTTCCAATCTGGCTGCTCTTCCGGTTCCGTTTTTAAAAACCATGACTTTCCATTTTTCGGTGTTAACTTCTCAATTCCAAATTTTTCAATATTCAGCTAGCCTATTTATCATAAGCTGAAGGGAATCAGCCGATTCCGCTAGAATAACAATGTCATCTGCATACATTATGACTTTGAATCGCGTACTGTTAAACTCAACTCCACAAGGTAGCCAGTCGACTCAGTAATCTAAGAAAAGTGAAAACAATAACGGACTTAATTTGCATAAACTTTATGTTTTTTTTGTATATTTTAAGGCTGACTTTGACACCGTTAATAGGAAGTCTCTGTTCTACAAGCTTTACAACTTAAGAATCTCCACGAATTTTGTAAGAGTTATTGAGAAATGTATCGTAGATATATGCTGAAGTTTTCTGATACATTTTCTCAATAACTCTTACAAAATTCGTGGAGATTCTTAAGTTGTAAAGCTTGTAGAAAAGAGACTTCCTATTAACGGTGTCAAAGTCAGCCTTAAAATATACAAAAAAAAAACATAAAGTTTTTTGTTTTGACTTATCTTCCATTGAGCCAGTGGCTGAAGAATAAATTATGTCCAATTGGGTTTTTTGTGTGTTAACACACTCGCAGTTAGGCTGCATAGCTTTCGCTCCGTCATTTTATATTATGAATTTTTGAATGTTCAACAACCACTTGAGTGGGCTACCACTAAATCATGTTGTCGATAGTAGAACAACCCTTGCGAAAGCCACTTTGAAACTAACTCAGCTTCTGTTCATCTTGTACCCAGCTGTTCAGCCGCTCATAGAGTATTGAGGTAAATGTTTGAAGTGCCGCATTTAAAAATAAAATCCCTCTATAGTTTGCTGGGTCATCCGGATTACCCTTCTTAAAACATGGCTTAATAAGTGCTTCATAAAAATGTTCCGGGTACGTTCCGAATTTAAAAATTATATTGGAAGTGTCCGTTAGTTTTTCTTTTAAATTAGCTGTGCTGAATTTGTAGAATTCTGGTGGGATTCCGTTGGATCCTGAGGCCTTTCCTACCTTTATACTATTGATCGCAGCATTTACTTCACTTTGTGTTATCTGTGAGTCCAGTTTGTCGAGCCATATATATAGTTTTGGAAAACTCCATGACATATCGTGTGAAACACTTAGTAATGAGCAGAAGTGAGAGCTTAATAGTTCTATTGTTATTGGAGTTGTTACTTTTGAATTGTGAACACTGTTTATTTTTCGAGTTAATCTCCAGAACTCAGCAGAATCTCGGCTTTGACTTAAAGCGATAGCCAATTTTTCATCATGCGTTCTCTTTTTTTCTTTGCGCAAACGTTTAAAACTTTTGTTTACTTCACGGTAATCATGTTTAAAGCTGGGCATGTTATGCTTTCTTGAAAGTTTCAACATTACTAATGATTTTTTTCTAAGTTTTTCACATGAAGAATCATACCATAATTTTTTTTTCTTCATGTTACTTTTTATATTAATTGAACTTGCTGCTTCGTATATCTCCTGCCTTTTCTAACTCGCATATTGGAAAACACTGAATATTAGATTGTCTTTCTAAGGTGTTTAAATTACTATTTAATTTCGCTTGATATTCATACAATATCTTAGGTTTCCATTTACTTCCAGCTGGTTGCTTGATTTTCGAAAAAAAAAACTGCCTATACCACATTGCCTCAATTTACTCTATTCAATGCACGAACCATTGGCTTCCATGGATCAAAAATGTTCGGTAAACAAAATGGTGCGGAACGGATATGTAACGCTGCATCCGTGAATATCCTACTTTCAATTTTTCCCATACCGAGAGCTAAGATGTTTAGTTTACACATCAAAAAATCACAGAAATTTTAAAATTCTCAGTTCAGTCTCCAACTTAAGGTTTTAATGTTATTAATATATCATCGAGGCACCACTGGTAAATAAAACACTAGTTGAATTTATATCATGAAAAGAATGCTTTGTTTAATAATTATGGTTCATTTCTAAATCATTGAATATTATCTAGTTACAAAGGTGTTTTCTTGTGATAACACTTGCAGTTAGGCTGCATAGCTTTCGCTCCGTCATATTTAATATTGAAGGTTTTGAATGAACAACAACCACTTGTGTTGGCTACCACCGAGTATTACATTTTTGGCTGGAATTATTGCATTTTCATGGCTGCCACACCAATCATCAGATTCCTTTTTAGTGGTACTTAGTCTATAGTTCCAATTTTAATTTATTAATTGTTTTTGCCGTCAACTGGATTGGGACCTAGACCAAGCTACCTTAGAGGCCGTTGCACTACGCATTGCACCACCGAGGTCACCTGATCGTGTCCATCCAAATGAAGGTGTTTCTTATTTACAATTGCATTTGGACAACTAGCATTTTTACAAGCCACATACAAGTTAGATGTCTCCTCTCCGTTTCTCCTCTCCGTCATCACCACAACAATTCATTGCATATGTGTAAGGAGGGAAATCTAAAATTATCTAGTTACATTTTTTTTTTTTTTTTGAGCGCGCACTAAAGGGATTTTGGCTGCCCTTAAAATGTTTAAACACAGTGCGAGCGTTGGGAAAATAGGGAAGGATTTAAGAGGAGATACCGATGTACATTGGTTTTGAACCTCTGAATATTAAAATGGTCGGGGAAGATAGAGCCGGGTAAAGCATTCCACATTCGGGTAGTGCGGCTAAAAAAAGAATCTCTATACTTGACAGTACGTCCGAAGTTGGACTCGAGGGTAAACTGATGTGCATTCCTAGAGGTACGAGTATTACGGTTGAATTGTCTTAGGGGAGGAATGCAATTATACCAATAAAACTTGATTTGTCCTCAGAAATACATCTTGCTATCACATTTGCCTGCAAATCTCAACTTTTCAATCTTATAAAATTTGTTCAAATTGTATTATTTCATGAGTATTTTGTGCATAGTTTTTTTTTTAGTTTTATCTTAGGAAGACCTCAAAACTTTTAAGTCTTCCACACCACCGAACAAGCTTTGCCCTAGTGATTGAAAGTATTCCTTAAAATCGTTCACTTCTAAAAACCACAAAATTGAAAAACCAAAACCATTTAATCATGAAACTTTTAATAATTGCGGTGAAAGTAAGGGCTCTTTAGTTCGTTCGTTCAAAAAAGGATTTGTTTTGTTTTTGTTTGTGTGGATGTGTATATGGGTGAATTGCTCCAGCAGCGTCAGTTCATAAACTTAAAACTATCAAAAGTATCAAAAGTATTGAAAAGCTAAAAATAATAATAAAAGGATATACTCGTAGGTGAAAAAAGAAACACGATTTTGCTTTTTGAAAAGTCGTTGATGCATTTTGGGGCTTGCTAAAACTATCTATAGGTATCTATCTATAATCCTACCAACTGACGAAAAAATTTCATTTTTAGCCTTTTGTTGAAGATGCCCAGATTGCAAACTTTTTTTTGTTAAAAAAAAAATAAAATTATATTAAAATATTTTGTTTTAATTTTATTTTAAAGGGGAGAACACTTTCAATTATTACTGATTCTTCTATCCATTTCCAGTATATTTTCGCTTTGGTTTGGTTTTGTTCATTTAATCTTTGTTGGACGAAAAATAAATTGACAACAACCCTGATTGCTTTTTATATCTTTTCATGTCCAGTTGTTTATTTTTTTTTTTCAAATACATGTACCTACTAATAGGTATTTTTTTTTTTTTTTTTTTATTTGTGATGTTTTTGATATTTTTATTGCGGTAGGTATAGCAACTGTGTTCCTTTGGCACGTCGCGCCGTCGTTTCAGTAGGGGTGAAGGTCTTCCAAACCAAAATAACAATTTCCGGATGCCAAGATGGGAAAGTAAAATTTGTTTGTTGTTAGTATTTATTTCTTTTCCTGGTGTAAGGACATACATAAGTTTGATATAAAGTCAGGTGTGTGCTTTTAATGGAAGATATAAAAGATCCACTTCATGATTTGGGAGAAAACATACATTTTTTTCAGTTCGGATGGAAAGAGACTCATGGTTTTTCTTTTGGATAATAATATTAATTACGTCCTGGAACTTGGAAGGTTGTTGAACAACGGAATTCTTATATCTACTTGTACAAATTCCTACCTGTATAAATTCCCTATATAAATTATAAATTATATAATTTTTGTGACCTTTTATCGTTAAAGATATATGTAAATTTTAGTGGGCTGTAGGTCAATAATTAAAGATGTTCTTATTTAATTTGCAACGTTTCGAGCATGTTTATGATCTTCATCAGGCAAACAAAATTCAGGAATTTAAGTAAAGAAAAGAGAATGACTCATTATTCACTAAAATCTCAAGCAACGAAATTGGTAGACAGGAAAGAAACGTCCATTTCTCTGCACCATCACCTATACTTTTCCCTATAGATGAACAAGAGTTTTGATTTATTATGAAGTTTAAGAACCAAAGTGATGTAAGCTATTTTGAGATAAATGTTTTCTCGCCTAGTATTGTATATCTTATGGTGAGATATTCAAACAAAGGAATCACTTATTTTTCCACGCAGATTTTTGACCAAATTTAAAGCAAATTAGTCAACCCGTTAAGGCTCTTGCTCGATGAAAAGTGGGCATCAGTAGGGATTTTTGTATAGAGTCTTAATGTTTATCCCAAACACCACAGAAATTTTTCATATAATGATCACATACATAAATATCCGACGAGTTACTGTGATGAGTAGTTATTCGATTATTTAGTAAGTAATGTATCTCATGTACTCATTACATAAAAAAAATATGTTGTCCTTACATAAAAGATATGTACTCATACCAAGAAAATACGTTGTCATTACATATCTAAATAAAATGTAATCATTCATAATTCTATGTACTAATTAAATAAATAAAATGTAATCACTACATAATCAATATGTAATCATTACATACAAAGTATGTTCTCATTACATTAATAATATGTACTCATTACATAAATAATATTTAATCATTACATAAATAATATGATTTTGATTAAACTAATACTTTCCTTATATGCTAAATATATTATATAAAAGGTACCGTTGTTTTTGGTCCCTAAAATTGAAAATGACGTGTTAATAGCTTAGCCAAAAATGGGTCCCCATGCCACTATCCATGAGTGGCACTTGCATTGAGGAAACCGAAAAGCTTTCAGTCCTCGGTACGTGTGTCACAGACCACCTTTTATGGAACGACCACATATTCGACATCGCCAAAAATGCTGCTAAGTGTTTAGGTTTTCTCCGTCGATGCAAGAAATTTTTCTCCCCTTCTGATCTGGCTGTGATCTACAAAGCCTTTATTCGTCCAAAACTTGAGTATAACTCTCACATTTGGGCAGGTGCTCCAATAACCCACTTGAGTTTATTGGATAGAATTGAAAAGAGAGCTCTTAAAATGATAGGTGAAAGAACTATAACGGAAACATTCTCATCTCTTGAGCACCGTCGAAATGTTTCATGTCTTTCGTTATTTTACCGTTATTTCCATAAACAATGCTCTAGTGAAATAGCCAGTTGCATTCCTCCCCTCAAACAATTCAACCGTAATACTCGCGCTTCTAGGAATGCCCATCAGTTTACCCTTGAGCCCAATTTCGGACGTACTGTTAAGTACAGAGATTCTTTCTTAAGTCGCACTACTCGAATGTGGAATGCTCTACCCAGCTCAATTTTCCCCTCCCATTGTGATCTACAGACGTTCAAAACCAATGTGCATCGGTATCTCCTTTTAAATCCCCTCCAATCTACCTAATCGCTCGTGCTGTGTATATCATCTTAAGGGTAGTCACAACCCCTTTTGCACGCGCTCAATATAAAAAAAAAAAAAAACCTGTATTAGTTATGATATTACATTCCTTAATAAATAGTTTAAAAATAAAATTTCAACTTAAAAATTGGGAGGAAAAAACTTTAAAAATGTCCTTTATTAACTTTGTTTGTATAGCATTCCTTTAAGAAAAAAAAATGATATATATTGATTTACTTTGATTTTAAGTTTGAAACTTTGGCTAGTTGTGACTTGAAAAGTATTTAGAGATGGCGGCAACAAGCATTCTGGCTCGATGACCCAATTAACGCTGTAGTGTGCCGTTTTGATACCATAACTTGTTTGATAGATGTGAAAGAGTGGGGTTTTAAGTAAAAACAAAAAAAAACTTGGGGATTTTGGGATATACCCCGCAGTGGATAATCGCCTACGCCCTGTGATCGGCTGCAGTATGCCAAGCTAGGCAATTTGGTAATTTGCTCAAGTCGCATACGATCGCTGATCCCTTACTCTGGTTTTTCAGCATAAATTGTATTGTCACCATGACCAGAGAAAGTACCACCCGCTCGTAAGACTAAACACCTTTCTTGGATTTGGACATATTAAAAACACTCTGGATCGTATGTGCCGCTTGTTGGATGGTATTGAAGCGGAAACCGACCCAACCTTATGATCGTCCCGCCCTCTTCCACTATGAGCTACCTTCAAAATCCAATAGTCTGCTATAGCTTACATTTAAAGGAGTTCTATGTAGAAAATGGTGCAAAAGAAATCGAAGTCAATCCTAGACCCATTTCGTCGCGTTGAGGAAAGTAATTTAAGCTTTGATCTTGATTTCGCAAAATTCGTTAAGGTGTGAAGAAATGCCTTTCAAACTATTGTGCTCTTATTGTAGCATAAGTGGGGACATTTAAAGAGGAAATGAAGGACTTGGAGAATTTGTAATCGCAGGAATCTGCCGCAGAACTGTCAAATTTTATTTTTCTTCTGCGCGCAGAAAGAAAGCAGGCGGTAGTTTTTAATAAATTTGTTCTTGTAAACATGGATAGTATTCGCCCACTGATGGCCCCCACAATTTGAAAGTACCTCTTAAAAATATAATTAAATGTTTCAGATAACTAGTTAATTGTTCGCAAAACTACACTAATCCACCTACAACTTATTCAGTACCTATACAGAATAATTCCAGAGGTCACCCATTATCCTTGTACATATTCCTTAATTTCTTTTATTACCACCTTGCCTTTTTTCACCCTTAAATGAGTGGAATGAATCACCCTTTCTAACCTAACCTCTCACCTTAAGTAAAAACTGCCCAAAAAATGTGAATACTCAGGTGAACCTACATTTCTTAAGTTTAAATTTATTTCAGTACATATGTATATATTTTAGCGCGGGAGGCGACCGTAGGTTTATCTATCTCACCGCGGCTGCCGAAAAGAATAATGCCAACTCAAATGTTTAGTCTTAATATTAACAAAACCGCTGGCTGGTCGGAAAAGGTTTTTTCAGGTGACAATGGGTAGAAAACGCACTTTTTCGGTTGCAGTTTTGGCTTAGCATACCTAAAGTGGATTTTTATGAATGGCTATCAAATGAAAGTTTAGACTTCCCTCTTTACAAAACCATTGTTCGGACAGACTTTTTTGGTTGTTACGGCGAGTCCGACCACTTTTGTAAAAACAGCTATTTTTGTATCCTTTGCGTTTAAAATGTGTACAACTATCCAAAACTAATTCCTAGATCCTAGAAAATAGTCTTTACCACTTAAATGCATTTTAAATCCAAAGGTTAAAAAAAATAGCTCTTTTCACAAAAGTTGTCGGACTTGCCACGACAGCCAACAAAAGGCTCTCCGACCACTGGTTTTGTAAAGGGGGCAGTCTAAGCTTTCATTTGATACACCAGAAAAAGTGCGTTTTCTACCCATTGCCACCTGAAAAACCTTATCCCACCAGCGGTTTTGTTAATGTTAACATTAAAGCTATGAGTTGGCATCATTCTTTTCCGCAGCCGCGATGAGATAGGTAAACCTACGGTCGCCTCCAGTAGCGGATCTAGGATTTGGCTGTGGGGGGGGCTTGGAGTTAAGAAATTTAGTTTGAGACCTTAAGTAATAAAACTTGCTTGTTCTAAGATCAATTTTATAATTAATAACAAATAATAGAGTTTAGGTTTATTGCAAGACCGTACTCAACTTCAGACGAACTACACTTTACGACAACGCGGCAAAACATTATTTTTTATGAAATTTTAGGAGCTATATCGCACTAAGCGGCAACTGAACTTCATAAAAATTCATACGAAGTCGTATAAGTGCAGTTCCGATGCAGTGCAATTCCGGCGAGTGCGGCCTAACCTTTAAGGATCAAGTATTTTTTTGTGAAAAATATATATGGAGATTCATGTGTCGTTATATAAAAGACATCGAATTTTTACATTCCCACTTTTCCTTTAATGATATCCGTTTTTTGTGTGTCTTCATCCGCTCCGCTCCTGTCGCGCTTTAAAATGTTTTCAATACAAAGTACAATAACAATTATTCATAATTGCTGTAGCGGAGACAGAAACAAATTCAAAGGCCACCAAAAGATGATAGTATCTGGTAGAACTAGTTACTGTATTAATAAAATTAATAATTTTTAGCCATATATGCTTGAACCACGCGTACAAATTCGTTTATTTATATTATTTAAAAATTGATTAGGTACCTACATAATGTAGTTATATTTTTAAATTAGCTGTGGGTATGTTTTGAACTTCCCATTTTTGACAAGATTTGAAAACTGCTTATAATTGGCCAGTTCGGAAAAATTATATTTAAGTGTTCGTACTGGCAAAAGCTCATATACATTTATGTGCTTTGATACGGTATCAGTCCTCTGAGATATCATTTTCCTGAATTAGCCAAATCAACGAGAAACTATTTTGTTCAAACTGCCACTTTAGGACATAAGACAAAGCTTGGGCCGCGGCCCAATTCTACCAGCGTGAATGAATTTTCGTGTATACGCTGCATACACTTTATATTCATGCTAAAAAAATATGTCGACAAATCCGCACGTCACTCGAGAGCCTAGAGGGATTGCAAATATCCATTTGCTTTTGCATGATTTTCTGAGCGCGCACAGAGAAAACTCACGCTTTTGAAATTTGGCTCCTTGACTAGAGAATTTGTGTACAATTTCCTAGTACAAAAATGTTTTGTATGTACAATTGCCTTCGACCTTTCAAATTTTGAAAACGTAAACCGAAAAATCTCTAAGCGCAGCCAAGGCCGTACGAAAGAATTCCTGTTGTATTAAACATTTACACTTAACTTGACATTCCGTTGTTCTCCAATGGTTTAAGCCTCAGCTGCGTTTCTTTCGGTAAATTAGCTTTGTTTTTAGTGTAAGCAGTTGGGGCATTTGACACGTTAATGTTAAGCCCCGACCATTTTTTATCTCTTTTTACTTATCTCTTCAAGCCTTAGCCCCAACTTCGGACTTTGACAGTCCCTAGACTTGAGGCCCCAAAACTCTCTGGAATTAGGTTAGTTTTTAGGAAGAAAGTTGCTTAACCGTGGCCAGGTTTTTTGTCCAAAATTCTCAGACCTTATTGTTCCAAAGCTGGTTTTTTGGTCCCAATGTTCTAGGTTTTATTTTTAGGGAAAAATTGTCGTGGCATGAAACATGTCCATATTCATAGCCCCCAATTTGGTTTTTGTCCAATTCGCTTCAGGCTCTAGCCCCAATCTTTAGGCTTAGAAAAAGAAATTACATAACTTGACGTATGTAAATAGTTCAGCCCCAATCACGTTATTTTTTTTTTTTTTTTAATTCATTTTTATTTTTCATTTTACTTATAACTATCTTAAAGCTAGACAAAAATTCATGAAAAACTAGCCTACTTATCATTATCTTAAAAATAACTTACTGGCCCTAAACGGGCGCTCTAAATTAAACAATAACTTAATGCTAATGCCTTTCGGCCTATGAACTACTTAAATAATATACTATCTTGGTTTTATTTTTTCCAAGAAAGATTTTCAAGAAAAACTTGGATTTTTTATCATTTTTTTTTTATATTTTTTTATAAGACTTACAAGCTAATTAAAACTAATTAAAACTACTTAAAACTATACTTAAAACTACTATAAAACTACTTAGAACTACCTTAAAACTAGAACAGCCACAGCAAGCAGTTTTTTTTTTTTTTTTTGTAATTTTGTAATTTTTTGATTTTATAATTTTTTTTGTGATTTTTTTTTTTTTTTTTTTTTTTTTTTTTTTTTTTTTTTTTTGCTGCCACCCTGACTGTCCCTACTTAATATTTACACACCTAAAAACTATGTTAGTCGGCCAAGACGAGAAGGCTAAGTCAACTTAATTATATCATGTGTCATTATAATTCAACCACCAAAACTGATTCTCCTGTCTTACTCTCTCTCTCCGGTCCCGATCGGACACAGTCCTACTGAACCGAAGGCGCTCTGCTCCGTCCTGTGCAAGGACGTCTCGACCATAAAGGAGTCGCCTATCTACAGTTCTACGGCCGACGTGGTAGATAAGCGGAACCGCCGCTCTATCCTGTATCAGCCCTCGACTGTCTAAATAGAGGAAAGCATCGGGTGGGATAAATCCACTTAAACGCACATTCTCGTAGTAATCAGTGTTGGGGTAGTAAGCCCCAAAAATTAAGCTGTTGGCCGAGGACATCGCTCTAGCAACGTGACCCCGAATCAGCTTGATTATAAAATTATCGATTCTGTTAATATTGGCTCCATTGTATAGAACCTCGTTGGAATAATAATGTTTGTACTCCGACTCTGGTGTTCTGTGTAATCCAAGGCAGCGTCGAAGACACTGCCTCTCAAACACCCGAATCTTTTCCATTTGAGATGGGGCAACGTTGAACCACACCGGGCATCCATAGGCAATCATTGGCCGGATAAGGGCCATGTAGCAAATCACCTTAACCCTGCTGTCAAGACGGCTGCTATAAAACAACCGTTTTGTCAGGGCGAAAGCTCCCCTGGCTCTGGTCAGAGCAGCATTTATATGTCTGTCGAAATACAAATACTGATCCATCCAGATGCCAAGGTACTTTACTACACTTTTATTCGCCAGTGGATGTCCATGTGGCCCTACGATCACCAGCTTGCGCCAGTTCTTTCTTGTATCCGTAGGGGCTCCACGCAATGGAGTCCTGAACAGAATGGTTTCGGATTTCTGAAAGTTGATTTTCAACTTCCAGTCATCGCAATATCGCTGAATCTTGTCGAAGTCACGCTGTAAGAGAATTCTGATGACCTCAACTGTTGGAGCTGTTCTGTACGCAATTAGATCGTCGGCATACGCTATGGCATGGGCTAGACTACCTATCAGATCGCTGGTGTAAATACTGAATAGAATCGGTGAGTTCACCGCTCCCTGTTGAAGACCATTTTTAATTTCGAATGTTGCGGTAGAAGTTACATTGCCAATTTTGACAACAAACTTTCTACCATTAAGCATATCATAAAGCATATATAAAAGCGGTTTACTTATGCCCAGTCTGGCTAGCTTTAGATACAGACCTTCTAACCATACGGTGTCGAAAGCTTTCTCCAAGTCAACCAGACAAGCACCCGTACACTGTCTTTTAGATTTGTTCCATTGGACATCAGAAACGAGCTTAGACGCGGCATGAATGGTGTCATGTCCCGCCTTAAAACCGAACTGATTGTCCGGTATGATATTGTTGTCCTCCGCCCACTTGGACAGAGCTCTATTTATAACTTTCTCAAATACCTTACTGATACTCGGAAGAAGACTTATCGACCGGAGATTCGCCGGATTGGAGTTGTCCTTACCCTTTTTCGGGAGAGGATGAACCACAGCTGTCTTCCACCGCCCTGGATAATATGCATTATTCAGAGCGTTGTTAAACAGTGTGGCATAAATGTCAACTGCTTCCTGAGGCAGATGTCGCAGTACAACGTTGGATATACCATCGATTCCTGCTGACTTCTTTTTCTTTAATGAAGCGAAGATGAGCTGGAGCTCAACTTTCGAAATTAACAGGGAATTAGCCCCGTTTCGCTCGGCGATGGTGGCGTTTGCCAAGTGTTCTTCATTGAACCCGGTGAAACCGAGATTCTCTGATCGCCATTGCGTCATTTCATTTCGAAGGTAGAAGTGGTGAAGCAAGGCTCTGTTTTCCAGGTCATGGTTCGGGCGAATGCTAGCATTCACCTTGTACACTTGCTGGAAAGCAGCCCCCACAGCCTCCACTTTCTCACGAGGATCTTCGATTATAAAGAGGTCATCGTCCAGGACGGATTCCTCTGGATCTATGCCTGCTATCAGAAGTACGTCTCTGTTCTCTGTCGTTCTCTGAAGCTTAAGACACGGAAGTTCGTTTTGATCATTCCGTCTAAATATTTTATTAATTTGAGGAAACATACTCGGGTCGCTAGAGTTAACGGCCCGAATTTTGTTGTCCCAATACAAATTAATAGACAACCGGTAATTTTCCTTGATCAATTGGTTGATGTTTTTAATTGACGACTTCAGTGTCCTAATCTCCAGATCGTGTATGTCAGTAAAACGTCTGTACAAGAGTTTCAGTCTTGTCAAAAGTCCACTTTTTTGTCTGTGTAGTGCGTCGATGGTCGCGTTGCGGTACATGTCTGTGGCTTCGCGTTCTTTGTATTTCGGTATTGTTTTTTCCATTGTTCGTTGGATTGTACTGTCCATCTTTTCCAAGTAATCGTCAATTTCAGTGTTTGTTAAATTCCTGTCATTTGGTGGGGATATGTTGTTCGTACGTAGTTCACTCGATAAAGCGCTGGTGAAGCGTGGCCAGCGAGTCTTACTGTAATTGTAAGAATGCACTGGCACATACTCCTCCAACTCCACGAGCTCGTTCGGAAGTTGAATTACGGCAGCAAGTCCGCAATGGTCACTTTCGTACTCTATCGTTCGTAAGCAGTTTCTTGGTCGTTGACCCACAGTGTCAGTAATTGTCAGTCTTGAGTCTTTCAGCAATAAATCCAGATAGGAACCGCTTCTTGGAAACGAAGGCCTATCAGTAGCCAGAAGGTCGAGCATATATTCAACGTTGTATTGATTCATCCAATTAAATAGATGGCTACCTCTTGGATTTTGTATTTGATTTCCCCAATCTACATGTTTGGCATTCAAATCACCGGCCATGATATAGTAATTCTCTTCCGAGTTCAGTTGTAAGCATTGAAAAAGTTTTTCGAGCTCTGTTAAAAATTCAGTTGGCTGAGGTGATTCCGGTGCATAAGCCGCAATCGCATACATCCGCTTCCCATGTTTGAGAGGAATGCATACGATACACGCCTCAAGCAACCGAAATCTGCGTACTTCACTATTATGTATAACTTTATAATTTATGCCTTTTCGTACAAAGATTGCGACTCCTCCCCCCAAAGTGGAGTTGGGCCGATCTCTTCGTACGATATTGTAATTATTATTAGTCAATTTATGTTTCTGGTTCAGCTTAGTTTCGCTGGCCATAAACACATCTGGACTTTGATCTTTCAACAATTGGAATAGATTTACTCTACGTTCGGTCCTTATCAATGAATTTACATTCACAGCAAGGATCTTAAAGGGCCTCTCCGGCAGCGCGCCCTTAACCTATAAAGTGCGTTAAGCTCGGCAAAGCAGAGTAGATATTGTCCACCCTTTTCGCCTGCTCACTTATCTGGTTTTGAAGTCCTGCTATTTGGCTCTGAATGGCCAGTAGCAAACCTCTTATTTCGGCCTGTGCGTCTGGAGCCTTAGGCACAAGGGCCTGTGGGGCTGCCTTTGGCGCAGGCTGTACCGTGTTTCCCTTTCCTGACGCCATTTGGGCGTAAGAAATTTGGGGATTGACGGAAATTGTTGTATGAGGACGCGTTGGTGGGCGTCTCTCTACCTCTGCTTGCCTTGCCGCTTTGTTATGTTTCAATTGCTGAAACGTCGGACATCCCCAATAGTTAGCAGGGTGCCCGTCGCCTCGGCAAAGTGCACATTTAAGTTGGGTCAATTCGACCCGTTCCTGCCCGAGCTTACACTCTCCTACAATGTGGTTCTCACCACACTTGACGCAGCGTGACTGCATTTCGCAGTTTGCCGCAGCATGGCCGAACCTTTGGCAGCGCATGCATTGAAGCATGTCGCCACGCCTCTTTAATTTGTCCCATGTGACAACCTGGTAGTTGAGGACGGAGATACTCCTCAAACTATCCAGTTTGCTGCTGGGCGAAAGCTGTACTAGGAAGAACGGCAGATTCCGTTTCTCCCGTCTGGCTCTAACTGTAGCGAACCCCGATAAACTCGAGATCGTCGCTCGCTTTTCGACGGAGCTCATTTAAGAGCACCTGAGGTTCCGTGCAGGAATCTATGCCCTTTAGCAGGACCGTTTGGAACTTTTCTATTTTAGGAGTAAAACTGAAGAACTCAGTTGTAGTTTCTTTTAATAAATCTTTTATTTTTTTATATTGTTCCAAAGTGGAACATTGAATAGAATGCCTGTCTTTACTTATTCGTTTAATAAAAAAGTTTTCGCCTATGGCCGACTTACATAATTTTATGGTATCCTCTAACTCCATCTTGTATGCGTTGATGGGTGGCACCTTTTCTTTTTTGTTTTTGGGTAGCTGTGGCTGTTGCTGTTGACTCTGCTGCTGTTGTATCTGCTGCTGTTGATTCTGCTGCTGCGGCTGCCGCTGCTGGTTCTGCTGCTGTTGTTTCTGCTTCTGTTCTTGTTGCCTTTGCTGTTTAGGCTGCTGCTGTGGCTGTTGTTGTTGCAGCCTATTTTGTTGCTGCTCTGGTTGTTGTTTCTGTTGTTGGGGCTGCTCGTTTGTCGGTTGCAACTCCGCATTTTTAATTTGCTGTTGCGCTACTTTTGGTGGAGCCTGTAGCGACTTTTTTAACTCCCGCTCCTGCTTTTCACGCTCTCGTCGAGCTATTTGTTTGTATTTGAGGGCCTTAACTATTTCATGCACCTCTGCTCTTAGCTGCTCGATCTGTCGTTGCTTTTCCTCAACCATGCTATTGAGAGCATGCTCCTCTCTTTCCTCCTCTTCAGATGCCTTGTCTGTTGCATTTTTGTCATCGTTGGTGTGGTGCTCTTCTCCACCTTCAGACATGTATTCTATTTCCTCGTCATCGATGACTTTGGATGACGAGGAATTAACTTTCTGATGCATTTCACTGCTTGCTGATTTTGTTTGGCTTTGCTCTTGCACCGTCTTCCTAACATCAGCTGGCAGCTGTGCCGAAGGGGCAGTGGGACGTGCAGTGCGCTTCACCAAATTCGGAACATATTGTTGTTTTTTCCTTTTGAAGCTGCTTGTTGCTAGGGCATATTTGGATGTCCCCGCTTTGGCTGCCGTTGCTGGCTTTGCTGTTCTTGCCGTTGTCGGCTTTATTGTTGTTGTTGCCTTATTATCTACTGGGACATCTTTCGATGTTCCAGTTGCTGGTGCCGTTGCTGGCATTGTTGTTGGTGCTGGTGCACCACCTTTCGATGGCCCCGCACTCTTTTCTCCTTCACGCAAATGAGTTTTTTCCCACTCTATGAAGTTTTCGACTTCTCTGTTGTGGAAAAAAGCCGATAAAATATTTGACCCCGACTGGGGATTGAACCGGCTATCTTCGGCTTCGGGATCGGCCACTCTACTTCTGTGCTATTGCACTATATAAAAATCTGTTGGCTAAACTTGTACTAAGGCACACACGATTTTAATTTGAAAACACTGGGAAAGTCGCTTAACGTTCGCTCACCTCCACAGTTCAAGATCGACTGACCCAATCACGTTATTTTGTCTATCTAATTCTACACGTTGTAATGTATTGCTTTCTATATTTCAAATTATTTTATGATTCGGATGTGGGGGGGGGGGCTTTAGCCCCTTTAGCCACCCCCTGGATCCGCTACTGCCGTAGTTCATGGGCTTTTATTAAAACCACTACTCAACCTCAACAGATTTCCCAAACAAAAGTTATGCATTTTATAAATTTAAACAAATATCGTTCTTAATTAGGTGACCACGACTGTATATCTCATTTGTGGGCAATAGGTAGACCAAAATGCACATTCTCCTTTACTATTATTTCTTTAAATTGGCGTTCTAATTTTAAATCTGCGTATTCAAAATAGGAACAAATAGGAACAAAATTCCCCTCGGATTTTCTGCCCGTTTTTTTTTCCAGGTGTAATATCTACCAATCGATAACTATTTTCGAAAAAGTAAAAGGTAACTCTATTTCTTGGAACGAAATTGATGACATTTGCCGGGAAAAAAATTGCTTTAATTAAGGCGAAGAAGGTATTTAACTCCTGTGAAAAAAGACAAAATCCGAGGAAGAAATCTACCCTTACATTGGCGATAAGGCTGAATATTGACATGGTAGAGGAAGTAGGCATGACAAAGCCTTCCGTTTATATCATAAAAATGACTTGCTCACGAAAAAAAATATCTGAACATAAAAGTATTATCATAATGTTCTAGTCTTAATAATGTTCTTTTTTTTTGTTGATACAACCTGAACCAGGATGTAATTTTTTTGTTCTTGTAATAAATAGCTTATGACTCTTCATTACCCTAGTTCACTTTATTATAGAATGTCTAAAACAGAACTGATTAATGATTCAACAAAATAAATAACATTTTGTTGTGTATATTAAGTCATTTACAACAATTCTAATTTCATTCTTGACAGAGCTCATTATCTGACAAATGAATTTATTTTTCTAAAAATATAAAATAATGGTCTTTTTGTCTTTGCACACCAACAAACAAAATGTAAAAAAACAAAAATTTTGAACACATTCCAAAGCCACTCAAAAAGGTTGTGGTTAATAATTCTGGATAGACTCATTATATTATAAAAAATGACTATAAAAAATGACATTGAGAAGACAAATTTATATAGGGTTCTTCAAAAGTAGGGATATTAAGTTAGGAGCATTAAATTTAATTTTATGAGCCTTTAAAAAATGTTCATATATTAATCTAAATTAAAAAAAATGCGCTAAAAGGTCCTTATCAAAGCCATTTAAGACGATGGGATTTTGTAAGTTCTAATTTTAAGTGGAGTAAAAGGAGGTTTAGTTGCAGCAAAGACCAAAGAGCTTAATTTTAAGCGGACGGAGGGTGCAATATAGATGATTTTTTGCAATATTTAAAAAAATAGGAAAGCAATAATACTCATATACTTTCCTACTTATATATGTAGATTGAGAGCTAGCAACGGATCGGATTTTTTGAGCCTATACACATGAATGAAAGTTTTCTCATAAGGTTGAAAATGGCCATACAAACAAAACCTGAACCAGGATGTAATTTTTTTGTTCTTGTAATAAATAGCTTATGACTCTTCATTACCCTAGTTCACTTTATTATAGAATGTCTAAAACAGAACTGATTAATGATTCAACAAAATAAATAACATTTTGTTGTGTATATTAAGTCATTTACAACAATTCTAATTTCATTCTTGACAGAGCTCATTATCTGACAAATGAATTTATTTTTCTAAAAATATAAAATAATGGTCTTTTTGTCTTTGCACACCAACAAACAAAATGTAAAAAAACAAAAATTTTGAACACATTCCAAAGCCACTCAAAAAGGTTGTGGTTAATAATTCTGGATAGACTCATTATATTATAAAAAATGACTATAAAAAATGACATTGAGAAGACAAATTTATATAGGGTTCTTCAAAAGTAGGGATATTAAGTTAGGAGCATTAAATTTAATTTTATGAGCCTTTAAAAAATGTTCATATATTAATCTAAATTAAAAAAAATGCGCTAAAAGGTCCTTATCAAAGCCATTTAAGACGATGGGATTTTGTAAGTTCTAATTTTAAGTGGAGTAAAAGGAGGTTTAGTTGCAGCAAAGACCAAAGAGCTTAATTTTAAGCGGACGGAGGGTGCAATATAGATGATTTTTTGCAATATTTAAAAAAATAGGAAAGCAATAATACTCATATACTTTCCTACTTATATATGTAGATTGAGAGCTAGCAACGGATCGGATTTTTTGAGCCTATACACATGAATGAAAGTTTTCTCATAAGGTTGAAAATGGCCATACAAACAAAAAAAAAAAAAAAAAAAAACGCCAGTAGTACCTACACTCCCATTTTCTTTTCTAATTACAAAAAAAAAAAAATTAGTCTCGGGTCGACCCACACTAGTAACTTCCCATTGGTGCACTTGAAAACCATAAACAATATACATATATTTACATATTTACCTAAGTGATGGGTGGTAGAGTATATATTATATGATTATTTATTTTATAAATTAATAACTTTGGCTTTTTGGATAATCAGATAGAGATACAGGGCAAAATGTGACCTTACGTATATTTTGTACTTAAGCTATTTATAATAGTAAAATTTTTATAATTTTTTTGTAAATAGCTTACAAAATTCTAAGAATCTAAAACTTTATTCCCAACTCTTCTCGGTATGGAGTAGGTATTAATTATTTCAGCCAATTATTGACTAAAAAAATACCAAAAATCAGGGGAGTGTACTTAAAAAAAAAAAAAAAGTGGTTTCAAAGAATATAAAAAGGAAAACTAAGTGTCATATGCAAAATTTCGATTTTGTAGCGATTTTGAGTGTAAGAATTTTTCGAATTAAAACATTTTTGAAAAGTTGTTTCTTACAACATTTTGGTTTTTAGCTTTTTTAAGGGTGGTTTTAAAAATCTCAAAATTACACAACATTTTGATGGTATAGGTATATATTTTTGGTAGAATTTTGAAACCGATATCATTGTTTGTTTTTTAAAATATTTGAGTTGAACAAAATTTGTTAAGAATTTTTAATAGTTTTTGTTCCAGTTTTTTTGCTCTAAGAAAAAAACTGTTTATTGAATTTAAAAAAAAAATTATCAGTTGTTGACTACGTTATTATATGTAAAAAAAAATAGATTGGGTCATTTTCATTTTTTGTTCTTGAAATATTTGAGACGAAAATTATTTTTCAACTGTTTTTCTTAGTTAAAAAAAAAGTGTCTGTTGATTTTTTTTTAATGTCTACCAATTTGGTATTGTGTAATTATGTGTAAATTAAAAATAGTCTGAAGTGAATATCTCATTCCGTTCTCGATATATTCCAGATAAATGACATTTTACAGCTCCTTTTTAAATTGCTGAAGTAAAAAAACGGTTTATTGATTTTGTTAGAAAACCTTTTCAGCACGTTATGACAATATTATCTGTAAAATAAAATTTATCTGAGGTCGATATCTTTATTCATTCTCGAGATATGGTGGACGAAAAAAGTACCCCAAACGTACGTACATACACACATACAGACATCTAGCTAAAAACGACGAATTCTGATTCTAGAGACCTCAAAACGTGATGATATGTCAAAATTTTCAATACGACAAATCGCACCAATTACAATAACTTCCAATGGGAAGTTAAAAAAAAAAAATAATAAGTACCTAATCGAGTGAACCGTAGTGACTTATTATTGTTTTTGTATTTGATGGACATACACACATGCATGTATGTCTTTCTAATTACCAAAATTTCATCATTGTAAAATTTACGTCCCTTATTTTGGTGGACACTAAAATATTATTATGTATTTGTAGTAGCACGTAGCGTAATGGTTAGTGCGTTCGACTGTCACGCTGGAGGTCTGGGATCGCTTCCCAGCCTCGTCCACCTAAAAACTAAAACGATTTTTTTTCAGGGCTACTGCGGGGGCGTACAAAAAAAAATGATTTATGTATTTACTAACTTCGCATTGGAAATTTTTTTTTTTTTTTTTTTTTTTAAATTAAGCGCGTGCAAGAGGGATTGTGACTACCCTTAAGATGATATACACAGCACGAGCGATTAGGTAGATTGGAGGGGATTTAAAAGGAGATACCGATGCACATTGGTTTTGAACGTCTGTAGATCACAATGGGAGGGGAAAATTGAGCTGGGTAGAGCATTCCACATTCGAGTAGTGCGACTAAAGAAAGAATCTCTGTACTTAACAGTACGTCCGAAATTGGGCTCAAGGGTAAACTGATGGGCATTTCTAGAAGCGCGAGTATTACGGTTGAATTGTTTAAGGGGAGGAATGCAACTGGCTATTTCACTAGAGCATTGTTTATGGAAATAACGGTAAAATAACGAAAGACATGAAACATTTCGACGGTGCTCAAGAGATGAGAATGTTTCCGTTATAGTTCTTTCACCTATCATTTTAAGAGCTCTCTTTTCAATTCTATCCAATAAACTCAAGTGGGTTATTGGAGCACCTGCCCAAATGTGAGAGTTATACTCAAGTTTTGGACGAATAAAGGCTTTGTAGATCACAGCCAGATCAGAAGGGGAGAAAAATTTCTTGTATCAACGGAGAAAACCTAAACACTTAGCGGCATTTTTGGCGATGTCGAATATGTGGTCGTTCCATAAAAGGTGGTCTGTGACACACATACCGAGGACTGAAAGCTTTTAGGTTTCCTCAATGCAAGTGCCACTCATGGATAGTGGCATGGGGGTGGGTTTTGTTTCAACGACAGTAGACAGCATTGAGTTTTTGAAGCATTAAATTCTACACGATTTTTTATTCCCCATTGGACAATGCTGTCGAGATCAGAATTTAATGAGCTTATCATACGCTGCCGTTCAAGTTCCACATCCGAAGGACATGGATGTGAATCTAAGAACGAATATGAAAAGCTGAGGGTACTGTCGTCAGCGAAACAATTTAATGGATTAGAAGTTACAATAATCTTACTTTCTCCAAAACGATGTAAAGATTTGTGCCACTGTTCGGTGAGATATACCATCAGATCACCAGTGGACCTATTGCTACGAAAGCCGTACTGCCGGTCATTAAGAAGCTTTCGTTCTTCGAGATATTTCTTTAGCTGAAAATTAATCAGCGTTTCCATGACCTTGGAAAGAAGGGACGTAAGCGCAATTGGCCGATAGTTGGAGGGTGAAGAAGATACGCCTTTTTTAGGGACAGGCTGGACAAATGCTGTTTTCCATCCACTCGGAAAGAGACCAGTAGAGTAGGACAGATGAAAAAGCTTACGCAGTGGTTTTGCCAGCGTTGAAGAACACCTCTTCAGAACAATGGGAGGGATACTATCCGGGCCAGCGGATTTGTGAACGTCGAGATCTTTTAGAACTCTAGCAACTGCACGAGTGCGAAAGAAGATTTGTCCCATAAAATCATTTACGCTCTCAAGTACAGGAGGAGTCATAACACTTTCTGGCAGCGTCGAATTAACAGCAAACTGTGCTGCAAGCAAATTGGCTTTATCTTGCGAGCTGACAAAAGGAGTATCATTGAAGACGAGCGTTGGAACCGAGGACGAGGTGGTGTTTCGTATGTTTTTTACAAATGACCAAAAATTTTTACTACTTTTGGGACATTGTAGTATTTTTTGCCGTATCTTTTGATCATGTAAAAATTTGGTTCGTCGAATATGAACGTTACAGGTCTTTCTAGCTTGTTGAAACTTTTTCCGGTTTTCCTCAGTAGGGTTGGCTTTATAACTTCGGAAGCTTACTTCTCTAACCCTAATAACCTCCTTACAGCTCGAATCAAACCATGAGTTTTCTTTGGGTTTGATAGATTTCACCCTATTCGGGATAAATTTTTTCATTCCACAAAGAATTAAGTTTGTAATCATATCTGCACTGGAATCTACGTCACTATCGAGGAAGCATAGTGACCAAATAAAGTTCCTGAAGAAAACATTGAGACCGTCCCAGTTGGCTTTCTCGTACTGCCAAACGGTTCTCTTGGGAGTTTTTTCTTTAACTGTGTTTTGGTGGCACAAGAAATTCGCCGATTTGACATAATGGTCTGATGTGCCTAGAGGCGATAAAACACTTATAGTGTATTTATCAGGGTCAGAGGTAAGAAACAAATCTAGAGTGTTGGCGGATTGACCTGCAACGTCAGGAATCCGAGTAGGCTCGTCGACCAGCTGAGTTAGGTTGTTTATCTCAGCAAAAATCTCGACATACCTTCCTTCGGGTGTTGTCTGACCCGAATAGCGTAGCCACGAAGAATTATGTACATTGAAATCGCCCGTAACAACGATTTCACTGTGCGGAAAATGGGAAATAATTCTCTGGATGGAGTCGGATAGTGCATCGAATTCGTTGGAAGTCGAATTACTATCCAAACTAGGACTACGATAAATAAAACAAGTATGGATGATGCGCTTATGGATGGTGAATTTAAACCACATGAAATTAAAGTTCGTATTCAAACATGAACCATATTGTGGTTGAAGCTGATAAGCAACATCATGTCGAACATACACGGCGAGACCATGATGTGGAAAAAATAGAGGCACTAAGCTATAACCATGTAGGCTGAATTCCGAGTGATCGGTATTTTCCCCTACCTGAGTTTCACTTAGTGCCAAAACAGCTGGCCTGTTTTTCACAGTATGGACATATGCAGCACAAAAATTCTGCCTCAGTCCCCGAATGTTGCTGTAGTCAACCCTAAATTCACCCACCATTACAATAAACAGACATAAAAAAACAAATCAGACAGTTAACTATGCTGATATCAAGTTTGGGCCCCCAATGACTTCACAGTACAATACTACTAGTGTTATGCCTAAAAAAGCAGTGTACTGATCCGCCCCTGGATACACAAAATCAATAACAGCAATTTATCTGATATGCTTTGGCTTAGTCGATTACGAGCATTGTATGAATTTGCACACACTACATATAATGACGAAGCCAAAGCACTGTGAGTGATGTGGGAAGGAGAGATAGGGAAATTTACCGCTGTGCTGTTTGTGGTTTGAACATCATCATCTTCAAGCTTGGGTGCACTTTTTGTTGTTGTTTTTTGCACGCACTGGCACTTGCACTAATTTTTTTTTTTTTGTTTGATATTAAATATTAAATAGAGGGCTATTGATTTTATTATTCGCGGCGCGGTTCGTATGGGCAATTTAGTTATTTTTGTTTTATTATTTTTATGTCATGGGCTGTTTTTTTTTTTTTTTTTTTTAATTTTATTTTGGTGAGGGATAAAAACTGTATTTATAATATTATTGTTGGGGGTATTAGGCACGGTATCTCTCTCGCACACGTCCACTCGCGATGGGTTGCAGATCGGCACTTGAAATTATTGTAACTGGTCAACAGATAGAGCTTAAAAAAAAAATATACTATCTGATTTGTTTGATAAATATGAAAGATGAAATATGAATGTATGAAAAACAAAAAAATAGAAAATCGTTAGAGCGGTTATCTTAAGAACTAATTTTTTTATATATATAATTTTTGAATAATTTAAAAAATAAAATTTGGTACGCCAACTTCTAGAATTCAATAAAATACAATTTCGATTTTTCACTGTTTTAATAAGAAGATGTTTTCTTTATTTTTATTAATATTTTGAAAAGAAAAAGTCTTAGTCCTAGTCAATTTTCTGTTTTTGACTAAGAATTTATAATTGCCTACGTTAAATAACAAAAACAAAAGTAAATTGACGATTTTTTTCTTTAAAAAATTGAGTTTAAAAATATTTTTTTTTTTTTTTTCAAAAACTGTTCACTAAAACAACTTTATAAAAAAAGAAACTAAAAGAAGGGATTTCTGGTTATACAGAAAATGTAATAAGGTGGAGCATACCCCTCTCTTATATTGTTGTCTAGACTCAACCTACACAACACATTCCTGTTTTCGTTACCTTATACGAATAACCCTTTATAACAAAGAACTGCTTGAGTTGCTCGAAAAATGGCTATTATTTTTCCATTTTAAAGCCCATTTATGCGACGAAATAATAGAGGAAAGAGGGCTTATGTATTTAGAAACAAGTCGTCCGTAAGAAACAAGTAAAAATAAGCTCACACTGTCAAAATAATTTTGATTCTTTATTCCCGAGTCCCGACCTTTCTTGAATATTATTGCATATTTTATGATGCTACTCATTTTTTGGGTTTAGGTGACGTGACTTTTTTCTCAAATTATGTTCTTCTTTTTGTTTTTTTATTTCTATGATCTTTACATGCTTCTTTTATTTTGTCTGGCCTTGGGTGTTAGGTCAAAATCGAATTTTCTCTTTGTTCTTAAATTTTAAATTCAAGATGATATTTAAATACAAAAAAATACAAAATAAAAGTTGAACCTTCAAATTTACTTTAACATAAATTCCTAGAAAACAAAAACAAGTCAAATAACTTTCTTCCATTTGCAAAAGTGAATTTCATTCGGCAGAAGAGGGTACCTTAAAAAATTTCATATTCTTTTACACAAAACAACAGAAATATCCTTGACTGTCGGTAAACTCCTATAAGAAGTTCTAATCCTCACTTTGAATCTAATTATTATAAGTGTGAAATCCCAAGGTTATCCAAATAACCGAAGGCAAAATGAAATTCTTAAGCAAATCGTCCAATAAAACAAATACTTGTTCCAATTGGTAGCTAGGTAGATACTTTCTATAAATTAATCGAATTAATGTTTCCTTTTTATTCCGTTGTAAGTAGTAGTAGAAGTGGCTACTTTATTTGCTGGGGCTTGTAAGTTTGGACATGTGGTGCTCCCTCAACCATAAACAAAACTTGTAGTAGGTAGATATAGTAATGTTTGTCTTATACCCATATACCCAATTAAATTAGTAGTCAGTTGTTTCTATTAGAGTGCCCGATAACAATTTTTTCATAAGAAATTATTATGTCAGGAAAATCGTAATTGCTCGTTAATGAAATAGGTACTTTTCGACACTCCACATGGAAGTATATGTTAAAATACAACAACAAAATAAAACATAAATTGCTAAAGCTAGATACTTAAATACAAAATGGCACGTAGCGGTACTTAATTTAAAGATAAAAGGTAAAGCTACTTCAAAAGCAATCAATCTCAGTTTTATTAAATTGCTCTTTTTGTGTGTTATATTTCTCGCCCTTTTGTGCAATCAGACTATAAAGGAGAAACAAAATTATAGGTATTGAAAAATTACTAAGTACACTAACTCGTACACACACATTTTTCAGGTAGGTACTCAGACTCCTCTTATACCCTAATCGATTGGTATGGTAATTTGTCTTTTATACAACCGATAAGCTGTAGGGGTTGTGTTTGTTTAAAGAACCAGTAGGTACCTAATACCAACCAACGGCAATTTATTCGGGAAATAAATTGTTTTCATATAAATAAAATATAAATGGTTTATTTTTTGTTCATTTTTTTTTTTAAGGAGCATGACGAACGATAAATCATCTTCATCAGTGCTGATGTTATGGTTGAAAAATTATAATTGCATCAACGATTAGTCGAATAGAGGTAATGTATAGGTACAGTTGAGTCCGCTTAACTGAAACGGTGTTTTGCCAATTTGTATTTGGTTCTTCTTTAAAGGTTCTTAAGTATAGCAAGTTATGGATTCTTACAAAATTGAGTTTTATATTTTGATGAAATTTCTTATGACGATGATAGGGAAGATTTTTTTTTATGATTTAACTTTTTTTTGTAAATCAAACATTTTGTAAAGGAGAATGGGCAAATTTGTATGGAAATTTGGTGCGAGCGGCCAAGAATGGTTTTATTATTATCGGATGTGGTTTGGTCCTACAAGTACGGTGCAGAAGTTTTTTCGTTGTGGTAAACATCAAACTGGTATAAAATGCATTTTTGTGTTTAACAAATTAATAGGGTTTTAGCTAGTATTGTGGCTAATGTGAATGGAAAAAATAAAAAATTAAAGTGAAATAACAGCTAAAGACATGAGTTTAGGAGATATGTGTTAGACAAAGCACATACATCATTAAATATTAGCACAATTTCCACACTTTGTATACCTAATAATCTAGGTATATTAAAAACATGTTTTTTTAAGTATAGTGCCTACTCATACTCTGTAATCAGACTTAATTCCGCTGCTGGTAATCAAATATCGTCGGTTTGGTTTCTTAAGCAGCCTAAATACCAAACCACGCACATAAGATGCGCGCATCATCCGAATTTGCGCCTTCCACTCACACAGTAACAGTAATAGTGTGCAACAGCTGCTCTCACATTCCTTTTGTCGGCCAATCCAAATGACGAATAATAATTCCTAGAAAATAGAGTTTTACATGTCTACGCTGCATTCGGATGCGCAGCAACCAAATGTCTTGCTCTTGGATATACTGCATAAGACGTCTTACTCGTTGTTCTAACATGTGACTTAAATCTCTATTCAAATAGTCTTGCAGAACTTTCTTAGGTTCCGAAGCCATTGAGAACCGTTCTGACCTGCGTCATCAACCAAAAAAGCATGTTTTAGCCTTACATTCGTGTAATTTCATTCTTAGAAATCCCTAGTGAACTAGGTATATTTAGACCAAAATGCAATAGGAAAAGTGCATTTTCTCACCGAAACAGCCTAAATAAGCTTGTCCTACCTCCGCCAGCGGTTTCCTTAACGACTTGACTAAAAGTATCGGTTGGTTTCCTCATTTTAAAAACCTGCGATGAAATAAGTAATCTCTTATTGTTGCCTGCTGAACTTGTATAATGGACCTAGTAAAATAACCGCGGGCTATCTTGACCTGGTTCGTATTGTGTCACTCGACATTTTGAAATAAGGATAACGCATAAGATAGTTTTTGAAAATGCAAATATGCATTTGAAAAATGCATTTTCAAATGTCTTCATATCTCTTTTCTTTAATGCACTGCAACGAAATGCACATACTGAAAGTTACTCCCTTGTAGCAGACGTTTCATTTGACACTATTTTCATTCGTGGCCGCTCGCACCCAAAAATTCCCATTCTCCTTTACATTTTCCAAACTCTTTTCTTATTATTTGCAAAATTTTACAAAACAGAACTATAAATAGATGAACTTTTAAATCATCAGAATCATGAAACGCTGACTTTTGAAAAAAAAAAAAAATTAACAAAATTCTTTCAAAGATTACACTACCAATAAACCATACGATAAGGATCAATACTTCAAATAATTTGTTTTGCCTCTGAACGACTATTTTTCTTTTCAAAATTTGTTTGCTCATTTATTTCTAAGTAACTAATGATCGTACAGTGCAAACAAAATGTAAGTTTAAGGAATCTGAAATATTTTTCTGTTAGAAATTTGTAATGATTGAAGAAAAAAAAATAAAATGAATCCGATAGGTGTCACATGAGTCAAACTACCTATGAATTGTTCCTATTTTGTGACCTATAGCCCACCTAGGAATAAAATTACAAACTATCTATGTATATATTCTATCTTAAGATTCTGATATTTACAAAATAATTATTTTTGTGCAAAAAAAAAACAAAATAGCAAAATATGGAAGAGATATTAACGAATTCTATATTTACGCAAGTGACAATATTTCTGTTTGTTAATTGTCAAAAAAAAAAACAAAAGATAAAAACAAAGATAAACATGGTTCACTCGGGTGTATACGCTCTTTTTTATTTTATTGAATTTTTAACAAATTTAAATACATTTCTGTTTGTGCACGTTAAGTTGGTTTATGTCGTGTTAACCAAGCAATAATTGATAAACAGGAGGCGTTGTGGTCAGTTTATGAATAAGGTTTATATCTAGGCATACATTTTAAGCAATTATGCACCAAATGGAGTAAGTCCGCATGTTTGGGAGTAATTTTCGAGTTTTGACGTTGGGTTGTGGTCAAAATTCTCTGGTGTAAATAATTCTGGTCTTACAAAATTCTGCAATCAATAAAAGAAAAGTTTTTTCGTTACTAAAAACCAAATTTCGGAGACTTTCATCATTATTTCGTCAATTACTAAACCATTTATGCTGAATTTACTCAACTGAATTTTTTTAACCTTTAAATGGAAACATTATTTTTTAGGCCATATTCACGAACTTTTCGCAAAAGAAACTAATTCATGATTTATATTTGCCCAGACTTTTATCCCAAACGCCAAATAAAATGAACCGACTTACGCTAATTTGAATCCGGGTATGATGATGCAATTTTTAGTATTGAAGACCTTGTTGGGAAATGTAAATTATACGTCTCTACATTGATGAATGGATGAAATTAAACAAAATTAAAAAAAAAAACTTTTATTGGGAGATTTTTATGGTTTGCTTTGGATTTGATGTTTACTGCATTTGAAATAGTGAGAGTAGTTATTTTACTGAGATATAATTAATTAATTTTCGGATTAGCCGCGTTATTTAAACTTAGAGTGCGATTCTGTACTCACCCCGAACGTTTCGCATCAAATTACATTGAGCGTGGTCACCGGGAAATTCCCGGAAAATTCCTAGTGACCACGCTTATTGCAATTTGAAGCGAAACGTTCGGGGTGAGTACAAAATCGCACTCTAAGTTTAAATAACGCGGCTATCCCGAAAATTAATTAATTAAATCTATAAATAACCGCGAAAATCTTAAAAGTTATATGTACTGAGATGTCGGATAGTTAGTGCAGAGTTTTGGGGGTCTTATCCATTATCCATTATCCCTTTTTCATTTTTTATATTATCTGTGACGCAGAAATTGTTGTCTTGACAACTTTTTATAGATGTCTCCAATAAATCTGTGAACATGTTTTTTTTTAAATATTGTCATGTTTAAATCACCGATTCAATTTGTTTAATGGGCATTGTAAGAAATGTCCAAGTCTTTTCTGGATAGAGTTATACTACATCAAGAAGCGACATAGCTTAAGAGGCCTCCAACAGAGCTATGGGGTCGCCTCTAACAGAGCTGTTGAGCTTCCAACCGTGTTGTAGAGGCCAGAACTGTAGAGACCTACGACAGAGCTGAACCGTACGGTTCTTTAAGAGAGCTTTAAGGACCTCCACTACAGGGCCTCCAACAAAGCTGTAGAGGCCTATCAAGATCCCTTCGGAGTCACAAAATCTCTATATTTACTGTGGGAGCTTCTGCTAAGACACATTATACGACAAACTTTTCTTTATAAAAAAAAAACAAAAAAGTGCTACAGAGGGTGCTATAATTTTTTTGCTCAACCAGAGACCTACTGGATGAAATCCCGTTTGCCTAGTTAACAAGTCCGCCCCTGCAACGGTATCTGCCATCATGCAATTTTTTTTTAAGTCGAAAAGCAAAATCTTAATTTTGTTCAAAAACGGCTCCTACAATCTCGATAAAAAAAGCGGTTAATTGATATAGGAAAAGAATACTTTGTAGTAATTTTTTTCTTCTTCGAGGAATTATTATTTGTGGATACATCTAGTGGGACTCAGACTACTTATTTTGCTTTTGGATTTATCAAAAACGGTTGTTGATTTTTTTTTTAATTTTAAAATTTTAAGAAAAATAATTTTTTTTTTTTTTGAAAACTAAATATTTTGAAAATGGCTTGGTCTCTTTTGTTCAAACTTGGATAAAGTGGTTTCTTACCACTTCCTAATAACAAATATTGAAAACTTCGATACGAAAAATTTTCTCACAAAAAGGCTCCAAAGATTTTGATACAAAAATGTGTGTGTTTTTTTATTAGAGCAATTTTAAATAAAAAACTATTTTATTTCTCCTTCCCCATAGAACCCACTTTTAAAATGTTTGACTCTCTCATTATTGGATAACCTTACTAAGATTATTTTATTTTTATAACAAAGCTCCTAAAAAGTTTAAATAATATTGCATGCCAGGATTTTCAAAAAAAATGTCGACTTTTTAAACAACTTTCACCTCCCTTATTTTGGCCTTGTTATCAGTTTTTGTAGCTTATTAAATGCTAATTTGTTGCTCAATCCGAAAATTTGTAGCTTGCTAAGTTTTTGAGTTATTGAAAATTCCACTATAATAAGTCTGAAGTTAGCAGACGCACATTCGAAAATAACAATTCAGAAGTACACTTTTTAAACTTAAAATTCAAATAAAAAATTACCCTTAAGAGATAATAAATTAATTTTTGGGTAACAAATTAGCATTTAAAAAACTACAATTTTGGACATCAAAAAAATTGTTATTTTCGAATTTTCGTCCGTTAACTTCAGACTTACTTTAGCGGAAATTTGAATACTTCAAAAACTATTATAGGTACAGATTTTATTTTTTCAGAACTTAAGAGTATTAAAAAAGCTAAAAATTTGGGTACCTATTTTACTTCAAAATTCTTATTATTTTGGATTTAGTCCGCTAACTTCAGACTTATTTTAGCGGAATTTTCAATAACTCAAAAACTAAGCGAGCTACAAAATTTTTGGATTGAGCAACAAATTAGCATTTAAGAAGCTACAAAAACTGATATCAACTTTTTTCGATTCCGCCTCAAAGTGTCCGCCAAAATAAGGGACGTACAACTTTCCCAACTTTTGAACATTCGATTTTTGAAATTGAATTAATTGAATTTTTTATGAGACCAAAGTTTTATCTGGATATTAGTTGCTTCAAAATGGTTTTTTTAATTCTTTCCTAAAATATTTAATATTTTATATATAAAATATTATTTTGAAAAACCACTCTAACGACTTTTAATTTTTTTTATAAGCATAATCATAAATAATTCCACTTAAAACCGAAGTAATTTTAATATTTTAAATTTTTTCAGCTTTATTATCATAGTCATAAATATGTACATATGTATATTTGTTCAAGAAAGCAAATGGAATATTTTTCTTAGCTTAAAGTTCTATTTCAAAATTAAGCGATTAAAAAAATTACATTTAAAAAAAAATTAGTTTCATGCTTTTTTTTTTTAATACATTAATTAACAATACAAAAAACAATATTTGAAATTTTAGATAAGCCACTTGGGATATGAAATTTCGGGAGATTTAAGCATTCCAGATTTTGACATTTGGAATTTTATGCTGATTTGTATCCGACAAAAGGAAAATTTGGAACCACATTTTTTGGATATATGTAGCTGATATAAATATTTTATCATTGTCTATCTATATTTTTAGTTATTTGACTTTTTAACAATTCGGATCAAACTATTCAATCAACAAGAAATTAATCTATGTTTATCTTTCGATTTTAAAGTAATTTATTTTTATTCATAACGTTTATTCTTTGTATTTTAAAGTTATAGTAATATCATGAGCCAAATATTCGTTATGTGTATATGTTGGCGGCACTAGTGCGGTGGCGCTAGTGTTCTTTTCGATTTGACGTACCAGCTAGCAAAGTTCGTTGCAGAGACACCAGGTGTAACTACCGTCGATTTGTACCATGATAGCACTATAGATTTTATATAGAAAGGTATATTTCAAAGTAATATTTGACAAACCAATAGTTTGACATTAAAAATCACAGCAAGAAGATACTGTGAATTTTATTATTCTAGGAGAATTCGTTTAAATTCGTACACCCAAAAATGTATAAGAGTTTTTTTTATTTTTATAAGAGTCGATAAACATCGACCAAAATTTGTGTCCTAGTAGGGTATAACAGACTGACTGAAGAGCCCACTGTTACACCTGGGCGAAACACAATTATTTCTGGAGTTGAGGTCACTTGTACTTTCTAATTGAATTATATTTCATTCACACCACTTACAACAGCAGAAATTTCAATATTTTAATTTTAAATTTCTTTATCTTCTTATTCCTAATAACTTTATTTCGTTTTTTTTTTTTTTTAAATGAGCAAGTAACTTTATTGTTCCTTTTCTTTGGAATGAGTTGACTATTGGCAAATATATTGCTCTATCTGAATATTAATTATTAACTAAATGCTTAACTGACTCTTGAAAAATTATCCCTCAATCTAATGCATATTAATAAATTCTTTTCACAAGATTTATTTTGTCTGCCAGATTCTCAAAAATGTGGGTACCTATCTTAGAGCTTTTAATAATAAAAAAATAAACTAAAAATGATTTATTGACCAATTTGGAATTAATAATTGTGATTGGAAGTGATTAAAAATAATCTTTCCGTCGGCTTTTTTTGGTCACTGTAGTTTTTGCAATGAAACAATTAAGTTACATTAGCTTTCCCGACGTTTCGGCAGGGGTTGCTGCCTTCTTCAGGGGAACTTTATTTGGACAACAAGAAAAAATATATTGTTTACATTATAATAACAATAATTGAAACAATACAAAATACACTCACTTTAATAAAACTGTGTTTAAATTTAAACTGACATTTAAAATTATTGTATCTAATAATTGTAATATTATTTACAAAAGTAAAGAAATAACCACTTCAAATGAAGTTTAGTCTATGGAATTTAAACAAGGAGTAAAGAAACTGAAAGAATACTGTGTTATGATGAGACAAGAGAACAATAGATGGCAGAGATGTTTTGGGTGTCTTGTTTTCTGTTCATGTTGTTGTTGTTGTTGATGATGTGTAATGTTTCTAGGGTGTATCGTTTCGAAACATGTTTCTCTGTCTGTAGGACTTTGACACCTTCAAAATCTGGAGAGTGGCCGTTTTCGATACTGTGGCTCGCCAGGGCTGTCTTTCCAGGATTGTTTGATTTGATATCCGATTTATGATTAGAAATTCGCTGTTTAAGAAATTGTTTTGTAGTTCCGATGTAACACTGGTTGCATGGTTCATTAGGTTTACCCTTACAATTTATTTTGTAAATGACATCAGTAACTTTATCATTATCCGCTTTCGTTTTAAGTTTGGTGAAAAGGTGACTCAGAGTTTTATTTGATTTGAAGGCCAGGCGAACATCTGTTAGTTTTTGGTTTATCACTTCTTTAAAATTCTCAGTCAGTCTTGGGATGTAAACCATACTTTTGTAGTAACCATTATTCGGGTCTTTAGTGTCTTCGCTTGGAATTTTGCAATTGTGTTTCTGAAGTAGACCACGAATTATAGAATTTGGAAAACCATTGTCACTCAGGATTTTTTTGATTTTTTTCTCATTGGCAGAGTGAAATTGTTCGTCGCTGAGTGCGAAAACTTTCTCGTCAGTAAAGTTTTCGCACTCAGCGACGAACAATTTCACTCTGCCAATGAGAAAAAAATCAAAAAAATCCTGAGTGACAATGGTTTTCCAAATTCTATAATTCGTGGTCTACTTCAGAAACACAATTGCAAAATTCCAAGCGAAGACACTAAAGACCCGAATAATGGTTACTACAAAAGTATGGTTTACATCCCAAGACTGACTGAGAATTTTAAAGAAGTGATAAACCAAAAACTAACAGATGTTCGCCTGGCCTTCAAATCAAATAAAACTCTGAGTCACCTTTTCACCAAACTTAAAACGAAAGCGGATAATGATAAAGTTACTGATGTCATTTACAAAATAAATTGTAAGGGTAAACCTAATGAACCATGCAACCAGTGTTACATCGGAACTACAAAACAATTTCTTAAACAGCGAATTTCTAATCATAAATCGGATATCAAATCAAACAATCCTGGAAAGACAGCCCTGGCGAGCCACAGTATCGAAAACGGCCACTCTCCAGATTTTGAAGGTGTCAAAGTCCTACAGACAGAGAAACATGTTTCGAAACGATACACCCTAGAAACATTACACATCATCAACAACAACAACAACATGAACAGAAAACAAGACACCCAAAACATCTCTGCCATCTATTGTTCTCTTGTCTCATCATAACACAGTATTCTTTCAGTTTCTTTACTCCTTGTTTAAATTCCATAGACTAAACTTCGTTTGAAGTGGTTATTTCTTTACTTTTGTAAATAATATTACAATTATTAGATACAATAATTTTAAATGTCAGTTTAAATTTAAACACAGTTTTATTAAAGTGAGTGTATTTTGTATTGTTTCAATTATTGTTATTATAATGTAAACAATATATTTTTTCTTGTTGTCCAAATAAAGTTCCCCTGAAGAAGGCAGCAACCCCTGCCGAAACGTCGGGAAAGCTAATGTAACTAAATTGTTTCATTGCAAAAACTACAGTGACCAAAAAAAGCCGACGGAAAGATTATTTTTAATCACTTCCAATCACAATTAAAAAAATAAACATCATAAATACTAAAATAATTTGCCCCTCTTGTATAATGTAAATCTTAAATCATAGCCTCAAATTGTTTGTGATCCAAATTTCTTCTGAACAAAACAAAGACTGTACCCTACCCAGGCTAGGTATACCTTCTATAAACATTTAATTTATAACATTTAATTTTTGACATATTAAAGTCAATGCACATTTTTTTACTTTTTTTTTATTGACAAGGAAAATATATACAAAATAAAACAAAAAACAAGAAATAATTTAACGAAGAATAACAAAAAAAAAAAAAATAATAGAAGACAACATCCTTCCACAAGCTCATCAAGGCCTTATACAAATCAAGAATGCAGCAGTGTCTGGTATATCTACTACTAGCCGCCACCAACATTATAAGAATAATCCTCACCATCATCAGTGAAAGAACGTTGATGTTGGTGGAAGGAATTTTTAAATTAAATCTGCATACTTAGTTGGATAGAATGTAGGTACCTATAGACATAAGCATATCTGCTATCTTGTTGTTTTTATAATATTAGAGAGCCCTTTTTTCTCTCTCTTGAAATTAATTCACAACATGCAGATGGCTAACTTCTTAAAGTGACAAGAGAATCTTGTAATTTAATAGAGGACAATGATTATTGGTTTAATTTAATTTAGGCTATATTTTCAAGTGGTGGTGGATTTGCGAATGTTCATGCCGTAAGTCAATAAACGAAAGTTGGCGTTTTCCTAACCTACAAAAAAAAAGATATTTCTTCGACACCTAGGTTTTTGTTTTAAAATCACGACGCTTTTGATTCAAACCTTTAAATATCAATGAACAACAATTTTTCTAAGAGTTCTGACTGCATCCTGAATACAAGTTCTGAATTAGTGACGAAAAAAAAAAACAAATTTCAGACTTTTGCCAATGTTACTAACAGATTTCTAAGGAATCTTGACACATCAAATCGAAATTTTCTGTCATTATTTGAGTTTGTATCTTCTGTCCTTTTATCTTTAGCCTTTGGTAAAATATATTAAAGTTATTTTTAAAAACAGACAGGTCAACTCAGGGCTAGAACTAGGAGGAGTACAGATCACAGTATTTCCTTCAGAGGGGTCCTTTCTCCTCTTCGGCAATAAAAGCCATTGAAATCAAATCGAAGTTTTTATCTTGCTGAAGTCGTGAAGAGCTATGGTTTCTTGGTAAACTGCAAAACAGACAATGAAAGTGCTGACGAACTGGTACTGGACTTACAGTTCAGGTCCCACCCTATAATCTTAAGCAGGTAATCGAAAGTAAAATTCTAGCTATAACAAACAAGAAATGGAGCTCGCTTAATACCTGTGTTTTAATGAGAAAAATATGACCTAACTTCAATAAACAAAAGACCGACAACATCATCCAACTGAGCAAAAGTCTATAGATCCTCTCGTGAGAATCACCACTGGTCACAAATAACTGGGTTACCATAAGAAAAATATGAAACTCAGTATGGATGACTTATTCAGAGGTTTAATGGTGACGAGGAGATACATGAAGAAACTCCCCACTACCTGTGGCTGCCCTGCATTATGACATCTGAGAAAAAAATTTCTCCGGAGTCACTTCTTCTACGATCTAACCTATTTTGAACTTAATTACTCGTTAATCCACCCAATTCCATGAATTAAATAAAAAACAGTTAGCTTAAGTTTTGATTTATTGATGTGATTTCCATCTTAACTCACTTTTTAAAGATAATTCTTGTTTGATTTGTGTTTATTAATAAGAGCACAAGTTTTAAAAAATGTAATTTTTCCACATCAGGGCTAAACAACTTACAGCGGCCCTTGATTCTCACCTTGCCTCACGAACAAATCCACCACCGAACTTTTTCCCTCCCAACTATTCTTGCTGTAGTATCATCGTTATATGAATCTTGTAGTTGTTGTTAACAATCATGGCTTAAAATAAAAGGCAATATAGGATCTAGGGTGTATAACATATACATATCTGAGTGTAGGAATTACGCAGTAGGAAATATGCTCCTCAATGTAAAATTTAGGTGAAAACACCAATGAAGTCATCTAGTACTTTCATGAAGGAGCATCGTGCAATGATTTCATCAAATATGGGAATTGCGTTTTTCCTCAGTTCATACCATCTACCCTTTCTTTTACTTTGTACAAAAATTCAACTCAAATCAATGCTTCCATCTCAGTGTACTATTCACTAAAAAAAATCATACGATGATTCCTGAGAAAGAAAAAAAACAAAAATCAAAAGCATTGCCTTTCTCTATACCTGTGTCGAAAGTACGAGAATTTCAACGATGCAAAGTAATGTACATTCTCATGTGTGTGACCTTTTTTGGATTGCGGTGCTTGGTTTTTGGTTTCGATAACAAACATTGCCCTTCCTCTAGCTGCCTACAGAAATACGATGATTTCCACGATGAACGGTAATGCAGAGTGTCATGAACTTGTGATCTCAATTGGCTCTTCTACGTTTAGTTGAAATGTTCGAATTTAGAATAATAAAATTCACAGTATCGACCAAATTTGAGTCTTTGACGCATGCTGTTTGTTTTTTGAAAATAAATGTTTAGATCAGCCTATATGGTATTCTGATTATACATGCACGACATTTTTCAGCTAAGGGGAACGGTCTAGTGAACAAGAAATTTCTAATTACCTGTATCTAGTGATATCACTGGTACGAAGGGGATGGAGCGTGGTGGTAAAGTTGATGCAATCTACACAGATTTCTCGAAAGCTTTTGACCGAGTACAACATGTTATCTTGTTAGAAAAACTGAAAGTTTTTGGATTTAAATCTGATATCTTAAAGTGGTTTGAACAATATCTTACTAATCGAACTCAGTAGGTATGTAAAGATAGTTGACAATTTATCAAAGGAAATTAAAAACTTTTCTGGAGTTCCTCAAGAAAGCCACATTGGACCTCTATTTTTTGATCTTTTTATAAACGATCTTCCTTCTTGGGTGAAACATTCTGGTAATTTGCTTTTTGCGGATGATTTTAAGATTTTTAGACTTATAAAATCTACCAGCGACTGCGACCTCCTTCAACAAGACATTAATGACGTATCTAAATGGTGTGAAATTAACTGTTTGCATCTAAATATCTCTAAGTGCAAATTTATTTCTTTCACAAGATCTCCTCGACCCATACAATTTTCATATAAAATTAATAATATGGAGCTAGAGAAAGTTGATAAAATGAAAGATCTGGGAGTTATATTTGACGAAAAATTAAATTTTAAAAATCATTATGACTACATAGTTGCTAAAGGTAATAAATTATTAGGTTTCTTAAAAAGAAACTCAAAGGATTTTAAGGACCCGCATACATTAAAATCTTTGTATATTAGTTTAGTTAGGTCAAATCTTGAGTACGCTTGTTGTATTTGGAATCCGACTTACGATATAAGTATTAATAGAATTGAGGCAGTACAACGTGAATTTACGAGGTATGCCCTAAGAAAGCTAAATTGGGTTGATAATGTTATGCCTTCTTATGAACAGAGATGCCTTTTATTAGGTATGCAAACTCTAGAGACGAGGCTTAAACAATATCTTATTATGTAAGCGAGAGATGTTTTATGTTCACATATAGATTGTTCTGCTCTACTTGCCCTTTATCCAAAACGTTTTTATACAAATTACGGCAAAAGCGATCCAGTTTCCAGCTCCTGTATATTACTTAATTCAGTTTGTGACATAATCGACCTACATTTAAGTAAATATTTGTTCAACAAAGCGTTGATGCTAGTCATATTTTTAAAGTACGATAAAATATTTTAAAAAGTAAGATAAAACTGTTATGACAAAGAATATTTATTCTATCAAAATATAATTTGCAGTGTGTTTATGCTGTAAATTTTATAAACGTCGGTAGCCATTGCGTCTTAGAAAGGTTACAATTACAGCTCTAACTGATGAGGTCCACTGTAATTGTTATCAGGACCGAAACGCATTGGACTAAAGGTCGCTTAAATACTTTTTATTGAATTTCATTCAATACAGTCCACTAAAATAAAAACAAAAACAATATAACTTCTATTGTTTAGGTTTTTTCTTTCTTTATTACCTTTGCCAGACCACGGGCATAATATCTATATCTATATCTAGGTGTCTGAATGTAACCATGTTCCCCTAGAAAAATATAATTTGCAGTGTGTTTATGCTGTAAATTTTATAAACGTCGGTAGCCATCGACTAAAATGTTGCGTCTTAGAAAGTTAACAATTACAGCTCTAACTGATGAGGTCCACTGTAATTGTTATCAGGACCTAAACGCATTGGACTAAAGGTCGCTTAAATACTTTTTATTGAATTTCATTCAATACAGTCCACTAAAATAAAAACAAAAACAATATAACTTCTATTGTTTAGGTTTTTTCTTTCTTTATTACCTTTGCCAGACCACGGGCATAATATCTATATCTATATCTAGGTGTCTGAATGTAACCATGTTCCCCTAGAAAAATATAATTTGCAGTGTGTTTATGCTGTAAATTTTATAAACGTCGGTAGCCATCGACTAAAATGTTGCGTCTTAGAAAGGTAACAATTACAGCTCTAACTGATGAGGTCCACTGTAATTGTTATCAGGACCGAAACGCATTGGACTAAAGGTCGCTTAAATACTTTTTATTGAATTTCATTCAATACAGTCCACTAAAATAAAAACAAAAACAATATAACTTCTATTGTTTAGGTTTTTTCTTTCTTTATTTATTCTATCATGTTAGTTTTGTATATTATGTATATAATTAGTTATATCTAATAGAGTTTGTAAGCTCGATAGAAATAAATCAATAAATACATTTAAAGAAAAAAATATTAATGGGTTTTTTCATCAAATACAATTCAGATAAGATTAAACGAGTTACATTAACAAAGTGAATTAATGGGTGAGCATTCATGCCATTTTTCACCTGGTGAATAAGCAACTCTAAGTTATCGAGTGATTTCACAGCTATTTCTATTTTTATTTTTCATCACATATAATTTGCTTATGAATAAAATAGTTACCCATACTTCGTGATTTCACTGCTAAATATTCATGTAGAAATTCACTTGGTGACCGCCTATGGCAGCCCCATGTTAAATTCATCGATGTTTTCATACCAAATTCATGGGTTGTAGCTTCCACTCATTGATGAAAAAGCTCCTGATTCCTTCATGCATTTTTTGAAATTTCCTACTGGGTAATAGCCGCAATGAGGTATGATACTTTGGTGGTATTTACTTTTTTTGTCTGCTTTTTCTTCTTCTTCTTGTATTTGTTTTGATAAATCAATTAAATAGCAGCGATGTTTGCCCTTGTCAATAAATGCCACTTAATTAAAATTGATGGACATCAATTAAGTCGTAGGTTTTGATATATCTACTTCTACTTCTTTTAATGGATGGTTTGGTAAAGAACATCATTATATTTCTGGTATTGGATTTAATATCATTAATACCGTCTCATTTCAATAAAATACCATGTGAGATTATATCGATTCCATTTGTTCAAGGACATCAAACAAAAAAAATACTAAAATCAATAATTAACTGAACTTTCATGTATAAATATGTATTTTTATTGGAAAATTCTTTAACTTTAAGATATACACGTCTTGTAAATATAAGTACCTATACCTATAGATGTGTATTACCAGAGATGCTCGTTTCCTTTTCGTTAAATACATCAACACACCGCACTCTTCTTGTGTCTCACGAGAGGATTTTAATTAATTCGAAATTTAATATTCAGTCGTTGTCTCTAGGAGAAAATTAAGATTTCGTCTTAATAATAAAGCAAATGTAGACAAAAACAAAATTGTGTTTATGTGTACTCGTATATTCTGTACATTTTTAATTGCGGATATGACCCCAAAACTTTCACTTCAAGGTCCTCTTTTCATATAATTAAGAAGAAACTATGATTGTATGAGGAACCTAATAGCTATTTGAAAGTTGTAATGCATTTTTTTTGAGGCAGTAATGAAAAATCCTTGAACTTATTTGAAGTTAACCCCCAAAGCAATAAGGGCCAGAAATATATAGGCATCAATCGAAAAATTCATTACAAAAGTTTAGTGTATAGAAATACTCTAGAAATGGAAGCCAATATGTACATAAACAAGTTCAATATAGGCTTATAAAATTCCACAGTAATCCGATACCAAAATGATGATGGAGAAAGTTCGATGCCTTATTATCATCATTAGGTTCAAATAAAAATAGATGAAAACAAAATCAACAAGAAATGTTCATGATGCTGCTCGGTGGAAACAAAAAGCTGCAAATTAATCAATGAAAAATAACTGGTGCTCCAAAATCAAATACCTTTATGCCACCGTGCGGAACGGCTACAACCTAGACGATGGATTTTCTTCATATTTGGTACCTATTGTTGTTGGGTTACATGCACAGTCACACATGTTTTTTGTTTGTTTTTTTAAGACAAAAAAAAGGTATCTGTCATACAATTTTTTTTGTTCGATTAAGAAAAATATTATATTTCTCAGAAGCGGTTCAAACGGTCTGAATAAAAAAAAATCTGTTGACTACAGTTTCAAAGAAGGGTACTTTTCAATATTTTGTTCACAAAAAAATGGTTATTATTCAGAGAAAGGCTTCTAAAAACTTAAAATAGTTCACAATATAACACAGCTTTTTTTTTAAACTCAACACATATTTCGAAAACGACTTTAGCTATTTTCTTAAAACTTTGTATAAAGTCATTTTTTATCACTTTGTAGAATGCTTCATGTTCATGTTTGTAGAACTTAAACTAACGGTATACCTACCTATCATTAAAATATTGAACAATTTCTTAGGAAAATGGTATTTTTTTGAAATGGCTGCAAAGATTTTGGTAATAAAATGTGTTTGCCCTTTTTATATAACGGTCTACTTTTCTACTTCTAAAAAGTAGATACCGTGTCGGACAAAACAAAAGCATCCAATTTCACTTGGTTACATTTTGCTTAAGTAAATTTCTAAACTTAAATATATTTAAATGCATTTTATTTGGTTAATGTAGGTATACATTAGCTCTTTAATCGCAAAGAAAAAAAATATATCAGTTACACAGTAAAGGAAATACAACAAAAAATTTAAAAAATTATTAAAAGCAATTGCGACAAAACTAAAGCACATAATTAAATTCTGTAGTTGTTTTCCAATATTTTGATCTGAAGCCACTATTTATGATAACTGATGCTTGCCAACTACTAGGCATTGACTCAATGAAGTTCTTTATGATTTCCTGGGGGATTCTTCTAAGCAATTATTGTTAGAACAACAAGAAAATCCTTGTTTTTGTAGATATCACCTTGAATCTGGCGATCTTCAATCTCCAATAGGTTTTTTTTTATGGAGATGAGGTCGGTGACGGTGCCGGGCACTTCAAAGCGTTGATTTTATTTTCCAAAAACCAATTTTGCGCTAATTTAGCTGTATGTTTTGGGTCGATGTCATATTGGAATGTCCATTTGAACGACATTTCTACTTCTGCGTGTGGCAGCATGATGTTTTGAAGGACGTCATCATACACAAAACGATCCATTATACCATCTATTTTATGAGTTAGGCCGATTTTTTGACTAGAAAAACATCCCCAAACTAAACCCACGTTTCACAAAGACACAATAAACCACGGAGGAGGAAATGTTTTGGCCTGGGGATGTTTTTCTAGTCAAAGAATCGGCCCAACTCATAAGGGGCCAGTTATTGCGATCAGTTAAAACCATCAGTAAAAGTTGAACCAGGTGAAAACTGGAATTTTTTAAGTACAGCCGGTTATAGCAATCATTAAAATTCTAACAGTAATTAAATGTCAAACCTTCAGCAACAACCTTTTATTATTTTTAATGATGTAATATGCTTCAGTAACTTTTTTTACTGATGAAGAGGAACAGTAAAAAAGTAGAACACAGAAAACTGAAACGAAATGTTCCATTTTTTGTGAATTGACAATCAGCTGTTCAGTAAACGAATTTCCATCAGTAAAATAAATAAATGCTTTTTTTACAATTATTTTTTGCCCGAAAAAATATTTTAATTGATTTTCCATCGATTCGTACCATTTTTATGTTTCAAATCTTTTTATAACACATGAAATTATCCAAAAGAAAATTTTTACTGATGGTTTTTACTGATCGCTATAACTGGCCCCTAAGAAAGATGGTATAAAAAAAAAAAATAAATCGGGGGGGCACAACGGCTCATGAAGAACCAGGGCCTAGTGACTAACAACTCGTAACCATTCCTGTGTGCGCCTGTCGACAGGAATGGAAGGGACCTACAATTGTATGCCGAATCCGAACGGCTAGGCAAGAAGCACTTATTCGTGACAAGTGATACTCTTTGAGGATTTGTCTATTCCTCGCAAGAGGCAGTAGCCCTGAAAAAAACTTTTTAGTTTTTAGGTGGACGAGGCTGGGAGCGAACCCAGACCTCCAGCGTGACAGTCGAACGAACTAACCTTGACGCTACGGGCTACTATGGATAGATGGTATAATGGATCGTTTTTTGTGTGATGAAATCCTTCAAAACATGATGCTGCCACATGCAGAAGTAGATATGCCCTTCAAATGGACATTCCAATATGACATCGATCCAAAACATACCGCTAAATTAGTGCAAAATTGGGTTTTGGAAAATAAAATCAATGTTTTGAAGTGGCCGGCACAGTCACCTGACCTTATCCCCATAAAAAAACCTATTGGAGATTTAAGGTCGCCAGATTCAACGTGATATCTGCAAAAACAAGGATTTTCTTGGTGTTCTAACAAAAATTGTTTAGAAGTATCCCCCAGAAAATCATAAAGAACTTGATTGAGTCAATGCCTAGTAGTTGTCAAGCATCAGTTATCAAAAATAGTGGCTTCATAACAAAATATTGGAAAACAACTACAGAATTTAATTATGTGCTTTAGTTTTGTCGCAATTGCTTTTAATAATTTTTTAAATTTTTTGTTGTATTTCCTTTACTACATTAACCAAACAAAATTCATTTAAATATATTCAAGTTTAGAAATTTACTCAAGCAAAATATAACCAAGTGAAATTGAGTGCTTTTGTTTTGTCCGACACTGTATTATACCAATACTGCATATCCAAACTTAAATAAAAACATTGTTTGGATTTAAAAAAAAATTAAATCAGATTAGTGTTAAGAAATTTGTTGAAATAAAAGTAATAATGCATATTTATAATAACCTTACTTTGGCATTCCAAATTTATTTCATAAAATGTTTTCAAAATTTTATATTAGAAATATATGTTTCTTTTTTGAAACCACTTCATTAATTTTTAATTTTATTTTGTATGTATGTTCAAGAAATCCATTGGCGTCTTTATTCTTTTAATTAATTTTATTCTTTTAACTACTATAACTGTGGAGAATTCAGTAGTTAAAAAATGAATTGCATGCCTTTAAAGATTTTTTAATACCCATGTTTTTAGATAACTCGCACATGTGTAATTTTACATAATGCGACCATAAAACAGAAAAAAATGAAGAATTAGAACGCACCTACAACACTTGCAATATCACATGCTATATGCTTTAGTTGTTTAAAGTCAAAAATTCATTTATCAATTCTTACTTAAGTTGTTTTAGTCCTAGTTTTATAATTACTCTCTGATAACTTTAAAAAAATAGGAATTTTATAAAATTTGTATGAACGTAGAAAAAAAACAACATTTTTAGGTTCAATATTCAAAGAGAAGTAAATAAATAAGAATTCAATGAAAATTTTGAAAAAAAAATCCTTCTAAGACTGAAAATCAGGGAACTGTAATTTTAATAAAAAACCTTTTCTTGTAGTACCGTACAACGAATTTATAATTTAAATATTCTTGAGGATTAAATACCATATTGCCGTAATCTCCTCGTTTCTTTTTACTCCACATGGACCTTTTCAAAAAAATAACTCGGTTCCTATTGGTCGGGGTAAAAAACTTAGAAATAATAATCTGGGAGAACTTGGACTTAAAAAACTTAAAAAGGTTCATGTTTAAAATGTAAGTTTTTGACCCCAAAAGCTATCAGTAGACTACTAATATGTTTTGTGTGCGTAAAAATGTCTTACATTTAATTAAATACATACATATTTTCCACTTTCTAACAAATAAACATCGTAGGACGCATCATCCACAAACTGTCATTAAATTAGAAATCCACTCTTGTCCACTTATTTTATACTTGCGATATACGTAGTATAGGGCAAGTTTAGGATTCGTGCAAACAAAAATTGAGGTAATAATTTTCCCTAACATTACGATGATAGAGAAGGCGAAAAAAGTGGGTCTCGCAATTCGGTCTGTCTGTATATCTGTCTGTCTGCCCGTCTGTCTAACTGTACCTCCACCATCAGCCTTAACGGCTGAACCGAATTTCTTCAAACTTTGGACTTAAGGTTCTTATGGGATTCCCTATGGGGAAATTGAATTTTTGTTAGCTCAAAAAATAACGGTACCTGCCATATGACCAATTTAAAAAAATTGATTTATTTCAAAAACGGCTCCAATAAATTTTGAATAAGAAATTAGGAAATACTATAATTACTACAATTAATATTTTGGTAGAAAAAAAAAATTATAACGGTTATTAACGGTACCTGTCATAGAACCGATTTTTTGGTTTTTAAATTTTTAATTTCATTTATTTATTTCAAAAAGTGGTAGTACAAGAAGAATATAATAATTCTTATAATTAGTACTAAATAACTAAAACAAGCTCGTCAAAAAGAGTTACAAAATTAAGGAAAAACAAAAATATGAATATTTATATGCAATACATATGTATATAAAAAATAAAGATTGGTATATGAAAAAATAGCAAAGTTAAATGACAATAATTAGTTAAATACAATTAGGTATGTACAATTTATTAAAAATCTAAGTTATTCAAATAACATTTTTTATATGCGACTTAAGAAAAGATAGTGTTGTTATCTGCGATATATACATAAAGAGCTTTTTTGAAACTTGGAAGCGTACTACAATGCCGGATTGAAAACGGTAACGAATTCCATAGCCCAATAGAGTGGAAGAAAAACAATCTCTTGCTTTCTAGATAATTGAAAGAAGGTACAATAATACTGTTCGTTCTGGCAGAAGAAGCGAAATGAATTTTTTCATATAGGTACAAAGGTTGCTTATTGATTATTATGTTAAAAAGAAAAACACAATTTTTAAAATTTAAAAAGTCTTTAAGAGACAGACCTGTTATTCTTTTGCTATAAACAGATATATAATCATATCTACGTAAGTGAAAAACATATCTAATGGCGGTATTATATGCGACTTGAAGTTTTCTCATAGAAACTGAATCTTATTTACTATAAATAACAGCACTAAAACTAAGAATCGGTACTAAGAGACTTTTAACAAGCCTCAGCCTAGTAGCAAATGGTGTTACTGATGAAGATGCATTTAACTGTCTAACTCCTGCATAAATTGATCTGACGATCAAGTTCACATTATCCCTAGCAGAGAGTTTTGTATTTAAAACTATTCCTAGACTTTTTACACTTTTAACATACGGTATATCTTTTTTCATTAGCTGAATAGGAGGAATTAATGTGGTATCAATGTTGTATTTCGAAAATATTATGCCTTGGGTCTTTTCCGGGTTGAGTTTGAGACGATTTACTGATGCCTAGTCAGCAATAGATTGCAAGTCCTCATTTAACCTATAAACACAGTCTTCTATAAGCCTATAAGCATGATAAGTAAATTTGCAATGAGATGTTTTGACAAACAGATGGCAAATCGTTAATAAAAAGGGAAAATAAGAGGGGACCCAGAATAGATCCCTGTGGAACTCCAGTTTTGAGGGTCAAAAATTCTGAGCCACCTCTGCTTGTGTGAACACTTTGAGTTCTTCCAGTCAAATAGCTCTTTATTAGTTTAACAGAGAGGTAATCAAAACTAAACAGATTCATCAGTTTTTCCAAAAAAAAATATTTTTGGATTTTTAAAAAAATATTGAATTTTTTTTTTTTGAAAATTCAATATCTTGAAAACGGTTTAATAAGTTGACATACCAAATTTATTTTTTTTAATTTTCAAGAATTTTTATATATACAAAATTATTAAAAAAAAAAAAAAACCGCTCTAACAATTTTTGATTTTTTTTTTTCGTAAATTCATATTTATCAAACAAATCAGCATACTTTTTTTTCGGCTCTATTTGTTTAAGTTATTAAAAAACAATATATTAATTTAGGTATAATAATATTTAATATTTTAAATTGTTTTTTTAAACTATTTTTTAATGATATCATAATGTTATAGAACCACTATATATGCATCAATTTTAAGCTACGTTCAAGTTGTTAGCTACGAGAGCAAGCTTGTGTGATCCAGTCTTGACGATTTTTGTATTCTATGTATATTGCTTTATGAATAACTTTAAAAATAATACTTTAAGGTTGTATTCAACAGTAACACCCTTTACAAAAAAAAAAAACGAAAATAATAGCATCCTTGGATTTTTAAAAAGCAAAACAAAAAATATGCACAAAATTGTTTTTGTTTGTTTTTTTTTTTTAACAAAATAAAATACCTTACAGACCATCAAGTCAAATGAATTGAAATTTAATTTCCCTGCTTCTTACAGAAATATTGAAGTGCAAATAATGTCAATTATAAGTAAAATTGAACGACTATATTCGAAATATTCTTTTCAGACAGCGAGAGAAAACAAGTAAAAAATTATGTTTATTTTTGTTGAAATTTCAATGTTTATGCTCAATTAAATTCAGATTCAGCTCTAGGTCCTTCAATATGAATTCCTTTCATTTGACTGATTTTGAAAATAATTCATTATCGATTATTAGTTCAAAGAGTTTTAATGGAGTACATTTTTTTTTACGCTTTTAACTTTCGATAGAGTGCAAGTATTGGTTTCGTTTCGTCTAAATATTTTCTTTTTTGATATTGGAGCCAGAACTTAGAGGGAGAGGTGCAAAAATGTTGTTTTTTATACCTTTGGGTTAATACACATTATTGTAAAATCAAGGATCATACATTTCTTCGGTCTGTCTTTTTCGACTATACGTATGTATATTTAATGCATTTCTGAGAGAATGGTCAAACTGTTAATTTTGCTAAATGTTTGGTGTAACTCGAAAACTAAGCCGAAATTAAGAAATTTAAACAAATTATTTTTTGTTGGAAATTAGATTTTCTATTAAAATAATGGTTTACAAAATTTATTAAACCATCTAAGCAGAAACAAATAATTAACACCAACCTGAAAAAAATTAAAAAAAATCATTGAGTATAAGTTTTTTTTACTAAACTGCCCATAACTTATTTTCTAATTTCTAAAACAAGTTGATTTAGGCCTATTTTATTCACTCAAAGTTGAACATAACTTTGGGATCTTTACTGTCAACTTGAGAAATAGTTTTTATTCACTCGAAGTTGGCGTTTTCAACTTTTAACTCTAAAGTTGATCAACTTCGGATTTTCTCGACTCTCCCAAATAGTAGAAGTTAGCGAGCAAACTTGTGATTCTTCTTTCATTTCCATGTCATTCAGTTGTGTTGACTTTTCACTCTTGACTTTGAAAGGAAACAAAAACTTAAATGAAATAATAAATTAATGAAATAAAAATAAAGCTCTCAGTTTTAATTGAAATAACCCGGCTGGAAAAATTCCAAGTTTCTTTCTAGTTTGGGCAAGGGCCTACTTAGTTTTCGGTAAGGAAATTCTAGACGACGAAAACTTAACAGATACTTGGCAAACCCTTGCTGGATTTCAGTACCAACAATTTAGGCGAGGGAAACTTTTCAAACACTTGTGAGGCTCTCCCTAGTAAAAACTTGTTGAACATGCTTCGGTACTCCATCAGGAATGTCTCTTGACTGCACATAGTGAATTGGTTACAAAAATTTATTTTTGATAAATTTCTGGTGATTTGTTCTTATCATGTGAATAACGGCTATGAGCTTGGTATTCTTTTGAATCAGCGCTTTACATGGAATAAAACTCCATTCTAATTGTTTGGAATAAATAAAAAATCAAAAATAACACGAAATTCTTATTCCAAATATAATAAACGTGATCATACTCAAATGCAAAATTATTTCTAATGCAAACCAAAAGTTGAAAAAGGCGTGTTGTGTGTCACTTTTCAGTTTGTTCAACTTTTGAATTTCAACTCTGGAGTTAGGTAGTGAATAAAAGCATTTTTCAACTTCGGATTTGAAGTCAACTTGTAAGTTGGCCAACTTAGAAGTTTTCAGCAAGTTGAGCAATACTGAATAAAATAAGCCTTATGAATTTTTGTTTTTCTTTTAAATTCGTATTTGTTCATTATGCCTATACATCTGTACGTATCGAAAGTGAACGCTCTGATTTTGTAGATATTCATATTGATTTTAAAACATCTAAATTCATACATTGTAAAAGCGGGAAAATCATTGCAAGTTATTTTATTTTGAAAGTACAAAAATGAATAATTGTGAATCGCTGCTTGAATTGTATATCAAAGCTCCAACAGAAACAGCCAAATAGCACAAAAGTGTTTTCATTCAAAAAAAATTAATTTCGGAAAAGAAAAACTAACTTTATTTTCTATATGATACATTTTTGCATATCAATATAAACCAAACGAAATATAACTGTGTATGTCCAAAAGCTATTTCCTTTGTTAAATATGGAATAAAATAATAAATGCTTCTATAAAATTAAAATAGTATTTAATCAAATAACCAGAAGGTATTTGAATATTCTACTGTGTTACTCATTTATATCGTCTTTCGAATACAATAATCTTTTAGAAACATAAACAAAATGCAAAAACACATACAATACATACCCAATGAAATTTTTAGAAATAAAACATAGAAAACGAAATTTTAAAAGTAGGATTTTAGTCTCAACCCAAAGGTACTGCTACAATATTCTGTATCACATAACATCATGTATTCATGTGGTGAATAAGTAACGTATAACGTTTTATAACATAACGTTTTGTTCCTTATGCTGCATTTACACGAATGGCAAAATGCCATTATATCTGTCAAATTATAGCCATTTTTCTATTCATCATGTAAACGCTCAAAATACTGGCAATATTTTTGCCAAAATAAAATGGCAGAGATAATTTGGCATAAAATGCTGCCATTAATATGACTATGTGTAAACACTTTACTGACGCCATTTTCCGAAATTATGCCATTCTAGATAAGAATGAACTTGCTCATTCTTTTATGGCATGTTGCCAGTATTTTGAAATCTGCCATTAATTGAACTCGTGTAAATGCATGTCATAAAAAAATTATTTCTGCCATTATTTTACCATTTTTTTGGCAGAAATATTGGCAACTTTGCCAGTCGTGTAAATCCGGCATTACTTATTCTTTTGTGGTGGTTTTGAGAGAAGTAATCTTTTTGTTGTTTTTTTTTTTTTTTTTAATAAAAGATTGAATTTTCTATTTTATTACATAAGTATTGATTTTATATAAAATATTTCTCAAAATTATGTTTGTCGGATTGTTTTTTTTTTCCATTTCACATTCGTGAATTGAACTCTAAAGTAATCTGATTTGTACCCCTAGAAGGGCGAGTATTTCACTGAATTGCCTCTGGATATATATTTCTTTCGAGCACTTTTATTTACGTTTATTATGTTTTACTCGTATGGTCTAAATTCTAGCTGTATATATAGCGCTTTCATCAATAAAAATCATTGAACATTTTTTTAATTTTGGTTGTTGGGACATTTTGGGACATCATTTTAGGTAGATATCAAGTTTTTTACATGAGATCGTTTTTTTTTTTTATTTGAAGATTTTGTCTTAGGGTTACAAATTATTAGTAACGTGACAAAGAAATATTTTTCATGTTTTATTAATATACAAATGTTGATTAGAAATTAAATTTTAGTTACATTATTTGTAAAGAAAAGCTTACCTTTATTTTATATTCGTAGAATTCATCTTAAATTCTGTTTTGCCTTCATTTAGCTCCATTATGAAGTAACCTAAAAAAAAGAAGGAGAACGATTTTTGTTTTAGCCAAAATAAGTGAAACAAAAAAAAATAAAATCATTTAGTGTCATGTGAAGGAGTAGTTGAGCTTTATTATTTGTTTTAATGTTGGTTTGGTTAAATCCCTTAAATAATTAAAACCACAAATAATAATTGGTTACGTGACGTGAAAGGATATGATAAAATGGAGCAGTCTTAAACACTATATCCACTGTGCTATTGCCACACTAAAATTTTTTGACAACATTTTCATAAAACTAAGGTTTTGTTTTTTTGTGAATAAGGTTCATAATTTCATGAAAACTTTTCATCAATATGATGAAAACATGATTTTTGTCCCTTTTTCATCCAATGGATGATTTTATATTCAATTTATATTGATGAATTATTTAAGGGATTCATTATGTTGATGTTTTTCAATTTGATTTGAATTTACATTATATTTACGAACTTGAACTTAAAAAATGGGGAATGCAAGTTAATTTAAGCAATCATATTATAGATGAACTGATTCATCATATTGACAAAATGTGAGTTAATAACCGTATTAGATAAACTGATTCATCATATTTATGAAAATATGATTCAACTTTAATATTCAACAAATTAATAAATGGAATTGTGGTAATTTAATATGAAATAGATGAACAAAATTCATCAGGTCGATAAAAATAAACATCAATATAAAAAATTCATTCGTAAATTGATGAAAATTACCCATAATATTGATGAATGCAATCATGAGAATGATGAGTTTATTCGTGAAAAAAGATGAAAATTATTCATCTTATTGATGAACGCAATCATCAGAATTATGAATTTATTCATGAAATAGGTGAAAATATTTCTTCAAACTGATGATCATCAAATTGATAATTGGAATCAGCAAAATTTGTTCATTAAAATAATTCATCAGGTCGACGAATATAAACATCAATATAATAAATTTATTCATCATGAATGCAATCATCAGTATGATGAATTTATTCGCTAAATTGATGAAAATTATTCATCACATTGATGAATGGGATCATCAGAATGATAAAATTATCCATGAAATTGATGAAAATTATTCATCATATTGATAAATGTTATCATCAAAATAGTGAATTTATTCAATATATTGAATTTATTTCTTAAATTGAGGAAAATGTTTTATCATATTAGTAAATAAATTCATCAATTCTTAATTTTAATGATCACGTCATTTTGATGATTTCTCTACAGCCTGATGAGCTTTTTCATCAATATGGTGTACCTTTTTGGTTCAGTGCACCCGCAAAGTGCTACGAAATTCAGCCTTGGGGGAGTATCTACTATCTAAATTTAATTTTTTTAAATTATTTTTGATGTAACTTGAAAACAATTCAACTTAAAAACTTTTTGTAGAAAATCAATTTTTCTACCAAAAAATTTAAAAATTAAAAAAACAAGAAATACCAACAAAAAGATAAAAAGGAAAACGAAAATTTAAAATTTCCTTCTAAACCGGTAACTAAAAAAAGCGGTTTAGGTTATAATTGAATACACCGGAATATGAAAGGAAGTAAGAAACACTTGCGTCTACGGGTTTTTATTATTATACATACATAAAATGTTTGCAAACACAAAATTCGCTTAAAATCACCTATGCATTTATAAGAAAATGGTCACGCAATGGTCATTTTTTAATATTTTTGGTATAACTCGGAAAACAAGCGAAAATTAGGAATTAAGTTGAAACAATTTTTGTAGGAAATAAAATTTTCTGTTAAAACTGGTGGTTTACAAATTTTATAAAAAGAATTAAGGAGGTAAGGTTTAACAAAAATCTACCTATAAAAATAAATAAGAAAAATAAAATCATTGGAGCAAAATTTTAGTCAATTTAGTACGATGTTAAATAATTTTTAGCATGAAACCAGGTTAAAATTTGTATTTTGCGAATTTTAAACGAGTTTATCATCGTACTAAAATTATACTAAAGTTAAAATATCAAAATGGCTGCTTTATATTTTTAGTATCATACTAAGTACATAATGACACTTTGGCGTTTATAAAAATAATGTCAAAATGAGATGAAGCTTTTGCACGAACTGTCACTGTTTTAGACGATATCAACTGAAGTGAAGGAAGGAAATTGGTTTAGTATGAAACTAGTAAGAAAAAAAAAATTTAATTTAATAAAATTTAATTGAACAATTTTGAAATTAGAACAAAAATTCGCGTTATTAGACTTATTGATAGTTAAATTTTAAAAAAATTTTAAATTTGAACTTAAAACGAAAACATATGGTTTTTTAACTTCCCATTGGAAGTTATTGTAATTGGTGCGATTTGTCCAATTGAAAATGTTGACATATCTTTACGTTTTGACGTCTCTAGAATCAGAATTCGTTGTTTTAAGAGAGATATCAGTATGTGTGTATGTACGCATCTACGGGTTACTTTTTTCGTCTACCATGTCTCGAGAACGGAAAAAGGTATCGACTTCGGGTTAATTTTATTCAACACATAATTACGTAATAAAGAATTATTCAAAACTAACATAGTGACTTAGTGAAGAAATGGTGACTTCAAAAAAAAAAAATGAATGGACTGTTTTTTTTACGACTTTTCAAAAATGTAATAATTCAAAAAATTCTAACACTTAAAATAGTCTGTTTTGAAATAATTGGCGTATTTAATACCTACATAACGAGAGGAGTTAGGAAAAAATGTTGAATAAGAAAGATTCTAAGAATGTTAGATTATAAGTTATTTGATTTCCAAAAAAAATCAGCTTGAATTAGCGGTTTTTAAAGGCAAATATGTATATGGCTATCGACGGCAACATTGGGAATATACCAGTGTGGGTCGCATCCAGCCTCATTTTTAAATATGGGTTTTTTGTCAAAAATAATAAAGGTACCTATTAAAATATGGAATTATGGAGAAGTTTATGTAAAAGCATTTTAAAAATTGTATAATCTTCAAAAAATAATTTACCATAGAAAACAGTTCGACGTCTTTCTATCTATCTACTTTTCTACCTATCTTTTTACGTCAAATTTGAGGTATTTACAAACAAAAATAAATTGGTCGTCTTTTACTTCATAAAATAAAGGAAGACCTTGTTTTAAATTAATTTACTTTTTAGGAAATATGGTAGCGATAAATATAAAGCTTTTCTTAAAAATTCAGTTTTTTCGTTATTTTGTTTCAAGCGAAATTCTAATTTTACTGGCATATGTCTTTGGATTGCTACCACAGTGGGTGATTGGTTATTATCAAGCACTAGTACTCATTTAACCGTTAATTAAAAGCAAAAAGTCACAAAATAGCAAAACATCTAAAAAAGAGCATGACAAAATACTTATGGGAGTGTTTACCAGCTTTAACTCAGAGACAAATCATTTTACGGCACTTCTCATTTGAAAATTATATGTATTTTGTACAAGATTTGTTTGCTGACGATGGAGCCATCATAAGTGAAGATCCTGTGTCCTTGCAACGAGCACTTGATGTATGGGTGGATGTACTGGAGGGAAATGGATACCGGATTAGAGCGAAAAATACCGAATACTTATGCTGTCCATTTTCTGATCCACACAGGCCTATTCCGGACATCTATTTGAATGGAAAAGTGATTCCCAAGTGCGAAAAGTTTAAATATCTTGGATCAATGATCAATAGCGAAGGATCTTGTGATGACGAATGAAACATCGCGTAAGCGTAGGGTGGATGAAGTGGCGGGAAAACTCTGCCATCTTCTGTGATAGAAAAAGTCCCCCTAAGCTGAAAGGAAAGCTCTACACGGCAGTTGTTTGTCCAGCGCTTTAATACGGTTCACAGTGTTGGTCAATGTACAAGAAGTATGAGAGTAAATTGACGGCAGCTGAAATGAAGATGCTTCGCATGACAGTAGGAGTGACAAAGCGCGATTGAATAAGAAGCAAGAGAATCCGAACACGTCAAAAATACCATCTTGGACAAAATACAGCATGACCAACTTAGCTGGTCCTGTCATGTACGAAGAATATGCCATGAGAACCCAGTTCAAAAGGCCATAGCACAAGACGTAACACTATCGCGAAAGAAAGGCATCAGGAGCAAAAACTCCTGGATGAAACAAATGCAACGACACCTGCATTTAGTTGGCCTCAGACATAGATCAATCCAAACCCGCCGAACCCCACAAGTGGAACCTTAGGTGAAGCAGTTGAGTGGGAGAGTTGCGGTTCCCATCGAGATCATGACAATCGCCGGCTAAATGAAGAAGAAGAAGAAGACAAGATCTGTTTGGTAATTTTGCTGTAAAATTAAATTTGAGCAAGTCTTTTAATAAAAACAAAACCCCCCTCATTTTCACCATGGCGACCTTTGAAAAAAAAACACTCAGGCTACACCTACATTCTCAAAACCTTTAATAGTTAAAATATGTCTATATACAAACATAAATGTCATACAAGAATTTATCATCCATTTGAAACACACAATTTTAAAACATTTAATACTAGTCCAGGCAGATTAGGATAAAATTAAAGCATATGTGGAAATAACATTATAGCATCTTAGATTTTTATGGGACTCGATCAGGTTGATCCTGCCCAAAACGGGGTGCTATTTGCAGGAAAAATCAAAACTTGCAAGGAAGTGCATTAATCACTCCCATTATAATAATTATTTGCATTTATTAAAAAAGCATTATTCATACAATTTTTGATCTTTTAAAATCGCTACAAAAATGACTAAAAAAATAAAATAAATATTATAACGATACATTACGATAGCTAAGGGTTCAAAGTACGTGTACAAAAATTTGCGATGTAAACATTTCGCGTTAGGGTTTCAATATTTCATTTTTTTAATTCCCTAGATTATTAAAGAATTAAAAATATGAAAAATTCCCTAGAGTATCTGAGTCCACATTTGTAGTTGAATTGAATCATTTTGTATCTGTCAGTTTAGCGCTTCAAAACTACTCAGTTTTGTACAGCTTTTTTCTGAAGTCAACGCTGTATAGTAACGAAAATATAACAGCAGAAAGTTTTATATAAATGTCATCTTGTGGGAAATTTTATAGCAAACCTATTTTGTTTCAAAGTTTTTTTTTTCTTAAGATGCATTTTTCCAAAGTTATAAAGGAAAACAACAAAAAACAGGGAGTGAATAATGCACTTTCTTGTACGTTTTGGTTTTTCCTGGAAATAGCACACCTTTTTGAGCGGGAGCAACCTCATATTCTCGTTGTTAATAATATTTCTGATCGAATACCACTATTATATAAGATACGCAAGATATGCCTTGAAATTTTTGATTTTTGACACGAAATACAACTTTTTGTCCATCGGTTTAAATCGCTGTTCATTTTAGGCCAAAAGTATTTTGCTGTAATTATTTTACGCATTGCCTTTGAACCTGGATGTGACAGTTTGTGATGGTTGTCAAAAATTGTTCGTGGAAAAATTTCAGGAATATAGGGACGGTTTTTGCAGTAGAAGTTTCACACCATATCTCGACGTCATCGATTGGAATATTAGTCTTTTCGAGTTTGACAGATGTTCTCGAAAGTTTTAAAAGTGCTTTGAGTTCATCGTCATTCTCTTGTTCTTTCTTTCGGTAAAGACGGTAAATTGTCTACCTTCCACGTAATACCGAAAATGCTTTATGTTCTTGTAAATTGCGAGAAGAGTAGTCGAGTATTTTTGATGTTACATCCATGCCAAAATCTAATTTGCCTAGACTATAAACTTTTTGCATATTTTTCTCAAAATCAATTAACTGTACGAAACGCAGTGTCAAAATCTTAAATTTTTACGGTAAACATTTTTTTCCGAAACAAAACTGACACCTACATCAACCCTATTTAAAATAACCTTACGCCCCTGTCCAAAATAAAGTCCTCCATTAATAGTCAGCCTTTTCGGTTTTTTTTTTTTTTCTAATTTTCCAGGGTTAATAGGCTCCCTAAAAAAAAAAAGCAGTAGGTATTATGAAGTTTTTGCCTTATATTGCCATTTAGGGGAGACACTTTGCAACTCTTCTTCAATTCAAAGCCTAAACATAATTTTAATTAATTCTTAGCTAAATAATGACACCTGACAAGAAAAGATGTAAGAATATCTTACTTTTTGCTTCAAAACGATGATGGAGATGGTTAAACTTTAAACCCTTATTTTTGTTTTTCTTCAAATTATTAAATTGTAACAATTTTCATCTACGAGTATGATCAGCATAAATTCTATTTTTGGCTTTTATGTAAATTGCATGAGTATATGTAAACTGGAAAAAGTTTCTCTTCAATCCAAAACCATCATCAATTAATCTTTCGTGTTTTTGTATAGAAAAGTCTCTACCTATGTATATTGCAGAACATCTATTGCAGAAGAGGTCGTTTTGAAAATATCTTTATATGATGTCAGCTTTAAGTATCCCAGGGCGTAATTCCTCTTTCACAGCCAAGCTGTCATAATATATGTACGTATAAAGTTTAGGTATAGGTACGTTAGCAAAAGTTGTCCCAAAAAAAAAAAAAACGAAAAAATACCACAGGGTAAAGTTGACTCTGTGCTTAATCCTTTTGCAAATTTGCATAGAGCTTGTTTTGCCATGGCGAAGGCGCCACCATTTTCCGGTTTCACAATATTCTTTGATAAGAGTTTCCTTTTGCTGGCTGATGGTGATCCAAGACACAATGCTCATGCTTATGCTTGCTCACCTCCCAGACAGAACGACAAATGATGTAACGATAAACTTTGTCATGATGGTCTCGTGTCGGTCGTCCACAGCACTCTGAAAGCAAGTGGGTGTGACTGTACTGTGGCTCTGCTTGAAGATCCTTAAATTGCAACAGACACAAAATAACAAGAAAACAACAACAAAATAGACCAACCTCCAACCAAGTGTAGTATTTTTCAACATCATGGCTATGATGGTGTGTCCCTATTGTATATTGCATCTCTAACATTTTGTTTCCATTTTCTGAGAAAATTTAACAACTCTGTTTAAGGATACACAGCACAGCAAGCAGCATCAGGACCAGAACCAGAACCGAAATTTGAATTCGTGTTGTCACATAAAGGAGGCATATCCAAGTTGACAGCTTAGTAGTGCCATACTAAAATGCATTCCGCGGCAAAATACAAGTATAAGATGAACAAATAGGATCTTCCTCAGAGCCCTCGCTCAAAGAGAAGGGAAGGTAAGTTTTTGCTGTGGAAATTGTTTAAAAAAGCTATTATCCTAATAGAATTCAGTTGTGGCAAGAAGGAAAGTTCTTTTTAAAGTTTTCTCTCCATAGGGCGAAATGAAGCATAAAGTTAATGCAGCTGATCCCCGTTTCTCACAGCAAGGATATTTTATAAATTTTCCCTAAAACTAATTTCATTAAAACTATATACAAAGTTTCTATGGTGGAGATGCGCTTCCGAAAAGGTAAATAAAGGGATTTTGGTGATTGTGCGGAGAGAACAAAGTAACTTTTAGCTATACATCTTTTAAGGCATTCTGATTATGGAAATGAAATAATGTTTGTTGACAACTCAGGTATAAGGAATGGGTCGTGGTTGGTTTGTATGGAATAATCTGTAATTTGCAAACGCAATTGAATAAGTTAATCCTTTTCGTCTTCAAAACCATTTTGTTCGTTAAAGGTGAAGACATTCAAACTTAAAGCATGTATAGCACTATGCAAGGCAAAGTTATGCATTTGTTGAGAGATAAAACAAATTTTTCATTTAGAATTTATGGACAAAGGTAGGGCTGGCCACGCGACGAGAAAAGTCTCGGTCTCGATCTCGGTCTCGCATGACGAGACCGAGACGAGACGAGACTGGCTTTTAAACAACCGAGACGAGACCGAGCCGAGACTGTATAATATGGACCGAAATTTACAGAGAGTCTTATTTTGGAAGTTTCTCAATTCTAAACGCAAGTCATACGGTGTCCCAGCTACCATGAATAATCTCAATCAATCATCGAGTGATGAAAAAGTAATTTGTGATATGTTTGCTTCATATTTTCAATCGAATTATGCCCTTGATTCTGTTCCAATTACCCATGCTATTCGATGCGGTGAAAATATAACAAATTTAGGTAATCTTAGCTTGTCGGTTCATCAAGTTTTGCTTCATATTTCATCTTTGAAATCTAATTTTAAGTTATCCCCTGACAACTTTTGCTCAGCTTTCCTTAAAATGTGCTCAAGTAGTCTTGCTGTTCCACTCACTAAGCTTTTCAACTTATCATCCTCTACCGGTGACTTTTTGGAAGAGTGGAAGTTGTCGATGTTTAGTCCTGTACATAAATCTGGCTCAAAACAAGAGGTTATTAATTACAGACCCATTTCAAAACTGAAATTAATACCGAAAGTTTTTGAATAAAAATCGGGTGGCACAACGGCTCATGAAGAACCAGGGCCTAGTGACTAACAACTCGCAACCATTCCTGTGTGCGCCTGTCGACAGGAATGGAAGGGACCTACAATTTTATGCCGAATCCGAACTGCTAGACGAGAAGCACTTATTCGTGACAAATGATACTCTTGGAGGACTGTCAATTCCTCGCAAGAGGCAGTAGCCCTGAAAAAAAAACTTTTTAGTTCTTAGGTGGACGAGGCTGGTAAGCGAACCCAGACCTCCAGCGTGACAGTTGAACGCACTAACCATTACACTACGGGCTACTAGCTATTGTTAAAAAATGCATTTATGATGAGGTAAGGTCTAGCATATCAAGTAACCAACATGGATTCGTAAGTGGTAGATCAACTGTATCAAATCTAGCTTTGTTCGCAAATTTTTGCATCAAAGGTATTGAACGTGGCAATCAGGTTGATGCAGTTTATACAGATTTCTCTAAAGCATTTGATAGAATTCAGCATGATATCTTGTTAGGGAAGTTAAATTGCCTAGGTTTCCACTCTAATCTTCTTCGTTGGTTGGAAAATTACTTGATTAACCGCAAGCAAAATGTAAAAATTGGAACATTGGTATCAAAGGAGATTCTTAACCATTCAGGTGGTCCCCAGGGAAGTCATCTTGGACCTCTTTTTTTTATATTGTTTATAAATGATCTTCCATCTAGAATTAGCTATTCCAATTGTTTGCTCTTTGCGGATGACCTAAAGCTATTTAGTTCATTAAAATGTGTGCTGGACTGCCATCGACTTCAATTTGACTTGGATGAAGTTTCAGCTTGGTGTAATGAGAATCGTTTATTCCTTAATATAGCTAAATGTAAAAGCATTACAGTTACAAGATCGCTTGCTGCTATTAAACATGTCATATTAATGATGCTGCTATTAATGATGTCCATATACATGGACGAAACGTTGTGACAAAAAGAAAATATTTGTTTCATTTGACCTAAAGCCCGTTTAGCAATAAGCTATTAAACATGTTTACCGCATTTCTAATTCACCACTTGAGTCAGTGTACAGCCAAAAGGACCTAGGAGTTATTTTCAATTCAATGTTATGTTTTGAAGTGCATTTCGACTAATAATTTCAAAAGCGAATAAACTACTGGGATTTATAATGAGGAACTCAAAACTTTTTTCGGACCCATATACAGTTAACTCTTTGTATATATCTCTGATAAGATCAACCCTAGAATATGCTTGTTGTATATGGTGTCCGTTGTATAGAGTGGGTGTTAATCGTTTGGAATACAAAAAACATTTTCTAGGTATGCGTTGCGGAAATTTAATTGGGTTGACAATGTCTTGCCATCGTATAGTGTCAGATGTCTCTTGATCGATTTAAAGACTCTTGAAGCTAAGCGGAAGTATTATCTAATCATGTTAGCTAGAGATACTCTTTGTATTCGTATGGATTGTCCAGAACTTCTCTCGCTTTTCTTTTTATATGCTCCTTCAAGGCAACTGAGGTTAAGGCAAACACCCTTTTTTGTTCCCCGTTCGTTTACAAACTACGGTAGATCTGATCCAATTTCAAGGTCATGTTCTGAGTTTAATTCTATTTGTCAAGATATTGATTTGTTTTTAAGCAGGGATGTTTTTAAAACTACTGTTTTAAAATTATTGTAGTAATTGGACATTATGGGACGTATTCATAGTCATTTTAGACCTGGGTCTAAGTTAATCATAGTTTTAGTTGAATTTTCGGACGTTGATTCTATTTTTTCATGTTTATCATTTCAAAATATTTGAAGCTATTTGTGTAGTATACCAAGTTAACTATCTTATAAAAATATAAAACCAACAATTTGTAATTAAAATCGGTCTGTATTCCTTGAGCCAAAATTGTCTTGAACTGCAGTTAAGTTAAACCCGGGTCTATCTGCGACTATGAATATGCCCCTATATGTTTAAATGTTCTTTTTTTTAATTACATATTCTATTGTAAATAACTGTAAATATAATACCTTATAAGTATATTCTAAGTCTAAGAGAGTCATGTGCTTGATAGAAGGTTAATAAATAAATAAATAAATTAAAAAATTCAATTTCAGTTAAATATTTATTTTCTTCTGCACGTATTCAAACTATAATCTGTATTTCGTTCCAATAATCAACAGGATGTCCAGGAAATCGTATTTTTCGCCGACGAGACGGAGACGAGACTTAATTATACGTGACCGAGACGAGACTGAAAATGTTCGATTCTAACAAGACCGAGACGAGACTTACAAAAGTCTCGCCGAGTCTCGTCTCTTGGATAGCCCTAGGCAAAGGAAATTTACTAAAATAGTGTTCTACCTACTTTTTTAATTTATCAATTCTACTGAATTTTATTTCGTTAAAGTCGTCCTGGAAAAAAAATGATAAAACCGAAATCAATGCTTGGCAGCTCCTCGGTCTAGATGATCTAAAAAAACATTTTTCCTCCATACTACGGACACTCATAAAAACGCTGCACACCAAATTTGAAGCAAATCCGTCCAACCGTATAGGTTTTAGGTCGATGTCAGGACTAACAGACGCACAGACGTACAGGCGAAGGCGAGGCGGACAGATTGACACGTGGCCGATTTTTTTTGACATGAAACCAATACTTGCCCTTTAGAGCAAGTTAAACATTACTGCCGTAGTTTGTGAGAGAGAAAAACAAAAAATATAAATATTCGTTTAAAGATACATTTTTGAATGATGTTTTAAAAAATAAATATTATAAGTTAAAAAAATAAAAAAAAAAATTAAGCAATTGGTGCAGTTCGTACATACATTTTTGATGGTAGTTTTTTTTTTTTAATATTATATAAATTTGTATGGAAAAAGTAAGGCCTTACAGGCATGGTTGAATGACACCGGACCAAATTTTAATTGATTGAGAACCTTTTTTAATGACCTAAACTTTCGATTTAGTGGGTGTCCAAATCGAAAGAATACATTTTTGAAATACCAGAATTAAAAGCACCGTAAAATACAGGATGTCATACAGTACCGGCCAAGGCAAAAACTATAGGTTACTGAGGTTTTTTTTTAAGTCGAAGACCTTAAAGTGTTATTTTGTCTTTGCCAATTATTTACACAAGAACAGTTAGTAATTTTACCTGTTCTACGAATTTTTTTCTATGCTTATAATGGTTTTCCAGGAATTTGTTCTCTAACCAATTTTGTTAGCATTTTTAAGTTTTTTTTGACTTATTGGTATCATTTATTAGTTTTTCAGTATATGTTTTTCTATTTTTTATTATGAAAACCCAATTTTGTTACAAAAACTGTTTAAGCACAAATTATTACAATTTAAATTATTTAAAACTTTTAACACAAAAAAAAAGAAAAATCAAAGAAATATTTGAATATTTGAAAAAGAACTATTAGCGATTTAATTGATTTTTGTTGTTCAACTTTTGGCTCTTTCTAACACCAAATAGCTTAAAATTAGTTTTTATTCGATTTTATGTAATTTTTTTTTAATTTTCCTTTTATTTTGTTTTATTTTATTTTATTTTATTTTATTTTATTTTATTTTATTTTATTTTATTTTTCTATTTTATGATGTTCAAAAGGGTAGTTATGTGCATTCAAGAGGACACAAGCGTCCACAGGTTTTTCTCAAAATCCACCTCTGTCTACCAACTCCTACTCTCACCTCCACGTGGTGAACATCGGGTGTCTAGTACCTCAGCTGGAGACGGGGTTTAAATCCCCGTGGAAAGCTGTTGGGGACAGCCAACGAGAGAGGGGGGGGAGGAGTGTTCCCACTAAGGCACTTCTCCTTTCATCGAGGCGGCAGCGGACGAATTCTCTAGATGGAATCAACGGTGGCGTCTACAGTTCCAGTTAGGTTGAACTACTTAGTGAACACCTTATATGGGCTACTACGACTTATTTGTAGCTCAGGCCTATAAGGAGCGGTTTATCCGGCTCCCTACCCTTGGAGGTATACGAAGGGTCTGGTCCTCCGGGTCGGGGGTTGTGCGTCGGGGTAACTTCCCTACCACGTAAAAAAAAGTTGTTCCGAAACAACAACAAGCCTCGGATATGGATGATTTTAAAGTTGACGACCCCAGCAAACGAAACAAGGACAATGAATTTCGGATCTGCACGTGGAACGTCCTGTCCTTATACAGAACACGTGCAGCCGAACAATTAGTGGAGAACCTGGACAGGCTAAAGGCTGACGTAACAGCCATCCAGGAAGTGCGATGGGATGGAGAGGGCGTACGGAGATTGAAAACGTGTGACATCTACTACGGCGGGTGCTTGAAGGAACAGGGTCAGCGGCTCTTGGGTTGTGGTTTTGTGATAAGGGGAAGACTTAGGCAAGAAGTCTTGGGCTTCCGAAGTGTAAGCGAGCGCCTGGTCACAATCCGCATCAAAGGCAAATTTAAGAACATTTCGCTGATTTGTGTTCACGCCCCCCATGAAAGGAGAGAAGACTCAACCAAAGAAGCATTCTACGATCTCTTGGAGACAACGTATGATATGTGCCCGAAGTACGACGTGAAGATCATTCTTGGTGACTTCAACGCAAGATTCGGAAAGGAGGGCATCTTTGGTTCGATAGTCGGAGGACACAGCCTACACGACGAAACTTCCGGCAACGGACACAGGCTGGCAGACTTTGCGGCGGGGCGAAATGTCATCATCTCAAGCACCTACTTCCCACACCTCAATATACACAAGGGGACTTGGCGGTCGCCTGATCAAGTAACCGTCAACCAAATCGACCACGTTGCGATAGACGCGAGACATGCTTCCAGTATCTTGGACGTCCGAACGTTCCGAGGGGCCAACATTGACTCGGATCACTACCTGGTGGTAGCTAGACTACGTATGCGGATATCCATGACGCGACAACGCAGAGCAGATGCTGTGAAAAGATTCGATGTCGAGAAGCTTAAATCGCAAGAGACTGCCAGAACTTTTGCAGACCACGTAACTCTTAATCTCTCAGGAGGTCCGCTACCAGCATCAAGTGCAGAGGACCAGTGGGAACACTGTCAACAAGCCATTAGAAGTGCCGCCTCTGATGTGCTGGGTTTCACTAGGCGAATACAACGAAACCCCTGGTTCGATGAGGAGTGCCGGCTAGCGCATGCAGCTAAGGACGAGGCCTACCAGGCAATGCTGCAGACTCGAACAAGAGCTGCTGAGAGAGTGGCCCGGGAGCTCTACGGGCTGAAACGAAAAGAGGAACGCCGACTTCTCAGGAGGAAAAAGAGAGAGCACGAGAAGCGGGCGGTAGAGTCTATTGAGGGTTGTAGCGGTAGGGGAGATGTTCGAAAATTTTATCAGAGGGTGAAGCGATCCACCCAAGGATTCAAGGCTAGAACGGAAGCCTGCCGAGATGAGAGTGGGAATATGGTAGTAGACACACAGTCAGTGCTGAGGATCTGGAAAGAACACTTCTCTAGACTGCTTAATGGCGAAGACAGCCAAGATGCCGCTAATAGGCAGAACGCTCCATTCAACTTGGACGATGATGGCCAAGAGTTCCGTCCACCCGACCTAACCGAAGTTCGGCTGGCGATATCCAAACTTAAGTCGTACAAGGCTGCAGGTGCGGATGGCTTACAAGCCGAACTATTTAAATCAGCGGGAGATGAATTGGCTAGGAGCATACACCAGCTCATCTGCAAAATTTGGTCGGAGGAAAGTATGCCCGATGAATGGAACCTCGGTATAGTGTGCCCCATCCATAAAAAGGGAGATGTTCTGAAATGTACCAACTACAGAGGAATTAGTCTCCTAAACGTCGCTTATAAAATCTTGTCGGCCATCCTGTGTGACCGCTTAAAACCTTTTGTCAACGATCTGATCGGCCCTTATCAGTGCGGTTTTAGGCCAGGCAAGTCAACCGTCGATCAAATGTTCACACTCCGACAGATTTTAGAAAAATCCCGGGAATTCCAGATCGATACACACCACCTTTTTATCGATTTTAAAGTCGCGTATGATAGCGTGAAAAGGGACGAATTATACAGAGCCATGTCGAGTCTCGGCATCCCTGCCAAACTCGTCCGCTTGTGCAGGATGACGATGGAGAAATCTCGCTGCTCCGTCAAAATTGGTAAGAACACCACCGATTCCTTTGATGTTGAGAAAGGATTGAGGCAAGGCGACGCGTTATCATGCAACCTATTCAACATCGTTCTTGAAGCCATTGTACGCAACGCACATGTCAACACCAGCGGTACAATCTATCAAAAGTCCGTTCAATTGCTTGCATATGCGGATGACATAGACATTGTCGGCAGAACGAAGCGAGCTGTGGCAGGGGCATTTGCGAGCATTGAATCGGAGGCGGCTAGAATGGGATTGGCGGTTAATGAGGACAAGACGAAGTATATGCTGTCATCGAGAGAGGAATCTCAACATCGTCGACTCGGGCAAAATATCACGATGGACAGATATAACTTCGAAGTTGTCAAGGAATTTGTCTACCTGGGCTCCACTATTACATCGCAGAATGACATCAGTGCAGAGATCAAGCGAAGAATTACTCTTGCCAACCGCTGTTTCTTCGGTCTAAGAAGGCATTTAAGTAGTAAGGCCCTCTCTCAGAGAACCAAGGAGACTTTATACAAAACCCTAATCATCCCGGTCCTGCTTTATGGGTCAGAAGCATGGACACTGAAAGATTCGGATAAAAATCTGCTAGGGTGCTTTGAGAGGAAGATTCTTCGTGTGATTTTCGGTCCGGTGTGTATCGAAGGAGTATGGAGGAGAAGATTCAACGACGAGCTATACGAGCTATGGATGTATCAAAGGAGTATGGAAGAGAAGATTCAACGACGAGCTATACGGGCTATACAGCGACGTTGACCTGGTCAAAAAGCTGAAAATACAGCGGCTTAGATGGCTGGGGCACGTGGAGCGTATGGACATCAACGCACCTGCCCGACGAGTCTTCGAATCCAACCCCGATGGGGTACGCAGCAGAGGAAGAACCCGTAACAGGTGGCGCAATCAAGTGAATGACGACATCAAAGCACTCGGTGTGCGCAACTGGAAGCGGCTAGCTAGGGACAGAGCTGGCTGGAGGGGCTTGTTAGTTGAGGCCGAAGCCCATCCTGGGCTGTGAGCGCCATCAAAAGTAAAGTAAGTAATTTTATTTTATTAGAGATTAGATTAGATTAGATTTTTATTCATTGAGGTTAATTATATATTATATACATTTTCTTTTGTTTACATTTTAACATCATGAATAATTGAGGCATGTCGTCTGCCTGAATGGCTTTACATTTTTATCCATATTGCTCAATTTAAGTTTTTATTTTACAATAATACAGTTATAAATAAATGACTTTTAGTTTAGCTAAAACGAACAACAAAAAAAAAAAAAAAAAAAAAAAAAAAAAATAAAGTGCAGAAGATTTACAATTATTGATTTTTGACCCTTAGTTAAAAATTTACAAATGATTTTTGACTTTTAGTTTAGTTAAAACAAAATTTAATTTAAAAGCTTTCACTTATTATTCTGGTTCGGTATGCTGTCGCCTCTTTACAATACTCCACAAGCTGCATCCAATTTTCACCGTTTAGGATTCTTAGCATTTCGTTTTCCGACAAAATATTTTGACCAAAGACTGCTCTTCTAATTTCACTTAAAACTGGACACATTCCCAAAAAATGACCAACATCTTCCTTTTTGTTTAAGTTGCAGAGACTGCAAATTACTGTTAAATCACTGCCTTGTGGAACTAAATTAAGACGCAACATCTCCCCTCGAATTTTGAAAATAGTGCTAATGGTTTCCACTGAAAAATTTGGGGTAAAGTAGTTCCGTTCTTTGAGGTTGTAAATGACTTTCGAGTAAAATGACCTTTCCGTTGATGCTCTTGCTCTTTCTTTGAATGCATACCTTTCGTTTTCATCCGTTAGTTGGATAATTTCGTACAGTGACTTGTTTAGTTCCAAATGATTAGTTCCTGTTTGATTAAAGGTAATACCACAGTCCGCTGCTATTTTTGTCCAATCCTGGTACCACCTTTTCTTATATGGCACAACATATTGCCAGACCAGCTTTGGTAGTCTTGTAGCTTTCATGTTCATTATCCTAATCAGGTAATCCGCATTCAGCTTTAGAGTTGAAATAAATAGTGTTGACAGACCACTTTCCAAGTAAAACATATACTTTGGTGTACTTATTGGAAGCGTAAAGATTTTCCTAAGAAAGAAACATAGTATATTTTCTACAGCTTCAAATTTGTATGTTCCCCAAACTTGTGCTCCATAAAACAAGACTGATTCCACGGTTGCATTGAAAACCCGATATTTAGAGCTCAAAGCAATATTTTTACTATAAAATATTTTTTGCCAGTTTGTACAAATTGCTGTTTTAGATTTGTTAGCTTTCGATTTAAAATGTTTTTCCATATTAAGATTAAACGTTAGGTCCATGCCTAAGTAAGTGTATTCTTTTACTACTTCCGGATCCCTTCCATCGAATTTCCATTTCTCATCTTTTGCAGCTCTTCCACTACCATTCTGAAAAATCATAATCTTTGACTTGGACTCCATAATTAACTTGTAAACTCCATAAATTACAGCAATCTGCTAGCCTATTTATCATCAGCTGAAGTGAAGTGGCAGACTCCGCTAATAAGACAATGTCATCTGCATACATAATAACTTTAATTCTGGTGCCGCCGATTTCAACTCCACAAGGTAAAAATTGAACAAGGTCATCCAGATTTAGTGCAAAAAGCAAAGGACCGAGATTGCAACCTTGCTTTAGACCACGGCTCATTTCCAACATTTCGGATGTATCCCTTCCATCAAACACCTGAGCAAATGATTGTTGGTACAGTTTTTCCAGGGCATTAATAAACTTATTTGACACTTCTAAATTATAAAGCTTAAAGAACAAAGCATTTCTATCAATAGTGTCAAAAGCGGCTCTGAAATCAACGAAAAATGCGTAAAGTTTTATGTTGTTGCTAAGTTTGATTCTTGCTAGACCAGCCAAAACGAAGATATTATCCACCGTTGAGTAACTCCTTCGAAACCCAGCTTGGTACTCACTTAAAATTTGGTTGGTTTCTACGCAGTCGGTGAGCCTTTCGCATAATAGTGAGTCGTATATTTTAAGCGAAGCATTGAGAAACGATATTCCCGTGTAGTTCTTGGTATCGGCAGGATCTCCTTTTTTTAGTATGGGCCAAATCAACGCTTCGTAAAAGTGATCTGGGGGGATACCGAAGTTAAAAATTGTATTTAAAGCTACTGCTAGTTTTTCCTTATTTTATTTTATTTTATTTTATTTTATTTTATTTTATTTTATTTTATTTTGTAAGAACATGTAAATAATTTTTGGTTAAAAAAGTAATGTGATTTTAAGAGAACGAATTGGGCTTTTATAATAGCGTTTAAAAATTAAAAAAAATATCTGTACTTAACTTTAATTACAGTAACAACACCACTTATTGTATCTGAAAAAAAAACCTACTAGTTAACCATTTTAGAGGTAATATTCGAACCAAGTGCATTTTTGTTCTGGTAGCAAATACAACTATTTAAGGTTTAATTTGAAAAAAAAAATACATATATGTATTAAATCTAACAATGAACTTCATGTTACTATGAACCCTTCATTTCTGGATTGTTAAATTCGAGCCCCAAAAATCTATTTTTCCAATTTTAATAAAGGTACACAAGTATTGTATATCTATAAGAGTTTGTATTATACAAAAAAAAAAATTACAAATCATTCAAGTCATAACCATATTCCATTAATCTCTGACACAACGTTAAACAAGAACATATTGTCATGACAGTATGATTCCCCAAAATGTAGATACTCGTTGTTATGCCTTTTTATTCTGATAAACCCTTCAACCCTTGATAAACATACTTCTTTATTGTCTACTTCAAATTCTGATATACAGCTAACCCCACTTAAGCTATAATTGTATTTAGGTACTTCATTTTCTCTTAAGTGAATCCCCAAAAGCTTACAAAAATAAAATACAGGACTTGATCGCATGACCTAGTTTTTGAAGTTAAAATCTAGAATATAGCTAGACATTGATGGAGTATATACAGTATACATGATAAATGATAAAAAATGGTCAGTTACTAAAGACAAATCATCGTGGTAAGTTACAGCGTCGAACAACACGTGCAAATGATAAAACTTTATTATCAAAATGGGTGTTCTTCTGATCCCAATTTTGGTCGAAAAATCATCTTTAGCGATGAGGCCCATTTTTTGGATGAATGGGTACGTGAATAAGCAAAATTGGCGGATTCGGGACGACTGTTTGGTGTGGATTTTGGGCTAGAAGCGTCATCGGTCGCGGATTTTGAATTCAATATTTTTGACTAGCTTGGAAGTACTGAAATGCAAAATAAGGACAAAAGCCGCTAAGCCATTGAGCCAATTTGTTAAAAAAAAATTCAAAAACTTTAATTCCGTTATTCTAATATTTTGGCAAAAAACTGGTACGCTGTGTTATTAAAACTGTTCTAATTATTACAAGTACGATGTTTAATCAAAATCGTTGGAGCCGTATTCTAAGAATTTTGATACAAGATCCAACCGAAATCGTTGCATGGCAGTGGCAGCTACCCATTTTGGATGAGTAAGAACAAAATCTTGATTTTTTTTCCACTATAAATAAATCGGGTGGCACAACGGCTCATGAAGAACCAGGGCCTAGTGTCTAACAACTCGCAACCATTCCTGTGTGCGCCTGCGGACAGGAATAGAAGGGACCTACAATTTTATGCCGAATCCGAACGGCTAGACGAGAAGCACTTATTCGTGACAGGTGATACTCTTGGAGGATTTGTCAATTCCTCGCAAGAGGCAGGGGTATCACATAAAAATGCTTCACACATGACACCAAATATAAAGCAAATCCGCGTATTTGCTTAGACTCTAGCTTTGCTATAGATGTATGTATATATCAGGAAGTACAGACACACAGATAAATAGACCAACGTAAATCATGCCGAAAATCACTTTTTTGGACTTCGCCATCATCGTTATGTTTCTAGAAATTTTGTAGTCAGTCGAAACCAATTCTTACTTGTTTAGTGAACAATTTTTTTAAGCTGCTGCATTCTTAAGTGATTTTTCTCGAACTATTTTTTATTTTTTCCAGAGTTATAAGAAGAACGAATTCATTTATAAGAAAAATTATGAAAAGACAATGTGGGATATAATTTTATTTGGTTCCAGCTAGCAAAATTTGTGTCCAATAAATCGTTGGAATAAGCGGACTTGACTGTATATAAAGTACCTTTGTAAGGACATGCCTATATGTCGACATATTTCGATTCATGTTTTAAATCAGCTGCAGGCAAACGACATACACTCCATTATCATACGCATCATTCTAAAAGATGCAAAAAATAATACACAACATTTCTATATAACACAAAAAAAATATTCTTTTCCTGACATTACGATTAAATGAAATGGTAAGCAAGATTTTAAGAATTTCTTTTTTCAATTTTGAAAAAATCCCCTGGGGTATCAATCATTCGATATTGAAATATCTTTTTCCAAGAGTATGTATATTCTATCTATTTGGATGGTAATAGTTTTGATTGCATATTTTTTTTTTTACATTTTCAGGGTTCGGAGTTGAAGTAAATTGGAAGTGACATGGCTCGAAATGTTGTTTTTTGTTTTTATCATAGTTTACAAGAATTTAACTATCAATTTGTCTTTAACATACATTTTTGTTCAGAACAAATAAAATAAAAGAATGGGTCGCCCGAACTTGCATTTAAAATTCAAGTGACGGGTACAACACATTAGGAATTTATCAGTAGTTTAATAGTTATAAAAAGTACTTTGAACATTTAAAACAAAAAATTGAGTTTGAACAGTAATTTTTCAGAAACTGTTCATTGATTCAAATTAATTTAAAAAGCTAATAAAAGAAAGGATTTCTGGCTTTGCCAAAAAGTATAGCAGGACATTGTAAGTGTTGCCATTGTTTTGTAATAATTTATTTTATGTTTTATATCAATTTTTTAAAAAATGTCCCCTCCATTCTTAAAGAGGTGGAATAGACCCCCCTTCTGTACGATTTTTTTTTAATTGTCTCACTTTAACCTACACGCACAGTTTTTTTTTTGTCAAACCTTATGTGAATCACCCTGTATTATGTACAATCCATAATTTTCCAACGTCGAAATAAATATGGTTCAAAGAGTTTTATACAATAATTTAAAGTTATTAAATAATGATTATATTAAATTCTATATTAAAAAGTTTCCCAGCTGTGAAGATGACGACAAAAAATTTGATTTATTCTGAACCATTAATTCGCTTACTGGATGATGGCCTTGTCCAAACCTCATAAAGAAAGTTTGAATTTAGCTACCAAGCCATCGAAATTATTTTCTTAATATTTTTCAAAGTTTATCTTTAAGGACCAAGCTTCGACCGCATTCTAATATTACCATACAAATTTCTGCATAACTTATTTAAATACAAATTGAGGTTTCCCCCAAAAGTTTAACACATTTTTGAAAATGTTCTCTACAGAAAATTATATTCCAACAAAAAATATAAATTTAACATTCTTTCAATTTAAATCAAAATAATAGATAAGAGAGGGAGAGTGCTCTATATATAAACTTCCCAATCAAAATATCTTTAACACTTCAATAAAAAAATAATAGAAAAGAAGCCAACAAAAGAGTGATGATTCCTGGAAATATCCTCTTTAGGCTACTACATTAAAATAACTAAAATAAAATAAATTGTGAAAAGTAGCCTCACCATTAACGCCGCAGTCATTTATATACCTATATATTTATATTTCGCTATCGCATGCTCTTTTGAAACACCCCATTAGACGCAAACGATTTAGGTATAGTTTTCGGGCAACATTAAAGCCTATTCACAAATAGCCCCCGCACATAGTTTATAGTACACAAAAATAAAGCACTCACAGCTCAGTTGAAGGAAAGTTTGAACAGCTTAATGGTTTGTATGTGTATGAAAGGTTCCTCTGGCTGGCTATATCAAACACATTAAAAGGATTGCGGCAAACAACTTTTATTCGATAAACGTGCCTCCTTTTTTAGAAGGAATTTTCACAATTGGGTGCTTTTCTTCATCATGATGGAAGTTTAAGTTAATAAAGGCCGGGTGTTAGAAAACAAAAAAACAATTAAATGAAATCCATTTCGAAATTTATATTTATTATAATTTTCATAATATTGCTATTAACAGTTATTGCCTATAAATGGCAGTTGCCTATTGCTATATTGCCTATTGGTTTATAACATTGAAATATACCTGAATAAGATGAAAGCAAAAAATAAAAGCAATAAAAGGCAAGGCAAGGATCTAAGCAATTATGTACCTATTGTTTTTTGTTTACCAAGAAAGCTATGAAGATTAACGAAGTTAGAATTCAAATTGAGATTTTATTGAAATAATAAATGAAAGTAAACATGATTATATCGAATTCACGGTGAGTTTTAAGTTTTATAGGTACAACGTTTTCATTAGAGTCGAAATGAGGTATTTTTGGAATGTGCCAAAAAAGTGTTCTCATTATCAAATTTTGAATTTGGAATGGCAGTTAAACGATTGTTTTTGATGTTTTCTCTTTGTGTTTTTTTTTTTGTGCATAATGTATTGACATTTTCATACAACGGCTTTTCAAAGCTTTTGGAATCGAATGCCGATGCACCTAATTTCAATCAAATTTGGTTGAAATTAGCTCGTTTGAGAACGAGAATTTGTATGGGAAATGGGGTAATTTCGTGTCTAATTTTGAAATTTGCAACGAAATTACCTCATTTGGCCTAGGCGTTATTCTTCGAGGTAGATACGTTTAAATTAGAAAGAAAGGGAGAAGAATTTATTTGCATATGGAACGAATGTGTAGGTACCTATACAGAATTTGTGACAAATAAATGTTGTTATCGTTGAGATATTCTTATAAAACCATTGACTACAACTTATGCAATAAACTCATGTTTACAGGGATGGAAGTTATTAATGAGCATGAAATAAGCACCATAATATTAATTATCGAAAAAAAAAATAGGCACGACTGGATCGCACAAACTTACCCTCGAAGCTAACAACTTTAATGTAGCTTGAAATTGACAATGTACACATGTATTGGTTCGATGACATTGTGATATCATTAAAATAAGTTTAAAAAAAGGATATTAAAATAAAAATGATTGCTATAAATTACTTTAAGGACTTAGCACCACACAATTGCCAATTGAAATACCCTTCTTATTAATAGTATTTGTAGTTTGCAGACTGGGCATAAGTAAACCACTTTTATATATGCTTTATGATATGCTCAATGGTAGAAAGTTTGTTGTCAAAATTGGCCATGTGACTTCTACCGCAACCTTCGAAATTAAAAATGGTCTTCAGCAGGGAGTGATGAACTCACCGATTCTCTTCAGTATTTACACCAGCGATCTGATAGGTAGTCTAGCCCATGCCATAGCGTATGCCGACGATCTAATTGCGTACAGAACAGCTCCAACAGTTGAGGTCATCAGAATTCTCTTACAGCGTGACTTCGACAAGATTCAGCGATATTGCGATGACTGGAAGTTGAAAATCAACTTTCAGAAATCCGAAACCATTCTGTTCAGGACTCCATTGCATGGAGCCCCTAGGAATACAAGAAAGAACTGGCGCAAGCTGGTGATCGTAGGGCCACATGGACATCCACTGGCGAATTAAAGTGTAATAAAGTACCTTGGCATCTGGATGGATCAGTATTTGTATTTCGACAGACACATAAATGCTGCTCTGACCAGAGCCAGTGGAGCTTTTGCCCTGACAAAACGGTTGTTTTACAGCAGCCGTCTTGACAGCAGGGTTAAGGTGATTTGCTACATGGCCCTTATCCGGCCAATGATTGTCTATGGATGCCCGGTGTGGTTCAACGTTGCTCCATCTCAAATGGAAAAGATTCGGGTGTTTGAGAGGCAGTGTCTTCGACGCTGCCTTGAATTACACAGAACACCAGAGTTGGAGTACAAACATTATTATTCCAACGAGGTTCTATACAATGGCGCCAACATTAAAAGAATCGATAATTTTATAATCAAGCTGATTCGGGGTCACATTGCAAGTGCGATGTCCTCAGCCAATAGCTTAATTTTTGGGGCTTACTACCCCAACACTGATTACTACGAGAGTGTGCGTTTAAGTGGATCTATCCCACCCGATGCTTTCCTCTATTTAGACAGTCGAGGGCTAATACAGGATAGAGCGGCGTTTCCGCTTATCTACCACGTCGGCCGCAGAACTGTAGATAGGCGAATCCTTTATAATCGAGACGTCCTCGCACAGGGCGGAGCAGAGCGCCTTCGGTTCAGTAGGACTGTGTCGGATCGGGACCGTAGAGACAGGGTAAAACAGGAGAACCAGTTTTGGTGGTTAAATCAATAATTAGATACAATATAGTTGACTTAGTTTCCTCTTTTTGGCCGACTTACATAGTTTTAAGTGTATTAATTAAGTAGGGACAGTCAAGGTGGCACCAAAAATAAAAATTATAAAACCAATAAAATTAAAACAAAAAAATTATAAAATCAAAAAAATCTAAACAAAAAATTAAAAAAAAAAGTTGAAAATGCTTGCTGCGGCTGTTCTAGTTTTAAGGTAGTTGTAAGTAGTTTTATAGTAGTTTTAAGTAGTTTTAATTAGTTTTTAATAAGTTTTAATTAGTTTTAATTAGCTTTAAGTTTTATATAAGAAATAAAAAATTGATAAGGTAACCAAGTTTTTTTTTTTAAATCTTTCTTGGTAAAAAATAAAACCAATGATAGATATTATTTTTAAGACAGTTCGTAGGCCGAAAGGCATTAGCATTAAGTTATTGTTAAATTTAGAGCGCCCGCTTAGGGCCAGTAAGTTATTTTTAAGATATTGATAAGTAGGCTAGTTTTTCATGAATTTTTGTCTAGCTTTAAGATAGTGATAAGAAAAATAAAAATGAATTAAAAATAATAAAAAAAAAAAAACAAGGACCAGGTATATGATGGACTAGAGGGTTTCCGGTATCCCAACCTTTTTTTTTTGGAAATAATGAAGTTTAAATGATAAAAATATAAGCACTGAATACTTATCAGAAGCACATGTTGGGTTTCCATCAACATATAATTAATTTACAACACATAAAAACAATAATTGTGTTCATCAAATTTAATTCCTACAAATGTTGTGCTATCTGCTAAATTAGCAATAAGTTTAGTTTTGCCTACAAAACTTAAACAAAATGACTATCTTAAAAGTTTTGATTCAGTCCTTGGGGCACATCTACGTAGAAATAGTTTAAAACAAAAACTTACCCGGTATTTTAAATACTTCGGTCGTCATAGTGTTGCCAAAACTCAAAACTAATTAAAATACATGAAATGGTCTTAGCCACATTTCTTTATACTAAGATTTTTAAAATCGAAAGATATACATATGAACAAAGAGCAAAAAACATGATTAGTTCCTTCGCAAGAAATTTTCAAAAAATTGTATCACCAAGGTTTACTTAGCACACGCACTAAAGACTCTGTACATTTCTCGCTGCCAAACAAAATAAAAGGAAAATGTGTGAAGTTTTCAACTGATTAACATTTTGCCGGAGAATTTTATGTTGCAAATTAGCTCAGTGAATGCACGCTCGCTCTCGGAACGGAAAGATACCAGTTCAAATTCAGGTAGTACAACTTGACATTTTTTTCAATTAAAAGAAAATAATATAATTTTAGATTTCAGAATTAAGACGCCAGTTATAGCTTTCATTGAAAATTCTGTCTTTCAATTGTGATGCACTTAAACAATTAAATATGATGGCGTTTTGGTACCAAAATGAAGGTTGTTAGTTAAAATTTTTTTTTAGTCAAAAAAATGTTTAGTTTGCTTTAACACTTTCTAATTAAATCACTTTTAGTTTTTCAATGATGAAAATCGTTTTCAATGAACAGCTGATATTTTGTTCCCAAAAGTGGAACACATTCGTTCCAATGAAATGTGTTCCTTTCTCTTCCTGTTCTCGTCTGTCAGTTTTTCGCTCAATGATCGACTCTAACCTCAAAGTTGTTTTTTGTGTGGGGAATTGAATTTTCAATGAAAGAAAATTTCATGATAGCTATAACCGACTTGTCAGAAAATATTCCACTGTTTCACTGATTTGTGTTTCAATGATGGATTTCAATGAAAGCTATAACTGGCGCCTAAGGGAAAACCAGCAGTCACTGTATTGATTGTGACAAACGTATAAGTCATTAGCAACAAACGTGTTTATTCATTTGTCACAACCACTTTGATCTTCTATAACAATTGACTATTCGCTTGTCGGTAAAGTATTAATGTTTACTCTAAAAGCACGATTCGTTTGCCATGAACAGTAAATATGTTTACAAAACACCTTTATTCGTCTGACAGAAACACTACATTCGTTTGACACAAACGCTCTATTCATTTGAAACAAACGATAGAATTTTGCTACAACAACAGTATGAATTATTTGTCTCAAACGAATTTAAGAGTTTGCTGCAAACGAACTGTTAAAACTGGCTGGAAAACGAAAAAGTCGTTTGGGGAATTTTTATGTCTGCGCAAACGATTCCTTCCCTCAGTGACATACCAATAAAAAGCATTTACAAAAAAAATACCAGAAAGTAGCCCTTCATTAAGTAATTAAATATATTTTTTGTATTTACTGTTTTGCTGACGACAGTACCCTCAGCTTTTCATATTCGGTTTTAGATTCAAATCAATTTCCTTCTGATTTGGAACTTCAATGGCAGCGTATGTTAAGCTCATTAAATTCTGACCTGGACAGCATTATCCAGGGGAATCAAAAATTGCGTAGAATTTAATACTTCGAAAATTCAATGCTATCTACTGTCGTTAAAACGGAACGCACCCTAAGGTGCCAGTTATATCTATCATTGGAAACGATAATTGAAAAAGTTAATTGTTGATTTTGAGAAACTTCGAAAGTTTAATCATTGATTATTTTAATGCAGAAATATAGCTTAGGACTTCAAAATTATTTCTCCTCCAAAAAAAATTAATTTAGAACCATATCTTCCCCATAACGTAACTTTTAATTTTTTCAATGATCAATGGAAAGGTAGTTCATCATTGAAAAATTAAAAGTCATTTTATGAGAAAAATTGTGCAAAATTGAATTTTGTTTTACCTAGAAATAAATATTAAGTCAATTAGCTTTACTTTGGCATCAAAATATTCACATATTTTTTCTTCAAAATGTCTCAAAATTGACAATTAATATTTTCAATGATGGTTTTCAATGATAGCTATAACTGGCCCCTAAGTACTGAGCGTTACTTGCATTGAGGAAATCGAAAAGTTTTCAGTCCTCGGTATGTGTATCACAGACCACCTTCTGCGGAACGATAACATATTCGATGTCGCTAAGTGTTTAGGTTTTCTTCGGCGATGCAAGAAATTTGTCACCCCTTCTGATCTGGCTATTATCAATAAAGCCTTTTATTCGTCCATAACTCGAGTACAATCCTCATGTTTGGGCCTGTGCTCCAATAACCCACTTGAGTCTTTTGGATAAAATACAAAGAAGAGCTATGAAAATGGTAGGTGATAGAAATATAACAGAAGCATTTGCAGCTCTCGAACACCGTCGAATTGTTTCATGTCTTTTGTTATTTTACCGTTATTTTTATAGGCAGTGTTCTACTGAAATAGCCAGTTGCAATTCAACCGTAATACTGGTACTTCTTGGAATGCGCATCAGTTTACCCTTGAGCCCAACTTCTGACGTAAGTACTGTTAAGTATAGTGATTCTTTCTTTAGTCGCACTACAAGAATGTGGAATGCTTTACCCGGCTCTATCTTTCCCTCCCATTTCGATTGGTAGAACTTCAAAACCAATGTGCATCGGTATATCCTCTTTAACCCTTTCCTATTTTCCTAAAGCTCGCACTGTGTACAAAAAAAAAATCAAAAACATAATATTTTCCTTAGTGGCTAAACAAAAATTTCATGGCAAGTTCATACTAACTCTTATTTTTGGTTCTAAGAAAAACGAAATATCCCGCTGTGGGCATATTTGAAGAAAATCCACCTAGCCGTTAAGACTGTAGTCTTGAACTCAGACTATGCGACAAAACGAATAACGAGACCTCCTTTTTCAAAAGCTGTTTTTATAACGAATCAGCACAATCTTCATTTTAACGAAATTCGAAAATGGCGGTAAGCTTCGAATTTCACAACAAATCACATTTTGATTTTTCGAGAAGGTTGTTTTTCTAAAAAGGTGTATACTTTGAAGCTTGAATCAACATCTATTAAGTAATTTGAAAGATAGATGAGGAGGTACACTTTAACGTTCAAGTAATTGTTTAACTATAATACAATAAATCTCTTTTTTATCTTTTAAATACTTCTTCCAATGCATCCATAATAATTTCATAGCTAAATAAATTCAAGCAAACAAATAATTGTAATTTTATTTACATTCTCTAATAATGTAATAAATCTCTAGTTACCAGAAAAGTTTACTTCACTATAGTTGAGTGTGTCCATTTAAATGTTTGTTATCTTTTAAAAATAATTGAAATACCTCTTCCCGCATTCTTTCGCCTAATTATTTTCTTCCCCCAACCCAATTGCGAATTGTAACGCTTGAAAGAGAAACAATCTTTGGCTGTTAGCAGTCCAATAAACTTATCTCTACTATTCCAAAAGAATTATATATTCCTCCTTCAATCAGTTTCTTTTAAATGCCTGCCTGTCACCATTTTGGTTTATTTATTCATAAAATATACGCCCAATTTGAAGCTATAAAAAGATATCAATAAACCAACCAAAAAACAACACTGGTCTGATGGTACAGACGTAGTTTCCTTAATGGTACTGTCCAGTCCCTGTCAACACACAAAAAAAACCTAAGCCCCTATATAAATGTATACTAACTAAGTGTGTATCGTCATCTCAAAAAATATTCTTCCCAAATTAAACAATAAATCTGGCATTAGCGATAAAACGTTCCATGGGTTTGTTTACCCAAGAGCTTTTAGTCAATCTTCTGTTTGTTCATGTTTTTCAAATTGCATAGCGATTTAGAAGACTGCTCTGACAAAATTGGTTATTTCTTTTTGCCTCAAACTCCCCTCCCCCTTCCTTCCAACTTTGTTGTCATTTGATGGAAAAGGAAAGATTTTTTTTATTGCGGGAACCAGGAACCAGGAATTTCATGGAGAAGCAAAAAAAAAAACATAAATATAAATATTTTCATTATTTTGTTGTTGTTTTTCAAAGACCGATACGAAAAACGTCGATTTGGACCATTTACACTCTATATCACATCTTTTGTTTGTTTATAATTCAATGATTATACAAAATATTATTATGATCACTGAATGTGCTTGTGCATAGTTTTTGAGTGCTGTTATGAATTTAAGTTTTAAGAATTACAAATTTTAAATTGCCTTCCAGCGAACGACTTTAATACAAACCATTAAACGTACTCATTTTTCATTACTTGAGGTCAGAGTTTTGACGCACCGGAATATACAACCAACAAGATGCTCTATGGTGGAGAACCGTCTAAGTGCGATGTCGTTGCAGTAGTGTGGGAACAATTTTAACAAATTTGTAAATTCTTGGGTTGATTTTTTTAAATATTGTTTTGACATTTTCACCTTCATTAGAACAATTTTTTCGAAAACCTATTGTTCAATCAGTTTTTAAGCTATCAAACGAATCAATACTTTAGCACCAGGGGAAAATGTTTGCCATATCTGAAGAATAAGGACTTTCTGATAAGGGCGGTTAACTGACTATCGAAAAATTTGCTCTAAAACTACAATTTGTTTGTTTTACAAAAAACCTACCAGTCTAGAAAATTTCGTAAAAAGAGTTGACCGTATTAAAACAAAATGGCGGTAAGGGGGTTAGGGTCGAAAACTTGGATATTTTTATATTTGCGAATCCGCTTAACTAAAAAATCCGTTAACTGTAACAAGATATTTATTTACTTGAAACTAGTTTCAGCTATGCTAAGTTTGGTCAACTGAAAACTCCGCTTAACTGAAACAATTTTTGTTTGCAATTTTCAAACTCTGTTGAACGGAGTCGACTGAACCTACTCTTCTCATAGATAATTAAATTTTTCTTATCAAATACATATTTCGGGTTTTGTTACAAATGTGAATAAAATTTTATCCGCACTGTAACGTATACGTACATATACATATTTGCAATTGGATGTCCTTTTTTTTAACATTTTATAGTAAACTAGCGGAAGCACCTGGCGTTGCCCGGGTCCCTTTTGATAAAGGATAGTTTATTAACAAATCTTGAAAAAAAAATTTCCCGTGGAAAATAATTTTCCTTGAAAATATTTCTGCTGTCGTGAATATCTCTGAAATAAATTCGATGAATTGACCGCCCGATTCCCAGGAAAACTTATTCCCGACATCATTAAATTTCCAATATCATTCATGTTCTCAATTTTCAAAGGATTGAAATATTATGCAAGTGTTAATTATTATAAACATAAAAACTTATTCACGTACTTCTAAATATCTATGCTAAAGACACCTACTTGTAAGAAAATATTTGAAAAATTTGTATGGTTTGCTATCTCGCCCCCAACTATCAACTGTCAAAGCAAAAGGTGTGATTTTTTCGGATTTTTGACATTTCACCATCATCACTGTCAACTGTAAAGTGCGATTTTTTTGATTTCCACTGGACTTAGAGTGCAAAATCCACCTCCTGAATCGATTGGCGCTCTCAGATCTTGACATTTCGACACCTTTCAAATTGAAAAGTGAAATTTCTTATTTTCTGTTGGTGCAAAAGTGCTGGCCGAGACATTAGGTAATAAAACACTCCTTAATCGATTGGTGCCCTTAGATTTTGACATTTCGACACACGACCTGCAACGCACAGAAGAGAGGAGCTGTAATACGGCAGTTTTTGCTCTTAAAGCATTGCTGTTACCATTTTTGTTATACATGTGAATGATTTACTCTACGGAGCGAATGTTTCTCATTGATTTGGGAGATTGTGAAAGTATTCGCCGTGTTGATTTCAGCATAACTAAATTTTCACCGACCATGTAAATCAAACATGATTGGTTAAGGTTTTACCTTCCACCACAATCCAATCAACAACCAGCGCATTTTTACTTACTTGAGAATTATATCATGCCATTCATTAGCCTTTCATCACTACTTATTATGTTTTCCAACATTCTTACATTCACTTACAAAAACCAGGCAAAAAACTCATACGCACTTGAAACGTCAATTCTCATAGCTAAGCTTTGTACAATGCTCATGTCTTGTTCAAAAAGTTATATTTTTCGCAATGTCGGTCGCTGCATGTGGACATAGATTTTTCGGACTCCACTGGATTTTTTCTGAACATGTTCATAATCCTGCCACCTGTTTAATCGAATCAGTCTTTAAAATTGTATGGTTTTCTATTAATATTTTGAATGTATTTAAATAGTGAGACAACGACCTTTCCAAAGACATCTAAATTTTGAAATTCGAATAAGTACTTTCCGATTTATATCCCATTTAATGCAGATAAATTGACAATTTTGAATTTTTGTATGGATTTTATCTGTAAAAAATATTTCTAATGTAAAATTTTAATATTTGAAATTATTTTGTGCAGCTTGTGAGCAAAGCGCATTTATTTTTTATATATCAAAATTTTTATCAGATTTTCAGGATTTATAATTTTATAAATATATAATTATAATTTTTGAAAATATTTTATGGGCGTGGTGAAATTATAAAAATAAAATTCGTTGAAAAGGCATGATTTTTTGTTAAATAAATCAATAAAACTAATTTTAGAGTGGTTTTTGTTGAAATAATCACTAAACATTTATTAGCAATATTTTAGAAGAGGATTAGAGCAATTGGAGTGTTAATTTTGTTTTTCAAAATTTATCAATTTTTAATTAACTTTTGTTGCATTTAAAGTACCAAAAATTGAATTGAATTTTCACTAAATCACATTTTTAGTATGAATTTTTTTAAGATTTTGCAAAAATTTTAACACTGGAATTTATATTATAAATTTCTACCTCAAATTCATGTATCATTTGTTATGAACTATTAAGTATAACTCAAGTTTTAAAGCTCTTAATTTGGCTAAATGGAGCTTTTTTGTGATTTATTTTATTAAATTGTCCCTATTTTTTTCCCGTTAGATTTACAAATATAAAATTATCACATATTTGTAAAAGAAAGCTACACCTATAAATGTGAATCCTTTGTTTTTTTTTCAAATATATAAATTTTTGATTAACTTTTGAATTTAAATTACGAAAAAATAAGTTAATTTTTCATTAAAACGCATTTTTAGTACACATTTTTTTAATATTTTGCAATAATTCTTACACACAAATTTAAGCTATAAATTTCTATCGAAATTTCATGTATCATTTATTATGAACTATTAAGGTTTGCTCAATTTTGAAACCTCTAAAGTTGTCTAAATGTAGCTTTTTTTGTGATTTATTTATTAAATTACCCGTACTTTTTTTCCCGTTAGATTTAGAAATACAAAATTATTGACATATTTATAGAAGAAGGTTAAACCTATAAACGTACATCATTAGCTTTTTGAAATAAAAAAAAAATTTCATCAAGTTTTGAATTTAATATATGTAATATAAAGGAGAATGGGCAAAGTGGTCTACCCACTCAACAGTAATGTGTTGTATGTCGTTGAAAAGGTAATTTTGCTGACTTCATTTCATTGTATGACCATTAAGCTCTAAACTATGGGGTTCGTGAGATATTCGGAATCAAAGCACCAAAAAAGACAATAATGCATTTCTTCATTGGTAGTGTGTCCTCATACCTACATTAATCTGTGAAACATCGCTGAAAAGATAATTTTGTGTACTTTATTTCTGTATATAGCCGTGAAGATGTAGATCATAGGGTGCAAGAGATATGTGGGCATACAAATCGGCAAATATAACAGCAATGCAATTCTTCATTTGGTCCCGGTCTACCGACTCAACAGTAATGAGTCATACATCGTTGTAAAGGTTATGGCATTTGCTTCATTTCATTATATGGCAGTTAAGCTCTAAACCATGGGGTTCGTAAGATATTCGGCTCTGAAGCACAAACAACAGCAATAATGCAATTCTGCATCGGTAACTTATCAACCAAGTCAACAACTATGAGTCATAAGTCGTTGAAAAGGCTGTTGCGTGTACTTCTTTTTATTATATGACCGTTAAAGTGTAAATAATGGGATTCGAGAGATATGTGCCAAAAACGCTGAAAAGTGCAGTAATGCAATTCCGCACTGGTAGGTGGTCTTTCAACTCGACAGAAATCTCTCTTATATCTTTGAAAACGCTATTGCATGTACTTTATTTTGCAATATGCCGTTAAACTGTAGACCGTGGGGTTTAAGAGGTATTTGGATACAAAATATAAACATAAATAAAAAAAAACACACTTTTAATATTTGATTTGAATTTTTTTTTACATTTATATCATACTTTCGTCCAGTATGACATTACTAAGGCGGTGGTGTAAACCCATTTTGATGCCGGGCTATGAACATATACCACAAAATTGATACAACATGCGCCCCGTCATTTTCAGTTATTAAATGCCGCCGATGTCGTAAAACAGAACGTTCACAAACAATGCATATCTCTTGTCGGTTTTCTTCCATCTTCTTCTTATTAATTATTAGAGTCGAATTAACACACGCACTTACAAAGGATCAAATATTTAAAAGCAAAACGAATCGAATAATGCAATGCAAAATGTGGTTAGTAAAGAAATATTTTTGTCTAGCGTTTATTGCGTGGATTTTCATAGCAATGCTTACTCTGAGGTTAGTGCGAATCTCCTACGGAACTTTATTTTTGTAAAGTATTTTTTGAACCCTATTACCTAATCAATAAAAGCCACATAACAAAATTAAGTACACCTAATTTTCATTTACCATGGACTTATTATTGTTGAGTTTGTTGAACAGTTACCAATGCAGAATTTTATATTTCCGTTTTTTTGTGCTTAAAAGCCGAATATCTTACGAACCCCATGGCTTAGAGCTTAACTGCCATATAATGAAATGAAGCAGATGCCATAAGCTTTTCAACGACGTATGACTCGTCACTGTTGAGTTGGTAGACCAGTACCCAATGAAGATGTGCATTTTTGTTATATTTGCCTATTTTGATGGCCAAATACCTCTTGAACCCCACGGTCTACAGCTAAACGGCATATTGCAAAATGAAGTACATGCAATAGCGTTTTCAAAGATATAAGAGAGATTTCTGTTGAGTTGAAAGACCAGCTACCAGTGCGGAATTGCATTACTGCAATTTTCAGCGTTTTTGGCACATATCTCTCGAATCCCATTATTTACACTTTAACGATATAATAAAAAGAAGTACACGCAACAGCCTTTTCAGTGACTTATGACTCATAGTTGTTGACTTGGTTGATAAGTTACCGATGCAGAATTGCATTATTGCTGTTGTTTGTGCTTCAGAGCCGAATATCTTACGAACCCCATGGTTTAGAGCTTAACTGCCATATAATGAAATGAAGCAAATGCCATAACCTTTACAACGATGTATGACTCATTACTGTTGAGTCGGTAGACCGGGACCAAATGAAGAATTGCATTGCTGTTATATTTGCCGATTTGTATGCCCACATATCTCTTGCACCCTATGATCTACGTCTTCACGGCTATATACAAAAATAAAGTATACAAAATTATCTTTTCAACGATGTATCACAGATTAATGTAGGTATGAGGACACACTACCAATGAAGAAATGCATTATTGTCTTTTTCGGTGCTTTGATTCCGAATATCTCACGAACCCCATAGTTTAGAGCTTAATGGTCATACAATGAAATGAAGTAAGTAAAATTACCTTTTCAACGACATACAACACATTGCTGTTGAGTGGGTAGACCAGCTCCCATACATTTTTGCCCATTCTCCTTTGACGGGTCATTTACACACCCCTTTAATATGAAATTGTTCACCCCCCTCAATAATTTTTATACACAAGTTTAGTCATATCTCATAGCTAAATATCCTGAGATCAAAACTTTAATAATCGTCTGAGTAGAAATGAAGTTATGATTTTGTATATTAAAAGAACTCCAATTAGAAATTCAATTGAGATAACGGTGCTCTCCACTGGTAGACGATTGTTGACAATGAACAAAGCGGAGCATTTCTATGGATTTTATTCGATTTTTTATGAATTTTAAAACATCAATTGTGACGCTAATATAAGAGGTAGATTAAAAAGTGAGGTATCAAATTAATGGCTATTCAGATTAAATATAAGAAAAAATTAAATCAATCCCTGCACACACCCACATGTTATTAAGTAATATGTGTGAACAATATTATATTGAGAATTTCTCAGCTCAACGGTACAATAGGAATATAATTTTTTTTAGACAAGTTCCTAGGACATTAAGCTATAATTTATTAGTACATTGCAAACCTCTACGACTGTTAATTAAAAAGATATTAATAAAAAACCAAAAAAACAAATTTCATATAGGCAACATTTTCTTATTATTGTTAAGGATTTCTTAAAAAAATTAAGTTTATTTTTTTTAGAAGCTATCTATCGGATAGCAGGGGGATAGACATTGTTGATGCCATAAAAAAAAAGTTAGTATTTTGATTGTTTTGTTGTTAGTTTGGACACCCGTACAGCCAAACTGACAAGAAAACAAAAAAAAAAGACTTTTATATATTAGTTAAGATTTTCATGAAATGTTTTGGAAAGTTTCCTTTTTAAGGAAGGGAAGTTTTTTTTTCTAAATAAAAACATAAATGGATAGGAGTACGTGTGACATAACACTATAACAAAACTGTCTCTTTTAGTTGTGTACACACGTTCATTGAAAGATATATGCGGGACTATTAGGAACATAAATTCAAACTCCTTATAGTGATATACCTTATTACTGTGGTTTCATTTGCACATGAACGTGCATAAGTCGCGCAGAGAAGATCATAATATTTAACTCACATTTTGTCATTGTAGCATGAAGGAAGGGCTCTGAAACGGCGAGAAATTGTAGGTATATACAAAACATACTCTTGTCATGAAAATAAGCACTTAAGTGAATTGGAGATTTCCACCACATACTCGCACATAAAAACGTATACCTAGTATAAACATCCCTGGGATGAGTCCTTGTGAAGTGAAAAAGTGGAATCACGAAGAATAAATTTCAACTTTATAGCTGGTTTCCATGGAATGTTATAATAAATGAAAGAAACCTTAGTTATTATTATAAATGCCGTAGTTAAAAAAGATTCTTTTTACCTTTGTTAAATCAAAATAAAAAATGTTTTTAATCAATTTTGACAGAAAAATTCAAATATTTTTATCTCTTAAATGGCACAGGAATGATTTAGGTCGGTACATTTTAAAATTTGGTTTGTTGGGCCAAGGTTTTTTGTAATATTTTCACTGCGACAAAAATAAAAGTGGCAGAAAAATCCACTTAATAGCAGCATACCTAATAAAACGAGGTTAAATTATCTTATGGAAGGCAATAAAAGAAGATATTTTATTATAACTGGAATGTTGTATAAATAAAAAAAATATTGTGTTGACCTACCCATGATATTAAACGAAATATTTCTCAAAGTTAATTGAATTTTTGTTTTATTGAAAAATAAAATTTTAAGCGATTTTTTTTTATATAGTCTAAGAGCTGGCAGCAGATTTTGGTCGTGAGAGGAAACCAAATGATATTAATAGTATAAGTAGTCCTGGTGGAGGTGATAACGGCCCACAGTGGGCCCACTCATATGAAGGAATCGGAATAAACTCAAAAAAAAAAAAATTGTAAGAGATGAAAATTAAAACTGGTTTTCCCGTTAGCACACATTCTAAGCTTTCATTAGCTTAAACAGTTATATTTTTAAGTAATTTTTTTACTCCGTAAGGCTTAATTGTAGGTCACATTTCATTCACTTTTAAGACAAGTGTTAAATAAGTAGTGTTATCAGTTGGCTTTTTTTTATATATATTTTAATAACGTGAAAACTAAAAAAGCAATATTGAATCAATAGTTTCAAGTATGTACTTTATTTCTAAATATATTTTAAGGTTCTATTTTTCCTTTTTCAATATAAATCGAATACAAATAATGTGGTATTTATAATTAAGGGCCTATTTTACGTATAGTTAGAGCAAAAGTAGGTTTTTAGACGTTTCTATGTCGAGATTTTTATTTGTAGAAATAGTTTAATGGCCCCTGTATTGTGCGAAAAAAGAATTTGGTGCTCATATGTACACCATTTTTTTGTATTGAGATTTCTTTAGTAGAGTACCTCAGAAAATTTTGAACGGCCTAAAATCCGCCACTTTGATTTAAAAATTCAGGTACCCATGTTACTCGTGCCGTCAAGCCGAATACAATGCCGTAACATTTGTTAAGATCGGTTCAGTGGTTGAGGAGTTACGTGCGGACAAAAATAGATACATATGTAGATATCTACAAAAACACCATTTACGCAGTCGGTTATAAGCATCAAAACATAATTCTAAAACTCAATTTTGGTTTTTCTATTAATTTTAACGGTACTTTTTATTTTTTTTATTTTATCTAAAAAAAAATATTTTCAGTAAAGTAGACATATCTCCTGAATTAATTCCGGTTATTGGGGTATCCTGCCCCAGTGTGCGGCCCCGTTACCAAGCAAAAGTGCATCAAAAGTACAACTTTTCTGAATATATAAATCGGGTGGAAAACCATTTCAAATGTAAAACAACTTGACGCAATCAAATCCTTGATTACAAAAATGTTTTCGACAGACGTCTAGGTGGCCCCAAAACCCAGACAGACGTCCCCGAAAACGCGTTTTTTTTGGGAGTTTTTAGGCTTTTGGGAAACCACCTGAAATTGGGCGCAACTTTAAGTCCTTTATTCTATGAGGATTTGGAGATATCGCCCAAAACAACTCTAAATACTCAAGGTACCTACTGTTTATTGCATATAAACTGAACGCACACCAACTGATAACATAGGCACCTGCCTGCAAACAAATATTAAAAATTCAATTTCAGCTGACAAGCAATTCCACAAAATTTAAGGTGAAATATATTCTCTCTCTCTGTGGTAATCAATTCCATGTTGAAAGTGGAGCAGATTCCCACTAAAAGTGAAATAAATTCACATGTGGAACAGATTCCCGTGGAATTATTACCCTGTACCGGCTATTATACTTGCATACGAAGTCGATGAAGTGATTAGTTTACCGACTCTCTCATGGCGATCTTTTGGCGTATTTGCTGATGGTGCTTTAATTTAAGTCCATTAATTCTTTAATTTTTCTTCAATGCTAAACACTAAGTCAAAAAAATTAATTTTTAGGAAAGTAGCTTAGACTTTAAAGTTTGAATGATACAGAGATGATCAATGGTATTTTGTTTATTGATGGTGTACTTATCCACCGGAAGTTTTTACAAATCCATATATCCAAGACTCATCGCGTGTGGCATTCACCCTACCAGACCGTTTATAGAACCCGACAAATTTAAAACGAATGGGGTACAAATTATTAAAAAACAACGGTATAATTTAAAATGTCATTTCAAAGTTCTTTTTTTTTTTTTTTCAAAATTTCACCGAATTAGGTACTATTTTGTCTTTCAAAATTCAATGTCATAAAATTCAATAAATCATAGTCAAATACTGAAAACCAGATGGTTTTAGGACTTTAACTTTTCAAGATAGAACTTCTATCAAGCCGAGCCGAAGCTGAAATGTTACTTGAGTGGCTTAGTTAAATGTATCATTACTTTTAGATTCGGTATTTCTAAGTTAGCCAGCAAATATTGCATTTAAAATTTATATAAATAATGTTTTTCACAAAAAAAAAAAAATATAATCAAAGAAAAAATTAGCTTTGTTTGTTATTTTTAATTTTTTGTTTTCAAAATTTGTTAAAATCAAACAAAAAAAAAATCAAAACTGCTTTTTCAAAATGTTTTAATTATATTCTCGCTAACGGTATACAAATATTATCAAACCATTACTATAATCTACATTGTCATTCGTCAATGTCTAGCTACATTCTAATGCTTAGCTAAGAGAGCAAGTTCATGCGATCACGTTGTGCATATTTCTTTTTTTATTTTGTTGAATATCAATTTTTAAAAGAAACCACATTGAAAACTTTATGTTGAAAATAGAATTAATTTCGACTTTTTTAAATTATTAAATACCGCAATAGTTTTAAAAAATTTAAAAAGTTAGGCAAGTACGTTAATATAGGTACTCTTCGGTCTTAAGGTTGAAATTAGAAACAATAATTTCTAATGCGAGATTTCTTAACGAACAAAAAGTCATCCTAACCTAAAAACACATCAGCAAGTTAACTCAAATTAATTCTTTTTGTACCAAAGAAGGTGTTTTAAGTTCAAACCCATCTCCATTATCATGAGATTCCTAAATAAAGATATATGTTTATACCTTTGTTTTTATTTTAAAGGGAAATATAGCTACTTCCATCATTATAACGAAGATAAATTTCTGCTTAGCCACAGAATATTAATTACCATTAAGAGAGGAATACAAAAATAATTAACTTAATAATAACTTTTGAACTTTTTACTCTCATCAATCTGCACATCTGCAGGCACAGGCACGTTCCTACATAATTATGAAGGAAGTTTTAAATGCTCGCTCTATCTATATACTTTCTCTCTCGCAGTTCATGCTTCAAATTATATTTTAACCACATTATTATACTACTATAGGAGGTACCTTTAAATGCAGCATTTCACTTATAGCAACAACAATTTTATTACTGAACGAAATATGTAATTGTTATTTTAAATTTTGAATAAATGGTTCATGTGGTTAAATATGTGTAAAGTGTGTGTTCGCTGTTCACTAAAGGTAGTAAGTGTAGATAAAATAATTTTCATTCGAATTATACCTACAAAAGTTTTAAGTTTACATTCATATTTAATTGATACAAAATATTTAAGTAATTTTGCAGAACTTTATGATATAAGTTATTTAATAAAAGATAGGAAGTTAGCTTTATTAATTCCTGGAAGATTTCTAATTTTATCTTTCTAAATCATGGTGCTTGGGTTTTGTTGGATTATTAAAATCTTTTCAGAAATGTATTCCTTGTAGAAGGGTTAACTTAATTCCATTTGTTGCATGAGGATTATGATGGTTATTTTTAAGAAATCAAATTTTAATAAATTAATATCTATGTATATTCTAAAAATTCGAGTTAACCTATTTGTATTCTCTCTAAAAATCGACGATTAAACTGAGGTGCACTCGGGCGTATACGTACTTTTTTCTTATAATGTATATTGGTTTTTGTTTACAAAATTGAATACAATTTGTTTGAGCACACTTAGTTGGTTTATTTCGTGTAAACCAATTAAATAACCGATAGGAGGCGCTGTTGTCAATTCTTTTACATAATTATATTTCCATAGTTCCACAGAAATAACTCGATAACGGCTGGATCGATTTGAATTATTGTTTTTTTTTTTTGTTTACGGAGGTGTGTTGGTAAAACATTTCGATTAAGTTGTTTGCACTTAGGGAAAATGACAGATCATAATGATGTATTTTCTTAAAAATAATTTAAGTGATAATACAGGTTTGATCTGATCAGTGACTTTAAAGTGGAATCTTAACTCTATTCAAAACACATGCCTATTAGTATTTCTGTTCGTTTACCTGCTCTTGTCCCCTCAAAAAGCGCAGTTTCTCTTATGCCAAAGATTCCATAGGCTGATTGGGATAAGTTAGTTACATTATAAATATAGAGTTGAAACTGCTTTTCAATCCGCTGCCATTCCTAACTCTCCGTTTGATGGAATTACGTTCCTTGTGACTAAAGTAAAAGAAGCATCTCACTGAAGTAGATACCAAAATAATAGAACTTTAGATAAAAGAGTTCCTTGGTTTGACATCAGTTGCGTTAATGCTCGTACAGGCTCATAATCTCCTCAACAAAGTTCGTGAAACTAACTTCTCACTAATGAGAAAACTATATTCATACGCATGCAATCATTTAAGTTAATTTGTACAAAAAGAAAGTAACTATATTATAATCATTTAGCCACAAAACTTAAATCGGCTTTAAATAGCCAGGAATTCTGTTGAATAGTTCGTCAGTTTAGAGGCGCCTCTACAAATCCAACTGCAGATATTGCATTACTACAATCTAAAATGGACTGACCATTTTAGCTCTTTTTTTGGCTCAGACACCTCTAGCTTGGTATCATATGCAGAGAATAATATCTCAAATGATTCTCTTGATGCTGAAATTTCACTGCGAGAATTATGCTAGGGATAGAATCCCATATGAATATTATAAAAATGCACCTCCTATATTTTTAAGAAGCTTATTAGCAATATTTAACAAAATTTTCGATGGGGACAAACCTCTCCAATACAGTTTTGTAGGGGTTTAATTTTTCCATTGTTTAAAAAAGAAAACTCTGTGGATGTAATTAATTATAGGGGGCTGACATTTATGGATACTCTTGTAAAGATATTTACTGGGATTTTGCTTAAACGACTTCAAAAGTGAGCCGATGACGGTAAGATATTGTGCAAATATCAAGCCGGCTTTAGGAAAGGTTTTTCAATCATTGATTATATTTTCACCCTGTCTGATGTCGTTAAAATCAAATCAAATGAGAAATCTAATACAAAGAAAGTAATACATTCGCTTTTTTCGTAGATTTTAGGGCTGCGTTCGACCATATAAATAGAGACGCACTATTTTACAAACTTCATTGTATGGGAATCTCAACGAAATTTCTGGCAGTTCTATGAGATCTTCACTGTGACACAAAGTCAGCAGTATGGAACGGAGACAAAGTATCTGATTGGTTTTGCACTTCAATGGGGGTAAAGCAGGGTTGCTTATTAAGCCCATTTTTATTCTCTGCTTTCATTAATGATTTCTATGAATGTTTATCTGGTGGGCTCTCAGTAGCATTAACTTGTATACAAATAAATTATATGCCGATGACATAGTCATACTGGCCAATGATTGACGAGTTAGCAGCTTATTGTTCAAAATGGAATCTTGAGGTAAATTTAGGTAAATCTAAAATAATGATATTCTCTAAAGGTGGAAGAGGAGCGAAGGAAGAAAAATGACAATTCAATTCCACCCCTTTTGAAGTTGTGTCCGAATATAAATATTTAGGAATTACCTTGACACCAATAATGTCGTTCAGGTCACATTTGAATAAGAAATTGTCTACGTCCCAGTTTGCAATAAACAGCATATGGTACCAGCTTTTGTCTCGAAGAAACATCACATTAGCATAAAAGTTTGAAATATTCAATTCGGTCACCAAAGCTACTATGTGCTATGCGTCAGAGGTTTGGGGGTTTGAACAGTTTGATGAGGTAGAGGCGATTCTTCGTTTCTTTATAAAGAAGATTTTAAAGTTACCAACCTACTTATGTTTTGTTTCTTGAAACCGGTTCGGTTTCCATGTGCCCTTTCTTTTTTGAAAGGAAACATAAATTTTGTTTTGAGAACCCTCAATTACCCCAACAATCGTCTTCTAAATAGATTATCTAGATACATTATCACAAATAAGTTGCTGTGGTTTCAATCTTGGCTAACCCTTGCTACAAATAATAATTGCCCATTTGATGCTAATTCCAGTCAAGTTTAACTATGGAGACAGCAATTATATAAGATTATCGAAGTGATATAATATTAATTTTTTGAAAAAATTCTATCAAGACTCTCAGCAAGCGGCATTTCATACTAATTATAAGAATCTGGGTTTATTTAGGTTGTATATTAATGACTCCATGCCTGTTGATGTAATTAGTTTAATTTTAAAAGCTAGGTGCGACATTTTACCATAATTAAATCAACCATCCCAACTAACAATTTTTCCTCTATAAGGTTCATTTTTAAAATTTCTATAAGTTATTATTTTTACAAGGCTTGTATTCAGTTTGGACATCGAAGTTGCAAATGTTCGAAGCTATATTTTTGAAAACAGCTTCCTACAAACCTATTACAAGCAGAATCTTTAATTTTCTGCAAGCTTGAATATTTACAATTTGGTTATAGTTTTCGTAAGGTTTCCCAGAAATTAGTTTTGAGAGGCATGCGAAATGAAAGCAAAGAAAAAGCTTTCATTAGGAAGCATTGCCATGGACTCTAGAAGGGCCTGCTTACAAAGGCCTGAAACAAGCTAATATGTGTACAAAAGTCTAATGGAAGCATAATTGTCAGTGGAATTATGTCAATTTATTTTGTTTCTGTAAGCCCCCTGAGAAAAAGCCCAATACAAGCATTATATTGTGTACTGTTCGGCGCATGTATGTTTCTACTGCCAAGAGAGGGTTACCACAGGTCAAATTATTTATGAAAATAAAAATAAGTTAATTTGTATCATTTTAAAAATTTAAATTAAACCGATTCATTGAGTATAGGTAAGGCTTTTAAATTTTGCAAAACAAACGCGGAACAAACATTTATTATCTGCATTGAGATAACTATGGAAAAAGAAAACAATTTATTTAAATTCACTTAAAGAAAAAAAAGAAAGAAAAAAAATATATTTATGTTTTTTACATGGAACTATAATTATGTAATTTATATTCAGAATAGCAGTACAAATACAAATTATCTAATCATTTTTTATTAGAAATGATTTAAAAAAAACAGATAAACTTTATTCATATTCGTTGTTTGTTTATTTTTTCAATTTCTATAAAAAAAAATAATACCCCGGATCCCACCAATAAAAATGATTTCCTCAGAATTAAATTTGATCGCAGTGGTAACTCTGATTAAGCATGCCATCCAATTTTGGTTCTATAACCCATCAAACACAAGCCCGACACAAGCATAATAATTGTGTGAACTCTGTCACGCGCATGCTCGAGAAGTATTTATTTCGATGAATTTGCCTCAGCGAAGTGATGTCAGCCTAATTTGTTTCTATAAGACCTGTGAAGAGGTGGTTATGCAAACATAATTTTAATCATCCTCTCAGGTGCATGCACGGGAAGTAATAATTCCGATTATTTGGTCCTAGCGAAGTGTTGCACACTTAACATGAAAGCATTAAAAGCTGGTACTTTACATGGAAAGTAGTATTGATGTGAAAATAAGCTACTGCTGGCTGAATTATTCACAAACGAGGTGACCATAGTATAGTTTCTGTTTCATCGTTAAAAAATATTGTCACCTTAAGAAATTCGAATGTCTTCAAAAATTATCTTAGTATGAAGCTTTCATTTCTCAGTTGTTTTTTAATTACATTTTAAACGTTTTTTAATATCTATACTACATAGTTACTTTCAGTTGAAAAAACTTATTGATGGTCGTTATGGTTAATGTTTTTTATTTTGGCAAATAAGTGTTTTTAAAAAAGATACAAATTAAAATTGCCAGTAAATGGTTTGTGTACAAAATAAAAAGTACATATTTTATGGAGCATAAAAGAGTTTTTATATTTTTTCTTAAATCAAAGCCTTTCATTCTTCAAAACAATCGATTTCAATGAAAAAGGAACTTACATATATTTAAATTGTTGTCTCACAAAATGTATGTTTGTGTGACCACTTCCGTATTTTCTCTGATGCGTAATCATGGAAACATTAAAAAATTACAAAAAAAGAAATAACATTAAGTAAAAAAAACTCCCTTGCGAGCAACAGACAAATGGTCACCTGTATTTTTTAAATTAGTTAAATTCATCAGGAAGTCCCAAGGAAGTTTTTAGGAAGCTATTTTCGGTTTCAAGTGGTTCCAATTTGGCACTCATTTTTCATATGCCAGGCTAGCTCAATACATAAGGTGCCCGACTCTCAACCCAACCATCCTCTGTGTGTTTTTTTCAGATATAAATAATTATTGTGCATTAAGTTCTAGAAGAAAATCATTACTTGCATGAAAATTAAGGAAAAAATGTAAAAATAAAAATAAAGAACTTATTTTTATTTTTTTTTTGCATTGTGCTTCGAAAAGGCTTCTCCTAGGCCTCGACAAGCCTTTTATAAGGGTTTTTAGATGTGCCTATCGAAACACTTGAACAAAACTACACTACTACATTTGCAATGTTTGAGTGTAGTTTTGTTGTATAAGGCCTTAGCGAAATAAATTGAGTACTTCCAACAAACCTGTAAATGATTGCTTAAAAGCCTTTCGAGCTTCTCAATGTGGGCCAAATGTGTTTCTCTAAAGCCTTATAGAGACAAATTTGCTGATTAGGAAATAGCTTCGATAGACCCTTACAGAAGTTAAATTGTTTGTGTCGTGGCACTGAATCAATTTGCTCTTTGTGTAACATGCGCGAAGTCGAAAATACCTATCATTTTGTTGGAAGATGCCCTATATTTGCTAGTTTCCGTAAACGCTACTTCGGTAACGTTTTTATATCGCAATTTGATTTTATAGACATTATGGGTGGAAGAAGGTGGATAGATCTACATATACTTGTTTTTAAAAAAGCATTATATTACAGGTGGCAAATCATTATTATCATTAATCACCCTTATTACGGTTGTCGTGTCACTAAAACGACAGTAAAACGACAGTAAAACGACAGTAAAACGACAAGACTCTAGAGACGACAGTTGGCGTTTAAATAAACCCAAATCTTCGACATTCTCTCCAATCTCCGTCATCTCAACATTATGCCGAAATTAGTTTAAATAAAATACCAATTGCCGCCTCCAGGGACGTGTCATTTTACTGTCGTTTTAGTGACACGACAACCGAAATAAGGTTGAATTATTCCTTTCACTAACAAGGACTTTTTTCTACACAAATTCATTTAAATGAAAGTAACATTTATTTTGAAATCACTTCTTTCTCTAAGCTTTTTAATTTTTCTCTAAACTTTAAAATTTTAATTTTATGCATTTATTTATTTTTCCTTTTGGTCTTTTATTTTCAAAATTATTCAAAAAATATAAAATGTACACATTATAAATAATGAATATATTCTGTATTTTTGTTTGCATTATAAGTAATTTTAAGTTATTAACCAAGGCACACGGTTTGTTCCATTGGCTTATTATATTGTTTAGATTTGAACTACATACATGGTTATTAATTTTTTTTTTTTGAATAATAAACATTATATCTATCTTTATCTATGTATCTATCTAATAGAGGTGTTTGAGAAATTTAATCTCTGCCCTCGCCAATGGCTGAGAAAAAAACCTGCCAGAATTTTGATTTCGATATCTCAAAATGTGCCCCTTTAAGCCTCCATACTCAGATTTTGGTTACACATCTACTCCCAAAATATTCTGTCGGTTCTTAGACCATAAAGGAAAACTGAAAAATCGAAAAAATCTAAATTTTCTTATTGTTTGGGTTGGGGAATTTTGTATTTTTTTTTTTTTAATATGTATGTTTTTGCACATACAGCCCTCCCCTGTCTTGTAAATTGTTTTTATGAAAAACTAAATTTATAGTGTGAAATGGGGTAAAATACAAATTATGTACATTCAATTTAAAAACTCTTTCTCAGTTTGAATGGTAATATTTTGAAGCATGTACTTCGAGAATCACATTTTCAAGTGAAAAGTAATTTTTAGGGGATTTAATTTCAGGATCATTTAAGGGGTAGATGTCAAATTAAGCTACCTATAAGGTAAAGAAGAGTGGATAAAGTAGAGAAATTATATCCAGTTTCCAAATGCTTTTCTGTATTAAGCGATGAATATGTTTATTACTTCAGTGCTGCAAAAATTTAGCTATTCATTAACAAACATACAAAAACATAGAAAATGGCTTTCGATTAAAAATAATTGCTTTTATATTTGCAAGGTATTATTGAGAGAATCACTAAAAGCTAACATTTAGCTAAGTATTAATAGGGTACGAGTGCTTTGGAATACCAGGAGCGGCCTAAGACGTCAAGGGATAGGTACCAACATCTTCTTCTGTATACGTACGTACATTCAAGAACATTAACAAAATCGTTGGAAAACAGGCTCTAACTCCGGAAATCATCGGTCACAATAACGTTGTTGCAATATCAACAAAGAACAAAGTGGAAGCGTCTGTAATCTTTGTAATCTGGAGGAGTCAACTGATATCAACTGAAATTCAAAGCCGAAAGAGTCAACTGGACTAGAAGAAACAAAAGGCCTTCTTTATTAGTAAGTGTATACGCAGCGCAGCAAAGTTTTACACTGCAAACAACAACAAAAGAAAAGTGCGGATACTACATAACGTGTTATTACTTTGTTATGTGATGTTTAAAAAATATCTTATATTGTTTAAACAAAGTAATAACACGTTATGTAGTATCCGCACTTTTCCTTTGTTGTTGTTTACAGAGTAAAATTTGGCCGCGCTGCGTATACGCTTACCAATAAAAAAGGGCTAATGTCTCATAATGGCTTTCAATCTATCTTAGGTGATCTCCATGGATCAATTCTTGCTCGTCTTTTAGTATTCTTATTGGCAAATTAACAGTTGGCATGTATTTAATGTTGATTTCCATTTTTATATGTATTTAGATACGCATATAGTAGGTATCCTTGCGACTGACAATCCTTAACTTCCAGTGAATTGAAAAACCATGGATGAAGGTTTGGTAAAAATTAATCCCAATTTTTGTTTGGTACAAAAGTTTTAGTAATTGCTGTAAACATTTTTTTTTCATTACTGTATTTGTATTTCAACATTTTGTATAGTGTTTTTAATACTCCTTTTAAGCTTATAAGATTTACATGTTTTTATTAATAAAGAGAACCTTTTTGCTAAATAAACTAAAAGACTAAATAATAAGTTCAATTTTTTCAGAGTACATAGTTACGAGTATTAGTGGTTCTTTGAAGCTTAAAATACATTACAACCTGATCAAAAGAAATACATTTGTTGAACTAAGTATCAGCTTTCACCTCTACAGATTCTATAGATAATATCGTTTATTTTTTTCATTGAATGCGGTTTCCTTTGAAACATTTTCAAATACCATGGCTCAAAGCTTTCGGTCGAATGACACACTCTCCCTTTGACAAAACAAAAAAATCTCCTCCTTCAACAAAATAACCAAGAAGCCAAAATTCTTTCTTGAAACTAAAAGCTCCTTAACGAATTTCACTTGAACGCTTGCTTCAAGCAATATCTATAGCAACACACCAGAACAAGAGAACCATTGGCAATACTAATGAAAGAGTAAAAAAAGAAGCAACTATACATCATCTCTATGCAGTTCTAGCCAGTCTTCAATTTTCAGCACTGTACAGAGTTGTACATGGTTCAAGTAAACTGAAGGACCATTTAAAATTCATCCTAATTGTGTGACTCGCTGTGTATTGTAGAAAATTCGAAGAAATTCTAAAGAAATTTCTTTGCTATTCAGCTAGTTAATGTACCATCTCTCTCTTTTATATATAGTAGCTGCCACTCATTTCCATCACTACGAAGTCGTTTCATTTATTTGAAAATTCATAGCTAGCTTCATGAGAAGACAAACATATACCAACTATGATTCCTTGTTAGAGAATCGAAAGTCGGAATGGGAAAACATCATGAACCATTGGATTTCCACTTGATACCAAAACATTGAACAACAGAGAAGCATAGCATAGCATCGGAGGCATCACAATTCACAAGTAGAAACGGATCAGCTTCCAACAAAGGAGGTCAATTCAATTTTGCTGAAGAATCCTTCAGGCCGTTTTTTGTTGGAATGACTCGGTCCTATGGAAGAATGGAAGAGAACCAAAGAGTGCCGCGATGGTAAGGATGGGAATGGGAATGAGAATAAGAACGATGACGATGGCTTTGGAAATGACAGGAGCACAAGCTAATTCGTTTGTCGGAGCCATTTACATTCATTAATAAGGAAAAACGGCCACAAAAACACACTTGAATGTCTTTCGGAATATATGTATGCTTGCCTCCTGTTCAGTACACACAATATCTCGTTTTCTCGTTTAGAACTCGATGTCTTTATATTACATTTTGCGTCATGATTAATTCGAGATAGAAAAGCAACGCACAACTCTCAATTCCAATTATCAGGCATTTTAATTACTTTGGCCAATGCCGGATGTATGGATGTCTGATTCTTTGGACCAAGCTCTGCGCAGATTTATTGAGGCGTTTAGTTTTTCTGCCACAAAAGGCAGCAAAAGTCAACATCATCTCGTCAACGCTCATGTACATACATATGTACGTAGACCGAGAAACCGGCAAGTCATACAGGAAAACACTCGTTTGGTTAGACATATACAAACGAACGATTGAAATTGATGTTGTCCTGTGCAAAAATATCTGTGAAATAATTACGTTCATGATGGTGAATTAAGTTTGTGCACCACCAGGCCGATTGCACAAAAAAGTCAAACACCAACTGACGTTCGGATGCCCTTTGATATGAAAAATAAATGCTTTTTAGCTATTTCTGCTAAAGGACATTTGTTTGTATGATTTGAGCTTCATAGAGCTGATGATGTGTGTAATTTGATACAATTGAGGACGCATAATAATTTATCGGCAATTTTAGACAGGAGTAGAAGTAAAAGTCCTTTTGGGTGAATTCAAATGAATTCTTAATTGAAGATAACTAAATATGGTGTAAAGGTTGCCATTGCCATGTCGACAGGCCAATTAGCTCGTGAATAAATGCGTTTGTGTCTTTCAGCAACCCAAAATAGGACGTACATGTGAATTTACCTGTGTAGGTATAGGTAGGCTTGAAATTCACATTTTAAATTTAAGGTTGAACTAAAACTTAAATTTAAATAGTTGTTGAGTTGAGGTCTTAAAATGATGCAAATTTCTTTTTGTTCAAAATTAAATAAGTGCATTTAATGTAATTTTTAAAGTAAAATTATAATAACCGTGTCTTCTTCCACCTTTATTCCACTTCCATATTTGCTTAATTCTCATGTAAAATACGACAACAATTTCGTAATTATCAAAATTGTTGTTCTATCATCTTGCAGGAAATGTTTTTCTTAGGCAGATATGAAAGGCACAAAGAAAACGGCTTTTTTAAGCCAAGCCCCATAATAAAAATTAACAAAAACATTTATCAAATCTTAATCGCATAATTAAAATTTCTTATTAATAAAAAATTTAGTTTTTATGGAAATCTACATCAATAAACGAGATGTGAGTTATTATCACCATAGTTTTTTACTTGCGATATACGTAGTATAGGGCATGTTTAGGATTCGTGCAAAAAACAAAATCGAGATAATAATTTTCCCTAACATAACGATAATAGAGAACCCGAAAAAAGTGGGTCTCGCAATTATTCTGTCTGTCCTCGACCTGCAGCCTTAACGGCTGAAGCCATTTTCTTCAAACTTTGGACTTAAGGTTCTTATGTGATTCCAAATTGATTTTTTTTATTTGTTTGATATTTATTTTGTGTTTAATTTCTAATTTCCTGTCGTTAATATTTTTTATTATTAAAAAACTATTGAGAAAACAACATTGTTTTCTTAAGAAACTCAAAAGATAAATATAATATAAGTAGGTACATATTTCAACAATCAAGAAAATTAAGTAAGTTATATACAGTCCAAATGAAATGTATTGGATACTTGGTCTATCGAAACATGGTCCATCGAGCTGAAATTTGTCAGCGAAATTGTTGACTATGGTAACATTATATACATTGCGTATATATTGTATAAGATGGATGTTATTTTGAAATACGAATGCTCATTGCAAAATTTTAAAATGGCTGGATTGGCTTGAAAGAGTTAAGGTATCTTTAGTCATTATATATACATTTTTTTTGTTTTTGAAGAAAAAGAATAACATGAACCAAAATGGGGATGAAATTTGCGATGAAATGTGTTTTAGCGAAAGCGGAAACGGAAATGAAATGTGCAGCCAAAGCGGCGCAGGTGAGGAAATGGATTATTTATATTTGGATAAAAACAAAAAACAGTGCAATCAGTAGTTTTAAGGTTCATTACTTGTGTATTCGTTGCGCTGACGGAATTCAAATTTGGAATTTTATTTCCTTAACAGTAACAAAAGAGCTATACAAGGGATTATATATGTGATTTACAATTTGGTAACGTTTCCAGAATTCGCTTTTCTGTTGCGCTGACAGGGTTCGGATTCGTAGGAAAGAATTTCTTTAGTGAAAATGCGATTCACAAAGAGATTTTGTAATGCTGTTGTGCTGTTAGCAGACATAATGTATTTCATTTATCAATTCATTATTTCAAGCGACATTGCGGTCGCTTAGAAAATTTGGAAATTATTCGTAGCTTTCATAATTAGCATATTGTTGCGCTGACAATAAACTAATTTGGATTTTTACTGGAGAGTTAACAATTGATTTCGCTGTACTTTTTTTTTTAACAAATTAAAAGAGCACAGGATACAAAAAAAAAATTTAAGCAAGTTGCAAGGCAATAAGTGCTTGAGATTTTTTGTATTAATATATTGTTTTTTGTGTTGGAAAGGATCACGAGGAGCATTTGTGAAGATCTCATGAAAGCAGCGGGCAAAAATTGATGTCGAATATGCAATGGAGGAAGAGAGGGTCAATGGTAATTCCTTCACAACCCAAAATCGAACGCAAGTATTCAGAAACCTTTTGCCACAGTCGATGAGGTTGTACCACAAGACCTTACGATGTGCTGCTAACAGTCAATACGGGCTAATGAATTTTTTTTTATTTTGCGAAAAATTGTATTTTATTAAATACTAAAAGTTGGCATACCAAATTTTATTTTAAAAAAAATTAAAGAATTTTTATATATAAAAAATTAATTTAAAAAAAAACCGCTCTAACGATTTTTGAATTTTTTTTTGCATAAATTCATATTTATTGAACAAATCAGATTGCATACTTTTTTAAGCTCTATCTGTTTTAGCTATAAACATAACTAATTTATAATAATTCATAGTAATCATTTATATTTTAAATTGTTTTTAAAACTTTTTTTTTTTTAATGATACCATAATGTTATGGAACGAATAAATTGTACATTGTCTATTTCAAGCTACGTTATAGTTGTTAGCTACGAGAGCAGGTTTTGTGCTATCCAGTCGTGCCCATTTTTTTCAAATCTGCCTGTATATTATTTAGTTAACATCCATTAAAAGAATAATTAATAATATTATTGCATGCGTGATTTTGTTTGTTAATAAAGTTTTTTACAGCCTTATAATAAGAAAAAAAAGGCACGACTTGATCGCACGAACTTGTTCTCGTTGTTAACAGCTAGAATGTAGCTGGACATTGACGGTGTAGATGTAGTAATGGTTTGATAATATTTTTATTACGTTAACGAACAAATATTAAAAACATGCTAAGATAGCAATGTTGAAATTGTTTGAAAAATAAAAAAAAAAAAAATTGTCTGTGATTTTTTTTTTGTAAAAAAATATCTGTTGACTAACTTAAAAGTACCAAATCGCAAAATAACGATAAAATCAACCAAGCCAATCATGAGATATGAAGGAATATACCTAAATAATTATAAAAAAGGCAATATTTATATAGAGCAAGTAAAAATAATTACAAAGGGTGATATGAGCAAAACGGAGTACGTGCTCAGAACTCAACCTTTTCGAGTACGTATACTCCATCTCCCATAGGTACGGTTACCATCCGTCCCGGGTTTGCCGGGACTGTCCCGTATTTCAATAGTATGTCCCGGTTTTTTATTTAAGAAACCCGGGACGTACAAGTGTCCTGGGTTTCTTTATTTGTCCCATATTTTCTGATTTGTTTGACTTAATATTTTATAAAACAAAATTTTTGATATACCAGCTTAACATAATATTACTGGCAAGAATGGGATCAGCACTTGATCTTAATCAAGCAGATTCAACTGTTCAAGTCCCGCCCTGAAATCTTAAGAGGGTAATCGAGAGTAAAGTTCTAGCTATAACTAACAAGAGATGGAACTCACTCGATACCTGTGTTATAACTAGAAAATTATGGCCTAGATTCGATAAACAAAAGACCGACAAGATCGTCCACCTGGGAAAAGTCTCTATCTATTCTCGTGAGCGTTACCACTGGGCACAACCAACTGGGTTACCATATGAAAAATATGAGTCTCAGTATGGACGACTTATGTAGAGGATGTGGTGACGAAGAGATACATGAGGATACTCCACACTACCTTTGTCACTGCCCTGCACTATGTCATCTAAGAAATAGGCTCCTCGGGAGATATTTCTTCAATGATTTAGAGGAACTATCTGACATTACAAGTAATAACATGTTAAAATTTATTAACGCTACAAAATGGCTTGACAATTCTTAAATACAGCTAAACAAATTAACATACACCAACCCACTGATTTACCAAACTCAACCGCCAGACGTTGCATGGAGCCATTGCTCCTCCGGGCCTGGTGGTGGGGATGATTTAAACAGTGGAGGTAAAGAGAAGGGACCACGCCCTTGAAAAGACGATGGTGCGTTGGCCTCTCCTCAACCTGGTGATTGTGCTTACGGACACTTCTTCAGTAACCTGAAGACTAATCTGACTGAACGGGGCAGACGCATGCACCAACCACTGATCTATCAAGCTCACCCAGCGGACGTTGCATGGAGCCACTGCTCCTACGGGCCCGGTGGAGAGATGATCTTTCCGGTGGGGGTAAATCAGGGGATGACGCCCTAAGAAGACAATGGTGCGTTTAATTCTCCTGAACCCGGTGTTAATATGCCGTCAGACAATTCTTCAATACCTTGATAGCTTCACCGAGTTAACTAGGCAGACACATACACCAACCACTGATCTTTCAAATTCATCCACCAGACGTTGCACGGAGCCACTGCTCCTACGGGCCTGGTGGGGGGATGATTTAACCAGTGGGGGTAGGGGGGATCACGCCCTTAAAGGACAGTGATACGTTGGTCTCTCCTAAAGCCGGTGATTGTGCCGACGACGTAGGTTTATATGACAGAACGGGGTAGACGCAGACACCAACCACTAATCTATGAAACTCACTCACCAGACGTTGAATGGAGCCACTGCTCCTACGGGCCTGGTGAGTGGATGATCTTTTCAGGGGGGGTAGAGGTAGAGATCACGCCCTTAAAAGACAACGGTGCGTTAACCTCTACACAACCCGGTGATTATGCGCAAACAAACACTTCTCCGACACTTTAATGGGGCCAACTTAACAAAGCTACCACATACACCAACCACTGATTTATCAAACTTACCCGCCAGACGTTGCATGGAGCCACTGCTCCTACGAGCCTGGCGGAGAAATTTTACCTGTTGGGGGTAAGGGAGAGGTTCACGCTCTAAAAACACTTTGGTGGGCTGGCCTCTCCTTTGGCCGGTGATTGTGTCGACGGACTCTCCTTATCTAACCTAACTGGGCAGTCGCTGGCACCAACCACTGATTTATCGAACCCAGCGCCAGACGTTGCATGGAGCCACTGCTCCTACGGGTCTGGTGTGGGGTTGATCAATCCAGTGAGGGTAAAGGAAAGGGACACGCCCTTCAAAGACAATGGTGCGTCAACCTTTCCTCAACCCGGTATTTACGCAGCGACTGACACTCCTTCAATCAATTTGTAAACGGCTTTTCCAAGCTTCAGCTTGTAAGAACTGTATTGACGCCCTCTACGGACTATGTCATTGGATTTATCATAGGTTTCTTTTATGGGGATTAATCCCCAGGGTATCACAATGGATCTACACTAATCTATGTGTGACGGTAACAAGATCAACTGTCAGTCCACTAACCTAACCTAACCTAACATAATATTATGTATATGAAAGTGCAAAGTTACAAATCCGTTCAACTCGAACGGTAACGACTAACAAGTAATTCTTGTGTAAGAACGACGACCCGGCTTTGGTTTTGGACTGTTTTGTGTGATTAAAATCTGTTCAAAACTAAATTTTTTAGTTGGGTAATTCTTTGTAATGTACCTTCCTGGCCAGAAATAGAAGCATGTTTGGTTTTTGTGAACCAAAAGCGAAGCGACACAAGAATTAATGACTCTCAGTTGTTTGACAAAATTTACGCATTTCTCAGATAAAACATTGAATTTCCAAACCTCTTACAAATTGTCTAGTTCAGCTTGTGTTTGCCAGGTTCTAATGGTGCTTATGCTCTCACTGAAAGGTTTTTTTCAATAATAATGAAGAATATGTGACATGAATTCAAAAATTATTTAAAACCGAACGACAAAATTCTAAAAGACATTTTTTCAGAGACTTCTCAAAACAATAATCATCAATTTCGCATGTCGAACAGCGTACCGCAAAACGAAAAGCACAACGAAATTTTTCGTTTATGATTTCGTCATGTCATTTTTGTGTGGCATTTGTTGTTTCACATCAGCAGCGTACTAGGCTTGTAATATGTATGTAGATATGTATCAAAATAAAAATGAATGAAAATACTACATTTTATTCTTTTATGTTTATAAACTTTTCACGTTTTGTCCCGGGTTTTGCTCTCAGAAATATGGTCACCGTACCCATAGGGTATGCATAAAATCTTAAAAACTGCTTTGATTAACTATGGACCACGTGCGTTGAGAAAGTGCTTCATTTTATTCATGCGACTAAGGCCTAGTTCACACGAGATTACACCGCACGTTTTTTAGCTGTTAACATCCGAACAAATGAGCAGTGGAGCATAAATTTACACGGTGATTTGTTTGCAAAAAACGTGTTTACTTGTAAAGTTCGGATGTTTACAGCTTAAAAACGTGCAGTGTAATCTCGTGTGAACCAGGTCTAAGTTTGTACTTGCACTACTTTTTTTGTTTTCGTTCAATAAAAATCTTAAAACTGATCTTAATTGATATTAATTATGTGCATGATGTGTACAAAACAAAAACCACTATAAACTCCGCTCTCTCTCGCACTCAAGAAACTTAAAAACACAAAGGTATAACTTGTTGCCTTTATGGTGGAATAATAATTAACAAATACTCACATACTCTACTCTCCTTTCATCTCGTCATGGCATGATATATAATTCAACAACATTCTTAAAGCATGTCAATATCTATCTAGACACGATACTAAAAATTAATTAATGAGAATTGGTTATGTTCAAAGTGAATTCAAGTAAAGTTAAGTCAAAGCAAAGCAAAGCAAAGGAAAACAACATGTGTAGTAACCCATTTAAATTTACCTCTAAGGATCCACTTTGATTTTGAGCCACCCCAACTACAGAATAAAAACCATAACATAAGGTTTTCTTTTGACTTCTCACAGCATCCTTATACAATATATATACAAGTACATACACTTACCAACCAATAATGAAGGGAAATTCATGGAAAACAAATTCCAATTTAAATTTTTTCAAAAAGATATTCCGTCCATAAGTTGATCAGTTTTTTTTTTTTCAAGTTTGTATTTCCACAAAGAACGTTCCATACCATCGTATAATTTAAATTCAATTTTATTAATGATTGACGTTTTGTCAATGAAATGTTTTGAAACATCATTATTTCTATTTTGTAGAACCTATACAAAGGTTCTTGGATCAGTGCTAATATGGCACAAACGCACCGAATTGGTAACAACTAGGAGAGCTCTAAAAAAATTACAAACGCTCGCATGTTTATGTATAACTGGAGCAATGAGAACTTGCCCTACTGCGGATATGGAGGTTATCCCCCATCTATACCCTCTACACAAGGTTATTGAAAGTGCTGCAAAGGGAGCCATTATGAGATTTACCAAGGATGGAACGGGGACTGGAAAATGCGCTTGTCTCAGGGCAAGAGACTGTATTCCGAAGTCCTCAATAACAAACTTTATTGATAATCCAAGAGATGGTATTATTAAAAAATAAAACTGCATGCAAAAACTTTCAAACGAAGCTAAGTTGCCAAAAACACTGGGTTGGGGAAACAGTTAACTACACTCTCAATGCAAATGCCATCAAGTGGTACACTGATGGGTCGAGAATGACAGAAGGGACTTGTGCAGGAATTTTCGGGCCAAGAACCAAACTTTCTATGCCGATGGGACAGTCCTCTAGCATTTTCCAAGCTGAAGTACAAGCGATAGGAATATGCGCAGGTCAAAATCTGGAAAATAAAATTACCATAACCAAAACATTGCCATTATGTCAGACAATAGCCAGGCTGCAATCAAAGCTCTAAGCTCCTACTCTATCAGCTCGAAGCTGGTGTAGGAAGGTTAAATGAACTCAACAAAAATAACACTGTCACACTCCATTGGGTACCTGGCCACGTAGGTGTCCAGGGCAACGAAAAGGCAGACTCCTTACCAAAAATAGGTGCAAGGACTTCTTTAACGGGGTCTGAACCATATTGCGGAACAGGAGAAAGCGTGATAAGAAACAAAATAAAAAAAAGAAGAGGAGGCAATAAGATCCAAAAATTGGAAGGAACTCCTCAAGCTAAGACAGGCTAAGCTATTACTTGGGAATTATAACCATTCAACGTTTTACAGACTATATCAGCTTAAGTAGAAACACTGCAACTAAAAAGACACCTCAGTATCCTTGGCCTAGTTAGTAGTGCAACATGCAGGTTCCGTGAAATAGATGAGGAAACGCCGGAACATATTCTAGGGATGCTATCAGGTAGAAGAGAGCGACTCACCATCTCTTTAAATACTCCAAAAACTCCAATTATTGAGAGGAATACACCTAGCGGAAGAGTTTTAAGATAAGCAGGCCTCATACAGCACTATGGTGGGGGTCACAATAGATCATTCATATATTATAGAAAATTGAAAGATGTGAACTATTTTGGAGAAAGGAATATAACTTTTAGTCCCAGTTTTCAGTGTTGTGTTAAGCCCGTGTTAGTTAGCTCTGCAAATAGATCTGTCTTTAGTTACGTCAGGAAGGTGTTCTTTAATTGATGATGAATGCAGAAAGCCTGAAAAAAACACGGAAGATAAAATCAAAACATCAAAAGAAAGTGCCTATCAAAAGTGAACCTATCAAAAAAATCTGCAGTTTGAAGAAAATCCAGATTTTTTTTTCTTTCAAAAATGTAAGTGTTTAATAATTTGCATAAAGTCGAAAACTAAAAATTTTATTCTATGGGAAGCAGAATTAATAAATAATTTTATGGAACAAAAGAATCTTTCACAGTTAGCTCATATTCAAGAAATTAATAGATTTTTTTTTTTAGAAAAATCTATGTGTTTTTGAGAAAACTTTAATTTTTTCAATATCTAAAAACTGATATTAACATGGAATTTTATGTTAACATCAAAGAAAAATCAAAATCTGTCAGAGGGATCGGATCAGCTACAGAGTTAAAAAGACAGACAGCATTATAGCGAGACCCATTATGCATTACTTGAAAAAGGGTTAGTGGTTTTTCACTATCTTATCATCAAAAGGTATAATTAATTTTATAATCATAACTCATAAATCAGTTCTAAATTTTTTTCAAGTTTCCATTTTGTTTTTATATTAGTACTGTTACTATAACTCACTTATCAAAAACGGTAAAAATAAAAATGTTCAAATTTGGATTGATAAATGTTTATTTTGAAAATATAACTTCTAGGGAAAACATGAAAAAGGACATTCCTATCTATTTAAACCATCCGTTCTTAGAATTTCTTGTTGGGTATAAGGATTCTTTCATAAAGGATGTTAATGTTATAAATGTTATCCTTTTAAATTTCAACCACATCGATTATATAATAAAATAAAATAATGGAACTCACTAAGAACATCCTCTAAGGAAACAAGTAGCATTTCCGTTTGTCAATAAAATTGTCTCCTTTTTGCTCATAGAGGAATGAACTCAAACAATTGTCAAGGACTTCAAAAAGATATAAGCACATACATCATATATATGGGGGTCTGGGTACTTTACCTATCCAAACAAACCTATATAATTACATATATACCTATGTATAAAATGAAAGGAAGTGTACTACAATAAGTATAAGTATATCACTGTAAAACCCTGAAATTGGGAAATTCCTGTAAAAATTAGATGTTTTTCGCAGGCATATTGGTAAAAGTCCGAAAAGTTTTGGTTAAGTAATTTCTTTCTGGTCTTTTACCACCATGTATTTATAAGTGGGCCACCCCAAGCTTCGTGGTCCAAGAAAATTGTGGATATTGGCGCCTACCTTGTCAAGTGTCGACTGAAGATACTCTGAGGCCCAGTTTTTCGGTGTCGAGTTTAATGATTAACCCTTTCGGTATATGCATGTGGTATAAGTCCATATAGATATTCAAAGTGTTAACTCGAGTTTCCACTGAAAAACTGGGCTAGGGCTGGCCACGAGACGGGACTCGGGGAGACTTTTGTAGGGGTTGTCTCGATCTTGTTAAAATCGAACATTTTCAGTCTCGTGTCGGTCTCGTATAATTAAGTTTCGTGTCGGTCTCAGTATCGCCTTTTTTGCGAGAAAATTTGAATTTGCAGTCTCGTCCAGGTCTCGTCTCCGAAAAATACGATTTCCGGGCAACCTGGTTGATTATTGGAACGAAATATAATTTGTCGCCCATAAACATATGTACATTGTGTAATTTGATTAAACTAATTCCTTTTTTTATATTGCTAAATAAGACTTCCTAGTGGGCCTTGTGTCAGTTTTTGTTTTTTGTTGTTTTAAATTTTCAAGTGACGTTTCGGTTGTGATTAAAAATTTCTTCAGACCTATACGGTTAAAAAAATATTAAACATTTGTTCCTTTAAATACCTGTAAATACTAGTTTGAATAGGTGCAGAAGTAAATAAATATTTACCTCAAATTGGCATTTTCAATTTATTAGACTCTGGAAATTTCAGTCCAACAATATCGCCTCGATCTCGTATCGGATGCTTAAAATGCAGTCTCGTTTCGTCTCGAGACTTTTCTCGTCTCGTGGCACGCCCCGAACTGGTCTAAGTTTACTTGCGTGAGCGGGTGAGAGGACCCAAAAATTGAAGCTTAAATTCATGCAACTCACGAGAGGGCCATCTAAGGTTACAAAAAAACGCCCGGAATACATTATGAAAAACAAATAATAATAATTTTAACTATATGCCTGTAAGACCTCAGGTCTTTTAAATGCAATGCACGGCACTAGTTGGAAGGAATAGAAGGAAAAGAAAGATTTTTGTTGGCACAGTGGATTAAGATTTAGACAAAATGTCTGACTTTTTACCAATGGCGCTGGAAAATTTCATTTTTTACCGGTAGATTCTTTAATTACCTAATTTTGCTATCTTACAGTAGCTTATTGCATTGGGATTTTTTTTATAATACAGTAGGTATTTTAGAGTACATATTCATGTAGGATTGTATTTGTACAAAAGAATATGCATATATTTATTATGCTTCAAGCTATGATATATCCAAATTGTTTGAAATATTCCAAAAGCACGTACATACGTGGATGAAGGAATTTTCATCTAAATTGAAGATATCCGGTTACGTATATTTTTATCCTGTTCATATTTTTAGATATATACATAAATTCCATTTAAGATACATATAATGTTTTCTTCTTCGAAAACATGCACACTACAATACTGTTCATGGAATTCAATTTTAAATAAATTAAATTTGTTAACTTAATTTTTGGAATTCAATCAAATGTTTGAATACAGAGAGTGTAGATTCAATATATTCTCAAATTTCACTTTATTGGGTGTGTACTGAGTATATTATACTTGAATGCATTTAATTGATATTTATTTTCTGATTTTTAAATTATTTTGATAAGTTTTATTGAATCTTAATACATTTTCAGTTCATTAGTATGTGTCTTGTATTTATTAAAAGAAACAATTTGTGTCCATTACATGTAATTAATTTCTAACCCCCATCGCCATCATAATTAGACACAACAGGCATATTTTATTTTAGAGGTTGAAGATTTGTATTTGAATATTGAAGAGCAGCCACTTGAAGTTGAGCATACTCGTTTTATCATTATATAGGTATAAGACTTATAAGACAGGCTGTTGCTAGATACATAAAAGAAACAGGACATAAAAGTATTGTTAAATATTTGCGAGAGTACCCTCGATGCCTCTGATTAATATAAATTAATTTAATCACGCTATTCTAACAACAATTTACTTAGATATTTCATAAGTCGTTGTTGTTGTTGTGCCTTATGATTTTTTGAAATAAACTAAAGCATCATTAATCTTTTAACTTGAATTTAGCTTCATCATGGAGGCTGGTGTTTACCTCGAAGGATATAATTTCCTACTTGTATTTTGGGCTTTATCCTCTTTATGCACATCATTATGAAAGGTTTTCGAAATGACGCTTAAGTAATTAATCAAATTGTTTATAGCAGATTTGGATGTGGTTTCATTGTTCTTTTTGCTTGTCTTCTTTTCTTTTGAAAATGATATTTGGTAGAGACTCAACTTCTTTTGTAATTAATCATTGAAGTGTGTTTACAGAATTTCTTAGCGAGGTATTTATGTGTGGTAACTGGTAAGTAGGCATAGTTTAATAAGGATTTTAAGGAATTCTTTAAATAAGCACTTTTAGTAAGCTTTATGTAGGGCTGGTCACGAGACGAGAAAAGTCTCGGTTTCCCATGACGACACCGAGACGAGACGAGACGAGACGAGACGAGACGAGACGAGACGAGACGAGACGAGACGAGACGAGACGAGACGAGACGAGACGAGACGAGACGAGATGAGATGAGACGAGACGAGACGAGATGAGATGAGACGAGACGAAACGAGACGAGACGAGACGAGACGAGACGAGACGAGACGAGACGAGACGAAACGAGACGAGACGAGACGAGACGAGATGAGACGAGACGAGACGAGACGAGATGAGACGAGATGAGACGAAACGAGACGAGACGAGAGAGGACGAGACGAGACGAGACGAGACGTGACGAGACGAGACGAGACGAGACGAGACGAGACGAGATGAGACGAGACGAGACGAGACGAGACGAGACGAGACGAGACGAGACGAGACGAGACGAGACGAGACGAGACGAGACGAGACGAGACGAGACGAGACGAGACGAGACGAGACGAGACGAGACGAGACGAGACGAGACGAGACGAGACGAGACGAGACGAGACGAGACGAGACGAGACGAGACGAGACGAGACGAGACGAGACGAGACGAGACGAGACGAGACGAGACGAGACGAGACGAGACGAGACGAGACGAGACGAGACGAGACGAGACGAGACGAGACGAGACGAGACGAGACGAGACGAGACGAGACGAGACGAGACGAGACGAGACGAGACGAGACGAGACGAGACGAGACGAGACGAGACGAGACGAGACGAGACGTTGACCGGAAATCGTATTTTTTGGAGACGAGACTATGTAAATTCAAATTTTCTCGCGAAAAAGGCGAGACTGAGACCGAGACGAGACTCAATTTTTCAAAACCGATACGAGACCGAGACGAGACTGAAAATTTTCAGTTTTAACGAGACCGAGGCGAGACTTACAAAAGTCTCGCTGAGTCTCGTCTCGTGGACAGTCCCAGCTTTAAGTCATGTAAATATTTCTTAAGCTATCTTAAGGAATAAAGGTTGAATATTTGCGAATATCCCAAAAATGAGGTGCTAAAAGTCTTATACGGCCTTGAAAAACCAAAAACTTGAAAAAGTCATATAAAAAAACCTATTACTCACCAATTACTGAAACTAGCTGGACCTTTTATCAGGAGTCGGTGGCCTTTCAAATGGTATACTTTTTTTGCGAATATCCCATAAATGAGGTGCCAAAAATAGTTGGTGACCTTGAACAAATATAACCCTTGATTAAAAATTTTCTATGGCTGACCAATTTCCGAAACTAGTTGACCTTTTTTGACCTTTTAGATGGCATCCTATTTTTGCGAATATCCCATATATGAGGTGCTAAAAGTTAGGAGCCCAAAAATGTAGGTTATTTTATCTTATGTCTTTTGTATTCAAAAATATAACACACTATTTCCAGATAATATTACCCTCATTTAATGTGATTTTCTTCCTAAATGTCTTATTTTCTTTTTTAATTTCAAAACGGTCATAGCCTCAGTTGTAGATTTTTAGCATTTTTTTTAATAAATGTACAACCTTTTTCTATTTGAAAAATCTACCAACTGAACAAATAAACTACTCTTAATAATTTTTGGTCGAGAAAACAGATTTTAGAACTTGTTCTTTGTTTACCTCTAACTAACCGTACAAAATTTTCGAATTTAAGAAAATTGCGGCTATGAAGATTTTTTAAGTCAATTTCGAATGTATGTACGTACGTATATGTATGTTCGTATACACAGGGTGATTCGCACAGGATGGGACTTAAAGCTAGGGCGTCTAGGTTGGGTTGAGAGAAGAAAAAAATCTTTTATCAGAGGTTCATTTACCCACCTTTATGCGGGAGGGGCAATTTAAAAAAAAAAAATACTTAAAATAAAATTAAAATTGTTAAAAAACAACGGCAACACTTTGAATGTTATGAAGTCAAACTTTTTAAAGCCAGAAATACATGCTCACCCCGATTGCAGAATCCGATGAATGATGGTCTGCGAATGGCTTACGACAGTTTTGTTCAGTTTTTTTATATAAGAAGTCCACTGTAAAAAATTACAGGAATGTCGGTAACGTAGTTTGAAAAGCCCATCCAAATTCCATATAACTTTTGAACATTTCAAATCCGCACCAAAGTCTTTGCGGATCGAGTAAACTCCCCTGGAATACAAATTTGCGGATTCTGTAATCGACATGTCTATTATTTTTATTTTAAATCAAGATGCTTCAGTCAATATTTTTGTGTATAATTTGTATTTAAATTCTAAGTTAAAAAAAAAATTCTTTGGTTTTTCTTGTTTGTATTTAAATTTTGGTTTCTTTAATTTTTAAAATTTTGAAAGTAAACGTCGCAGAACCAGTTGGCTTTCATTCATAATTATTGAATGTTAAAATCCAAACTAGTACTCAATAGAGTAAATATTTAAACAAAAAATTAGTTAACAAAATATTTTTTTTTTTCAATTTTGGGCTTAATATTATTCAAGAACTATTAACTAAAACAAATTGATTTTAAAATTAAATCATAAAAAAAATGGAATTCTGGCTTTGAAAATAATTTTAGCATACCTAATATAGCATATGATGACGTTGATTTTTATTTTTTTTTTTTATTTAATTTTAAATCTATATTTTATAAAATTAACGGGTGAAAATAGACTGAACCCATTAATTTTTCTCATCTCCACCCAACCTACACGATAGCTTTCTGTCGCATCTCTTGTAAATCACCCTATATAACATCTTAAAGAATTCCTACCACCTAGGTTCGGCCAGATTTTTGAAGAAAGAAAAAACAAAAATTGATCTTCAAACCTGACCACATTTCACTTGGTAATCCGTGAATAAATTGTTTGCTCAGATACAACTTTCTTAATTGGTACTCCCATGATAGGAGTAGCTCATCCATAGTTCTTATTTTTAACTCGGACTTCTTCTTAAATATCCAATAATTCCGCTATAGAGGTTTTGGAAATGAATATTCCAACCATCTTCCTGTTTATAAACTCGCAATATTTTATTACGCATAATTATTTTCTTCTTTTTAAATTTCAATTAAAACTTGATGAATTTGATGGAATTTTATCGATTCTCATCTAACAGTTAACATCACACTTTCAATTAAAACTCAACATTAACTTAAACCCACTGTAGCCTACGAAAAAGTATAATATAAGAAAGAGTGCCTGCAGCATCTGTCGTGCAAATATTGATTTTTTTTAAATTGATTTAGTTTGCATTTCTTCTTAGCAGATGCCATCGTCATGGACTGTATCCGTAATGAAAATCAAACATTTGATTTTGAACTATTGCTTTTTCAATTATTAACTACTCTTAGCTTTGAACTTGCATTTTACTTTTCGATTCTTTGAGCTTGTTTTTTCTTTTCTTTTTCAATTAATACACCAATAGTAGGAATATTCTTAATTCTTAAACTAATTCCTCTGCGAGCCAATTTTTCAATGGTCAGTTCGACCTCAGAAATTACTTATTCTTCAGATAAAGCAATCATGTTTACTTGCTCTATAAGGAAAGTATTGGATTCGTGTCGAAATACAATTTCGAGGTCTGAATTAAGACTAACATAACGATTATGAAGAAGTCCAAAAAAGTGATTCTCGTCAAGACTTCCGTCCGTCTACGTCGGTCGGTCTGCCAAACGTTATACAAAAAAAAACGAGCTTTTATTTTTTCTTAAAATAAGTAATCAATTTTTTTCCAATCTTTAATTTGAATAAAAAATTATAATGATAAATTATTAAAGAATCCACTTTTGTATCCTCTTATTTCATCTTCTTACAAAAACAAGTTATTGATTGAAAACTGAAAAGGTAGATACTTTAGCATAATTGTGCGTAAACATTTCGAATCTTTTGTTAATATCACTCAATCGCTCAGTTAAAAGGGTATTGTTTTTTTTTGTTTGTTTGTTTGTGCATTCGCAGTTGTTGAAGTTGTAACTCTTTGTTGTTTTTTTGTATTGATTTGAAACATTTTTGAATTTATCATTCCTAATGCGAAGCATACATATAACAATTGTTCGAATTCCCAGACGGATTGTACTTAAGTGCACATTAAAAGGAATCAGAATTTGAAATCTTTAACAAAGAGTTTTTTTTTTTTTTTTTTTGTGTATGCCTATGGGGGGAGCCTCCATAATATTTGTATGAAATATAACGAACGGTTTTTGTTTTGATCGAACATTGTTAACGGACAAAAGAAATAATGTAGCAGAAATATAGGGATTTATTAACAATATTGAGGGAAATACCTTTTAAGGTTCATTACGGTCAAATCATGTTTGCCGAACTATGGTGATTGAAGTGTATGAACGGTGTGAGTTACCATAAAAAAAAACATATTGTTGGAAAAAGAAGAAGAAAGAAAAAGAAAGCCCTTGAAGTTCACAAATTTTGTACTTGATTTGTTGGGCAGATATTAGTTTCATATGGTTTCCCATATTTATCGATTTTTTTTTTGAAAGTCCAAAATGGTGGTGCTTTGCAGATATTTACCTGTTTTCACAATCATCTTGAATTTTTGCGTCACTTAAACATTTTCTAAAGCTGCTAAATGTTGCTGACAGTGATTAACTCAGCCAGTTTTCATGTATTTAAATCAAGTACTCTTTTGTAGCTTTAAGTAAATTTCGTTATTTTTCACTTTAAATTATTTATTATTATTGTTGATTCGAAGCTGAAAACAAGTCGAGAAGGAAAAGACTTTTTTTTAATTTTTAGGTAACTTATTTTTCTCATTAATTTTCTTATATTAGTTCTAATTTATTTATTTTCTTCAATAAAAGTTTATATTCATACCATTTGGAGTGAATCTTACTAAATCAATCGTCTGCTCGACTTCCGTCGTGAACAGTTGTAATAAAGTACCCTTTGTTGGTTACTGCCAATAAACCCAATAATGGGGCTACTCATGCGACGCACGATGACCGACGTACAGTGGTCCGTTTGTTGAATTCTTTGGGCAAAAATCTTTTTCCACGCCAATTCTTGACGGAAATAAATGAAATTTGGTATACTTAATGATTTGGGGACCCAGAATTCAGAAATACTGCCTATATTTTGGTACTCGAAATGGAAGCTTTACAATTTAGGCCAGAAAATGGTTCGAAATGTAAAAATTCCAAAAAAAGGCTTTTCAAAGCTAGGAATCTTATGAAATTAATGTTTGAAATGTCTTAAGATATGTGCCCAAATGTGTACTAAAATATAAAAATGGTTCAAATTGTAGATATGTACCAAATTTAGAAAATTTAATCCAAAATGTTCATCTAATTTCACTAGGGATTAGAATTGTTTTGTGTGATATTCCTTTAATTTTTTTTTGTATGGATTTTTTTTTTACCAAATCTGATCAACCTCATACAAATTTGACAATTGTCTTGGTTTAAAGTTGATAAACCAAATTTTCGGTCAATTAATTCTTCTTCTGAAAAGTTCGAAATAGTGTAAAATAAAATCTGTACAAAAATTGTTCTTTTTTTTTCATCTTTTGAATCTGATATCAAACTAAGAATTTTAATAGTTTACAGTTGTACAATAATCGGCAAATAGCCGTTATGCATACTTATTAACCTTTTCAACTATTAATAAATAACGGTTATTTGACGATTATCTTACAACTGTAAACTATCAGAATTCTTAGTTCTAGATCAGATTTAAATGATGCAATAAAAAAAAATATAAATTTTTGTGCAGTTATTATTTTACACTATTTTTTAAATAAACAAAATTAAAGCAATATCAAACAAATCAATTGTAATAAATTTTAATTCTAAAAATTTGATACATATCTGTATTGGAACCATTTTTATATTTTAGTACACATTCAGGTTCATATCCTAAGACATTTTAAACATAAATTTCATAAGTTTCTTGGCTTTAAAAAGGCTTTTCTTGGAACTTGTACATTTTAAACCATGTACTTGCCTAAATTGTGAAGCCCTCATTTCGAGTACAAAAATTCAGGCAGTACCACTGAATTCAGCGTCCCCATATCAATAAGTGTACCAAATTTCATTAATTTCCGTCAAGAATTATTGGCATGGGAAAAGATTTTTGTCCACAGAATTTAACAAACGGACCACTGTACGACGGCGTAAAATCCAGATAAACCTGGTAAACCAGATAATTAAATCTCGGTAGAAATGAGTTGTCAACATTTGTATGGGAAAAATATTCAGCAAATTAGTATTTGTTGCGGAAAGTACAAAAAAAAAAACTGTGATGAGTCATTTGTGACGTTTAATTTGAATATTTCCTACGTTTACGCAAGTACTCATCAAAAGGGGTGTTCATGTAAACATCTTGCGGAAAGTTATAATTTTCTGCAAAGTGAAAAATTATCGCGTTCCATGAATTCCCTTATTATAAATTATCCAACCACGTGCCTATCGGTTGTAGCAGGACTTTTAAATTTTATTTTATTTGTGACATTTAAGTTATTGTTTACATTGTTGACACATTGTCGATACATTATCTACATTGTTTACATTGTCGACATTGTCGACCGATTGTCTACCTTGAAATGTAGACAGTTAAAGTCGAAACGTAGAGGAACAACACTGGTTACAGGTTACCTCAAACAAAAAATTAAATTTATTATTTTTTTAATATAAAATCGTAAATATATAAATTTATTTTATTTCCCAGAAAAGCTTCTTTAGATTGAAAATAATAAATCAAACAAAAATGATTAATTCGTCCTTAAACCAAATAATTAAGAGCTTAACAGCAACCAATTTAAAAAAAAAGCATTTTTTTTTGTCAATTATACAAATGTGCGTTGACATCCTCAATCTTAATATATCCGGATTTCATTTAACAAAAGAAAACACATTTATTTTAATGTATTTCCCTTAATTGCCGTCATTTTTCATTTAAATTGCCAGGTTAGTGTACCTACCTACTATTCAAAGACAATAATAAAACCCAACATATAACGAAAATAAATTATAACTAAATTAATAAATCCACCTCCAATGAACCAAAAACAGAGACAAAAAGAGAATAACTCTATGAATAAAGAAAAAAACGATTAATTCGATTCCCGATGGGTCAACAAGCAGGTGAAAAAACAAAGCCAAATGAACTGCCCATTTTAACATGATTCTAGTAATTTATTGTCTGCACGAAACCATTAAACCAAAAAGAAAAAAATGGACAAAATAAATTCACTTAGTGTCGAGTATTTCAGAACATACAAATATAATTAGCACTTGACTACTTAAAAACAGAAAATAACTTTGCGCATTCCACCACAACATTCCTTTTGACAATATACGTGCATGAATGTTAAAAAATAGACTCTCTATCAAAAAAGTGATCCTTCACCAATCATCACAAGAATCAACAATAGCGTGCGTCCCTTTTTTGACATGCAACAATTCTAGAGTTAGACGGACGCGATTCAAACCAACGTTGCCAACTTATGTAAATCCACAGGGGAAATTTTTGTTATTTATAAGGATTAGGCATTTCATTAGGTTAAGATTAAAATCATTTCATTTTGTTCTTTTTAATACATAATATATCCATGAGGAGGAATTAAGTGCGGTAACGTCCATAGAATAAGGATTTTGGGATTATATTTTTTGTAAATTACATGAGGGTTTAGATATGAGAAGTTCATTTGTTTACGTACCCATCTGCGGTCATATAAAAATGTGATTTAAAAAACGGAGGATGAGATTTGAATGGAAAATTGTCTCATTGTTCCAGGAAATATCAAACAAAATGGTTGAGTTGAGACGAAATCTCACTGAATTGATTTTTAAAGTACCTACTCACATTTTTGTAGTAGCCCGTAGCGTAATGGTAAGTGCGTTCGACTGTGACGCTGGAGGTCTGGGATCGTTTCCCAGCCTCGTCCACCTAAAAACTAAAAAGGTTTTTTTCAGGGCTACTGCCTCTTGCGAGGAATTGACAAATCCTCCAAGAGTATCACTTGTCACGAATAAGTGCTTCTGGTCCAGCCGTTCGGATTCGGCATAAAATTGTAGGTCCCTTCCATTCCTTTCGCAAGGCGCACACAGGAATTGTTGCGAGTTGTTAGTCACTAGACCCTGGTTCTTCATGAGCCGTTGTGCCACTCGATTTATTTATTTTTTTACTCACATTTTAATAGTTAATTTTCAGGGGTTTTGTTTTGTGTTTAGCTTGATCAAAAACTTTATAATATAATTCTAAAATTCTTTGTTTAATAGACAATAAATATACTTAAAATCGACTGATTAAAAAATCCGTTTAGAGCCGATTTTTCAACTATTAGTTAAGCTATCAGAGGAATAAAAACTAGCAACAGGTACAAATTTTTGTTTTATTCAAAGAATAAGTACTATCTGAGGTTTAACTGGCTATTGAAAAATTGGCCCTTATATTATATAAAAAAAAAAAACAATCAAATTAATATTTTAAATCCTTTTTTTATTTGTCTTCAACAATGTTTTGTGAATCTATTTTGGAGGCATCTCTTAATAAATTTGTAACCATTTGCTCTCGTAATAACGAAAAATATTTAAAACTTCTAATAAATAAATAAAGGGGTGGTTGCTTTTTCAATTTTTTCATAAATTTCAATTTAAAATATTTAAAAAAACTTCCTTGTTTATTTATTGTTTTTATAAAATACAAAAAAAAATAAATTTTAACTTTTTTGATATTTATATTTTTTATATTAAAAATTCCGGAAGAAAAATTTCGAGCTACATTGAAAGTGTTACAAAATTGGCACCAGGCATAGGCAATAACGCCCAAATTGAATTGGAATTATCGCCCAAATATTTTTTTACCGACCAAAAAGCAAATAAAAAATTAGGAATATGTCCCCTAATTTCGTGAATAAACAAACAATTACAATATAAAAAAGATTGGGACTTCTTTCCTTGATTTTAAGCGATTTTTCCAAACAAAATTACAAATGAAATTTATTGTCAATAGTTTCTTTAACAAAAATATCTTGGGTGCCTCGCTTCGCGGGTTCAAAGGATTTTATACCCCTTTTTGGATCATCTGTTGTCCCACTCACGCGACTCCATCGCTCCGCTTAGAGTCAGTGCTGCAACTGAAAAACAAAATCTTAGTGCCACTTATTATTTTTTTGCGTGCCAAAAAGTGCCACAGAGTGCCAAATTAAAAAAAAATCGCATATTCAAACAAAAACAATAAATAAGCTTTGTTTACATATTTTTACTATTAACAAAATAAAGTTATAAAATTAAAAAAAAAAACTATAGCAAAATTCATTTGCATTTTGTATATGATATATAACATGATAGGTATTAAAGGGCACGGTATGGCCCAGCCAAGTTCTGCACTACACCCTTTTTTCAGGACCAAACTCAATAAATTCAGAAACTAAAAATTCGCAGTATTTGCTAAGCTCACCAGGTTCAGGCAACTTTCTAAATTTAAATTTTTTAGCTTAAGCGGTTCCTGAGAAAATCGCAAAAACCGTAACTGACTGACTCACTCACTGACTGCCCATCAAAATTATGGAGCACTTCCCAAAATCGTAGAATAATTTAATTTCAAACAACGGTAGGCCTTGTGGTGCATACACAAAGGAACAAATCGAAAATTTAAGACTTTTCATTCAGGGCCGTGGTACCCGCCCATTTTCATAGAGTTGACCTAAATAACTTGGAACACTTCTGAGCATTGAAGAATAATGAAATTTGATAGAACGGTAGGACCTGATGTGAAAGCAATGTTAAAATTTTAAAATTTGAAATTTTATGTACATTTAGAGGGCGTGGCATCCGCCCATTTTCATAGAATCGATATCATTAATATGGAGCACTTCTGACTGTCGAACACTGATGAAATTTGCTACACTGGTAGATCATGTGATCAATACAAAGGAGATATTGGACAATTTGAAATAAGCTATTGAGGGGAGTGGCACCTGTCCATTTTCTCAGAATTGATATCAATTATGTGGACGCTTCGTAGAATGATGAAAATTTGTAGAGCGATAGGACTTGACACGAAAGAAAGGGGAAAATTAAAAATTTGAGATTTGACCACTTCTGCTTGGTGCATAATTATGAAATTTTATATAGCGGTTGGTTTGAAATTGAAACTATGAAATTTTTCATGCAGGGGCGTCAACACATTAAATACTTAATTTTTCTTATGAGGCTTTCAGTGGCCGTTTGTTCCACACACTTTTCCTGATAGTAAAAATCTTTGCAAAAAGAAGTGAAATCACACCAAAAACATAAATGTTAAAAAACAAGCCAAGTTCTTTTATAGATATTTACAAAAACGTTTGCGTATCAAGTCCGCAGTAAAAAGTAGTGAGATCTAAAGTACGCCAAGTTCTAAGTTTATTAATGTTTAATATTAAATATTTTAAGTAGTAGCCCGTAGCGTAATGGTTAATGCGTTCGACTGTCACGCTGGATGTCTGGGTTCGCTTCCCAGCCTCGTCCACCTAAAAACTAAAAGTTTTTTTTCAGGGCTACTGCCTCTTGCAAGGAATTGACAAATCCTCCAAGAGTATCACTTGTCACGAATAAGTGCTTCTCGTCTAGCCGTTCGGATTCGGCATACAATTGTAGGTCCCTTCTATTCCTGTCGACAGGCGCACACAGGAATGGTCCTTTAAATTGAGATACATTTCAAGATATTTGTATCTATAATATTTTTGATAAACTAGTGATTACATCCGCGCCTTCTATCGCGCTTTTCAGCAGTTTGACGTTATACTCAAACGCCTGTAACTTATAAAATCACTTGCTTGAGTCAAAACCTTTTAATTGGTAAACATTTGAAGAAGCTACCATTAATATACCATTTAAAAAATAATAATAACATCCGCGAATTATATCGCGGCTGTCAGTTGATTGGGGCCACTCAAACGTCTGTCACTTACATTTTAAATTTTTTTGGGTCAAGGCCTTTTGATTGGGTTACATTTCAAGTGGTTTCCCTCAAAATCTTTTTACTAAAAAAATAAAATAAAAAATCCGCGATTCATTTCGCGACTTTCCAGCTGTTGGGTGGCACCAAAAACTATTTGTTTTAGTCATTAGTACTCTGGTAGTCAACACCTTCCGATTGCGATACATTTTGGTGGCATACATCAATTATCTAAAAATTTCAATAAAAAATCCGCGACTTTAATCGCGTCTGTCGGGAGTTTTGGGGCCACTTAGAGGTCTGGCATGTACATATCCGCACTCAGGGGGTCAAGATCTTTCATTTGTGATAATTTCAAGTGGTTTCCTTTTTGACAAAAAACGCCAAAAAAACGCGTTTTCACGGACGTCTGTCGGTGGTTTCGGGCCACTTAGACGTCTGTCACGTACATGTTCACACTCAGGGAGTCCATGGCTCAAAGTTGTGACCAATTTCAGGTGGTTTCCCAAAAGCCTTAAAACGCCGAAAAAATCGCGTTTTCGGGGACGTCTGTCTGGGTTTTGGGGCCACTTATACGTCTGTCGAAAACATTTTTGTATTCAGCGAGTTGATGGCGTCAAGTTGTTTTACATTTGAATTGGTTTCCCACCCGATTTCAATTTTCAGAAAAGTTGTACTTTTGATGCACTTTTACGTGGTAACGGGGCCACTTCATGCTGGCAGACGAACGTATTCGTTATCACCTTCACCAGGACTACCTATACCATTTAAATCTTTTGGTTTCCTTTCACGACCGAAATCGGCTGCCAGCTCTTAGACTATTAAAATTTTCAGTTTCAAACAAAGATTTTTAATTTTTCATTTATAATACTGTACAAATTTTGTTTTCAGATGTTTTCGAACATATGAACCATTTAGGGTTTAGACGAGAAATACGGATAACGATGAGTCTTAGAAAAACAAAGTTTATATGAAATACAATTTGAGAGCATTAAGTGTTTCGGAGTTCACCTTCAAGATTGAGTAAAATTATTTGCACACATGGGATCGATAAGAACTTTTAACTTATTCATTATAATAGTTTCTCTAACATTCATGCAAATTGTCAGCTTTTTGGGAATTTATGCAAGTCCATATATTTGGGATAAGTTGACCGGACTTTAAGGTGGCAAGAAAAATATAGTAGAGCGGTGGTATAGAGATATTTAAATGGGTAGTTTACCAAACAAAAGATATTTTAAAATTAAAAAAAAAAATCGGTTGGCTTAAAAACCTTTTTAATGCTTTTTAAAAGTCACATGTTCAAAATGTAGGTACATATGTATTTAAGTAAAAAAAATGCATTTGTGTGACCAAAATATTGTAGAACTGCAACAAAATTCATACTAAATTTAAAAAAAAAAAAAATGTTTTTTGATTTTAAAAATTCGATATTTAAAAACGGATCAGTGAATATTTTTGAAATTAAATGTTTATCTATCCCGGGGTTTAGACAAGCGAGTGGAACTAGTAGCATTTGTATCATAGTGTTAGTTTTATTGATGTATGTGTGACTAGTAGCTCGCTGCGTGTTTTGTCAACTAGTATGATTTTTTAAAAATATTTCATACAGAAAAATATACAAATTATGGAAACTATGGAAACAAAACAAATAAATGAAAAAAATACACTACACTAGTAGGATAACTGCCAGGCTACTCGCAGGCAAAAATATTATACTATTTGGGCTACAAGTTGGCTCTCACGTGTTTTGATACACTAACACACATAAACGCTACTAGTTCTACTCGCTTGTCTAAACCCCGGGTATGGATGGTTTTTTTATAATACAAATTATATAAACTACTGAAATAAATAAGCCAAGTAGAAGACGTAGCATTATTTAATTGGACTTGTTAAATTATTGATTCAAAATAGCTTTTAACGGCCTTTAGTCCTTAAAAATTGGCGTTTCGTCCCGGCCGGCGTTTGGGTTGGATATACATAGTTAACAATGGATTTTCCAAGTGAGAACGCCGGGACGAAACGCCAATTTTTAAAGACTAAAGGCCGTTAAAAGCTATATTAAATCAAAAAGTGTGACCTACAATGCTTAGCCACATTATAGCCTTGCTATAAGAGCAACTTAGTGTGATCCAGTAATATGCATTTTTCTTTATGAAACACAAATTTGCTTACATTCAAGAAAATTATTAGAAAAGAATATTGAGTAATCTTATCTTTATAAAAAAGACAGACCTGGATTGATGAGTTTTGTTTTTGCATCTTTATTTTAAAAGAGCTTTTGATATAAGCATCCTTTATGAGGTCGAATATATTATGGAAAATAATCGATTATTCTCATTACAAAAAGGAATGTTCAAGCAATTGTGGACTTTTTTGTTTAAGAAGATACTTTTCTCGTGTCATTTATAGTTTCGTGAAGAAATTTTAAATGACAAGGAAATTGCAACCAGTAGTATTTCTATTCAAAGTTTTTTTTTTGTTCTTGTATGGGATGAGAAAGTGAAAATCTGGTACGGAAATTGCATGACAATTGAATTTTTGAAATAATTTGAATCTTGAAGATCTAATAAAGTTTAATTTAAGTGAGGAAAGTTCATGACACATTTAGATTTACAACGAAAAAAAAAACATTCGCCGAAGTGAAGTTTACTCACGTGCACTGGGGCGTATGTGGGTGATTTTTTATATTTTTTATTTTTTTGGAATACGTAAGTAGAAAACTGAGTTGGTTGCTAAAATATATCAATTTATGTATATAACACAATGATACCGATAATTATGTACAAATAAATAACGTAAAAGAAAAAGGACCAAAACGATGAAAAACTTGCAAACCTTTTAACTAAATTTGTCAATTTAACAAAAATAATTTTCTGTAAGAAAAACGAGATAAAATATACATATATAGGAAATTCCCACGCTCATTGCTCATAAAAACCAACTAAATTTAGCCACTTAGGATAGGAATATAATAAACAAAAAAAATATGTCAAATTGCTTGAAGGTGTTCCTTCTATCATATCTCTACCATTTACCTGTCACACCATCAAACGCAGAGTTAGATAGATACGTGACTCTGCTTCAGTTGAGCTTTTAGTGTTAGAGCCTTTGTTTATTCGCATAATCGTGTTGAATTTTCGTGCCTTTTCATTGCAAATGAAACACATATACATACATATGTCGAAATATTGTTTTCCAGAACCAAACAAAAGCAAGATTTCATTTACTAGACGAATAATATGATTTATCTTTATACCTGGTGGTAAAATGGTATTAATGTATATGTAGGTCTCCTGCTTTAGTGACAGAATATCTACTTTTAATAGATAAGAGCCAAGATATGTACGTATATATTTTGCCAACGAATGTTAATATAACGTCCTTTGGGTCTATTTGTTGGGATTATGACGTGTATTTCCCGTCATCCATCACTCCGCTTCTCTGTCTCTGATGACGATGGATTAAATGTCATATTCGTTTGCACAATAAAGAGTATGTGTGCGCAGTTTTTTTTTTTTATTTAGTTTTAAGCTTTTAAGGATGACTGGCATTCGTGAGTTTTCTATATATTTTGTAGATAGTACGTACGTGGGTGGATTTTGAGTTTTTCGATTCGTTGTGCTGCATCTGAATGGAATTTATCAATTTTTGTTTATTCTTACTTGGCATATATTAAGATCTATAAAGCCTTGACACACATGATACACCGAAGAATATAAAAATCAATATTAACTCTAAGGATATAATAAGAATATATAGGAGAAGGGTTTATGTGGGAATGATAAAATTGAGATGTTTGGTTTCAACTTTTTTTTTTTTTTTAATTAAGCGCGCACTAAAGGGGTTCTTGCTACCCTTAAAATGAACGTTAGGAAAATAGGGAAGGATTTAAGAGGAGATGCCGGTGCACATTGGTTTTGAACCTTTGAATATCAAAATGGCAGGGAAAAATAGTGCCGGGTAAAGCATTCCACATTCTTATAGTGCGACTAAAGAAAGAATCTCTATACTCAACAGTTCGTCCGAAGTTGGGCTCAAGGGTAAACTGATGTGCATTCCTAGAAATACGAGTATTACGGTTGAATTTTTAGGGGAGGAATGCAACTGGCTATTTCGCTAGAGCACTGGTTATGAAAGTAACGGTAAAATAACGAAAGACATGAAACATTGCGTCGGTGTTCGGGAGGTGCAAATGCTTCCGTTATATTTATATCACCTATCATTTTCATAGCTCTTCTTTGAATCCTATCCAATAGACTCAAGTGAGTTATTGGAGCACCTGCCCAAACATGAGAATTGTACTCGAGTTTTGGACGAATAAAGGCTTTATAGATAACAACCAGATCAGAAGGGGTGAAAAATTTCTTGCATCGCCGAAGAAAACCTAAACATTTAGCAGCGTGTTTGGCAACATCAAATATGTGATCGTTCCACAGAAGGTGGTCTGTGATACACATACCGAGGACTGAAAGCTTTCCGGTTTCCTCAATGCAAGAACCACTCATGGATAGTGGCATGGGGGGTGGGTTTCGTTTTGACGACACTAGACAGCATTGAGATTTTGAAGCATTAAATTATACGCGATTCTTGATTCCCTATTGGATAACTGTCGAGATCAGAATTTAATGAGATTATCGTACGCTGCCGTTTAAGTTCCACATCGGAAGGATATGGATGAGAATCTGTAAACGAATATGAGAAGCTGAGGGTACGGTCGTCAGCGAAACAGTTTTATGGATTAGAAGTTTCAGACAAAAGATCATTTATAAAAATGAGGAAGAGAGTCGGAGACAAAACGGAGCCCTGGGGCACACCAGCATTTATTTTGTGGATTTCAGACTTGAAACCGTCCAATACGACTTGTATTGAACGGTCCGAAAGGTTATTTCTAATCCAACGAAGAAGAGATTCATCTAAACCAAATGAGCGCATTTTCGATAAGAGAGCTTGATGCTAAACTCTATCAAACGCTTTTGAAATATCAAGTGCAATAATCTTACTTTCTCCAAAACGATGTAAAGATTTGTTCTACTGTTCGGTGAGATATACCATCAGATCACCAGTGGACCTATTGCTACGAAAGCCATACTGCCGGTCATTAAGAAGCCTTCGTTCTTCGAGATATTTCTTTAACTAAAAATTGATCAGCGTTTCCATGACCTTGGAAAGAAGGGACGATAGTTTGAGGGTGGAGAAGATACGCCTTTTTTTAGGGACAGGCTGAACAAATGCTATTTTCCATCCACTCGGAAAGAGACCAGTAGAATAGGACAGATGGAAAAGCTTACGCAGTGGTTTTGCCAGCGTTGAAGAACACCTCTTCAGAACAATGGGAGGGATACTTTCCGGGCCAGCGGATTTGTGTATATCAAGATCTTTTAGGACTCTGGCAACTGCACGAGTGCGAAAGAAGATTCGTCCCATAAAATCGTTTGCGCTCTCAAGTACGGGAGGAGTCATAACACTTTCTGGCAGCGTCGAATTAACACCAAACTGTGCTGCGAGTAAATTGGCTTTATCTTGCGAGCTGACAGCAGGTGTGTCGTTTAAGACGAGCATTGGAACCGCAGACGAAGAAGTATTTCGAATGTTTTTGCAAATAACCAAACATTTTTACTACTACTGGGACATTGTAGTATTTTTTGCCTTAGTTTTTGGTCATGCAAACATTTGGTTCTTCTTATATGACCGTTACAGGTCTTGTTGAAACTTTTTCCGGCTTTCCTCAGTAGGGTTGGCTTTGTAACTAAGGAAACTTACTTCTCTAACACTTATAACCTCTTTACAGCTCGAATCAAACCATGAGTTTTCTTTGGGTTTGATAGATTTAACCCTATTCGGGATAAAATTTCTCATTCCACAAAGAATTAAACTTGTGATCATATCTGCACTCGCATCTACGTCACTATCGAGGAAGCATAGTGACCAGTTAAAGTACCGGAAGAAAGCATTGAGACCGCCCCAGTTGGCTTTCTCATACTGCCAAACGGTTCTCTTAGGAGTTTTTTCTTTAACTGTGTTTTGGTGGCACGCGAAATTCGCAGATATGACACAATGGTCTGATGTGGTTAGAGGCGATAATACACTAATAGTGTATTTATAAGGGTCGGAGGTAAGGAACAAGTCCAGAGTGTTGCCGGAGTGACATACAACTTCAGGGATTCGAGTTGGCTCGTCAACAAGCTGAGCCAGGTGGTTTAACTCAGCAAAGACATAAAAAAACCTTCCTTCGGGTGTTGTCTGACCCGAAAAGCGAAGCCAACTAGAATTGTGTACATTGAAATCGCCTGCAATGACGATGTCAGTGTGAGGGTAATGGGCAACAATTCTTTGAATGGAGTCAGACAGAGCATCAAACTCGTTAAAAGTTGAATTTCTGTCCAAATTAGGGCCTTAGAATTCATGTGACATGAGTGATTAAAGCTCTTAAAAGGATCATGTGCTGTAGGTATAACTAGATTAAATGTTTCGAAATGAAGCTTTAAACAATTTCTACAACAGAATTAATGAATGTTTATTGAAGAATGTTTAAAAAAAGCTTAATTAAGAAACAAAAAATTTAATGTTCATGTACATTAGGGCCACATTTTTTTCTTTTTATTTGCTTTAGGTAGGGCTGGTCACGAGACGAGAAAAGTCTCGGTCTCTATCTCGGTCTCGCATGACGAGACCGATATGAGACGAGACTGCCTTTAAAGCAACCGAGACGAGACAGTATATTTGGACCGAAATTTATAGAAAGTCTAATAAATTAAAAAAAATTCAATTTCAGTTAATTATTTATTTTCTTCTGCACATATTCAAACTATAATCGAAAATATTTCGTTCCAATAATCAACAAGTCGTCCGGAAATCGTATTTTTTCGGAGACGAGACTTAACTATACGAACATTTTTGATTTTAACGAGACCGAGACGAGACTTCCAAAAGTCTCGCAGAGTCTCGTCTCGTGGCCAGCCCTAGCTTAAGGCCTAAGAATTGATTTCTTTTGACACTAAAAAATACACCACCAGAATTTTTACGATTTTTAAAATTATGTTTAGAGGTTTAATTTAGTACAACAAATCGCGTATCCGAGTTTTTAATTAAACAAAAACCTAAATATCAGTTTTCAATAATGTCAAAATCATCTTTTTAAAAAATGTGCATATATTTTTCATTTTTCAAAATAAATTTGAATACAAAATTCAAGGTTTGAAATTAAAATTTATACAGGGTGCCCCGTAAAGAATGGACATTTTGCATTGAGTATCAAAGTTAAATAATTTTTTTCTCTAAGAAGTACAACAGTTATTATAATTTTTTTCTACTAATGTTAATGTATAATGTTTAATATTGTTCGAAAAAAAAGACGTTGGAATTCATTCACTTGTAGTCGTGGTATTCAAAAATGTAAAGAAAGGCAAAAAATAATGCACTGAACAAAAAAATGCAAGTATCTTTTCTTGTGGTTGGGATAGAACTTTTTTGTATCAGTTTTCAGGACGGCCATAAAGTCAACTATGAGGCGTTTCAGGGTTATCCATTCTTCACGGGGCACCCTGTATATTGTTTGACAAAACAACCTTAAAGCCACATTTTTTTTAGGAGTTGAAAATATTTATTGCTTGTTCATCATTTAGTTAAGGCAAAAATGGTACTACATTTATTATTACAAGATTTTAAATTCAATCAAAAATTGTAAGAACAAAAAATCATAAATATTGATTTTTTTACTTCTCGTTATACTAATAAATTTTTATTATAGTTAGTTTTTAATTCATTTTAAGTATCTTTGTGGTTTCTTAAAGAAGAAAGTTAGTCCTTTTTTATCATATAAAGTTCTTGATCAAGTTATGAAGTCATATATATTTTTTAAATTTTATTTTAAATTAATACGCATGTACTTTTTCACATCTTTCAAAGTTCAAAGACCGTTTTTCGATACATTTTTGAATAAAAATCCATTTTTTGAAAATTATTTTGATGTGCCTTATTTTAGCCATCTTTTATAAAATTTGAAAAAAAAAAAAAAAAATAGTGGGAGTTATAAAGTATACATAAGAAAAAGGCAACATTTTCTTAAAAAGCTTTTTTCATTGTTTGCTTTAATGCTAGAAAAAAAATATCAAAACTTCCACAATTTTTGGTTGATTTTGTTGAAATAAAACTCATTTTGAACAAGACTACCAATTGTGAACCTTGAAATTCGAAGTAAGACACTTTTATTTGAGCCGAAATGAGGTTATTCCGGAAATTTCAAAAAAGCTTCATCATGAGATTTATCAATTAACAGCTCTATTTTTGAATTTGTTTGGCAATCAAACGTTGATTTTTGTTGCTTTCACTGTCCGTTTTCTTGTGTGTGTTTTTTTTCGAGTTTTGACATTTTTATTCGAAAACTTTTAAAAGGCTTTTAAAAGGCATTCCATTTAGATGTGTTATTTGGAAATCTTCTGAGATATCACCTCATTTTTTTTTAAATTAGACTATAAATTTTGGAAAAGAAACAACCAAACTTTTTTAACGATCGTACTAGACAAATTATTACGGACCACCCCTTTAATTATTAAAATGTTTGTTGATATATTCTTGGGGAAGTAAATTCCAAGAAATTTCGAAATTTTACTAGACATCAAGTTTTATATTAATTATTTCGTTAACAGTCAACATATCTTTAACTCTCATCAGTTGCAAAAACTTGAACTGGAAACGAAAAGGAAAAACCAATAAAAAGTCCATATAATATTAAACTCTTTAAGAAAATAACTCTGCTCACAGACAGCACAATTAAAATAAGAAAATATTTCAAAGTTATAATGCCTTCATTTGCATAAAATACAGTACAACAGCATTTTATACTAAAACGCACACTAAAAAACATACATAAATATTATACAGGGTGATACCGAAAAAAGAAGCGACAAAGAGCGAAAGTGTGTAGGTTGCAATGAGGCAGTACAAAAATCGTATGAGAAAGACAATTTTCTAAACGAAAACTACTTTAAGAAGATGAAGAAATTAGAATGTTATAGATTTTTTTGAAAGCCAAAAACATTCTTTTATTGTTTTTAATTAATTTATTTTAGTTTTTAATTTTTGAAAAAAATATTTACAACAACAACATTTTGGTTATTAACTACTTTTTTTTGCTTTTTTTTATATTCAATGCTCTTTTCAGTTTCTAGCCAAACACTAAAAAACAAATAGCTCTTGGACTTTTACCTTTTAAAATGTCAAAAAATGAAGAAACTAACTTTCCCAAACAAATGAGAAGAATATGGCTAAATGATGACTCAAGCAGCCGATGGATTTGAATTGCCTTATTTGGGTTAGGTAGACGAGTTCCAAAATCATAATCTCCAAACCGAAATCCCCAAATTAAAATCCCAAAAACCGAAATCTCCAAATTTAAAATCTACAAAAACTAAATCCTTAAAACCAAAATCTCCAAGCACCAGAATCCCCATATTTTGAGTATATCTAAGAAATTATATTGGCGCGCGAAAATTAAAAATTATTTCGCGCGCCTATATCTGTTATCAAAGTTTTTTGTACTAAAAATTGCTTTGGGTGGCCCGCTTCTGTATGACATAGTTGTCCACGTGTGCAAAGGATACAAAAATAGTTGTCTTTGCAAGAGTGGTACGACTTGCTGCAATAATCTACAAAAGTCTGTCCCACCACCGATTCTGTAAAGAGGGCAGTCTAAGCTTTAATTTGATACCCCATTTATAAAATTCCATTATGGTTTAGGTATCCTAAGCCAAAAATGCAACGGAAAAAGTGCAGTTTCTACCGATTGCCACCTGAAAAACCTTGTCCGACCAGCTATTTTGTTAATGTTAAGACTAAAATTATGAATTGGCATCATTTTTTTCCACAGCCACGATGAAACAGGTAAACCTACAATCGCCACCCGTACTATAAGTACGTTGTTTTTTAAAAATTATATTTTTAATCAAGCTATCTTTTTTTTTTAGATAATTGCCTCTCCGTTTACTCGCGAAGAAATATCTCGCACCTTCTTAGATTTTTTTTTGTACCCGTCCACACATTTTTTATCGCATCTCATATGAATTACCCTGTATATCCAAAACTGAGTGATGATACGCCATGATTGAGAGAATGAGAGTTCCTGGCGGAAAGAAAGGTTTATCTGGAGAACACTTTTCCTGGTTAGAAAGTATTATAGTGGAGAAAGAGAAATTTTCTGGATTATTATTTTTTTATAGTTTTTTTTTATTACGTAGCTTGAAAACTTATGTGAGTGGTTTAAGTTGCTTTAATGCCTGTGGCATTTTAAATAACAAAAGTGAACTAAAAAAAAAAATATTTTTTTTTAGGGTTTTCTTTTTATTTCCTTCTTTCTGATGGTCAAGTGGAATATGCAAACAACAAACGCATTTTAAGTTTGACAGGAAAAAATTAAAAAAAAAACTTGAGAATAATAAACTGGAAGATTGCTTAATCTTAAAAAATTAAACATAAAATAGAAATAGTGGGGAATATTATATGAATCGACTAAATTGTTTGACTACCACTGTTTGGCTTATTTTTAAAACAGATTGTGATATGTGATATTTACTGACCATACATCACTACCACAACAAACAAGATTGCAGAAATTGGAATAATAGGAGATGCAATAAAAGAAACAACGGTTAATGAACAACATCAATTCGAAATTAAATAATATTTTTGAGCGACGAGAAATCGGATAACAATTAAACAAATAACAAATTGAGTCGACACCTTAACTGATTTCACAATATTTACTTTAACACATAAAACAATAACAAAATTATTAGACGCGTTAAAGGAGTACCTTGAATGCATTTCAGAATGTAGTCATTCCATCATCAGCATCACGACTAAATCCAAAAGCAGCAAATGTTGTGTTTTGTTGTTGTTATTAATATTGCATATTATAATCATTATATAAGAGAGAACAAATGCGATTCAATATTTCCGTTGTCTAAATTCATCGCATGTGGGTCTCTCTGTATATAAAAACTTTCATATGCATCAAGTTTACGGTCATCTAGCACCTCTTTCACTAAACAAACGTTTTGGATGTCAAGGCACATATGATTTTCGTTGAGAGCGTGTGCCGCCAGTGCTGATCTGTAACCTTGATTAGTGCGAATGTATGTTTGATGTTCTTTAAATCGCGTAAGGAGATTTCTCTTTGTTTGGCCGTAATAAACACTTTCACATTCACTACATTTTATTGCATATATACCCGATTTATTCAAATTATTAGTTTTGTCTTTAGTCGAACCCAATAAATTTGACATCTTATTTTGATTTGTGTGTACAATATCCATGCCGTATTCACGAAATTTCGTTTTCAGTTTGTTCGTTACAACAGGTGTATAACATATCGCGACACGAATGTTTTTATCGTCATATTTTCGGGATTGTACATATAGTGTAGACAAATCATTTCTTTTTATTTTTTCTGTATGTTTTTTAATTAAATGATCCACCAAATCTTCACTATAACCATTAATTTTTGCAATACATTTTATAGTTCTACACTCTTTCATGTAGTTCATTACTGAAAGGTTTAAACTACACAACCTATGTACCATGGAGTGGAAAGCAGCGTGTTTGTGTTGTATACAACAATTTGAATCACTCGTTATTGTTCTAAAAGTACTCGTGGGTTTTCGGTAAATAGCTATTTCGAGTTTTTGGTTCACTCTTTTCAATTCTAAATCCAGAAAAGGTAATTTTCCTTCATTTTCAAGTTCATAAGTGAATTTAATAGAGTCATATTGACTGTTCAAAGTATGCAACACTTTTTCTACTTCCGTTTTTCCATTTTCCACAACTGCAAACACATCATCTACATATCTATACCATACTTTAGGTAATAATTGTTCTTCGTTTAGCTTTAGTTCAAAGTTAGACATAAACAATTCACTGATTAATGGGCTAAGCGGATTACCCATGTTTGTGCCTTTATCAACTAAATAGTATAAATCCCGGAATTGGAAAAAACTATGTTTCATACAAGTATTCGCTGTACGGATATATAAACTTTTTTTTTGTTATTGTTTTATGTGTTAAAGTAAATATTGTGAAATCAGTTAAGGTGTCGACTCAATTTGTTATTTGTTTAATCAATTCGAAGTCGAATAATTATGTTAACACAAATCAAAACACTGTTCAATTACATCAGCCAAATTTAAGGCGTATAAGCTCCCAGAGATTAATAATAATATTGTAAACCAAGCTCAGTTTTTTAGCGGAAATAGATTTCTCTGGCATTACGCAAAACTACAACGCCCTGATAATTGTTTGTAAAAATCATTAATTATTAAATGTCTGTTATACAAAAAAAGTTAAAAAAAAACTTATTTAAATGTTATAAATAATGTTTTCATATTTAATAATGACTACCCCTGAGGAAGTCGGGAATATCCGATGAAACGTAGGGAAAAATTATGGAATAACTTTTTATTTGAACAAAGAAAACAATTGACCAAAAGAGCTCTATTTAATATTTAAAATTGTCTTCAACTAAGTCAAGAAGCAATAAATTGTATAAAAGAGGAAGAGCACAGAAAGATTTAACAAACTAAGAAGACACAATATCAAAAGCATCCATTGAGTTAATCCAGACTTAATTCAGCATCACTTCATTGATAATGGATTCTTTCCTTTAAACCCCAAATCCAATTCAATCTTTTGTCAGTCATTTTATTGCTAAATATACATACATAATGTGTCATCAATAAAAAAATTCAAAGCTTTTTATTGTTTATATAAATTAGTTTTTCTCTTTGCAATATCCAAAATCCAATGTGTGTTTCTAATACATATATACCATTTTAATATATCCTTTTATTGTGGCGAGTAAGTTCTTAATATCTTTAGTTTTTTTTCTGGGATATTCTACATCAATTCAATTTCTTATTTCAATTATTTGTATTCGTATTGTTCGAAACACATGACCATAAACATCTTCTTTATTGGTTTCGTGCGAGAATGTTACAATATTCTATAAGAGATTTTTCCAAATTACTCTCGGCGGTCGGGGTTCCGCGGCGGCCGGCGGTAACGGAAGCCAATAGTAAAGCCATTTTGGCAGTTTTCTGCACGTTACACACCAACATAATGTAGTATGTGTGCATAACAATTACTTTTGGATACGTTTTATGTGCTGATATACATAAATAATCTTCTCACGTTCACGCAGGATTTTATGCTTATTAGGGGAAGGTGGCCTAAAATGCCCTCCTAAGGAAAATGTACCATATCTCGGAAAAAATTGACATTCACACTGAAATGTTATATTCTTTGCAAAGTTTAATCAATAACGCTTACATTTTTCTGCCTTACGAGTATAAAAAGTTCCAAAAAGTATTTAAAGTATTTAATTCTCAAAATGCCTCCAAATTCCAACGATCAAAATTGCCCGGGTAAAATGGCATACTAGTATTCAATCTTACACATGCATGTAAACCAACCAGGCAAGTTAACCAAAAACCATTTTCAATTTAATTTAAACATTATTTAAAACAAATCAAAGTTCAAAGTAAAATAAACATAAACAATACTCAACAAAAAAATAAAATCAACAATTCATTTAAAACAACTTCAACTTGTATAAGTAAAATAAACATAAAAACCACTTAAACACCGAACATTGAACGTTTTGGATTTATTTATGGCTTTTGATAATACGTCCTCAGTCCAGGACTGCCTCTCTATAGATCCTTCATATTTTGCGAGAGCAAAGTAGGCCATTTTGCCCGTATAGGATTTTTTTATTTAAGTTTTAATTTCTAACAGACAGAAATAGTTATAGGTCAACGAATTTCAGTAAATTGAAAAAAAATACTTGATACTTACATGCATTAACTGCTTTCTCCAAAATTCACTATTTCGTATACAGTTTTTTGTCAAAAAATTTTTCTTAAAATTTTATTGTTTCTACTTTTGGAGATGGCTAGAGACATTTTGGTCTGTCAAATTTCAACTGATATCTTGAAGTTGCGAACATTTTGTATATGTCGGTGCTGCCAGATAAACTAAAGAATTGTGTTCACAAAACCTTCTAATTCTGTTCGATTCTACGATTTCTAGCAAGGGGGCCATTTTACCCTGGTGAGCCATTTTAGGCCACCTTCCGCTAACCTTTTTAAATATACAAGATATACAATTATATATGCATATGTATGTATATTCGTCGTCCTTAAAGGCATTTATTTGTGGCATGGCCAGAAATTTCAACAGTTCATCAAGTTCTTATTCTTTTGTTGGTCGTATAGGTAAAACATGAAATCCCTCTGGTCTATTTATTTGTGTTTTTGTTGTCGTTGTATTCAATGTAAGCTTTTTTTATGTACAATATGTACGTACATAATATAGGTATGTCCTTGCATACTTGGTTCCCTTAAACCAACAGATGTGGCCAGGTTTCAATGCACATACTTAATTACAAAATTAAAACAACGTGTTTTGTTTAAGACTTAAATTTCATTAGGTCTTGAATTAATATACCATGCTACCAGCTACTAGAAGTAGAAGGTAAATGGAAGGACAGTTTTATAAGCTTTTATATGGAAAAGTCACATTTGCTGTGCAGAAGCACCTTAATGTCTTATACACGTCGAAACATGGAAGTGTGCCATAAAATGTCATATAATATCTGTAGTATTATGTGTCCAAATGAGTTTGCATAAGGGTGATTAAAGAATTTCAGTCTGGGAATATAAGAAAAAAGTGATTATTGAGCAATAAAAAACTGTCTCATATGGAAGACAAGCATCGGCCAACAGGATGCCTGAGGTGTGAAACAATTTGCTTTCAAAAATACAAGACACCAAATTCTATCAATAAAAACAAAGTAGAATTAAAATTTAAACTGAACAGTTGTGTTGCAGTTAAAAGGAAACTATATGCATTTTATTATCCTTAAATGTTGTGAAACTTATATTGTTGGCACAAACACCAAAATTACAAATTAAAACCAATAAAAATTAATTTCTGATTTTCTTACAAGCTTTTCAACAGTTTTAATGTTCATAATTGGAATCGGACCTCAGGTGAGATGTAGGAGTAGGTACGTAGCAGTGGCGTGGCGTGAATTTTTTTGGGAAGACGAAGCAAAATCAAACAAATTAGTCGCAAATTTAACAGCCTTAATTTTCTGGCCATGTTCTTTTGTGTTTATTTTCAATACTTATTTTGTAAGGTTCCAATCAATAAATATATTTTTGTACATCATCCGAAATTTTGTTAATTTGTCAGTATAACATTTTTCTCTTAAAATCTTTTTCAATAAATCTGTTTTAGGTATAAAATTCGTATTAAATTTTCTTCTCTGAATTATGTTAACATATATTTGTAGATTATTATTTTCCTGAGATTTTAAAATCCTAATCTTAAAGATCCGACAATTAGAACTCATGTTATACTCTTTTTGCTCGAGCCATACCACTCTTTTCTAACATTTTGAACAAAGTTTAGATAAATAAGCCGAGAAAAAACGTCTTGTTCCTTTCATAATTATTATTAAAAAAAAAAGTTAGATACATACAAATCCACATGCTACACCCCAGGGGGAAAAAATTAAAAAAATCATTGAGGAAAAATCAGCTTTTTCCTTGCGGAATGGCAGCTGCACCGTCCACTTTTCAGCTGATTCCATTGATGAAATTAACATTGGCATGTCCTAGGCGGGAAGCACATGAAGAAAATCCGATGAAAATTTACCAACGAAATCACTACATCGTTGGAAGTTGTTTATTCACCGACCCAGATGATGAAAAACATGGTGGTTGCATAATCGGTGAATTCACTACATAAATGTATGTGGTTTATTCATCAGTTCAATGTTTTCGATGAAAATGGTAATGAAAATTCAATTATCAAATCACAAGATTAGTGGTAGTTGTTTATTCAGCAATTAGTTAATTCAATATGAAAAATGTGAAGAAAATTAAATAAATAGTGAATTCATTACTCTGTTGTGCATGTGTTGTGAATTTGTGATTGGTTAATTTAAATATAGAATTAAAACTTTAAATTTAATTAAAGTGAAATCACTAGGTCAGTGGTTGTTAGTCAATCATTACTTCACTTATGCGAAGTGGTGATTAACCAACAACCTGAAATACTTTGAGATAATCTGAGATTGCCTCCTTTTAATGGAAATTCACAAGTCCTCTTATAATATTTACTGTCAGTAGACAATGTCAACACAGAGAACACAAACAAAAATTAACTTCTATCAAAACACACAATAGCGGTGCACACTTAACAAAGCATATGAGTGGACATAGACGATGAACTGATGAACTTGTACATGACTTTTCAACAGTTTTTTCATCGCATAATTTTCCTTATCAAAAGAAATTTTTAATTCAACGAAAGAAAGGCTTGTTTTCTGAACACAAAGCAGAAAGTGGGTTCAAATCTATGAACTGAGGAAACCTTGCATGACTCTTCACTTACTAAATCGTTACTTGTCGTTTCGTTTTATTATCTGGCTAGTGAATTGATTGAAGAATTCAGCTATAAAATTCATTGGGGAAGATATTTCGCGCTGGGACTTCTTGCAAAATGACCTTGCCATATATATATATTGTGTGTGTGTATCTCTTGTCATCGACCAGCGCTCCAGCGAGGCTGGCAGCGAAAGCAATTGTCGCTGTTCCTCTTTGGCTTCGTCACCCACACAAATTTTCTTTTCGAACTACATGAATAACACGCTTTCGACCGTCTTATACGGGATTGGAACTAAATTGTTTCGCATCCCTTTTTTCATTAGTGTTGTATTATTCCTCTCTTTGTTTAACTACCGCGAACAAAAATAAGACGGTAAAACACGGTGGTCGCCGAGTTATTTTAGGTAGTTTGTTAAAAATACTATTGAAAAGGTGATATGGGTCGGGTAAAAAGCATATAGCTTGACTTCTACGAGTCGGATCATCAAAATTGAGATCTTAAAATGACGATAAAATAGTAGGCTACATTCCAGTTGAAGCAGTTTTATGGCGTTTGACGGACATTTTGAAAGGGAAGACGGCAGGAATCGTTTTATATGGACGCCACGCAACTGGTAGGTAGGTACTCAGTTTTTGAAAAAAAAAAAAAAAAATTAAAAGAAAAATAATTTTTTAATTGATTTTAGTTGTTCGTAGAAAAAAAATTATTCATACAGATTTAAAGTGCAATAATTGTTGACTAACGTTGAAGTACCAAATCACAGTATATATAGGTAATGATAAAATCAGCCAAGCCAATGACGAGATATGCGTATATTGTTAATAAGTATAAAAAAGGCATTTTTTCAAGCAAACTTATAACATTATTTCCCTTATTCAATTTTTTTGGTGAAAACGTAGTATGTAGTATTATTTGAAATAGTTTAGACATTACATGTACAAAGTTTAATCAAAATCTTTTGAGCGAGCCGTTTTCAAGAAAACTTGATCTAACCGAAATCGTTGAATGGCATCTACACGTTCTAGATGAGCTAAAACAAAAATTCGAATTTCAGGAAATCACATAAAAACGCTTCATACCAAATATGAAGCAAATCCGTCAAACTGTTTGTGATCTAGCTCCATGTACATCAGGACTCACAGACGTACAGACAAACAGAACAACGGACGTCTTAACGAAAATCACTTTTTTTACTTTTTTTTTGACACGAAACCAATATTTGCCCTATAGTGCAGATACAAAATGTAATTACTTTTGAAGTGATCAAGTAGACGTTGTAGGTATGGCTGATATATGCATGTATGATGTACATACATAGATACATAATTAAATCACCTGAAAATTTCCATAAAAAGAATTCAATTTATCGTCAAAAACGCGTTTCTTTTAAGCTTTCACGCTTCAACGATTTTTTAATCAATCATATTTTGACCGATTGTAGATTTTGTTTACATTTTTGAAAAGAAGAATATCCGAGTTTTTTTTTAATATAAACTTTTACATTCACACTACTAAATTATTTGTACATTTTTTGTATTGAGTCTAAAAATTACAAGGGACTCATTTGAGAGTCTATTCAAAAGTCGAATAGACTTAAAGGTCAACTATTGATAATTCAAAAATCTATTTGTTAATATTTTTCTGTCGCATTGATATAAATTTGTATGAATTCTTCTATTTGGTAGAAAATTAAATTCGATCAAGAATTTCTGATCGACTTTACTCGACTAGATTTTCTCGGAGTAAGACTTGCAATATGGCTCCAAATTTGTTCACATTTTTTTACACTTTGAAGACTGTTTTAAGGCAAAATTCAAAAAACGTTGACTATAAATTGAGATTATGAGTAAGAAATACAAAAGCTGGTACTTTCATCCCTACTAAGCCTTGAACAGATTGTTCCCCTTTAAAACTAAAACAAAAAATCGTATTGATTTAAATTAGCCGGAAAGTAAAAGATAGTCTAAGAATGATAGGATCGGACCAGGGACAAATTTATTCATAAAATTTTATTCCTGGTATCGACGCAGAATTTTATTCTCAACAACATATCCAAAGTCCCCCAAAATCCCCGCATTGGCTTTTTGTATAGGCGCATTTTAAGAGGTGGAGAGGGGAGGGAGGCGGGAGTTTGTCAAGCTGAAAAATTTGTTGCATTACAATCTTATCATATGACACAGGTTCTTAGGGTGCTTTTTAATGCTGATTCTAAGGAGACCAAAACTGAAAAGAAACGTGTATCCTGTGGAAAGTTAATGTCATTTTTAAGGAATGATCACTTTTTTTTAAAGTACAACAAGTAATATATTACCAAAAACCATTTTAAAATAATGGGATTTTAATGAAATTTGGTATACATTTTTCATTTGGCATGTTTACTTTTAGAATCAAAAGAGTCCCCAAAAATATCTGTGGTCAAAGGGTGTTTTTTTGAGAGCGAGAAGTTAGTTCGTCATTATTACCATAACATCTATGAATAAGTTTTGACACTGATGAAATTTGCTAAAAATATTGAATATTTCATGGTTTACAAGTATCAAAAGAGCCCATTAAAATAACTTAATCCAAAGAGTTTTTTTAGAGAGTTTATGTTTGACCTGCCCTGTACGGAGCTCTTACGAAAAATTGTATTTTCGTGTAATCGAGATAGTACATATGACACATGATATATGATTTAAAGGTATTTTTTGAAACCAATATGATACAAGCACGCTAAAAAAAAGTTAGATTAATTTTGAAACAGAAATTACTGTTTTTTCAGTTAATCAGGTCAAACATTACACACCCAAAAAACACACTTGGAGCTTAGATATCTGTACGGACTCTTTTGATCCTTGGGTGTCAATATAAATTGAATATTTTTAGCAAAGTTCATAAGTGTCAGAATTTGTTCATAGACGTTATGGTAGTAATCACTCACTTGCATCTCTCCGCCAAAAAAAAAAACACACTTTTACTAAAAATATTTTTGAGGACTCTTTTGATTCTTGGTAAGCATGCCAAATGAAACGTTTATACTAAATTTCGTTGATATCTCATTATTTTAAAATGGTTTTAGGTAATATATTACTTGTTGTACTTTAAAAAACGTGATCATTCCATTAAAATGACATTAAATTTCCACAGGATACATGTATCTTTTCAGTTTTGGTATCTTTAGAATCAGCGTTGAAAAGCACCCTAAAACATGTGTCATATGATTAGATTGTATTACAACAAATTTTTCAGCTTGAAATGTAGATGCTTCTTATGACAGCAGGAGTGACAAAGCGTGATCGAATAAGAAGCAAGAGAATCCGAGGAAGCCTACACGTCAAAAATACCGTCTTGGACAAAATACACCACGACCATCTTGGCTCGTACCTACTGTCATGTACAGAGAAGATGCCATGAGAACCCAGGTCAAAAAGCAATAGCACAAGACGTTCCAACACTATCGCGGAAGAGAGGCAGGCGAAAAAACTTCTTGATGAAACAAATGCAACGACACCTGCATTTAGTTGGCCTCAGACATAGAACAATCCAAAACCGGGAGGCCTGTCAACGTTTTCTGAGGTCAACCCGGCCAACCCCACAAGTGGAACATTAGGTGAAGCAGTTGAGTGGGAGAGTTGTGGTTCCCCTCGAGATCATGACAATCGCCGGTAAAATGAAGAAAAAGTAGTAAGAACTCCCCTACAGTTGTTTTTTTTTTTCTGCGGAAATAACTCCCAAGCCCGTATAGCAAAATGGTATGTGCGTTGGACTGTCACGCTATAGGTCTGGGTACAATTCTCAGCCTCGCCCATTTAAAAACTAAAAAATGTTTTTTTCAGGGCCTCTTGCAAGAAATTGACAAATCCTCCAAGAGTATTAATTGTCATGAAAAAGTACTTCTCTTCCACCCGTTCAGATTTGGCAAACAAATTGTAGATCCCTATCCATTCCTGTCGACACGCGCACACAGCACTAGTTGATGGTTGTAAGTCACTTTAAGGCCCATGGTTCTTCACGAGCTGTTGGGCCAAGATATTTATATTTTATTTTTCAATTCCCAAGCGCACCAAATAACCAAATGTAAACTCTTTAAATAAAGAAAGCGACAATTCAGTTCAAGCTGCTGCATATGGCAAAATATAACCGGATTTTGGAAAACATATTTTTATTTAAAAATATATTTCTATGTAGTTAAAAGCAGCGTCTATGTTCCAAATGAGTAAATCTAAAAAAGAATCAGCAACAGCTAATGTAACTACATACAGTGCGGTTCACTTGTTTGGACGCACCAATTTTTTTTTAAATTTATTTTTTTCTTTTGTATATGTATTAATTATCACACCATTGCATATATGAGAAAGATTATTTAGTTCTCAACGAAAAACAGCACAAATGCATGCTCGGTGCGAGACAGTTAACGGTTTTTTACTCTTTTTTTTCTCAGTCATGTAAAAACAACAGAATTTTGTTGGTTCACATGATTAAACGCATAGGTGAATTTAGTTAGCTAGTAATTATCTGTTGCGCGGACTGGAACTTATTTTAAACCTTAAGCTGTGAGAAGTATCTGTCTTTTATTTTTAGCAAAAAATGGGCAAAAAAAACAGTTAGATATGGAAGAAAGCGAAAAAAATGGACTCCTACCATTCGGTAGGCGTTTCAATGCAGAATATTGCGAGGAAAATAGGAAGAAGTGAACATGCAGTTCGAAATTATTTAAAAAATACTGCCTCTTATGGTAATAACCAAAAAGGAAGAACCAAAACAGCTTTGACACCCCAGAAAAAAAGAAAAATAACAAGAATGGCATCGAATTCGGATCACTCCACGAGCAAAATCAAGGAATTGGCGAGAGTTACTGCCTGTAAATCTACAGTTCGTCGGGCTTTTTTAAGTGCTCAGCACCTGCAATTAAAAAAGCTACACAAAAAGCCACCACTTAATATAGTCAGCAAGCAACAGCGCTTGGAATTCGCGCGCAAAATTCTGTTGTTTTTACATGACTGAAAAAATTGGTGCGTCTAAACAAGTGAACCGCGCTGTACCTACATACAGTGGCGGATCCACGGGGGTGGCTATAGGGGCTAAAGCCCCCACAGGCGGTTCTTAAAATTGATTGAAATATAGAAATCAGAATCAGGAGTCAGAAAAAATGACGAGGCTGGGGCTACGGAATTTATATGCTACGTATTCTTTTTCTAAGCCCCAAATTAATTAGGTTGGGGCTGAATTCTGAAGGGAATTGTACAAAAAAACAAGTTCGGGGCTACGGATAATTGACAGAAAATTGGGACGAAAAAAAAAACAGCTCGCGAATAGGGCTTGACTGAATTGGACAAAAAAACGTGGTCGGGGCTAAGCAAATAATTCCTTTAAAACTTACCTAATTCCAGAAAATTTTTGCGCTTGACTCAAGGGACTGTCAAGTCCAAGTTGGGGCTAAAACTTAAAGAGATAATTGAAAAAAACGGGATCGGGGCCTAACAATTAACATGCCAAACGAAAAAATAATTCACCCTAAGAACTTCGCTAACTTTGCAAAAAAACGAAATTGGGGCTAAGACTCGTGAAGAATTTGGGAACAACAAACCAAAATCTGAGTTTTCTCTGGGCACTCAGAAAATCATGCGTGTGAATATTTGCAGTCCCTCTAGACTGACGTACAAATTTACTGACAGATTTTTTCTTCTGGTAGTTCAAAGCTTGACGTGGCTGAAAATTGAAGGTATATACATTTTTTTTCTATATCCACTTAAAAATATTTTAAATGTTAACTACTACAGATGTTATTGTATATAATATTGAAATCATTTTAAACCGGGGATAGAAGCTGATATAAATGCACAAAAAACAAGGCTATTCTAAAAGGGAAAGTGAGAATGCCAAAATTAAATTATTTATATAACTGTAGATTTTCACAAAAAAAAAACCTTTAACCTAAACTAAAACTTTTTTATATTAGTTATGTATAAATTCTAAAAATATATAAACTATAAAATAAAATCAATATCGTCACAATAGTTAAAATAATTTGTTCTTCAAGGGAAGCGTTTTTCTCTTTTCAATCTCACAACGAATTTCCTCGTCACTCGAAAACAAAAAAAAAAAATAATTTCAAATAGAAAGAAATATAATAATTTATTATTATTATAAAATGGCAGTTATCAATAAGATTTTAGAATGATTATAACGATCAGGTGTTCTGAACGCCGCACTGATAGACTAAGAGCCTACAGAAAATTTTGGGAGTGTATTGCTAACCAAAATATGAGTATGATGGTTTGTAGGTGCATATATCGCGGTATCAAAAACAACCGTCTGGCAGGTTTCCTTTTCAGCCTTAAGAGGGGTGGGAGTTTGAAAATAGCGATTTTCCAGTTTATTTTTTCATAGGTATTACCAATTCAATAAATTTAAAAAAATATATAATGTGATGCTCTGTCATTTTCTTTAAGTCAAAACGTCAAAATCTTGGCAATCCGACCAATAGAACTCAAAATATTTTAAGCGAACCTTAATCGATTTTTTTGGAGACTTTGTTTTGTTGATTTTTTGAGTTTTATAATTCTCAAAGAAAAAGACGATAAGGTCCTCTTAAAAAGCTTATATTTTGAGTTCTATTGGTCGAATTGCCAAGATTATAACGTTTTGACTTAATGACAACATCACATAATATGTTTTTTTTTTTAATTTATTGAAGTGGTAATACCTCTGACAAAATTAACTGGAAAATCTCTGACAGATAAACTGGAACCCCCACCCCCGCAAAAGGTTGAAAAAGAAACCTGAGAGACGGTTGATTTTGATACCGCGATAAATGCACCTACAAACCATCATACTCATATTTTGGTTATCAATCCACTCCCAAAAGTTGCTGCCGGCTCTTATGATATGAAGTTTATATGGCAGAATACATTCGTTTAACTAGAACTACAGAATTATCTAAGTTCAAGGTTTACTTTGAAACCGAGTCAAGTGCTGAACTTAAGTTTAAACATAAATTGTAGTTTAACTTGTGAAACTGGCCATTAATGTCTCAAACTGGATCTACCAAGCCCCCTCCCACAGCCTAATCCTAGATCCGCTACTGCCTACATACATACATTAAAAATAAAAAAAAAATCGGGGCCCTGTTAACTCTGGGATTTCTAGTTTTCTGAATTTTGTGTGATCGGGATTTTTTACTGACCTGGACCCAAACTTGATAAAAAAGTAAAACATTTTCTTTCGGCCCCAATAAAAGAAATATAAATCGAATTTTATAAAAGGGAAGAAGAATGGGGGGGAGGGGGGTTGTGTCCCAACAATTTTTTAGTGCTTACGATATTTTGACTTTTAATGTTATTCCAAAAAACGCCTTCAATTCACAAAATTAAAAACAACAAAATTACATATTTAAAATTGTCTGTCATTTTGTGGGAAAATTTAATCACATGTTTAGTTTTTTTCTTCACCAACCTACAACACCATTACTCCCTGCATAATTTTAAATGGTACACACAAAATCAAATCAAAGGCATAAATTACCTTCTTTGATCACACACCCGTGGTGTTTGATTTGAAATTGCAATAAAAGTTACAACTGATTTAATGTTTCATCAAACACAAAAAACACACATCCATTTCCTACAGTTTATTGCTTTTCAATTACATCATCTGTTATTAAAATCTTTGTTAATTACAATTTTACCACCTACTGTGCACTGTTCAACCAACATCCTAAAAAAATAAGGAAATGACGGAAGGCCAATTTGATACGAAATGTATCAAATAAAAATAAATAACTCAATCAACACCAATACAATAAATCCGGGTAAATCACTCACCAGAAAAAAAAAGTTCTTTTATATGTTCCCTTTAAACAGTTTCTACCTATGGATATCATCAGGCAAAAAGCGAAATAAATATGAACTGTATACGGACAAAGAGCTAATAACCCAGCGAACCCAGAGAAAAAAAAAAGAATTTCAGGTAAAAAAAGTAAATAAGTTTTCATTCCCCCAACTATGAATATGCGAAGGAAAAAAGTAATACTTTTTGATTGCCCTCTCCTTCTCATTTCCAGGTCCATGGACTAATGGAAAATAATTAAAACCAGAATCCCAAAACAAAATAACCGTAAAATATCCAATTCTATTTCCTTTTATGTAGCCATATTTCTTTGAACAAAACGCAAAAAATCCTAAATCCACCCTCAAAGCAAACACGCCGGCTGCGGCCGCCTCACTCCGTACTTATGGCAAATCATTTGAAATTTGAATACGACGAAATTAACCTGAAATGTTTGAAGTTCATTCATTCATTATGCTTTTTGACCGAAGCTTGTGAAAGAGAGAGACAGAACAGAAGCCGGAACATTTGAAAAGTTTTTGAATTTATTTTTGAGTACAATCGAAAAGTTTTATTTTGTTGGGTTATTTATTTCCATTTTATGGGTGCTAGCTAAGTGAGAAAGGATATGATCGACCGACACGTCAATGAACTCAATTCGACATAGAATTTTGTATTTGTAGGTACAAGGGATTATAAATATACTCGTAGAGTTGGAGGCATGAATTCATTTAAATTGCTGGTTGGTGAACTATATTATTGGTTTCGGTCTGTGTTTGATTTTACAAGTGGAATAGTTCTGAAGTTTTTTTTTTTTTTTTTTTTGTTTGTTATGAAAAAGTTTTAGAATAGTTTGGGGTTTATTTATTCGATTTGTATTTTGTATTCCGTAAAATGATTGTTTTCACAGTTTGGAGTCAATTAAATATTTAAATTTACTCATCACTATTTTGTATATTGTTGGATAGGAAGCGATTTCAGAATGAGTTTGAATAAGTTGGTTTTGTATTTTCAAATCAGTGATGTGAGCAGGTAAATAGTGCTAACTTAAATGTACGTAATTATTAGAATTAGAATTGTTCTTTATTATTTTATCAAATTATTTTATTAAATTAAGAAGAATTACAAGCATGGCTTCTACCCAAAAAGTAGGGCTGGCAACGAGACGAGAAAAGCTTCGGTCTCGATCTCTGTCCCGCATAAAGAGACCGAGACGATACGAGACGAAACTGGTTTTAAAGCAACCGAGACGAGACTGGTATATTTGGACCGAAATTTACAGAGAGTTTAATAAATTAAAAAATCAAATTTCAGTTAAATATTTGTTTTCTTCTGGACGTATATTATTCAAACTATAATCGAAAGTATTTCGTTCCAATTATCAAGAGGTTGTCCGGAAATCGTATTTTTCGGAGACGAGACCGTGACGAAACTTAATTATACGAGATCGACACGAGACCGAGACGAGACTGAAAATTTTCGATTTTAACGAGACCGAGACGAGACTTACAAAAGTCTCGCAGAGCCTACCAAAAAGCAGGTACGTAAAATCCTCTTCTATTCTATATGTATTTGTTATACAATAGAGTATGTAACTTATTCACTTTCGACATTGATTTTTTGTATAACGAGTTAGCGCATTGGATTGACAAGCAGAAGATCGCGGGACCAAGACCATCATAAGCCAACTTTTATGTTTTGCCTACCGATGCAAAAGGGTTCATAATCGCCAAAGCCCTGTTCTAGCCTTTGCTAACACTTGATAGCCCCTTGCCATAAGCGGGTTTCTTCTGCACATATTCAAACTATAAAGGCCATGGGCGACAAACTATGTTTTGACGTATTGAAAATTTTTCGTTCTAACTCCTAGTCAACAGGTTACCCTGAAATCGAAATTTCCGGAGCAAAAAATAAAAGGCTAAATATTTCGGATTTTGTATAGGTTTTTTAATACATCGAAATCCTAGCAATCCTTCACTTGAATTTGACAGTTATTCATGTCGATAACAGAATCCGCAAAATTTTGTTCCAGGGATTTGAAATGTCAAAAGTTATAATGGAATGCGGATGGGCTTTTCAGACTACATTACCGACATTCATGCAATTTTTTACAGCGGACAAAATTGTCGGAAGCTATCCACAGACCATTTATCGAATTCTGTAACCACGGTGATTGTCTTCGCAGATATGGGAAAAAACTATATTTATATATTTTGTGGAGGCTACCGACTGCTCTGATTGTTATTAAATGAAAAGCCGAATGCAGTCTGTTTTTCAAATCAATATTTTTAATAATAAATATTGATTGGAAACACAAACTGCATTCGGCTTTTCATTTAATATATATTTTGTTATATTTGATCATATTTTTACTCTAACATCAATTGCCCAATCATATTTGGATAAAGGACACAAGTTTGAAGATCTAAGAGCTGCTTTCGATTCTGTAGACCGAAAATCTTTGTTTTATAAGTTAAGCTGTATGGGACTTTCCACGAAAATACTAACATCTATATATCAGAACAAAATCGGCAGCTTGGAATGGTGATGACTTGTCAAATTGGTTTGAGACACTTTCGGGAGTAAGACAGGATTGTACATTAAGTGCTCTTATTTTTATTCTGTTTATTGATGATTTGGTGGATTGGCTGATTGGAGGTATTCTTTGGAATGGAATAAGAATAAAGATACTTATGTATGCGGATGATGTAGTCCTGTTAGCAGATTCTCCAGCCATTCTTCAAAAAATGATGAATTTATCTGTTAACCTTAACAAATCAAAGGCTATGGTGTTCAGGAAAGGCTTTGGAAGATACGCGCGATCTGAAAAGTGGACATTTAATGGCGAGGAAATTGAGACTGTAAAGGAATACAAATAATTAGTCGTACTTTTAAGATCGAACTTAAGCATGACAAACCACCTCGTCGATAGACTAAACGTTGGCAAAACCACACTAAATTCAACTTGGAGAGCATGTATGAGTAGCTCAGTACTTCACTCAGTACCAACTTTTCCGAAGCACTGCAACCGCAACAATGTTTTACGCTGCACAAGTTTGGGGAATTTCTAAGAATGATGAATTTGAACAGCTCCTTCACTTTTTCATAAAGCGAGCCTTCCATCTACCACAAAACAGCCCCAATTACATGTTGCTTTTGGAGACAGGACTACCCCCTTGTATATATCGACAGTCAAGCTGCACTTTGACTACATTATTCAAATATTAACCCAAATGCCCGATGCTCGTCTGCCTAAAAGAGTGGCGCAATTTGCTATTAATAGTAACACCTTATTTTTTAATAAGTGGAATTCTTTGGCACAAACTCATAGTATTGCTTTAAATTTAAATCCCTATCGACCATATGAATGGAAGGAGATTCTCTACGCATTTTTGAGAGATCTTGATCTGAAATCAATTTTATTGAGGAAGCTGAATCTTCACTTCACAGAAATTATTACAGGCAATTGAACTTTAACCTAGAAGGACTAAACTATTTCAACAGCGAATTCAATTTAAAGCTTATCGAATCCATATTTAGGACGAGAGGGGAACTTCTTAGTCTCAACTACGTGCCACATCGCGAAGATCATCCTTCTCTTTGCAACATGAATACAAGAGAGGATATCTTCCACTTCATCTCAATCTGTCCCATCTTGAAAGATATAAGAAGGAGGTTGATTGGTCAAAGTGAGTTTAATTGGCTAGAAATAAAGGACATTTTGGACGGAAAAGCAGGACAACAACAGCAGCTTAAAGACAGAGGATAGTAGATGAAAACTTTTAGAAATCTTTTAAATTTGTTTGTGACCTAGAAATTGAATCTTAAGAAACTTTAATGAAAATATTTTTGTATGTTTTTCTTTTTTTTCTTTTTCCTGGTTCTTTCAACTTTAAAATCATTATTAAATTTAAATATTTTGTCAATCAGGCAGATGGCTCCTAGCCATGTCTTAACATGTATCTGAATTTATTTTACTATGTACAAAAATTTTTTTGTGAATTCAATAAATCAACATTTATTATTATATTATTATTATATATTTTGTGGCATCGAGAACATTTCGATCCAATAGTCAACAAGTTGCCCTGAAATCGTATGTTTTTGGAAACGAGACCGAGACGAGCCAGAGATGAGACAGAGACGAGACCAAGACGAGACTGCAAATTTAAATTTTCACGCGAAAAACGCGATAATGAGACCGAGACTAGACTGAAAATGTTCGATTTTAACGAGACCATCATGAGACTATTATAGAGACGATATTTTAAAAGTCTTCATATCATACCCAGTTTTAAATTTTCTTATGGGAACAAAATATCGATATGTCGATATTTTGCTCGACTTTTTTTTATTGAGTTTTTTTTAAATCAAAATTTACGGCATTTTAAATATCAAAAAAGTCGATGAAAATCGACATTTTGACCAGTCGATATTTTTTTTGTCGATCTTACATACGTAACCCAAGTAATTTTTTTGTCGAAGTTTCAGATCATTTTTTTAATATTTTGGGTAGATATTTTAATGCATTTACTTGCAGGTTTACTTTTGGATCAAAATATCTTTGAGTTTGGTTTTCTTTCGTCCCAAAATTGCAAATTAAAATTCTCATTTATGGTTTTAACTGATAGTAGAAGAATTCAAACTACAAAAATAGAAACAATATTATTTTTTGTTTTGATTTTGTGCACTGGCGCCATACAAAATAAAATAAAATACAATTTACTAAAACAACCTAAAAGCCGTTAGAATGGTTTTATTAAAAATTTATTTTGTACATACATATATGCCAACTTTTAGTATTTATTTAAATATTATTTTGCACAAAATTAAAAAGATAATCTTGAAAATTTTGAATGAAATAACAACAACTAAAGTGTTCTACCACCAAGTTATTTGGCTGAAGTTATAGCTATTTCACGAGTGCCAACCCGATCATCAGACTGAGTCTTAATATGTTCATTTTTATTTGAGAAGCTTTGCCCGTCATAGGGATTGAACTTAATACATCAACAGTGACTGGAATTCGGAAGCCGACGCGACGGCCTACCCTTCGCGTTACCGAAGCCACATGTCAAGCTCCATCACAGTGCAAGCATTTTTATTAGAGCACACAAGCTTGCTGTTGTCACATTTGGTTTCTTTCTTTTTTCTCCGTTCCCGATAATCATTGACACATTTTCAAAAACTTGAATTTTCAAAAAAAAAAGATATTTTTTCAAAACTCCAAAAATTATTCTTTCGAAAATGTTTACATGCTAAATTGTGAAAAAAATAAAGGAACCCTTATTGTTATTATTTTACTATTCGTACTAGAAAGTCAGCTTATTAGACTTGACCATTCTTTATTCCGCCAATTTCATTGAATTTTTGAACAACAACAACTACCACCAATTGTTTGGATAGAGATATAGCTATTTCGTGCTTTGCCACTTTTGCACTCATCAGTCTCCTTTTTGTGGTGCTGAGCTTTAATCCAATTTTATTTGAAAAACTTTGTATGCACACCATAGGATTCGAACCCACGCATATCAGATTTGCTCAGTCTTAGCAGTCGTGTGCACTACGCACTCCACCGCTTTAGACCACTGACGTCACAGGTCGAGATGTGTTATTTGTTTATCAAATGCATTTGGAGCATCAGCATTTTTGTAAGCGCCTTTAAGTATGCTGTCTTGTTCCGCCTCCATTTTTCTCCATACCTAAAGCGGTGGAGTGCGTAGTGCACACGGCTGCTAAGACTGAGCAAATCTGATATGCGTGGGTTCGAATCCTATGATGTGCATACAAAGTTTTTCATATAAAATTGGATTCAAGCTCAGCACCACAAAAAGGAGACTGATGAGTGCAAAAGTGGCAAAGCACGAAATAGCTATATCTCCAGCCAGTAAGGTGCATCTACTGCTTTTATTTGTTAGATTAACAAGAAAATAACTGTGAACAATTTTTTTAAAAAACTATGAAGTTTTTAAATTAAAGTTACCTCTTCTAGTAGGCTATAGGTCAGTTTTTTATTACCACATCTTAAAAATTCAAGTAGTGACATTTCTGTATGTTTAGGTCGTAAACACAACCGTAACCCTATTTGATTTTTGTTTAAAATATAATAAAAAAAACTGACATAAATCCCACTAGGGGGTAACTTTAATTTCGTAATCAAAAGGACAAGAAAAAAGGAAATAATTTATCAAATTGTTCATCAACACTTGAATTAAAAATAGAAAAGGTCAACAATCGAAACGAGATTTATAAACCCTTTTAGTATGAATTTGTATATTATGTACGCCTCCGCAACATTTTCTATACAACAGTGTTGTATTGTATTTAGGATTTACAAAGAGCTCTTAGTCTTGAAGATTCGACCTTTAGAACTGAAGTTATGATTTTTTAAAGGTGATATTTGAAGATGAGATCAAAATTTCGAACGGGTGGGTGGATGGTGATTGGAAATTTTGATTGATTATTTCGATTTCTATTACTTACTTACTTTACTTTTGATGGCGCTCACAGCCCAGGATGGGCTTCGGCCTCAACTAACAAGCCCCTCCAGCCAGCTCTGTCCCTAGCTAGCCGCTTCCAGTTGCGCACACCGAGTGCTTTGATGTCGTCATTCACTTGATTGCGCCACCTGTTACGGGTTCTTCCTCTGCTGCGTACCCCATCGGGGTTGGATTCGAAGACACGTCGGGCAGGTGCGTTGCTGTCCATACGCTCCACGTGCCCCAGCCATCTAAGCCGCTGTATTTTCAGCTTTTTGACCAGGTCAACGTCGCTGTATAGCCCGTATAGCTCGTCGTTGAATCTTCTCCTCCATACTCCTTCGATACACACCGGACCGAAAATCACACGAAGAATCTTCCTCTCAAAGCTCCCTAGCAGATTTTTATCCGAATCCTTCAGTGTCCATGCTTCTGACCCATAAAGCAGGACCGGGATGATAAGGGTTTTGTATAAAGTCTCCTTGGTTCTCTGAGAGAGGGCCTTACTACTTAAATGCCTTCTTAGACCGAAGAAACAGCGGTTGGCAAGAGTAATTCTTCGCTTGATCTCTGCACTGATGTCATTCTGCGATGTAGTAGTGGAGCCCAGGTAGACAAAGTCCTTGACAACTTCGAAGTTATATCTGTCCATCGTGATATTTTGCCCGAGTCGACGATGTTGAGATTCCTCTCTCGATGACAGCATATACTTCGTCTTGTCCTCATTAACCGCCAATCCCATTCTAGCCGCCTCTGATTCAATGCTCGCAAATGCCCCTGCTACAGCTCGCTTCGTTCTGACAATGTCTATGTCATCCGCATACGCAAGCAATTGAACGGATTGTACCGCTGGTGTTGACATGTGCGTTGCGTACAATGGCTTCAAGAACGATGTTGAATAGGTTGCATGATAACGCGTCGCCTTGCCTCAAGGAATCGGTGGTGTTCTTACCAATTTTGACGGAGCAGCGAGATTTCTCCATCGTCATCCTGCACAGGCGGACGAGTTTGGCAGGGATGCCGAGACTCGACATGGCTCTGTATAATTCGTCCCTTTTCACGCTATCATACGCGACTTTAAAATCGATAAAAAGGTGGTGTGTATCGATCTGGAATTCCCGGGATTTTTCTAAAATCTGTCGGAGTGTGAACATTTGATCGACGGTTGACTTGCCTGGCCTAAAACCGCACTGATAAGGGCCGATCAGATCGTTGACAAAAGGTTTTAAGCGGTCACACAGGATGGCCGACAAGATTTTATAAGCGACGTTTAGGAGACTAATTCCTCTGTAGTTGGTACATTTCAGAACATCTCCCTTTTTATGGATGGGGCACACTATACCGAGGTTCCATTCATCGGGCATACTTTCCTCCGACCAAATTTTGCAGATGAGCTGGTGTATGCTCCTAGCCAATTCATCTCCCGCTGATTAAAATAGTTCGGCTTGTAAGCCATCCGCAACTGCAGCCTTGTACGACTTAAGTTTGGATATCGCCAGCCGAACTTCGGTTAGGTCGGGTGGACGGAACTCTTGGCCATCATCGTCCAAGTTGAATGGAGCGTTCTGCCTATTAGCGGCATCTTGGCTGTCTTCGCCATTAAGCAGTCTAGAGAAGTGTTCTTTCCAGATCCTCAGCACTGACTGTGTGTCTACTACCATATTCCCACTCTCATCTCGGCAGGCTTCCGTTCTAGCCTTGAATCCTTGGGTGGATCGCTTCACCCTCTGATAAAATTTTCGAACATCTCCCCTACCGCTACAACCCTCAATAGACTCTACCGCCCGCTTCTCGTGCTCTCTCTTTTTCCTCCTGAGAAGTCGGCGTTCCTCTTTTCGTTTCAGCCCGTAGAGCTCCCGGGCCACTCTCTCAGCAGCTCTTGTTCGAGTCTGCAGCATTGCCTGGTAGGCCTCGTCCTTAGCTGCATGCGCTAGCCGGCACTCCTCATCGAACCAGGGGTTTCGTTGTATTCGCCTAGTGAAACCCAGCACATCAGAGGCGGCACTTCTAATGGCTTGTTGACAGTGTTCCCACTGGTCCTCTGCACTTGATGCTGGTAGCGGACCTCCTGAGAGATTAAGAGTTACGTGGTCTGCAAAAGTTCTGGCAGTCTCTTGCGATTTAAGCTTCTCGACATCGAATCTTTTCACAGCATCTGCTCTGCGTTGTCGCGTCATGGATATCCGCATACGTAGTCTAGCTACCACCAGGTAGTGATCCGAGTCAATGTTGGCCCCTCGGAACGTTCGGACGTCCAAGATACTGGAAGCATGTCTCGCGTCTATCGCAACGTGGTCGATTTGGTTGACGGTTACTTGATCACGCGACCGCCAAGTCCCCTTGTGTATATTGAGGTGTGGGAAGTAGGTGCTTGAGATGATGACATTTCGCCCCGCCGCAAAGTCTGCCAGCCTGTGTCCGTTGCCGGAAGTTTCGTCGTGTAGGCTGTGTCCTCCGACTATCGAACCAAAGATGCCCTCCTTTCCGAATCTTGCGTTGAAGTCACCAAGAATGATCTTCACGTCGTACTTCGGGCACATATCATACGTTGTCTCCAAGAGATCGTAGAATGCTTCTTTGGTTGAGTCTTCTCTCCTTTCATGGGGGGCGTGAACACAAATCAGCGAAATGTTCTTAAATTTGCCTTTGATGCGGATTGTGACCAGGCGCTCGCTTACACTTCGGAAGCCCAAGACTTCTTGCCTAAGTCTTCCCCTTATCACAAAACCACAACCCAAGAGCCGCTGACCCTGTTCCTTCAAGCACCCGCCGTAGTAGATGTCACACGTTTTCAGTCTCCGTACGCCCTCTCCATCCCATCGCACTTCCTGGATGGCTGTTACGTCAGCCTTTAGCCTGTCCAGGTTCTCCACTAATTGTTCGGCTGCACGTGTTCTGTATAAGGACAGGACGTTCCACGTGCAGATCCGAAATTCATTGTCCTTGTTTCGTTTGCTGGGGTCGTCAACTTTAAAATCATCCATATCCGAGGCTTGTTGTTGTTTCGGAACAACTTTTTTTTACGTGGTAGGGAAGTTACCCCGACGCACAACCCCCGACCCGGAGGACCAGACCCTTCGTATAACTCCAAGGGTAGGGAGCCGGATAAACCGCTCCTTATAGGCCTGAGCTACAAATATGTCGTAGTAGCCCATATAAGGTGTTCACTAAGTAGTTCAACCTAACTGGAACTGTATACGCCACCGTTGATTCCATCTAGAGAATTCGTCCGCTGCCGCCTCGATGAAAGGAGAAGTGCCTTAGTGGGAACACTCCTCCCCCCCCTCTCTCGTTGGCTGTCCCCAACAGCTTTCCACGGGGATTTAAACCCCGTCTCCAGCTGAGGTACTAGACACCCGATGTTCACCACGTGGAGGTGAGAGTTTCGATTTCTATTGATTTATTAATAATTATTGATTTTGACGCTTCAATAGTAAAAATGAATTTGCAAATAAGGTAGGTATTAAGATATCTACCGTTCGGTAAAAGAAGAATCCCTTCATACAAAAGTACATGTGACCTCAACTCCATGTGTTTCACCAAGGTAAGGTGAATCCTGCCCTTCTAGGACTTAATATACAAATTACGGCCGATGTTTACTGGCTTTTATAAAAATCACAGCAGGAAGATTTTGTGAATTTTATTATTCTTCTGATAAACATCATCAAATCAATTTTTAAACTTTAATTTGTTCTTCTTGTTATTTTCTTACCTTACCTCTAACAGAAAGAGTTATTAGAAAAATATATCTTTCCTTTAGCGCAGACTATTTTTTTTGTCAATCTTCCAACTATTTAACAAATTTTTGTAATAAAAACTTTTGTATTCGCCTTTCAAATCCTTATTGTGGACCTGCCATTCATGGTTTTCCAAATTAATTATTATCTTTTTGTTGCCTCTGAAGTTTTGGTACACTTTTATTCAGCAACCTGTCAAATAACATACCAAAAGGCAACTACTCAACTTCAAATTGCTCCACCACCACCGCACCGTCAAGGGTGCACACTGAACAATAATTTTTCTTTGAACAAAACATAAGACCGTGTGGTAAGTTTCTGTATTGAAAACTTTCAAAACGTGTTAAAAAGTTGAAAGTTAGGTAATAGGTATAGCTAAAGTGTGTGCAATGTGTTGCATTTTAACTTGTGTGTTGGAAATTTCGATTCCAATATGGAGTGGAAGAAATAAAATTACTCTTGAAAGTTTGAAGAGACCAAACTTGCATGCAAGAGTGGGATATGATTTTGTACGAAATAAAAATAAAAAAATAGTAAAGGAGAGGGTTTCATGTGGGGCGTTGCAAAGAGTTAGAATCTTGTTCTCTGAACTCGAAAATACTATGAAAAAGAAGAAACGAACCAACTATGTTATTAAAAGTTAAGTTTTCTTGGGAGGATAAGTTTTGCATCGAAATGCAGTGTACTGTGCAGCCTTCAAGCATATCTCTAACATTGCAAAATAATATCCCTGCTGAAAGGTGCAATTTCATATTTTATCAGAGATATTGATTATAAATTTCAAAACAAAAGAGTCGATACATGCATAAAATTGTTAAAAACTAATGAATATAAATAAATTTCACAAGAAAATTTAGGTGGGGGCACAAAATGCATGGTATCCAATATAGATCCATAGGAGACAACAACACAAAATGTTTATTACTATATATGAAATATCGACAAAACTTAATTAGTTTTTATTTAACCGAGAATGGATTAAAATTGTATTTCATTTTTCCAATTACATTATTTAAACTATGTAGAAAAAAACTGTGTTTTATGCGATAAGTTCAAACCACCTATATCTATATGGTGTTATTTTAATTAAATTATTCAATATTAATTAGTTGCTGTCAGGGAATTTTACTTTAAATGTTATAAAATTAAGAACACAATCAAATAAATTTATATCAATGTATGCATAGCATATATCATGTTTGTGAGTGCATTTTTAATAGGAATTATAGACTGGGGGATTTTTAATTTCAAACTTAATTTGTCAATTTTATCAGAAGGAAATATAAGTAGTTAAAAGCAATTACTATGTTTTCTATTTTGTTTACGAAAGAATTACCTGCTTGCATAAAAGTACTCTTATGGGATATATTTTTGTAATAAAACAAATGACAATTTCAGAATAAAAAGGGATATTAAAAATCATTAGGTTCAATATTATCAACAATAAAATCAATTCCTTTAATGATTTTAACAAAAAAAAAAAAAACAGAACAAATAACACCGTAGATAATTACAAACGACAAGAGGGTACTTTGTGTGTTGACATTAAATTCAATTAAATATTTAAACATGTTGTGAGTGCAATTATTGCATAATAAAGGAATAATATTAACAAATCTATAATTATGTTTATTTAACGTCCGTTAATTGAATAAAGCTCTTTTAATCACTGTGGTTAAATATTTATATATATAGAATAATTTTTCACTTCCTACATAGAATCATATAATTGATTTTAAATGCTGTGATATAAAACAACAAAATAAATAGATTATTTTTACTTATTGCGATATACGTAGTATAGGATAAGTTTAGGATTCGTGCAAAAAAAATTCGAGATAATAATTTTCCCTAACATTACGATTATAGGGAACGCGAAAAAAGTGGGTCCCGCAATTCTTTCTGTCTGTCTGTCCTAAACGGCTGGATGGATTTTCTTCAAACTTGGTTAATAGTGTTTTTTGAATAATATGCCCAGACGTTTTTTTAAATTTTTTTTAGGACGAAAAATAACGGTACCTACCTGCCATACCTACATGGAAAATAATATTTTTCTCAAAAACGGGTCCGAGGATTTTGTTAAAAAAAAATTCAAATAAATTAAGTAACGAAATGCTTTTTTCTAATAATTTTTTTATTTTCATTAATTGAATATTTTGTACCTCCAGTACAACCATTTTTTTGGTTTTTGATTTTCCCGAAAACATTTACGTTACATCTTCTAAAAAGTATAAACATTATTGTGAACCAAAAAAAAAAAATTTTGAAAATTAAAAAAAATCAAAATTTTTTTTTTTTTAACTAAATATTTTGAAAACGACTCAATATTTGCAAAACTAGGTGTAAGATTTATTATTTGTAGAATACTTGAAAAAATCATCTTTCTAATTTCAAAAATAACGGTACCTTTCATACAGATGTTGAAAAACCGTTAAGAAAAAAAATTAGTTTTCTCGAAAACGGCTCCAAGGATTTTGATAAAAAGATGTGCGTTAAGGTATGGCCAATATTTTGATGAAAACAAGTTCTACCAATAACGGTTTTCAAATTTCGTGTTGACAGCTGCTCAAATTTCAACCAATTTGTATATACATAAGAGCTCCTTCACAGTTCAAATAATTTTGCATATACAAATTTTCAAAAAAATTATTTTTGGATTTTTAAAAAAATATTGTATTTTTTTGTTTTGAAAATTCAGTATCTTGAAAACTAGCTAATACAATTTTTTTGTAACATGTAAGAACAAATATTTTAGTTAAAATAATGTTTTATTATTATTTTACGCATGAAAATTTATTTACTTCATTAAAATTAAAACTAGTAAATTTTATTTGTGTGATCATTTCGTTTTTTTTTATTATTGGGGTTACTTTGTCCTTCTCAATTAACCCCCCAAAACTATTTGAAAGGAGGGACTTTCTTCGTAAGAGAACTGAACTCAATAATTAAGTAAAATTTGTACACCTATGTTTTTAAAATAAATTAGTTTTTTGTATTTTGTTTTTAATTATTTTTTTTCTATTTTTTCGCTCTTTAGATTCTTAACGCAAAAAAATAGATTGTTTTGTTTTGTGTTGACAAAGAAAAAAGTATTAGGATTTTTTCCATTTTTTGTTTACAGCAGATATCATCCTTCGATACATATGTATATTTATAAAATAGAAGAACATGTTTGCTCCAGCTCTACAAATAAGGCAAACGCTTCAGATGGAGAAAAGTTACTCCGTCCCTTGGACAACTTTGCCCCACTTTTCAACACACAAAAAAGTAACACTTAAATTATCATCATATTATCAAGAATTTTTGTTTTGCAAATATTTTTTGTATCAAATCGAAACATTTTAAAATTGCTATTTTAATTTGTTTTTGAAATTTGCTCGTTTACGACATGAAAATATACGTACACCGTAAATGTCTAGTTACATTCTAGTTGCAGCGTAGTCCTGCGATCCAGGTGTGCATTTTATTTTTATGAAATAAGGGCTTCTTGAAAATTCAGAATTTGGCCATAAGCACCACTTTGAGAAATTGAATTTTATAAAGCATTTTCGATATATGTACGGATATTTGGATGCAGAGAATTTTGAGATACAGAATCCAGTCTCCAGAATCCACAGTGTTTTCAAAAAACACATAATTTTGGTCATACAGAACTTTTGCAATCAATAATTTGGAACCGCTCCCAGCTCACAGTGTTGAATGGAGGATTCGTAAAATTTGAATTTGTCAACACTGCACCTCAACCAATTTCAGATAACATCATTTATACAAAATCTAAATAACCCCAAATTTTGTATCCAATTGCGAATACTTACTACAATTTATGTCAAAATTTAAAAACCCATACGACTGAAATACGCTGGAGGTCTGTTCACTTCTCAGCCTCGTCCACTTGGAGGTCTGGGTTCACTTCCCAGCCTCGTCCACCTAAAAACTAAAAAGTTTTTTTTTCAGGGCTACTGCCTCTTGCGAGGAATTGGCAAATCCCCCAAGAGTATCACTTGCTATGAATAAGTGCTTCTCGTTGAGCCGTTCGGATTTGGCATAAAATTGTAGGTCCCTTTCATTCCTGTCGACACGTGCACACAGTAATGGTTGCGAGTTGTTAGTCACTAGGCCCTGGTTTTTTATTTATTTTATTTTTACCACTGAAATAGTAATTTTTTACTGTAAAAGTACTTCAAAGTTATTGCTCTTCAAAAATTCTTAACCAGTTTTTTTTAAATTAAAAAAAAAAAAAAAATACATCTTTTCGCTGAAGCAACCTCTAATCCCTTGAAACTATAATCTTACATAAATGTGTTCCCAATAATAATGAAGATGAAGAAATTTAAATATTAAAATTAAGTGGAGTGACAAATTCCCCTAGAATAATAAAATTCACAGTATCTTCTTCGATTTTTATAAGAGTCGGTAAACATCGACCAAAATTTGTGTCTTAGTAGGGTATGGCAGACTGACTGAAGAGCTCGCTGTCATATCTGGGCGAAACACATTTATGGTTTATATTTATGAAGTTGAGGTCGCTTGTACTTTTTAATTGAATTAAATATGTGCTTCCGATAAGTCGTCGTTATGAATTAATAATGACACTTACTGCCAAATTAAATATTCTCTTAGAAAAATATATTCTTCCTTTCAATTCAAGTCTCACAAAAACCCACACATATTGAGTAAACGTCCTATACCTATGTAAGTGTGTTTGATAAATAATTTAGGTACAAATAGACACACATGTGTGTATTGTATTCATAAGGTGTAATTGAATGTTCTAAAAATAAATGTAGGTGCTGTGTTTTAGTATTCGAATAGAAATGATATTTTTGTATATGCCTCGAAGATATAAACATATATATATTTACTATATTTACTATTGAATCTCTAGGTCAATCCTGATTGAACTTATTATGTATAAAAGATTTGGATTTAGGATTAGGTTCGGTTTTTTTTGTAGCAAAATGTTGTAGGTTAATGTGTGACTATTTTTGGGTTAAGACCAAATCAATAATTCACACACGAGTGTTGTTCAATTAGAACAGATTTTGTTAATCTTCCACTTCAAAGATGTAAATTAATGTCTACTGTGATGTGTGGCTTATACGGACGCAGATTATTAAAAATTAATTGTCACCTTTCCAAATTGATTTTTTGCTTTAAAACCAAGCCACAATGCAAAATTGCACGCAAATACTTCTCAAATAATTTGAATGGAAGAAAATAATCATCTCTACCTACTGTCTTCGCTTTTGGAATTTGCTGATTATAAAAGACTTAATACCAAAATACCAAAGCCAATAGAAATACTGCATTATGCATCCAATATTCTGCATCTTGTGCTTCCCACATTCTGAATCCTTCATCTTCTACTGCACCACATTCAACGATGGTTTTCTTCATTCATAAACTTAGGATCCATAATATAGGTTAGGTATACCTTTCTTCCTCCTGGATATACTCGTAACTATACTAAGATTTATACCTGAAACCAATTTCGCTCAAGTATTTTGCTATTTGTTTTAGTGGCGTTAATCTTTTGTTCTCTTAAAAACCCCACGCATAAGCGACTTATTTTATATTAACATTGCAGCACATCACGAAAACAAGGCTGATGCAACCTGCAACCATCATCTTGCCATCATTTGGGAACAATCTCTCTGCTATTATGGTATTCAACGATGCTCCTTGTAGAAACCATCACATTTTCTCCATCTCCATCTCCGCTCCGCCATGCTGTGAATAGATGCAGTGACTATGCTTAAATGCACTTCAATCAAGCTGTATAGTGTGCATTCATATATCTTCATACTCACGTTATAGGGCCTGAATCTGGATAACTTGTATACGTACCTATAGTAAGAGATTCAGATACTCGTACTACTAAGCTATGGATGGCACAAAAACAATGAAAAGGATGTGGCTTTTCAAAAATTATCGTGACGTATAGTCAAGTTCAAACATTTTTGTAAAACGCACAACGGGGTTGCACAAACTTGCATTTTTTGTGTGGCTTCGAGTAAATTAAAATGATGGTAGAGCTTTGGACAAAATTCCGGGAAGCTGCAGGCTGCAGCTAGGTGTATATACCTTCCTATTGTTGGTCTAAAATGAAACTGTGAAAAGTCCTGATTGAAACTGATGTGAAAATTCTTCTTCGATTGTGGAGCTTTAAATATCTGACGTCGTCGGGTGAAATCCCAAAATAATATATTTTTTTCGATTCCTTAGGCTGAAAGCACACTCGATCAATCAGCACTTTATTGATTCACAAGCCATGAAAACGTTGACAACATTTGTTTTATTTTGTTTGCTTTGTGTGATGTGTTATGCCTCAATAAAATAAATGTTTTGCTGTCTCATATCAAGTAAAGGTTCGTTAACTTGACGACTTTAGCTATTTTAGTTGAAAAACCCGAAAGTTCATATAGTTTTACTGTGTTTTATTGAATAAACGCTTGAGTTTTGAATTTACTTACAAACACTTAACTTGTCCTTTTAATATTTAATCTCAAGTAAGCATGAAGAAAATCCAAGAACAAGAAATCTTGATATGAGGATTGCCAAAGACTTAATGTAGGTTAGGTAGGTATCTAATCTATGTGTATTATATTCAATGCATGGATCACTCATGTCATCAAGAAGCTCGTCCATATTCAAGCTCCTCTTAGTTGTATTGCCCCCTAGATGTGATTTAAGTGTGCCAGAAGGACCAACAAAAAGGACTGCAAGAACTAAAAATATTACATTTGATGGCAAGGATGCATACATACCTATAGATAGGAATGTGCTGAAATGCATTCAGTATAAACGAAGGGAACTCCTAAACTAAATTGAACCATGGGATGTTATAGCCATGACAGAAATTCGATTTTTCTATAGACAGTGTGTTACTGATGGTACTAAGAATTGTAATGCTGCATTGATAGTGCAACGCTGATGATGACGATGAGATTGTCTAGAGTTTCAACATGAAAGTGTCGAACGAAAAGGCATCACCATACAAAACTAAACTCATTGTAATGCAATAGCTACCTCTTATTCAATTTATTTATTTTTTTTTTTGTAGAGAATACTGGATACTGAAGGCGTTTAACATTCCTGTCTTAGTTGTTGATGGTAGAAAAAAAGAAACCAACAAGCAACATTTGGTGGAATTCTGATTTTTTAAAATATGTTAAGTAGGTATGTTAAAGAGATGCAAGTTCTTACATCTTAGCTATATGTATTTGAACTTCAATCGAAAGAGGAAAGAAAAGGATACTTTCAATATTCAATTGTTAAGCTTTTTGAAACAAAACTGGACAAATCATACGATTTTTTTACTCGTATATTTTGGTCTATAATATTCATTTAGACGATGTCGGCGACGTTAATTTTATTATACAAGAATCGCCCACTAGCGGAACCACCCAAAAACTCACATTGACATAGGAACTCTAAAGTCAAACATTTTTAAAAATTAGATCACTCCAAATTTTGCTTTTAAATTTATTTTTTTAAATGTGCATTCTTGCGAGCGTAAGAACAAATATGACTAAAAGTCCCATTTCATGGTAACATTTAACATTTTTTTTTTTTTAAATACAACACTAAAATTTACAAAAAAAAAAACAGAAAAAAAAACAAATGAAAGGAAAGTTAAAAAAAAAAATATTTGAATAAAAACGAATAAAATATTACGTTTAAGCTAGATGGAAGCAGGCAGGAATTTTATAACACCTTTTGTAGGTTACCCCGTAGTAGTAGCCCGTAGCGTAATGGTTAGTGCGTTGGACTGCCACGCTGAGGGTCTGGGTTCGCTTCCCAGCCTCGTCCACCTAAAAACTAAAAAGTTTTTCTTTCAGGGCTACTGCCTCTTGCAAATAATTGACAAATTCTCCAAGAGTATCAACTGTCATGAATAAGTGCTTTTCGTCTAGCCGTTCGGATTCGGCATAAAATTGTAGGTCCCTTCCATTCCTGTCGACACGCACACACAGGAATGGTTGCAAATTGTGAGTCACTAGGCCCTGGTTCTTCACGAGCCGTTGCGCCACCCAATTTATTTTTTTTTTTTTTTTTTGTAGGTTACTCGCTACAAACAAAGAATGATTTTTAATTTTGTGTTATTTCTTGAACTTTCTTTTTTCTATTTTTATTTTTTTAATAAATTTTAGCGTATTTTGTTTAAAAAAATGTTGGGTATTTTAAGAAAATAAAATGGACTTTCATACTAAAATAGATACCAAAGTAAAAAAACGATCTAAAAATGCCAACAAAATGGATTTGATGTTTTTATTTGTGGGAAAATCGTTATCCGTATAGAAAAAAATTGTACGGCAAGTATAAAGTGCTTACTCTCCTTGTGTAAATAAAATATAAAAACTCAAGAATCGGATGCAGTTTGGCAAAGCTACAGCTAGTTAATGAAAAAAGATAAAAAATCATAAAAACCGATATAAGTCGAAAAGGAAGCGAAAATGAGAAAATTACCTTTTAAGTATTTCGCTTTAAAATTAACTCAGGAACCCATAGTTTTCTTCTGGGTCGGTGACGATGGGACACCCTGTATATCGGTTTGACATAGACGTCCACACACCCCTCTCCCCCACTTGAAAGCGATTATGCAAGAAACAAATTCATGGGCTTAGGTAGGCTTCGGATATGACGTTGAGTGTGAAATTCTACGTTGACACCAATCTTATGATTTTAAAAAAGGTGTACAAATTTAGGTACCATTATTTTCTGACAAAACAAAAACCCCTATCAACCCAGCGCGCAAATCTCATAGGATTCAAGTATTCTGAATGCAATGAGATATTCCACGTCATCGTCCGATGTCTGGTTCTAGATTTATGTAATTTATGTTGAATTTCTTTGTTATAACCTGGTAAGGAGGCAACCTTTATATCTCCGGTCTGCCAGTGTTGCCACCGTGGCAACACTTCTCCAAAGTAAATTTAGGATGTGGACTATTAGTGTACGTGTACCGAAGCTCATCCCGTCAGAATGAAGTGCTAGGTTTGACCTAAATTAACGCCCTAACTATAAGGCATTTGGAAAGTCTCTTTCAAAAATACACATATTGTACCCAATTTGAAGCAAATTGATAATCTTGTTTAGGCTCTAGCTCGATGTAAAGTGGACATTAAAAGGGAATTTTCGTATGGAGTTAACGTGTTTAAACCAAGTACCACAGAAATACTTTAAATAATTTGAAAGTTGAGATTTTTAACATGTTTGTTATTTTATAATTACCTAACACTTATGTTTTTAAATTATTTCAAAAAATTCATTTTTTATGTTAATATGGTAAACAATCTATGTCCATAAAGATTTTAATGACTTCACAGGACTTTTGTAAGAAAATCCTATACAAATTATTCAAGGACAAACGTTTTTCTTCTGGTTCAAGCACATCACGAATCACTTACAAAATGCAACGCTAATCTCAACGCCAACCTACATTTTTTGAAGGTCTTATCTCAAATTCAATCCTTGACTAAAAGCAAATGACGTGAAATATACACAAGCGTTTCCTCGAGCAGTCGAGCAGTTGTTGTTCCACATTTCCAAAAAAAAAAAATTATTTGTTTTGTACGATTGACACACAAAAGACGGGTTTCGACAACAGCATAGCGTTTCAAATAACAATTCTTTGAACAACTTAAAATTATCCCCCACCCGATCGACCTCTTCTCTTCTGCTATAAAATATCATGTGGATACGTATGTACGTATGATACTGTATGTATAATGTAATACTTATGTGTATATTGATTGCGCGCCTTTAGGGAATCTATACGAACAAAATTTGTTGGGGGAAAACTTTGCATGTTGTTGCAACATGATTTATTGAAATACTGTTCTCTGTGATAGATTCGTGAGATTTTTTTTCGCAAAGAAAGCAAAAGGTTTTACTCGTGGTACCTTTAAGTAAAGTGAAGATTTTTTGTGGTAAAATTATTGTTTTCCCAAAACTCAATTTTAGGAAGTAACGTGAGTAACGATATGATGCCACCACAATACCTATATGCATTACATTTAACTTAAAATTTGCTAAGGCAAACTTTTACATCATTTTTCATTAAAATTAAAGTCACTTGGGTATATGAAGATACATACAAGCATATTCACATAAAAAAGTTTAGTAAGTTTGTTTACTTTTTGCACGATAATTTAGGTATATTGATGTTTTTGCTAGTCTTGAAGTAATGTTGAAAGAATTTCTTACACGATGATGACACAAAATGTAGGTAAAAAGTTTGCCTTATAATTTAAGAGGTAAACCTTTTTCATTTCACATTTAATTCGAACTCATTCTAGATAATAAACAATCTATTATCCAAGGACTTCAAATACTTCAGGTATAGTTGTTTTTTTTCTGATTTTGTTTTTGTTGTGAAAAACTTTGTTGGGCTCTTAAAATATTGATAAAAGTTTTTTTCTTAAGTGCGCTTAGCAAACAAAAAAAAAACACAAAATAGTTTTCAATGTTCGCTTGCCGTTTAACAAGTTTTCAAGAGGTACCTACCTACATTATATAACTTATAAGAAGCAGGAAATCAAAATTAATGTTTTCACGATGACTGCGGACAAAAACTTTTCGAGTGGGACTTCTCTCTTTAGGAAAATGATTTTTGAAAGTAATTTAATTTTTTTTTAATCTTAAAGCCTGAATGACTATCGTTTTAGCTTTTCGAATGCGATAGCGATTTAATTTTGTATCTTCTAAAATAGAAACATGAGTAGATAAGGACGTAGCTTTTCACGGTTTTTTTTTTTTTTTTTGATCGCACATGGCATAAGCCCCTGATATAGAAAAAACAGTGGATAATTTTAGTTTATAGATAAGGATATACATGATTCATTATTCATTTTTATTCAATGATTTTCTTATTACAAATTCAACCGATGCTGAACTTTAACTATTAATAAAGCTTTACATTAACAAACTTTTCAACGTTCATTAACGAATTTATTTCATAATTCTACGTAAAAATTGTACATCATACGAAAATTGAATTTACAAAGATTCTTTAGAATTATTTTGCATTAAATAATAACAATAAATAAAATATTACCGGAAGTCACTAGTCATTTTTTCTATTTTTATCAAAATTAAGCTATACTTAAAATACTTTTCTTTAAATTTTGATTTTCAAAATTGTGTGCCTACAATCAGTAGCGGATCTAGGATTTGGCTGTGGGGGGGGGGGGGGGGGCTTGCAGTTTGGAGTAATAAAATTTGCTTGTCCCAAGATAAATTTTATAATTTATAACAAATAATAGAGATCAGTTTAGGTTTAATGCAAGACCGTACTCAACTTCAGTCGAACTAAACTGCACTACAACGCGGCAAAACATTATTGTTTATGAAATTTAAGGAGCTATATCACACTAAGCGCCAACTGAACTTCATACAAATTCATACGAATTCGTGTGAAGTGTAGTTCCGAATTCCGATACAGTGCAGTTCCGGCGAGTGCGGTCTAATCTTTAAGGCTCAAGTATTTTGTTTTCCTTTTCCTTTAATGATATCCGATTTTTGTGTGCCTTTATATCCGCTCCTGTTGCCCTTCAAAATGTTTTCAATACAAAGTACAATAACAATGATTCATAATTGCTGTAGCGGAGATAGAAGCAAATTCAAAGGCGCACAATAATTTTTAGCCATATATGCTTGAACCACGCGTACAAATTCGTTTATTAATATTATTTAAAAATTGATTAGGTATCTACATTATGTAGTTATATTTTTTAATTAGCTGTGGGTATGTTTTGAACTTCCCATTTTTGACAAGATTTGAAAACTGTTTTTAATTGGCTAGTTAAGAAAAATTATATTTAAGTGTTCGTACTGGCAAAAGCTCATATCATATCATTTTTCCTGAATTAGCCAAATCAAACAGAAACTATTTTGTTCAAACTGACACTTTATGACATAAGACAAAGCTGCTCTAAGAAATAAGCCGCGGCCCAATTCTGCCAGCGTTAATGAGTTTTCGTGTATACGCTGCATACGCTTTATAGGTATTCATGCTAAAAAAATTTGTCGACAAATTTGCACGTCACTCACACGTCACGTCACAAATATTCATTTGCTTTTGCATGATTTTCTGAGCGCGCACAGAGAAAACTCACGCTTTTGGAATTTGGCTCCTTGACTAGAGAATTTCTATGATTTGTATGTACAATTGCCTTGGACCTTACAAATTTTGAAAACGTAGCCCCGAAAATTTCTAAGCCCAGCCAAGGCCGTAAGAAACAATTCCTGTTGTATTAAACATACATCCCGTTGTTCTCCAATAGTTTAAGCGTCAAATGCGTTTCTTTCGGTAAATTAGCTTCGTTTTTAGTATATACAGTTGGGGCGTTTGACACGTTAATGTAATGCCCCGACCATTTTTATCTCTTTTTACTTATCTCTTCAAGCCTTAGTCCCAACTTCGGACTTTGACAGTCCCTAGACTTGAGCCCCCAAAACTCTCTGGAATAAGGATAGTTTTTAGGAAGTAAGTTGCTTAACCCTGGCTTGGTTTTTTGTCCAATATTCTCAGACCTTATTGCGCCAAAGCTGTTTTTTTTCGTCCCAATTTTCTGGTTTTAATTTTTAGGGAAAGATTGTCGTTGCATTAAAAATATCCATATTCATAGGCACCAACTTAGTTTTTGTCCAATTCGCTTCAGGCTTTAGCCCCAATCTTAGGGCTTAGAAAAAAAATTACATAACATATATGCAAATAGTTCAGCCCCAACCACGTTATTTTGTCCATCAAATTTCATATCTTAACAATATTTTAGACGGAATATAAAATTCTACACGTTGTAATATATTGCTTTCTATATTTCAAATTATTTTATGATTCGGCTGTGGGGGGGGGCTTCAGCCCCTATATCCACCCCCTGGATCCGCTACTGCCTACATCGATAAAATTCGCCTAGAAAAGATGCGGAAATTGCAACAAAACAAATGAGTTTCGTTGCATTTTTCAACGTTTCTCCACCAGGTTTATCGATGCAAGAGCTATTGATAGAACGCCAGCACTGATTTTTCAAGATTCTGTTGTACAAACTCAAACTACTTCAAATATTAGAAGATTCAATCAAATACAATCAATCATTAAAAAATACTTCTCTTCTTTGTCATTCTGGGTTCCATAACCGAGAATAATAATTACCAGAATTTAATAAAAAACTGAATTTTCAAAAAAATCGAATGGTGCAAGCCTGTAAACGACATCATTACAGTTTAAGCTGTCAGTTTTCTTTGAATAATTATTCAATAAATTACCGTGGTATGATAAGTACAAATTTAGAAAACTGTCACCAGAGCATTTTCCTATGAGAACTGCCAAGTGGATGTTCAGTAAAAACTAAACAATATTGAAACTTCATCCTGTCTGTGGTTGTCACCTCTAGCCGAAATGGCTACTTGCCAGGAAATATTTTTGAATATTTATTATTGTTATATTAGTCTAAGAGCCGGCAGCAAATTTTGGGAGTGGAGTGATAAATTCGACCGTCTGCATCTAGCAAATTTCTATTTCAGCCGGGGGCGACGGTGGGCGTTCGAAAACTGTAATTTTTCCGATTGTGGGGTCGAAGTGATAACCACTTAAATTAATATATAAGTCATAGAGGATGGTGTACTGATGTCAAAAAAGTTGGTCCAAGACGATTTACTTTCAGCCTTCCCCTTGCCAGACGCGAAAATCAACTTTTGGGGTGGAGGCGATGCATGCATGCTACATCAAAACAACAGAACTATCCCCCTGATTATAAAAATGTGTGTCTAAGACGTTTTGGTTTCAGCCTTGTGCTTGCCAGATGCACTTGAACATTTTTCAAAACATTAAGATTTTAAGTTCAAAATTGCAATTGAGAAAATTTAAAGTGCATCTGGCAAGCACAAGGCTGAAACCAAAACGTCTTGGACACACATTTTTATAATCAGGAGAATTTTTCTGATTTGTTGATATATCACTCTTGTGGTTATCACTTCGACCACAAGAGTTGATTTTCACGCATTTTGGTGGGCGTCTGGCAAGGGGAAGGCTGAAAGTAAAACGTCTTCGACCGACTTTTTTGACATCAGTACACCATCCTTTATGACTTATATATTAATTTAAGTGGTTATCACTTCGACCCAAAAATCGGAAAAATGACCGTTTTCGAACTTTCCTTCTATTCCTTCTAACTAGTGCCGTGCATTGCATTTAAAAGACCTGAGGTCTTACAGGCATATAGTTAAAATTATTATTCTTATTATTATTATTATATCTTACGACAGTCAGTTCTGAAATAAAAATATTCCTGGTAATAAACAGAACAAAGAGATAAAGTTTTTCCTCGTCTCGTTTGACATGGTTTGTCAATATTGCATTTATTGTATATGTAGGTAGTACATATATGTATGTACACATGTTAGCACTAAATAAAATTGGAATTCTTTGAAAAAATATAAAAAAATATTTAAAACAAACACGAGTGTGAATGAAAGTTATATTTTAGACTTTATACTTCGTAGAAAGAAATAAAGAAAAGAAGCAAACAAGAAATAAGAGAATTTAATGAAAAAAATATAAAAAATATCTTGGAAGCCACAAAATCGATAAAGAAAGTTAAACAAAGCTTGAAATTGGAGAAGGAGTGGGTCTTAGGGGTTTCAAAAAACAACGAACAAGTCCGGAATAGAAAACAAATAAACGAAGTGGCAACAGAATTTTATAAGGACCTCTACTCAAATAATCGCCAAAATGAAAACAGAAGTAATATAGAACAGAGGCTTGAAGAAGACTCTGAAGAAATTTTACCCTTCAAGAAGAAATAAAAAAAGGCTATAAAGGAACTTGGGAATGAAAAAAGTAAGGGCAGTGATGGAATCGAGGCCGAAATCCTAAAGTATGGAATTGAATCCTGTTCAGCTTGGCTTAAAGATATTTTTAACGATGTTATAGCTACTGGAGAAATTCCTATCCAATGGACAAAGTCATACATCACTCTGTTACACAAGAAAGGGAAAAAAGATGACATCAACAACTATCGCCCAATTAGTCTGATATCTAACATCTACAAAATCTTTGCAAAATGTATCTTCAAAAGGCTAGAAGTGGACCTCGGGCAACATCAACCAGTGGAGCAAGCAGGATTTCGATCAGGTTTCTCAACTACAGATCACCTTCAAGCAGTCAACCAAATCATCGAAAAAAGTGGAGAATACCGATTACCTTCTTATTTCATTTTCATTGATTTTAAAAAGGCCTTCGATACTATCAACCAAGACTTCATGTGGAATGCACTTCTTAACCAAGGTATAAGTCGTCGTTGGATAAAAATTTTCAAAAAAAAAATTTATGATTCTTCCACTGCACAAATAAAAACAGAAATCTTTGGAGAACCATTTAAGATAAAAAGTGGAACTAAGCAGGGGGACCCAATTTCACCACCTTTCTTCGCAGCGTCCCTAGAAGAATGTTTCAGAAAACTAAATTGGGAATACATTGGCATACAAATCAATGGAAAATATCTTTCAAATTTGCGGTTTGCTGATGATATTATTTTGATGAGTGATAATCCTGAAGATCTTCAAAAGTTGATTAATGAACTTATTCTCGAATGCTCTAAGGCAGGTCTTCAGGCAAACGAAAACAAAACAAAAGTCATGATAAATGCAACCAGAACACCTATACATATGAATGGAGAGCTGATAGAATATGTGGAGGACATCATATATCTAGGACAGTTAGTTTCGTTTAATAGAAGAGAGGAGAAGGAGATATCTCGAGTAATAACGAACGGATGGAGGCAATTTTGGGACGTGAAACCTATGTTGGACTCGAATATCTCAAATGTTACCAAAAAATACATTTTCGATTCAACAGTTTTACCAGTGCTTACATATGGCTCACAAACTTGGGCGAACAACGTTGCGATTAAAAGCAAGCTTTCAACAACTTGGGCGAACAACGTTGCGATTAAAAGCAAGCTTTCAACAACTCAAAGGGCAATGGAAAGGGCAATGTTAAGAATAAGAAGATCTCAGCGAATAAGAAACGTCAACATACGCTTATGGACAGGATTCGAAGATGTTGTTTCGAAGACAAGAAAGCTGAAATGGGACTGGGCAGGGCATTTTACGCGGAAGTCAGATGGCAGGTGGTTAAAAGAATGCACCGAGTGGACACCATTTATTGGTACCAGACGAGTCGGAGCTACATGCTTTCGACAGACTTTGGTTTCAAAAAACGCATTACAGAAATGAATGGAAATCAATGGGGGAGGCTTTTGCCCGTGCATAAGTATATTTTTATTTTTATTTATTTTAAATATTTTGTTAAAAAAAATAAATTTAGTTTATATAAATATTAATATAAAGATAAAATGAAAAAGAAATTGTAATTTAATATTAAGGCAGAATAGCTAATAAATAAATAAATAAACTTCGTAGAAAAACTAACCCGCTGTTTTCTGATAGAAAAAATTCAATTTATCTGATTTTTTTAAGAGTACCCAATTGTATCCTCCTGGCAAAAACTTTTTAAGAACATAAATAATTTACATTCGCTTGTTTATTGAAACTGACCCGTCATAATAATAGTATTAAATGAACACATCGTTCACACACTTCTTCATACTATAAAATTAGGATGAATGAGATCATTGCACATGAACTAAGCTATAGATTGATTGATTTTTCGAACAAACAAAACAAATATTGCTTTTCGTCGATTTTAATAGACGATACAAAATTAGGTTTTAATTTAGAATTTTGTTTTCTCCGAGTTTACAAAAATATATTTTAATGTTTTTTTTCGTGAAATTATAACAAAAGGCACAACATGGTGCGGAGGTGGTGTTTCTAGTTAAAAAGTATTTTTTTTTTCTCAGTTCGATTTTCACAATAGACATTTAAAAAATGTTCAAAACACAGAAATTATCTTTTGCAAAAACAAAAACAAAAAAATGTGCATCTGCACTGTATTTGAAATACATAGTTTATTCAGTGAAACGGAGGGTCTAGCAAAACAGGAAGGGGTTGAATTATAGGAGATACAAACAAACACGTTTGCATACAAAATATCTGATAGATGCAATGTTGTATACGAAAAGGAACGGTTATTGGCTATTGGAACTTCTATTTTTCATATTTGATTTATTAGAGTTCGAAAAGCAAAAAACATATTCATTACTTTTTCCAAATACATAAACAAATTGGTTACATTTCATGAAAAAAACAAACAGCTGCTAATTAGTTCTTTCTGGCAGATATCTCTTTAAAAACATGTGATTTAATCTATAGGTGAAGGTGGCCTAAAATGGCCCACCAAGGTAAAATCCTCGCTAGAAACCGTAGATTTCTTTAGTTTACCTGGCAGAACCGACATATACGAAATGTTAGCAACTTCAAGATATTATTTGAAATTTGACAGATCCAAAATGTCTCTAGCCATCTCCAAAAGTAGAAACAATAAAATTTTGAGAAAAACTTGTTGACAAAAAACTGTATACAAAACGGTGAATTTTGGAGAAAGCAGTTAATGCATTTAAGTTTCAACTATTTCTTTTTTATTTACTGAAATTGTTTGCCCTAAAACTATTTCTGTCTGTTCGGAGTTGAAACTTAAATAAAAAAATCCTAACGGGCAAAATGGCCTACTTTGCATTAGGGTAAAATGGCATAGTGTGCTATTTTATACCTACCCTTACATTTTCATTTTCTTTATAGTGAAAATGGTTGGCAAATATGAACGATCTATACAGAGGCAGTCCCGGACTGAGGACGCATTATCAAAAGTTCAATGTCGGTGTTTAAGTTTTGTTTATGTTTATTTTACTTATAAGTTGAAGTTGTTTTAAATGAGTTGTTGATGTTATTTGTTTGTTGAATATTGTTTATGTTTATTTTACTTTGAACTTTGATTTGTTTTAAATAAAGTTTAAATTAAATTGGAAATGGTTTTTGGTTTACCTGGTTGGTTTACTTCCCTGGGACCCTGGGTAAGATTGCATACTATTATGCCATTTTACCCGGGCAATTTTGATCGTTGGAATTTAAAGGCATTTTGAAAATTAGATAATTTAAATACGTTTTGGAACTTTTTTTACTCGTTAAGTCTAGTACTGAGTTCGAGTGAAAATGAAATTTCAGTAAATTAAAATAAAAGTTATAATAATTGAATAAAAAAGCCTAGAGTATTATTTTGGATCCAACGATCGATTTTTGAATATAAAGTGTTACCGACAAGGCAAAACCCAAACTATGGTATTAAAATAGTCTTCTCAAGCGTTTCAAGATTCTGTAAAACTATCAGACAAATCAAATTATTTTTTTCATTCAAAGTGAGTATTAAAAATTTTCAAACAGGACTGAAAATTCACGTCGATAATTAATTATGGTTTCACAATGCTTATTCACGTGAATTTCAAACCGCTTTTATTTTTCATTTCACTCAGAGGTGAGTACTAGGCTTTAAGCAACAAAATGTAAGCGTTATTGATTATGCTTTGCAAAGAATATAAGATTTCAGTTTGAATGTCACTTTTTTCCGAGTTGTGGGACATTTTTCTTAGGGGGGCCATTTTAGGCCACCTTCCCTTAGGGTTTGCTATATCTGCAGATATCTCTTTAAAAACATATAATTTAATGAGTTTGATATATCAATTTTTCTTTAGTGAATATCATTGAGATTTGGTATTGTTTTTTGTTTTGTATTTTACGTGGTGATTTTTGTATGTGTTTGCTTGTACCGAATTTTTAGCTGCTGCAATAAGGTACTTCTATTTATTGTGTACTAAGATAATTTAGCTTAATTGACCATATTTCTTTTATCTTACGCAAGCTGAGGGCCAGTTTCACAGTCAACACCTACGGGAATAAATTGCACTTAGTTTTTGCATAATGGTACTTTTTGGCAATTAGTCCAGTCTAAGTTAGTGACACTTAAGTGCCCAAAACCGAAATTAAACATTTAAAAAAGCATTAAATAAGAAAAAGGCGTTGTAGTAAGTGATAGTTCCAGATGGATTAATTACTGAATTTCAATCTTCTAGAAATAATTAAGGGGAAAAAGTGGGTGAACCTATTTCAAAGAAAAAATACACAATATCTTACTATAAGTTCAATAAAGTTTAACTACTAATTGTCAGCTCAGTAAGGACTAAAATAAAAATCAACTAAGAAAACTGTGCAAGCATACAAATGGGCGTGGCAGTGGGCGGGAAAATTACTTATGTAATATGTCATGTCTAAGGTTTAAGAAATTTTAATAACATGCTATTAGTAACATGACATTAAGACCTTAATAGAATAAGGGCCAGTTTGTTCACAGCTGATTATCTTTAATCCACGATTAGTGGAGCTGGGAAATCCTCAAATGTTTTTGTTGATCTAATTTTGTTTAAAAAACTTAAAGTTTGAGTTGCTCATCATGGTTTTCACTAATCAGCAAATTTTGGTTGATTAGCGTTATTTAATTGTTCCCCTAGAAAAATATAATTTGCAATGTGTTTATGCTGTAAATTTTATAAACGTCGGTAGCCATCGACTAAAATGTTGCGTCTTAGAAAGGTAACAATTACAGCTCTAACTGATGAGGTCCACTGTAATTGTTATCAGGACCGAAACGCATTGGACTAAAGGTCGCTTAAATACTTTTTATTGAATTTCATTCAATACAGTCCACTAAAATAAAAACAAAAACAATATAACTTCTATTGTTTAGGTTTTTTCTTTCTTTATTACCTTTGCCAGACCACGGGCATAATATCTATATCTATATCTAGGTGTCTGAATGTAACCATGTTCCCCTAGAAAAATATAATTTGCAGTGTGTTTATGCTGTAAATTTTATAAACGTCGGTAGCCATCGACTAAAATGTTGCGTCTTAGAAAGGTAACAATTACAGCTCTAACTGATGAGGTCCACTGTAATTGTTATCAGGACCGAAACGCATTGGACTAAAGGTCGCTTAAATACTTTTTATTGAATTTCATTCAATACAGTCCACTAAAATAAAAACAAAAACAATATAACTTCTATTGTTTAGGTTTTTTCCTTCTTTATTTGTTTTTTAATTAAGGCCTTAGAAAGTCACATACTAAATTTATCCCACTGTGGACAAACTGGCCCTAAGAATCTTCCAGACTCAAATGGAACAATAAGCAACTGCCTTTAGTTTGAGTCCGGAAAATTCTTATTACATGGTGTAGTTTTCCTAAACACGGGAGCTGAAATAACTATTTCTTTTTTCTTATAAACAATGGGGATAGGATAATGTATGATACAAACGTTTTTGAATAAATATTATTTTCTAAGAAATCGTAACTTGGGGACAAACATTTTAAAGCATTTCCTATAAAATTTGATTAATTTATAAAAAAAATCCGTTCATTCTACTTCGTCTTATAAATTTACAAAAAAGAAAACAAAAGAAATGCAAACAAAAAATCAACTACTATCTATCAAAACACACACCCCCACCCATAATCTGCCCAAGGACATTCTTAGAATCCCTAGAAAAATCTTGACCATACTTCAGCATTTTGTACAACAAAAGAAAAAAAAGAGAAAACTGGGAGAAAACTTTTTTTATTTTGGATCAGAGCCAAAACCCATTTTATTCTTTATTTTTGTTCCGTCTAATCCATCAATATATGCTATGATGGCGAATATAATTTGTTAGACCTCACACACACAAGATGTTCATAGGATAATGTGTGCCCTGTGCATACAAAATATACATAATACAATTCTTGAAATTCAATCAAGAAACCCTCTGAGTAATGTTAACCTATCCAAACTTAAGCAAAAACCATTTTACAGGATGGCATCGCATATTATATAACATTACAACAAAAATAACATCACACATACTATATCACACATTTTTCCATTAAATTTTCAATCGAATCGTAAAATGTGTTTCCATTAGGACGTGTGCGGAGTAGGCAAGAAAAAAAAAAGGATAACAGAATGTAGAGAGCGGTGAGGTACATATAACGAAGAAGAAACTGGCTAAATCCTATTTGCATAACTGTTTAATGCTATAAAAACCACTCGGTAAATCTTTTGCAAAGCAGCACAGTACAGCACAGAAACACACATGGACGATGACATGGGGCCATGAAGAGGTGGTTGAGTTGAGTATAACGAAAAGGAAAACAAAAGCACTGCATCGTTTCCTTAAACACACAAAGTGAATGTTTTAAATTCCAGCTCAACCTCTATCATCCTTGGTAAAGGATATACCTGCTTTACATATATAGACGAGTACAACACACTATCAACAAAAACGTTGTTTTTAAACGACAAAGTGATAGTTTTTAACGCGTTCAGTCCACTTCAGGTACAACGAAAAAAAATAAACAAAAAACAAGGATATTTTTGTATGTTTCCGGTTCAAAGAAATTAATGGCTGAAAACCCAAATGCAGCGTTATGTTTTGTATGCAGACTTACCAAAAGGGAAAAGACACTTTTCCATCATATTTTGTGTGTGTCCTTTTAGGATATAGTTATTGTATGTGTGTGTGTGTGTGTGCGTGTGTTTTTTTACACACTCTGTAAACTTGCATCACAGATGAAAATGAATCACACCCCAAAATGGGATGTCCTGCTGCTGTTTTATATCTTTTTATCTATTTATCTGTTGCTGGTTGCTGCCGATGCTGGTATTGCTCGTTCTACTGTGAATTGCTGTGTTACAAAATAAATTAAACAGAGTGAAATATGGATTCTTTCCACCTAGAGAACCGTAACAAGACACACACACTTGACGAGGAGATGCCCTTAGGGTATGGATGTGACCCCTAGAATATATTTTATGCAATTTTATATTAAACACTTTTGCACGATGCAATTTTAATATTTGATGAATTCTGCTTTAAGGATACACTTTAAGGACATCACACACACGAATAAAGGGAAGAAAATATTCACAACACCTAAAGAGGAAATTCTTTAGTTCTTGGTGTTTTTTTTTTTTAAATAGGTATGTTTTTTTAATATTAATTTTTATTTTGTAACTAGATTCATTTACATTTTTATCTTTTAAAGTCGTAGCCCAAAAAGGACGCGATATCATTAAGAAAAAAAAAAAAGAGAAAGATGCTATACCAACATGGTCTTTGGATATTTTCCAGCAAAGCTTCTTAAAATGTGTTTGTCACTTCTTAATGCGCTGCTAATTGCACATTAAGGTTTACAAAAAAGACATCGTGTGCGAAACATTATTTTTTTTTTATATTATGATAAAAGCTAAGAAGAGATTTCATATCACTCGACATTCACCACTGCGCGCGACATTCCTATCTATATGCACACAAAACTTCCGTCGGGCGGTCGGGGTAAATTATATTTCTGCGTTCCCGAGAAACACACAAACCTAATTCGCTGAAGGCCAGATATCAACTGATTTTAAATCTTTTTTGATAGCAAAGCTTACATGTAGTATAACAAGAAGAAAATTCAAAAGAATGACACTTTGAGCAGGTGCATGCGCAGGTGAAAGCCGGCTGGGAAATTAGATTGTTTTGAGAATTATGTGTTTGATAAAATTCTGAGAGGAGGATATTTTTATAGGAAATATCTTGCGATTTTTCGTGCAACATGTTGCCTTAATTAAAGCTTTAAATTTGTTTTATTTAATTTGGTTTTATTTCTTAAATTTAGTTGAGAGTATGATTTTTGGAACATCTGGATGGATTTTGAAAAGCAAGTTCAACAGTAAGTTTAAACATTTTTTGGTTGATTGAAGAAGGTACATATCTAAGAAAAAATAATTTGTGGAATTTGTTTGAACAACATTTCAAAATAAACTTGAAATCATGCATTTCTTGCAATAAATATTTTTTTTAGAATTTCAGTTCAATGGTACCAAAAATTTAAGAAAATCCAAATTTCTACAAATGTTGTCAGTATTTTTTGTTTTAGACTAACGATTCTCAAAATGTCATGGACAACTTTATACATCCAACTTTCTAAGACAGTTTCCAAATGTGGGATTTTTCACTCTGAAAAAGAAGGTGGTTATTGTTACTATACTAGGGTATTTCCCTTAAAGTTATTATATCAAAAACCTTGAACCTGTAGATTTGATTACGACAAGAAAAAAATCGTACAGACTGAAGGGTGAGTATAGTCCACCTTGTTAAGGTGGGAGGGACACTTTTCTAAAAAAATGGACTTAAAATAGAAAACAAACTATTAAAAAAATGGTAACACTTACTTTTTTTTTAAAGCCAGAAAACCTTTATTTTTTAACTTCCCCTCGGAAGTTCTTATGATTGGCGCAAATTTTTGAATTCATGTTTTGAGGCCTCTTGAATCAGAATTCGTCGTTTTTTGAAAGATATCTGTGTGTGTGTTGTGTTTGTATGTACGTACGTTCGGAGTACTTTTTTCGTCCACCATATCTCGAGAACCAATATAGATATCAACTTTGGATGAATTTTATTTTACAGATAGTATTGTCAAAACGTGCTGAAAAAGTTTTCTTACAAATTTAGGGCCAATTTTTTCAATAAGCAGTCAGTTAAGCAGTCAGTTAGTATTTAATCCTCAGATAGAGCAAAAATCTGTTTTTTAATGGGCAGATATAACTTATTCCTAGGAATAGTAACAGTAAATTTATCTGCTCATTGAGAATTCAGATAAATTTATTCATAGGAATAATTGTTATCAAAGTCAAACATCACTGTTTGTAAGCAGTGCTTTGAAATAAACGTTAAATAAAATTAAAATTACATTAAAAATGTTCGATGTACAAAAACAAAACATTAAAAACATATACAAACATAAATGAAAGTGAAATTCAAATAATAATATTCTATAGATTATTTTTTCTCAATTGAAAAATTAAATTTTGGTATCCGATTTTTAAAGAGCCAATTAACTTTATTCTTCGAATTAATAACTGACTCTTTAAATGACTATTGAAAAATTGGCTCTTAATAAACTGTTTTTGTACTACTGCAATTTAAAAAATGGGCACGACTGGATCGCACAAACTAGAAACCGAGTTAGAAATTGATGATGTACAAGTATATATGTAGCTATTGGTTCCAAAATATTATGATAGCATTAAAAAAAGATTAAATAAATTAATACTATAAATTACTATAAAATAATTGTTTTATTGGCTTTGAGAGTAAGAGCTCAAAATCAAGTATGCCATCTGATTTGTTTGATAAATTTGAATTTATGAAAAAAAAAAAAAAAAAAAAAAAATCGTTGGACCGGTTTTCTTAAAAATTAATTTTTTTATAATATAAAATGTTCGATCATTTTCAAAAACTAAATCTAGTATACCAACATTTAGTATTTAATAAAATTTTACACAAAATACAAAAAAATTCATTAGCCCGTTTTCAAGATACTGAATTTTCAAAAAAAAAACATTTCAATTATTTTTTTGACAATTTGTATATGCAAAATTATTTGAATTATGAAGAAACTCTTGTATATAAATTTTGGTTGAAATCGAAGCACCCATCAACGAGAAATTTGAAAACAAAAACATCGGTTCTATGACAGGTACCGTTATTAACCGTTATTGGTAAAATTTGTTTTCATACAAATATTGGCCATACCTTAAATAGTCAACACACATCTTTTTATCAAAATCCTTGGAGCCGTTTTCGAGAAAAATAGTTTTGTTCTTAACGGTTTTTCAACATTTGTATGAAAGGTACTGTTATTTTTGAATTTGGAAAGATGATTTTTTCAAGTATTCTACAAAGTAATAAAAAAATATCTTACACTTACTTTTAAAAATATTGACTAAGTTGCTTAAAAAAAAAAAAAAAAATTGATTTTTGTTTTTAATTTTGGTTCACAATAATGTTTAGCGATGCGATGCGAGAAGTGATGCGAGAAGGTATTCAGGATTAAAGTAAAAGTGGTCAAAAGAGTTTGAGAACGTGATGCTTGCGATAAGTATGTGATAAAATCGCAACACTCGCCGCAAATATCGCTTCACTGTTCCCACGTTTATAAGAATAAATGTAAATATTTTTCCCGCACGGAAACATTTCTCGCGTCGCATCGCTTTGTCGCACTACTATACGCGCAGCCTTAGAAGATGTACCATACAAAAAATGAAAATTTTCAACTTATCTGTTTTCGAGAAAATCAAAAACCAAAACAATGGTTGTACTTGAGATACCCAAAATATTCAATTTATGAAAATTAAAAAATTATCAGAAAGTAGAACTTAATTTATTTGAATTTTTTTAACAAAATCCGCGGACCCGTTTTTGAGAAAAATATTATTTTCCATTTTGGTAAAAAAAAAACTGTATGGCAGGTACCGTTATTTTTGGTCCTAAACAAAATTAAAAAAAAACATCTGGTCATATTAATCAAAAAACACTATGACCAAGTTTGAAGAAAATCCCTCCAGTCGTTTAGGCTCTTCGGGTGAGGACAGGCAGACAGACAGTATTGCGGGACCCACTTTTTTCGCGTTCTCTGTCATCGTTATTTTTTTACGAATCTATGTATATCGCAAGTAAAAACAGTTGTAAAATGCCATTCATCTCGAATATCTCGAAAAACGAAATAGATATCGACTTCGGACTAATTTTATTCTACACATATTTAAGTACTAAAGAATTGGTAAAACTTAAAAAAGAAAATTAAAGCAACACTTTTTTTTTTAACTAAGAAAAACTCTTGAAAAATATTTTTCTTCTGAAATATTTCAAGAACAAATAATCATTCCGAACCAAGTCTATGTTTTTTTACACACAACATAATATCGATGTCAGAAGCTGGTTTTCTTAGATCAAAAAAAAAAAAAAAAATGATTACAAACTCTTAAAAAATGATTTCTAACTCGAATATCTTGAGAACAAACAACGACATCGACTTCAATTTATATATCAGTACCATGTATATTGTGTTTTTGAAACCACCCTTTAAAAATATTAAAACCAAAATGTTGCCAAAAACGAATTTTCAAAAATGTTTTAATTTGAAAAATTCTAACACTCAAAATCGTTCCAAAATAAAAATTTGGAATGTGACTTATTAATTTGTAATTTTATATTCTTTGCAACCCCGTATTTTTTTTAATTTAAAGTACACACCCCTGATTTATGGTGGTAGTTTTTAGGACTTTCACTTTCCGAGACATTACATAAATAATAAAAAACCAACTTCTTAGTAAAACAGGGAAAAACGAAGTTAACGATATTAATCAACTAGTTGCTAGGTTAAGTTTTCTGAGAAAGTTGGTTCATTTATTTTTTAATATCTTGGAATGCAAAATTCCCATAACCATCCGGTTTTCAGTGCTTGACTAAATACTAATAAGAGAATTGAATTTTGAAAACAAAAACAGAAATTAAAACGCAAAATTTTGATAAAAAAAATAGTTTGAACATTTTTGATTTTTTTTTTTCAAAATTTTAATAAACTAAAATTTTTTTCTCAAAAAACTATTCACTAAAAGAACTATATTTAAAAAAGTAAATAAAGGGGGACACAACTTTTTTTTACTCAAATCCAAATTTCGGCCAAAATTGTGTACCTTTTGTAGGTATATCTGCTTCCGCTAAAATTAAATTATTTGTTTTAATTTAAAAAAAAAATCAATATTTGTGTTTGAAAACTTAATTTTTCCAAAAAGACTTGGGTAATGTTTTTATTTGTTCAACTTGGTACAAAATGATTTTTTAGATTTTCTATAATATTTGAAGAAATCATGTATCATAAACCAAATATAAAGTTCCTTA